>CM045943.1:4505000-5105000 GCA_025177825.1 Aechmea fasciata | reverse complement strand
GTGCTTTAGAATTTCAATTATGCGAAACTATTGAATATATTACTTTATTAGAACATTTCAATCTACGCCACGGCTAGAGCTAAAGGCTTAACCCTCCTGATAGCAATCTGGTGGATCGTCTGGATTGATAAAAACTCGACTATTTTTCGGGGCACATCCTCCAACGCCGTCCGATCAATTGAACGTGCGAAACTTTTATCTGCGGACTGGAACTCACTTCTTTGAGCTGGTCCCTCCCCCTCTTCCCTCCCATGCTCTCCCTCTCTTCTTTCTTTCCATTTTTGGTTTTTTTTTTAAAAAAATAACTTTTATCTTTTTACTTTAATCCTTTTATGTACTTCACTTTTGGTCTCGGATGCCTCAGCTGTCTCCATACTGTATGCTTAATTTATCTTGTCTTATGAATGAAGTAGGTAGCTCGCTACCTATTTCTCAAAAAAAGATCATTTCAATCTACTTCCATGCACTAAATCTTATTTCTAAATTCCTTTTCACCTTAATTGTGCCCACTGTTATCTAATTTCTTATCACCTTATCTATTATATCACTTAAATCTCATTTCTAAATTCCTCTTAACCTTAACTGTGCCCATGATTTCTCATCATTATTAATGTTAATTCTATCTATTTCCATGATCATGAATATATATATATATATATATATATATATATATATATATATGTGGAGGGTTTTTGATAAACAAATGTCTTATTTTGTGATCCACAGGAAGCAGTTTTGGGCCGGGCGCAGGTTGGTTTGTGGTTGATCCGATATCGGCCCATCTGTTTCTTAGAGCCCTTTTTCTCAGAAGAAGCCCATACTTAATTCTTCAAAAAGTAAAAAAAGAAAAAAAAAAAAAGAAAAAAAAAGAGAGAGTTTGGTTTTAAAAAGAGTTTTTTTTTTTTAAATATATATTCTTAAATTTTTTGTTCAAAACAAACAAAATACTAGATATTGAGGTAGCCCAATTTTTAAAATTTTCTTTGTCTGATTTAAAAGGACCCAAAAATTAAAAATCCACACCCTCTACCCTGCAGAGGAAACCCTAAACCCTGCAAAAAAAAATATCCCTTCTCCCATTATAAATATCTCCCCCAAACCTTATCTCCATTTCCGTGCTCACTCTATCTCGTTCTCCAAGCTTCTCCAATGGCGACGACGACGAGCTCCTCCTCTCTTCTCCACCTCAAAGCCCTAATCCCCTCCCCTTCTACAAACCCTAACCCTAAGATGCTCCCGCGCGCCGCTCTCGCCTCCCCTTTCGTCCCCAATCCCTCGGCCGCTCTCTCCTCCCGCCGACGCTCATCCGCGCGGCGGAGCGATCGCCCCACTGCGGCGGTTGTGCGGGCCATGGCGGCGCTCGACGGAGAGTACTCCTCGAGGAGGAGCAGCAGTAGCGAGCCAAGGGAGACGATCCTCCTCCCGGGGTGCGACTACAACCACTGGCTCATAGTGATGGAGTTCCCCAAGGATCCCGCGCCCACGAGGGAGCAGATGATCGAGACCTATCTCAACACCCTCGCCACCGTCCTCGGAAGGTGAGAAACCCTACTTAGGTCTCTTTCCTGTTCTTAGTTTTCTCAGTTTTTTTTTTTTTTTTTGTTTATTTTTAATTTGCTACCTTTTCCTTTATATACTGTATTATATAAAGCTCTCTTTTATTTTGATTTACTGTATGGTATTTCTGTTTAGTTGGATTTGATTGGGATCAGAGTTGAATTTGACTGGTTTGATTATTAGTATTGTGACTTTCCCTAATGTAGAAGAATTGATTACATTGCATGTGTGCTGATGATATTTACAAGAAAATTAAGATGCTATACTAATTATGGATCTACACTGATATCGGCTTATGAGAGCTTCGAGCTCAGATAGAATTCATCAATCTGCTTGTAGATGTTGCTAATTGTGCTGCAAGATTCAGTAGTTAGAACAGGATACTGTATCTCTAAGCCTTTAAATAATTTTTGATGTTATAGTTTTTGCATAATAAACGTCTGCATTGATTTAATCGGTCATAAATTTGCTAGAGCATCAAAATCACTTGTGCTTGAATACTAATAGCCTTTGGAATGATAGCTTGCAAAAGAACAATTGACAAGGTTCTACCTTCTGTATTATTATTATTTGAACTTTGATCTGACTTTCATAGCTTCCGTGTATTGGCACTGATGTTTGGTCGTCTAATTTTCTGAGCCACTTCTTAATTTTTCCGAGCTTGTGAGATTATTGAAATAGGATTGCAGGATCTCAATTGATGTTTACATTTCATATCTCTCACTTCTGAGTGCTTGGAAAGCATATTCGGGGGACTCTAACATGACAGTATCTCTTCTTTGATGTAATCTTACTTGTTTTTGTTTTTTTTTTGGTTTAAATCACTCTTGCAGCATGGAAGAAGCCAAGAAGAACATGTATGCTTTTAGTACCACCACCTACACTGGTTTTCAATGCACTGTATCGGAAGAAACGTCTGAAAAGTTCAAAGGTACTGTTAGATAACCGGGGACATCCTTCGCCTCTTATAATGCCATCAATGCTTTTAGTCACTGTAGAATTTACTTCTGCTCCTCTAGGCTTGCCGGGTGTCCTTTGGGTGCTTCCTGATTCCTACATAGATGTGAAGAACAAAGATTACGGAGGTTAGCACACAACCATCCGATGCCGTTTCTTTTACATCCAGTGTCGTGATTCTTAGATCGATTGCTCGTGTTATTCAATCTTGGATCAGGTGATAAATATATAAACGGCGAGATAATTCCGTGCAAGTACCCAACCTATCAACCAAAGCAAAGGGGTGGGTCCAAGTACGAAAGCAAAAGATACGAGAGACGAAGAGATGGCCCGCCGGCGGCACGAAGGAGACCGAAGGAAGAAGCTCCTCAGCCAGAGTCGGCTTCTTCATGAGGTGAACTCAACATGGGCTCGCCCACAAGTTTGTTTTCCTGCGCTATTTGTCTAGGCTTCATCGGAACCTGAATTTATCTTCTTCGCTGACGAAATAATGGCAGGCGCTTAATTTCACGCAAATGTTATCTTACATTGGCTAAGGAGTAAGCACTTTGACTGCGTGAAGCATATCATTAAATGGCGTTGATGGTAACGGTGTTGATGTTTTGGTTTTGTATGGATTCAGGTGGTTCGCGTGGTGTAGTTTATTGTGGATGAAGTTTGTATTTTGTGTATCTATTGCGCGGTTATTGGATCAAATTGATGTCAAAACTAAGATATGCGAACTTCATCAATTATCCGGCTTTGTGAACTCTTCGGATGCTTTTGCTGCAAAACAAATTTCGTTAGTTTGTGGAGATTGTGGGAGTATCGTTTTATTGTTGGAACGGGAGGTTTGTTAATAGAGTTTGCGAGGAGAAACCCAATACAGAAAAGTTTTACGGTGATATTAGATTGATGTGCGGTGTGGGGCAACTGTTACAATAAAGATTTTCTCCACTTTAAAAAAAGCTCCATAACTCGAGCAACTGGTAATGAGGTGTTCTTATCACGGGGTGGGCACTGGATCGAGAATTCGAGATGATGTTATGTTGTGTATATGAAAGCAAAAGATGATTACACACACGCTCATTTTAGATGATTATTACAAATATGGGAGAGCCTTATACCTGATAGGTTATTTGCATGGGATACGTATCCAATCAAATTTGCTGAGATGATAGCGGATCTAATCTAGCCAATTCTAAATGCAATCGCATTAATCTTTGTCAGATCTACCTATTTTACTTTATGATGTAATAATACGTGCGAGTTAAGTAGTCACAAATAAAAAGGGAAACATATTGTTATATATTTTTTAACCTAATTTAGCTCACCACCAGTGTGGCGCGATTTGTGATTTGAAGTTTCAAATCACAATAAATCGTATCTAGATATTTACTTAATCCAAAAAACAACTGTCATATCAGATATATATACCAGCGGATATTATATATAGCATATACGGTTGCATACTTGCAAGGGCCGCGTCGTCGTCGTCGTCTCATCGTATTCCGTAGGGTTTCGTCCGTTTCTCATTAGGGTTCCGAGCGAGAGAGAGAGAGAGAGAGAGATGGGGGGAGGACACCTGAGATCCGCCGCAAAGGCCGCCATTTTCAACCAATACCGCTCTCCCGTCCGCTTCTTCGACCGCCCCTCGTCGTCGGCGCCGGGATCCACGAGGGCGCCGCCGCCGACGATCTCCCTCCTATACGGCGACAATGGCGGGAGGCAGGCCGAGGCCGCGGCAGCGGCGGCCGAGTGGCCGTCGTGGGAAGTGGACGATTGGGAGTTCGCCGGGTGGAAGGAGGAGGAGGAGGAGAACGACGCCGATCTAAGGTGCCCGGCGACGAGGCTCGTGTTCGGGCAAGTCCCGACCCTCGCGGAGGCCAAGGAGGCTACCTCCGATCTCAAAGTCGCCCTCGATAAGTAAGCTATTAATCGAATTTAATAGCGTAGATTTGAAAAAAAAAGAACTGGAAATTTTTATCTGTTTTTCCTTGTATTGGGTGATAAAATTGTTATGCGTGTAATAGACGTATAATTAATAATCTATATTATACTCTTTATTGTGAAAACAACATGTTATTATTCCATAATTCATTTGTGGATGACAAGCTAATGAGTCCAAGTATTATAACTTGAGGATATGTAATTGTAGAGAAGATGTAATGAGGAAGTTCTTTAAAGGGAATAAACAAAATCCTTTAATAAAGTGTAATATACATCATCTTCATCTCTAAGGGGGCCGGTACTCAAAGATGTAGCAGATGTATCGTGAGATATTGGAAGATATTAAACATATATCCATGTAAATAATGTTATTTGTGGAGAAGTTTAATGAAGCGGAACATCTGTAGTAGTATCTCAACAAGTTCCCAACGCCGAAACAGGATGGATCTTCATAGCACGAAGCCTCTAAAACCAGCAATTAGGTTGTTATTTGGCCGAGAAGTATAAACCCTTAGTAAAGCATGCTGAAACACAGGCCATTATTTGCCGGAGACATTGGACTTATGGAATATGTGTTTTCTGAATGTTTCGTATGTATGATAATTTTGCGCCTTTTATATTATACTTTGTAGGGTGTACTTCTCGAGCACCGTTGCTGATGATAACGAAAAGTTTGGTCGGGGGACTAACATTGTTGAAAGTTCGTCAATTGTTCCCCCAATGCCCGGACCCGTTCTGCAGGCGTTCTCGTTGCTCCAAGAAAGCCCGGAGGCTCAGGTTCTTAACCATCATGAATTTCGCAATTTTCATTTCTCGAGGATGTTCTACTTTCTATTTTGGTTTCTGGGTTCTGCCGAACTTTTACATTTTTTGTGCGAGAATGCACCAGTCTCCTCCTCACTGTTGGTTATTATATGATCATCTTGGCCCTGTTTGCAGAGCGTTGTTGCTTCGCTGGCGAGTGATAAGAATGTATGGGATGCTGTAATGAAGAATGAGAAGGTCATGGAATTCTACAGGAATCACCAGCCGAGTATGCATAATAACAATTTCTCAATAACACCCCTTCCTGTTAATTACTTTTTGTCTATAATTAATCTATGTATTCTTGTCGTCGCCCCATTCTCAGCTTCAAATGAATCTGTTGCTCAAAATGCACTCGCTGAATCTGTTGAATCTGTTGCTCAAAATGCACTCGCCGAGGGTTCTTCTGAGAACTTGCGCGATGCTTCTGCCGATGATTCTGTCAGATCAGTGCTCGCAGACGTCATGAAGAACATGAAGAATAATGTGAGGAGATGGTCAGCAGTATATCCAATTTCCTTCAGTATTTCTTCCTCGCAACAGAGACTTATTGCATGACTATCATGAGGGGTTCAAATTCACACTTTGACGCCACTGGGACATCGTCATTTATGGCACTGGCGATAGCGGTGATCTTGGTGGTGCTTGTGAAGAGAGGTAGCTCCTGAAGGGGGAAGCCCTCATTCATCCAATCCACTGCTTGCTCTAAAGTTCTTAAATAAAACTTGAGACACACCACGAGTGTATATATTAGGAAGCCTCTCTAACTCGTAGGATAGCAATTAGGAACTCATTTTCGCTCTTTTCTTGAGTCAATATCATTGTTATGTAGATGAATTTTATTGCTTGATACATTGATGAGTGAATAATAATAATAAGCCTTGCTTTCGACATGGATAATCTATCTTTTCGTACTACGACCATATTATTATTATTATTATTATTATTATTTTGTTTGAGAAATAAAGAATAATGATATTGCTGAGTTTACTAAATTTATTTTTCAACCGATGCCTGCATGATGGGGGGCGCATCAATTATTGTCTCGTTAGTATCATTGTTTGTCCTGCTTTGTAGTGTTAGCCCTTGATTTCTCATTTTATTCTTGCTATGAAAAATAATTGGGCCTGGGGCCACTCGCTCGCATTCCTGTTAATGTTAGCATAATAATTGTCTCAAGTTCAATTTGGTGCTCGCTCTCTCCCCCCATCAACCAAGTATCAAAAAAGAGGCTCGTGACTCAGCTCGACTTTATCACGTGACTTGGACAATTATAATAATCTGACACTGCGTTGAACCCCTAGGCAGAATATCATTAAGCATATATTTTAGTACAAGATAATGACTTGTTATATTAAATAGCAGCAGTGAAGTGAAGTGGTAGTACTAGACTACTAGTAAGCTTCCAGAGAATCATTCGGGAGAACTGTAGTGTTCTCTTTCTTTTGGGCGCGCCCCAAATTACACGCACCGAGTAGCAGTAGCACCAACACCACCACCCCCCAGTTTGGAGAGAAAGAAACCAAGAGGACTGAGAAGGCATAAAAATATCTAAACAAAATGTATAAACAAATCAACAACGACCGAAAGAAACGAGCAGTTCCCCCTTCTTCCCCAAACACAAACACAGAGAGAGAGAGAGAGAGAGAGAGGGAGAGAGGATCGAATCAGGGTGGTGTGGCGGTGCTGCACTCGGGTGGGGCGACGGGGAAGCGGGCCGGGTCGGCGCAGTAGTCGTAGACGAGGTGGTGGGCGCGGGCCCAGGCCAGCTGGTGGGACTGGTGCACGGTGAGCTCCTCCATGGCCTTCTCCTTCCACCAGTACCTGCCCTCCTTCCCCCACGCGCTCTCGCTGCAGCGCCGCAGCTCGCCGGCGTCGTCCGAGTCGCCGGCGGGGCCCCACTGGCAGCCGTCGATCCTCACCTCGCGGTACGCCGCCACGAAGGGCGCGTGCCCCCAGTCCGTCTTCACCCTCCCCCCTTCCGTCGCCCAGTCGTCGGCGTTCCAGATCGACGAGTACACCCCCATCGGCTGGTCCGTGGGGAACGGAGCAGCAGCAGCAGCAGCAGCAGCAGCACTACTGTTAGTAGTAGTGCTATTGCTATTGCCATTGCTGCTGCTGCTCCTACTGGTATTCTGGTAGACGCGGACGGGGGTGTCGTCGACGAGGAACACCACCTGGCGCGGGTTCCAGAGGATGCTGTAGGAGTGGAAGTCGGCGGTGGGGTCGAACCACAGGTCCATGCGCTGCTCCCTATTCCCCACCCCGTTTATGTACAGGTTCGTCTGCACCAGGTACGGCTCCCCCGACCTGTTCCCCAGAAACTCGAAGTCGAACTCATTGTGGCTCTCCCCCTCCGACGACATCTACACATACATATACATTCATACATTACAATTAGCTCGATCGATCATTTCAACAATGATAAAAAATTATTCTTCTTTTTTTTATTCTTTTTCTTTTCCTTCTCAATTAATCCAATCCGCATCCACCGTACGTAGAATGCGGTGACGGTCCCCGCGGAATCGCCGGGGACGAGCTTGATGTCGGCCGTGGCTTTGCCGTACAGGTACTTGTTCTTCGATGCGAATCCGGAGCCTGTAGCGGATATAATATTTATGTACATATTTAGAATATTAACTAATTATAAGGGATAAAAATGGAGGACCAAACAAACAAACAAAAGAAAAGAAAGAAAGAGTATTGTGATCGGGGTTTCGGATAGTGTGCAGCTGTAACTATATACATATAGCTGCAATGCTGTATATTAATTACCGGAGAAGTTGTCGAGCTTGAGGAGGAGGAGGTCGCCGTCGTAGATGAAGTGGTCGGAGGCCCAGCTGGGCTGGATCACGTCGTCGAACTTGGAGAGGGCCGACGCGGCCCACGGAGACGAGCCCAGTTTCACGGCCCATAACAAGCCCGTTAGGAATACGTGTAGCAGCAGCAGCGCCATGAGAGAGAGAGCAAAAGAGTGGAGGGAGAAGGTGAGAGAGAGATGATCGATCAGCTGCTGTGCTGGAGCTCACGAGCAGAGTAAAGAGCTCCGTCGCTTGAATCTTGTATTTATAGGCGCTTGCAAGCAGTGATTGGCTTGTTTGAGAAGGCAACGTGCGATTGGGCCACGTCACCTGCCACGTCGGATATAATAACTCATCCGCTCATTTGTGCCTTGTGTTGAGCAATGAGCAAGATTATTTACTGTCCCTTTAGTAGGTGTGTTTAGCAGCGCAGTTGGATGCCACTTCATTCAAACGGCGAAACTAGCCGTTGCGCCGCTCGTGTTAAAAAATGCAGCGTCTATTAATATTTTGCTATTCTTTCCTCTTCCCTTTTTTTTTTTTTTTTCCTTTTTTTCTTTCAGTACGAAATTATTTATGACTATTATATATTTAAGCTATTTCCAGATAATTCGAACTTTTCATAAAGGGTCTCAAATATAGTTTTGATGTATTCATAAATTTGTACAGTAGTTTTAGACTTCGTGTACTCTATGTATGAAGTGGGAATTGCAACAATACAATGCTTGTAAGTTCTTATCGGCCCACACATGACTTTATATGACTATTTGGAAAGAGATCATGGTTACTTAAAACACACGAAGCGAGGGGTGCGGTCCGTGCGGAGCTCATTTCCCATTCTTCTCAAACCTGCTAATGTTTTTCCGAATACATCGCACGAATCAAACATGCATGCATAATTCCTTTTTTTTTTCTTGGTCTATCAAATTTATCATTCATGTTTTGCTCTACGCATCACAATCAACTTGGGGAAACTTAAATATGGGTAGCAATTTAAGAATTTTAAAAAAGAAAGGCTCAGTAATAATTAAACTTGAATATACACACAATCTAAAAATAGCGGAGTGTTAAAATTGTAAATCACGGGCTCTAATAACGGCGTTGCGTAAAACCGTCAACTAAAATATTTTATATTTAGGCTCTCCTCGTTTAGCCGTAGCACAGAGGGACAGTGACCTCCGTACGAAACGGCCGTCGCTGTCCCTTAACATGGAGCGAATTCGGACGCCGCGGCCAATTGGACGAGGCCACGTGGCTTGTACAGCTGTTTCCCTCTGACGCCCCCGGGGCGCTGTCGTGCTGCAGTGCGCAGAATTAAAGTGTGAGCGTCATTATTATTACTTTTCGAAAAAAAAAAATAAAATAATATATATATATATATATATATGAAAGTAAATTAAATAATTAAATAATTAAATAAAAAGTAACGTACACACCAACCCATGAGACACGAAAACTCGCTGCGCGTATCACCGGGGCCCACTTTTGTTGCAAATGGAACGCTTGATCTGAGTGGGTGGTTTCGCTGTTTGCTGTGATGTAACATTTATTTTTCCCTTATTTGCGTTACTCCGATGACGTCATACCACAGCTGTCGTAAAGCCAGTTATATTCTCCTCAGCGTCGTTTTAAAGTAAAAAAAAAAAATGAAATTGAACTAAAAAAAAAAAAAAGGGAAAAAAAAAAAATAATTGAATTTAAAAGTGATTTGGGTGGACCATCCACGGAAAGCACCAATGCCCACGAATTCCAATCTCGAGAAAATGTTGAACGCGCCGGGCGTACCACGTCATCGGTGAACCAGCAAATGTTGGACCATCTTTTTCTCATCTGTTCGAACGCCCAGCGATGACGTGGTGCGCATGGTCCGTGCGACCAGGTTCGTACTTTTGGGTGCGAGTAAAATATATGAGGTGGATTATTAATATTGGCCGATGCAAATATTAAAAAAAAAGAAAAATAAATCTCGGGGACTGTGCCAAAGTTTTTTATCCAATAAAAGCGGGGTGGTACTGTGGGGTCCCCCCGGTGGTGCCCCGGAGGATGCGTCATAATGGCCGTCCGATAGGACCTCTGAGCGAGTACGAGCCGTCCATGTCGTCGTAAATGGGGATCGGAATTTTCGCGTGCCTTGTTCCTAAAATGCCCCTCGATTGTTTATGAACGCGAGGGGGCATGAGTAGCACTTTTTCGTGCGTGAGAGGCGCGTTATGATTGCGGTGATGGTGACTACACAGTTAGGTTGTGTCTCTCGTACTATACGTTCGCCACAACTAAATAAGGCCTCTTTTTTAAAAAAAATTAATTAATTTTCTATAATTTAATATTATTATAAAAAAAATATTTTTTATTATTATAATAAGTTAATTTATGTGCATATATAAATTACGAATTTTGTTTGCAAATAGTTTTATGACAAAATTTTATTTTAAAATTGATCATGTTAAAAATTTATTTGCTATATTGAGCTGGAGCCAGGAGTTTAAGTTGAATACGGTGAATCATTCACCGTGTTCAAACACGCTGAATGATTCACTGTGTTCAATGTATTATACACACCGAGTTAGGATATGTGTAATACATTGGACACGGTGAATGATTCATCGTGTCCAATACAAATACACTCCCTTTAGCCAAAAATTGGCTAAGTCCAGTTAGTTGTATTGGACACGGCAATCACATACCACTTTCAAAATTAGTCAAAAAAATCTATTTGTATTGGATACGGTGAATGGTTCACCATTTTTTAACACGGTGAATTGTTCACCGTGTTCAATTTAAACTCTCACCGCGTGGCGCTTGCGCTATGCGAGAGTAAGGCAATTTTTGCAAATAAATTTTTGACAAGACTAATTTTAAAATAAAATTTTATAAGGGCGCTATTTGCAAAAAAATCCCATAAATAACAATTTATTTCTAAAAAAAATAAAAGTAAGGTGGAGTAAATAGATGACAAAATTAAAGGCAATTTATTGCCAACTTTTATACTTTTTGACATACAAAATAAAAAATAATTAATACCATATAAAACTAAACTTAAGCTTCTACGCTTTTTTCTTTTCTTTTCACTTTTCTGAGTGGAAAAATGAATGAGCATTTATTTATCCACCAATGTACACCAAATTGCCCCTTTTCTCCATTTTTAAACTCAATTTGTACCCATGTATTTAGCAACCAATTATTTTATAATTTTTAAGAAAGTTAGTTACTTTTGTTTTGATTCAATTTGTTTTTATTTGCCAGCAAAATTGGTTGGTCCAGCAGTTTCGTTTAGCTTAAAAAGAAATTTTCAAATTTTGTTTGATAAGATTTTAACAAATCAAGATATTTTGCTTAGGTGGTTGGTACTATTGCATATAATACTGCCTAGTTGCATTATTAATTTCTAGTATTCTTAATAATTTTGTATAATATTTTTTTCTAAGCAAAATTAAACGTATTTAAAATTTTAAATAATATATTTTATGCCTGGAAGAGAATTTCAATTTTTATGACACGCAATTAAATATTGTTGAAATCATAAGTAAATTAAACTAGATCATAATGAAACACTCTGACCAGTTTGTGACTTACTTAGTGTTGAGATTTCGTAGACAAAACATAATTAGAATTAAAAGCATATAAAAATATGCCACTACCTTCTTCTATATAATTGGAAGAAATGTATTATTATAATCAATATATTACAATATACATAATAAATATGATATTATATGTAAAATTAAATATTTTTTTATTGTTTTTTATAAAAAAAAAATAATAATTTTTTTGGCTACCGTTTGGTTCGGGGTTAAAAAAAAATTAGTTATTCTAAGAATAGTGTTAAATTCAGGATTAAGATGGAGTTAGAGTATTTTTATGTTTGGTTGGTGGTTGGAGTTAGTCCAGAATAATAAAAAATAGTGTTTGGTTGAAGTAGATGTGATAAGAAGGATAATCGGTTATTATGAATAGAAAATAGTGTTTGGTTGAGATTTGGTGGAATTAGCTAAGTCGGAATAATCTATTTGAAATGGAATTAGCTAATCCTATTTATTTTTTAGGATATTTGAAAATAATATAAAGGTTAAGAAATTATTTTATCCCTTAATCCTCTACCAAACAGGGGCTTGTAGTTTGCAATGACACACAAATCATAGTGCGATTGCTCCACGCCCCGAGCTTACAAAATATAAAATATAAAGTATTATATATTATTATTATTATAATTAAGGTAGAAAATTTTCGTTAAAAAAAAAAAAAAAACTGTTTAGCATTTTATGGACTATTGAAAATAATGGATAATTCGAAAATGTGAATAAGAGGAAAAAAAGAGAGGGGACGCGATCTGAGGATTATTTATTGCACGGATTGAGCTAGAGAGATTGGCTTCGTCGATGAGGACAAAATATATTTTCACGAGGAATCATTTTTGCGATGTGGGGTTCTGTGTCTCTCTCCTCTCAAAATTCCCTTGCATGATAAAATAAAAATACAAAATAAAATCCATCCGCAAATACCAAATATTTCTTTTATATATATATATATATATATATATAGAGTTATTTAGAATACCAAAATGGTGGTGCTTTTGAGTTTTTAATTGATTGGAGAGATGTGGGGTTGAGATGATGGTGGTAGGTGGTGGTAGGTGGAATAATATTTGATCTAAAGGCTATTATTAATTGGGAGTAGATCTAAGGCTAGAACTTAGAAGACATGAGATTGGTGCTTCTAAAAGTAGGTCGGCAGCGAGCGGCTCGTGTTCGACTCGCGTTCGGCTCGATATTTGGCTCGCTCGAGCTCGGCTCAAATTAATTCCAAGTGAGCTTAAGCTGAATCTCGAAATTAATTTCAAGCCGAGCTTGAGTATTACTAGGCTCGTTCGAATTAGGCTCGAAAAGCTCGAAAGCTCGAATATATATATATATATATATATATATATATATATATATATATATATATATATATATATATATATATATATATATATATATATATATAGAGTTGAGCTAATACTCTCAAAAGCACCAACCTCTTGGTGCTTTTGAGTTTCTAGCCCTTGGATCTACTTTTTGTCCACTAATACCCCTTGGATCAAACACTATTCCACCTACCACCACCTACCACCATTTATTACTATCTACCACCATCATCTCAACCCTACATCTCTCCAACCAATGGCTAAAAACTCAAAAGCACCAAGCCTTTGGTGCTTTTGAGAGTATTCTAGCTCAACTATATATATATATATATATATATATATATATATATATATATATATATATATATATATATATATATATATATATATATATATATATATATATTCTACAATATCATTAATAGTACCAACCACTTCGTACATTAGATTTTCATCATTGGATGACGAGATGTGTAGTTAGGATGATAGTGATTCTCTAGAATTGAATGGGAGATTAGTTGAATAGTATAATCTAATCGGTGAAAATGGTCTGAGGGTTAGATCTAACGGTACAAAATTCGATAACACTAAGTATTTTGTACTATCGATAATATAGTAGCCAGACTCTCTCTCTCTATATATATTTCGGCTACTATACTATCTATACTATTGATAATCTTGAGCATTTTGTGCAATCGAGTTTACTATCGTTAGATTTACCTATATATATAGAGTTCAACTACTGTACTACCGATAGTACGTACCAAGCATTTGGTATTCTCGAGTTTC
Source organism: Aechmea fasciata (assembly GCA_025177825.1). Taxonomy (NCBI): domain Eukaryota; kingdom Viridiplantae; phylum Streptophyta; class Magnoliopsida; order Poales; family Bromeliaceae; genus Aechmea; species Aechmea fasciata. Next base: position 5,091,260 of record CM045943.1, on the reverse strand, counting down.
TTCCGTTAGATCTATCCCTTTGGCCAATTTCATCCGTTAGATCACACTATTCAACTAGCCACCTATCGAACCCTGTGGGGCTACTATCATACCGACCGCCCATCCCTTCATACAAGGGCCGAAAACCTAATAGCAAGCCATTTGCACTATTAGTATAGTAAAGTAGTCTAAATCTATGTATAATATTATAATATAGTATAGGGCTATTATACTCTTATAAGTATATATCTCTTTATACTTATAAATTCTCAGTCGTTGGATGTGCCATTAGGATGATAGTGGTCCCCTAGGATTGAAATAGTTAAAAGAATAAATCCAACGATCGAAAAGCGATGAGTATAAATGGATCTATACTCAAAACAATATAAAATTAACTCTCTCTATATATAATTATATATAATATATACTTTAATTATATAAAATAATGTATATTATGTATTTTAATTATATCTATATAGAATTTAGATTATTGGGCCCACAAAATTAAATCAGTAAAATTCTACTCTAATTGCTCTCTCTCTCTCTTTTTCACTTGCTCGCAGAATTATTTTTTCTAATTTTTATAATATTATAATATCTTATTTTATACATTCATTTTATATGTTGAACTATTAGATATTTTTTGTATCAAATTTGAGATAATGTTTTACAAAAATTAAATTATAGATTGCACGATGTTAAAAATTTCAAGCGGCTCGTTTAGGGCTCGAACTAGCTCGACTCGAAGTTAGGCTCGCTCGAGCTCGGCTCGAATTAATTTCAAGCCGAGCTTGAGCCTAAATTTAGGCTCGAAATTAATTTCAAGCCAAGCTTGAGCTGAGGTAAGCTCGCTCGAGCTCGGCTCGTTTTCCACTATCTAAAAGTATTCTAGCTCTACTATATATATGAGTTGAGCTAGAATACTCTCAAAAGCACCAAAATGGTGGTGCTTTTGAGTTTTTAACCATTGATTGGAGAGATGTGGGGTTGAGATGGTGGTAGGTGGTAGTAGGGGGAATAGTATTTGAGCTAAAGGCTATTATTAATTGTTGAGTAGATCTAAGGGCAAGAAACTTAGAAGCACCATGAGATTGGTGCTTCTAAAAGTATTCTAGCTCTACTATATATATGAGTTGAGCTAGAATACTCTCAAAAGCACCAAAATGGTGGTGTTTTTGAGTTTTTAACCATTGATTGGAGAGATGTGGGGTTGAGATGATGGTGGTAGGTGGTGGTAGGTGGAATAGTATTTGATCTAAAGGCTATTATTAATTGGGGAGTAGATCTAAGGGCTAGAAACTTAGAAGCACCATGAGATTGGTGCTTCTAAAAGTATTCTAGCTCTACTATATATATGAGTTGAGCTAGAATACTCTCAAAAGCACCAAAATGGTGGTGCTTTTGAGTTTTTAACCATTGATTGGAGAGATGTGGGGTTGAGATGATGGTGGTAGGTGGTGGTAGGTGGAATAGTATTTGATCTAAAGGCTATTATTAATTGGGGAGTAGATCTAAGGGCTAGAAACTTAGAAGCACCATGAGATTGGTGCTTTAAAAGTATTCTAGCTCTACTATATATATGAGTTGAGCTAGAATACTCTCAAAGCGGACTCTATATATATATATATATATATATATATATATATAGAGTCCCAGAAGACTATCGATAAGACTAAAAATTTGGTCTATCAAGTTTTCCAATCGTTAGATTTAACACTTAGATTATTTTTACCCGTTAGATTATACTATTCAACCAACCACTTACTCAACCCTCTACATCATCCTAACCATTCATTTTTTAATTCAATGGATAAAAAATTAATAAGACCAACAGTTTGATGCTATTGTCTAGGTCTATATATATATATAAACACGTAGTACTGTTGAAAATCACGCAGAGAGTTATAAATGCAGCAGCTGATGATGCCCTACGAGGATAAACGCATTTACAGCTGGCACGCCACGTGGCCTGTCGCAATTGGTGAGTAAAAGTGTGAAATTATTATAGGGGATTTAAAAAAAAAGCGAAAGGACTCCTTACTGAAACTTGACACGACAGCATATTTAACGCACTGGTACTAATTCGGGAAATCTGAATGGGGCAGCCATGCACAATGTCAAAGTTTGAAATTTCATGACAAGCCTTTTATGAAGATTCATAAATATTTTAAAATTATATCAATTAATATCTCATGCATGAATAGTATTTTTTTTTCTTTTTTTTTTTTTTTTTTTTTTGAGAGAGTGATATATATATATATATATATATATATATATATATATATATATATATATATATATATATATATATATATATATATATATATAGAGCACGCTATCCGTTTCGTTTATTTCATTTAAAAATAAACTTAGCTAAAAATATGAATCAACTAAGATTGGAACTTGGGTCTCGATTACCAACCACCGAGCCTTTGCAGATGAACTCCTAGTTCAGGTTATTTGCTCCTAGTTAGATGTAGAGTTCAATAATTGTGCTTTTGCTCGGCCTCCTTGTCATATTTTAATTCAAGAAACGAGGCCAAAATCTATGCATAAAATTTTTTCACTATAATCAGGTGTAGAAATAAATTTAAATTATTGAATACAATTATGCTTTAATAATAATTTCTTGACAGTGTTGCAATGTACACTCATTTTACTGCCGATGAATTGTTTATTTGTTCTACTCATAAGTTAGTAGCGGAATTTGATCGGATTCGTCGAATTAAGTTTACACTTGTATTAATTTTCTTTTTTTTTTTAAAAAAAAAACAGGATTATTGAGATATTTATAAATGGCAATATTGATGGGCCCACATTTAGCCCGGCCCAACTGGGAGTTTTTAATCCTGGGCCCGGGCTTCGCGAACCCGACACGAAGCACAGAGTGGTCACGTGCGACGATGGCTATTCATAGGCCACGCGTGCGCTGTGTTTTCGTACCCACCGCGTCGTTTTCTTACGAGCTCCATTGGGCCGTGCGGCACGTGACACGCGCTAGGGACAACGCATTTGTATACGGACAAATTCCGTAGAAATTGTTCCGGTGGACCCTGTCCACCACATCGGTCTTGGACCGACCACCTATTCGTTCCACTGCTGCCGCGGTAGACCAGGAGTGGCAAATTTGCTTAGCTGCTGATCAAATCATAAATATAATAAATATTATTATTATTATTATTATATCGTAATCAAATTTGTAAATATCGAATCCCTCCAAAGGTAGGGAAAAAAAAAAAAAAAAAACTGTTCGTGTCTCTGGAGGCGGAGTTGAAACCCTGGAGTTCGTAGCGAGTTTGCGATTGTTTAGAGTGGAATCGCAAAGCATCGCAGAGGGATCGAGGTAAATGTGCTGTGGAATTAGCGGAGGAGCATCGAAAGAAGGGATTATAATCATCTACGGGTACTTCATCTTCTGATTTTTCTCATTAATTCGATTCTTATCGATATATCCTGCAATCTTTGTGAAAATCGCTCGTATGATTAAGAGTTTTCTTATATCTAGTTTTGATCTGTTTCGTACGATGTTAGTATTGTTATTTTGTTGCTAAAGAGCACAGAAACTGTTGAATTCCTATTATTTAGTATTTTATTTCTTAGAATTTTTGAAACAACGAGTTGCGGAAATATCTCAATCCTGTGTGCGAACTGTAGATGTTGAAAATTTTGTTCTTTGGAGGTCGAAAAATCAAATTTTGCTTACAAATTGAGCCACTTTCAATACACAAGGTGTCGGAATTAGAGTTTTCGAACAAATGCTCATTTTCTAATAACAATAGAGAAGGGTCATCCATCTCATGAATTTTGTGGAGATAGTGTGCAACAATTTACAATGTTGGTATAATAAAAATATGAAAACATTCCAATGAAGAAGCTGCTAGATATCACATATATGTTTTCTGTAGAACTTGTTTAAACCATCGAACTGAAGCTTTTGGTATTCTTGTGAGGTTGTTTCTATAGTCAATATAATAGAGGCCGAATCGGACAGTGTATCCCGAGTTCCATTCCCAGTTATCGAGCAGCGACCATACGAAGTAACCACCGACATTGCATCCATCCTCCCTGCATTTATTCAGTCAAAGAAAAGTTCGCATATGTAGAAGCACTTTAAGTTTATAGAGACTTTGAAGTTCCTGTAGAAAGTAAGTTTAAGCTGAAGCTGAAATCTTGCCTTATTGCGGAAAGTAAGTTTGAGAGATAGTCATCATGGTAGCGTATCCTCTTATCATCTTGTAGTGCTTTGTCTAAGCTCGCAAAATGTCTGTTCGGATCATCCATACCTACAAATGCATTATCTGATCTTTAAAGATCTCTACGACATTTTGTAACACAATCCTTCCACTTAAGGTCAGACTCACCATTTTCTGTTATAATAACTAGTGGGTTTCCATATTTTTCCTTAACATATCTCATTAACTTGCGGATACCCCATGGTACTATGTGCAACCAGCGGGATGCCGCCTGAAGATTGTATAGCTAGCACAATTCAGTGTCTGAAAATAAGAAAAATGGTTCTTGAAAATGAAAATTGCAGTTGTTTTAACATACTCTTTCTCCAATTAGTTTTCCATGCCTAAAAGCTGTGATAACATACATGTTAGAGTAATTAGTCATACCAACTAAAATAAATAAAAAATTATTGTTCTGTAATCAAAACTTACGAGTTGTGATAACATTAGCATCACTTGAAGCATCGCCCAAAATAAGCTTTCTTATTTTGATTCTGTCGTTCTTAGCATATAATGATGTGTAGTGATTTATTCCTACAAAATCCAGTGAACCGACTAATAATTTTGACATCTCTGTTGAAAACTGGGGCAGTCTGTCGCCTACAAGACTCTGCATTGAGAGAGGATAGTGCCCAAAGATTAAGGGATCCAAGAACCTGCTTTGGATTTATCTGTAAATTTCACAATGAACAAAATATTTCTTGCTGTTTCTATCTAACGGAATTAGTGAATACCATCCAAGTTCAAAATCCATTGCTCTTTGAGCTGCATCAATGTCTTCATCAGCATCAGATATCGATTCATACCACTTGGAATCTAAGGAAATCCCAATAAAGCCCCCCTGCTTTTCCTGCAATCAATAGATTGACCTCCTTTACTTTCTTCCCCACCCTTTTAATCCTCTTATACTACGAAAGTAGGAATTTAGGTTAGCGATTAAGATTACCTTAAAATGGCACTTGTAGGTGTGAAATGCAGCAGCGTGAGATAGTAGGATGTTGTGAGCAACAATATATGGTTCAGTTGATGATTTACCTTCTCTACATAACAAGTGAGATACGATAGAGCACCTTCCTGGAGCTTGCATTCCATTGTCGTAACCTTGAATCGAGAAACCATGTGGCTCGTTAAAGGTAATCCAATGCTTCACTCTATCTCCAAAAGCTTTGAAGCAAGTATGGGCAAAATGATCAAAGTCCTTGCTGCATTATAGGGAGATTTTCCTGTTATATTATATATATAACTGAATGATGGCTATGAAATCATTTTTTTTACATTATTTGTTTGTTCAACCATCCACCATATCTATCTTGTAATGCCTGAGGAAGATCCCAGTGATAGAGTGTCACATATGGTTGTATACCTTATGGACAGAGAAAGAAGAGTCAATCATCATATGAAAAAACATGACCATAATAAGCTATACTGTTAATTCTGTTGACCTTTATGAAACTAAAGGAAAAAAGAAAAGAAAAGAAAAAGATAACCTTTTTCTAGCAAAGTATTTATGACGCTATTATAATGTTGTATTCCTTCTGGATTTGGTTCTCCAGTTCCATCTGCAAATTGTGATAGCATATTAATGATTATTGACAAAAGAGGGGTGGTGATCATTAAACAAACATTAGTTCTTACTTGGGAAGATCCTTGACCATGATATAGAGAACCTGTATGCATCCATGCCCATGTCTTTCATCAGTTCTACATCAGCCTGTAGTTTCAGAGCGATAAACTTTTCGTAGTTAGTATTTTTTAACAACCATGGGCATTTTGAAGGATCATCACATTTACTCTTGTTTGCGGTTCTACTATTTTGTAAATACATACTATGCTTGTTAAGGAAAAAGGTTTAGACCAGCTACTTGTTTAGGTAAAGTATACATAAGTTGTAAGCGTTCTTTGATCATTGTTAAGATAATCTGGCAATCTGCAACCTATTTCTTATTGAATTCCCCTTGTTGATGCTCAAACGTACATGAAAAACTACAAATGTCAGAGCTGATTCCACATGGAACTCAAGCTAGGCACATTTTTCCACATACATTCTACATGTTTAACTGTTTTTAGCAGTGATATTCAGCCATCTGGTTGGAAATTAGAGTATATGAAATAATGTCTTGTAGTCTTGTTGTTAATGATGTCTAAGCTACCTTAAAGATGCTCTTCTTATTTGAAACCATATTAATCACATGTTACTATGAATTAAGGGATAAACTACACTAGATCATCACGAGAAGAGATAAACACTATTTTGTTGAGATTTGGCACTAAAAATTTATTCAAATAAGAGGGAAGAATATTCATGTCAGATTACAAGCTCATGAACTAGAATAATAGGAAAAGAAGAAAAAACTGTAAAAATAATAAAAGAAGGAAAGAAGATGTAAACATAATCAACATCATTTATGAATAACACGACTCACCTTATATCGATGATACTGATCAACTGCGACATCAGCATTGCTGAAATCAAATATCCGCCCTGCCGAAACTTGTTTACAGAGTTAATATATAGGGCGAGAATCAATGTAGTTATTGCGAATTCTAGTCGTAAGTTAGTGTTAGTGCACCTGGCCTTCTTGCAAATGTATCCCATATACTCACTCCCCTTTTCCCCTCATTCACAGCTCCCTCAAACTAAAATTTAAGCAAAAAACAAAGTAGTAACTACTGACATAAATAGAATGAAAGAATCATTAATATAGAATTAAAAGAGAAGAAGAGCCTAGGTAAATCACCTGGTAAGCTGAAGATGCAGTTCCAAAGACGAACCCGACAGGGAAATTGCCTCTACTTAGAGCCTTAGTAGTTGCTGGGAAGCTAACAAGGAGAAACAATAATGCTAAGTAAGCCATGTCTAGCTTTTCTTTTTGTTAGTTGTAAGATCTTTATCTGATGGGGAATATATAAGTGCCTAGCTGAGTTATTAGGTGAGTATAAGAGTGGTGTGGGTTCACTTGTCTTTGAAGTGGTTTCAGGCTTTTAGCCGTGCCTTGCGGCAAAGCAAATCCCCTCTGGGGCCCACCGGGTCGTAATCGCCGTTTGATGAAGGGAAGCTAACTTCCTCATATAACCAGATCCCAAATTGATGGGAATGTTATAAGGTGAGTCTTACTCCTATCAACTCGACAAGTACACGACATTTGACACTTTGTATTATAGCTTATACAGAAGTATTGTTTGTGTAAAGTAATTTAGAAAAAACGTGAAATTCTCTTTCCTTTGCCCGTGAAACCTTCAGGATTTTGGTTTATAGAATGACTGTTTACTTCTTCTTGGAACTGAGAAGCAGTTCTGAGTACTAGTTCAAACAAAGCACAAATTAAGGCCATGCACTTCATTCTACTGTTAGGGGGAAAATAAAAAGAAAAGGCTTTTCTAATTTTTTTTTCTTTTTCTTAAATCTACTTATGTTTTCCTTATATTAATTCCATAACCTGTAACAAATGTAGTTGTTTAATTTGTAGCAATTAATTGCTTTGGCTTTCCTTGTGGATCATGAAGAGCTGCTAAGCGCCAAAAGAGCTAAGCAGAGACGTGAACTCCGTGTGGTTCATGCTTGCACGGTTTTATTATATTCGGTAGAAATATATGCTTGCACGTTAGATTATAGTCATGTACGTACGTACTAGCAAAGTGAGCTGTGCTCTTCCACGGGGCTATAGCAGCTTTAAATATTATTAACATAACATTTAGTAACCAATTTTTTAGAAATTATATTGTAGTTGTTGATTGTAATTAATGTTGGACACCCGATTAAAAATGTTATAGAGTTCTTTGGACTAATTTTAACTTATCAACCTTTTATTTTTTGTTATAATTTTAAAGCAAACTAAAATTATATCTGCATATTTTATAGTTCATGATAAGATTTAACTTGTCAGATCAGAATATTTACTTATTTTTTATCAAGCCATAGTACATTAGGATCATCCTCTATTAGTATGCTTATTGCCAATTGAGTTGATGATAAAATCAAAATGTCAAAAAGATTACTAATGAAATAAAATTATACCTATCTTTTTGATGCAAAGTGGATGAGAATATACATTCAAGCATACCGACACAATAATAAAATCTTTGAAAAAAAACGAAAAAAAAAAAAAAAAAAAGAGGATCAAGAACTTGTATCAACAGAAAATTAATAAATTTCAAAGTTCCAAATTAATTTGCATAACTATTTCGGTTAAAATAATTATATGGTAAATACAAAATTAGGCCTACATATTAAGTTGGTATAGCTATTTTTTGTGGAGGGCTTAATAATGACCTCGTGATCACATCAGCAGGATGATTGCTCGTAAAGCAGGCTAGTTACAGTGGTATCAAAGTCAAAGGTATCTCTTAATTATTCTCTCTGCTGAGATCTGACCATGTAAGTGCGAATCAAATCAAATATCACCATGAAATATCAAGAAACAAATAATAAATTAAATAAAAAGTTAATTGTCTCAATTCAACTGGTCCAAGGTCAAAAGAATAATAAAATAATAAATATGTTCTCTTATTAGTTTAATTTTAAGGTTTTGGCGTTGCGGTGCATGATACGCCTGGTTCATGACCAGTAATGATAATAATTTCGTCCAAAATGAGCCGGGTTAGCTCCAGATCGGGATTAGACCAGACCCAACCCAACAAATCTTTAAACGGGCCGAGTCAGGGCCATTGTTCGGAATTGATTATAAAATATTGCATAAGAAAAAGTCCGAATCCAATTGACGCAATTTTAATATTTTTCAGATCTTTAATGGCCCACACTGGCCCTAAATATTTACCGGACATTAAATTTGGCCCAAGAAATCCATGTTTTCTAGATCGGCTTATATATAGATATCCCTTGTTTGTTAATTAATGCCCATTTCGCCCAAATCGGGGGCATTTTCGACATTCCGATTCTTAAACCCTTAGCTGAAGGGTTTTTCTGAGGGTATAATGGTAAATCGACCTTTCACAGTCGAACATAGCAGATTGGTCGCCTTCTCTCCGTCGCCTCTATATATATAAACATAAGCGGAGGGATCTTCGAGACCATTTCCGAGGCTTCGATCGAGGGAGAGAGGAGAGGAGGGGAGAGGGGAGAGAGAAAGAGAGAGAGAGGGAGGGACTAGGGAGAGAGAGCGAAGAGGAGGAGGAGAGAGGAGAACGAAGGGGGCGACATGGCGGCGGCGGCGGCGAGGGGCGGATTCCGGCGACTGTTCTCCATCTCGGCCTTTACGCCGCCGAGCCCCGCCGTGGCTCCTCCGAAGGCCGATCCATCGTCGAACCTCTTCGTCTCAGGCAAGCCCTAATCCTTGTCGCTAATCGTGTTGCTATCCCTTAATCCTGTTCTTTGTATGTTGAGATATCATTAGTTTCCTTTCGTTAGGGTTTTTTCGGTATCCGGTCTCTTACTAGTGTGGTAAACTAAGAAGGTTGCGTATATGAGCTGGATCTATTATTATGTGCGAGAATGATATCTGATATTGCTGATCTTTGATTTGGTTAGGAATTGGGCATTTTCTCCGTTCTTTTGGCACCACAAGAGGTGCAATTTGCCATTGTTGGGAAAAAAAATAGCAGGAAATGGAATTTTCCTGCTTGTTTTTGGTTTAAGTAACTAGCTTTGTGATTGAGTAGCATTGCAGCAACTGGAAGGGAAAGTTTTGTTGGTCTATGGAAGTACTATGTTAACCCTTTGAAGTAGATTACATTTCGTGTGAAGTTTTCCTCTTCCATATTGTGTTGGTTCTGTGCTGTAAGTGAAGCTTCTAAGACAGGGAAGCTATTAGATTGACTACTTCCTCATCCCATTTAATTAATGGTAATGAAACATGTAATTATGTCTTGTTTTCCATGTTAATTGGTGGGGATTCAGTAAGTAGCTTGTGCTATAAGCATGATTTTCGGAAAAATGTTAGATGTGGCTCTGTCCTCTCATTTTATGCCTCCTAAGGTGGAATTCTCCTATTATGAGTTACCTAGAAAGAATCCTTAGCATTGATAATTAGTTTTGTCTAGAAATTGGACTTTGGTTAGTATGAAATGTAATGTTAATACGGAGTTAGGGAACTGTCTAGTTTCAATACTGTTTTAGTTCTTTACTTTGTATATTATCCAACGGAGTGATTCTATTAAGGGTATGATTTGATGAAATAGTAACTTGTTCATGGGATAAGATGCAGACCTGGGCTGTTATGTTTACCCAGCTATAGGTTTTTATATTTGTCAGGGAAATTATCTTTAAATTTTCTGGCATTGTCCAAGACAATAAGAATATCTACAGTTCTCATTTTGTTTTTCTACAACATAGTTAACACAGACATGTATGAAATGGTTGCCTTATCAAATGTGTTCAACACCTTGAGTTCTGTTTGTATGAGATATTTGACTCACCCTACATATTTTATATAGTTTGGAAAAATTGGCTGGAAAGCACTTTTTATGAAGTCTTGGCATACACATGTGATGGCTCTTTTGCCCTCCCTTTGTGCTCTCCTGGTCTACGGCCAAGTTAGGGGTGAAGAATTGGCTGAGAAAAGACTGGAAACTAATTATCGTTATCTAATCGCATACTTTTAAGCTTGTTCGTAGGGCAGATTTTCCCAGCTTGAAAATCCGTGAGATTGAAAATTTAGGTGGCTCTTTTCTGTTATGTACTAGTTTAGTTTTGCACATTGCTTGACATTCCAGCGTGTTTGGACTACATTTGTCCATGAGAACAGTGGGGTGTAGTTATCTTCTTTGTTTACCAATATATTGCAAGTCATGATATGAATCACCTTTCCCTTAAGCTGTATCAATCTTTCCTCTATATATGACAATAGCATCCTATCTGTGCATTGTTATGTGTATTCTTCATATTTTATTTTTCTAATATAAATTATTTACAGGGCTAAGTAAGCGTACTACTACAGAGGGACTTAGAGAAGCTTTTGCTAAGTTTGGGCGGGTTGTTCATGGTAAAATTTTCAGTTGAATCTATCTCTCTGTAACATATAAAATTCGGTTGATTCTAATTTCAGTTCGTGTGCCGCTTGCAGCTAGAGTTGTAACAGATCGTTTGTCGGGTTACTCAAAGGGTTTTGGTTTTGTGAGGTATGCTACAGTAGAAGAAGCAGAAAAAGGCATAGAAGGCATGGATGGCAAGGTACAGTGACTTGACTTCTTGAATTATTATTTGCTTTGTGTTCACTCTGTTGCTTGCTTGTACAGAAATGTAGTATAAACTCAGTTCTGCTGATGAAGTAATATGATGGGGATTTTTCACTTAATTCCGCATGAGTAAATGTCTGCTTTCAGAGCATTCAGAGATAGATGAACTTGGACAAGCTATAAAAAACCAAATAGAAATACTCAGCCACTACAATATAGGGATATAGAAGCCATGGCTCTTACTTGGTGTCCCTAGATCTCAAGGCATCTGTCCATTAAAATCGTAGATGTGACCATCTGCCATTTTGTTAGTGTGGTGTACATTGTCCTGCACTTGATAATCTGTATTCTGTTGTGTTGCTTTTGTGTTGCTCTATCTATTTGGTCCTGTAAAAGATAAAACAAGAGGATACTTGAAAAAAAAAAGAAGAGGGATTCTTTTTTCGTGTAATCAATTTTGATATGTTCATATTGATGCATGTGTGTTGTAAATATTGTGATGTATGTACATAATAATTTTCTTCATCACCAATCGTTAAGAAGGCTATGAAATTGCTCTTTATTTTTTCTGGTGAATTGCTTTGACTCCTAATATGTTCTAAACCCTCTTTTTCTATTTGCAGTTTCTTGATGGATGGGTTATATTCGCGGAATACGCAAGGCCAAGGCCGCCACCATCCCAGCCAGAGAATTCTTCACCAGCACCACAGCCATGGGATTCTCCATCTACGTCTTAGCAGTGCTCAATAAGGCCCCCTCCTCTCCCTTCCCGAATTAATACAGTCATCAATATAAAAAGTGCCCATCAGATGTAAAACTCTTGTGTTTGGACTATTATGCCATTTGTTGTCCTGGGTTTCCGCTGATTATCATCGAATGTAGTGGGTTTAACTCTTTTTTTTGGGTCAGATTGATGATCTATCCATGGACATCATAAACGTTTTTCTTGCAATCTGTGTTAGCTGGATGTGGACTATTTGTGTTATGATAGACAATTATCGAACCTTATGATAATCACATGATTCTTTCCGTATGATATCCTGCAGACGCTCTCGGAAAATTTCTAGGCTTGGTTGAGTAGTTTGATGCATAATGTTTTTCTCTCTGTAAATGCAAATTTCCGGCTGGTTTGTGGGTCATTTGAGTGGCTGCAGCTTCTATACCAAGTTCTTGTTAGAATATATAAATTTGTATTGGGGTTAATTTCTCGAAGTAATTCAACTTTTATACTGAAATTGCAGAGAATGCATGTGGAGTTCGACGGTTTCGAAGGTGTGGTCATCTAACCATAATCTAACTGTAAGCCCACTCTACTCCTCTATTCCAGTTTTGACTTTTGAGTGGGTAGGGTATGAAATCCACCACCATGGCATTGAATCATCTGCTTATCAACAGTCATATGCATTACTATGTGGAGCAAATTATCCGTATGTTCTTTTCTTATTCTAATTTATTTCCGAAACTGATGATCACACAAGCTAAATATAGCCAAATCACCTATGCAAAATCTCCAAAACATTCCAATCCTCGATGTCTTTGTTTGGAGTGCAAGACGATTTAAGGGGAAAAAAGAAGAGGAAAAAAATACAAACTTTCTAGGAAGAGAAACAAAAACATAAATCCTCTAATCTAAACCCTCTTTTATCTCTTTCATTTGAGAAGAATCTTATTTTCTGCCTCCTCCATTCCCGCCATCGTATCATACAGTGGTTTGTTCTTAGTCTCCGGCAAGTAGAACACCAAGATCCCTCCGACAATTCCCGACAAGCCGAACACCGCAAACGGCACCTTATCCCCCAAAACCACAACCATGGGCGCCAGTATCGCCCCCATCTGCGACGCCTGCGTTGCACACCCAAGTGCCGCATTCCTCACCACCGTCGGAAACAGCTCTGCTGTGTATATGAACAACAGGTTATATGTCGCCGCCATTCCGAATATCCCCAGGATGCCGCACACCATCCGTACGATCTTCATCGCTCCGTACCCTTCAACCATGCTTCCTACGATGCAGAAGACGCCACTGAGCCACATCGTCCCGACTCCCAAAGGCTTCCTTCCGAAGCGGTCCAGAAGCACGGCGGTGAGAACGAATGCAGGCATTTCGGCGACGGCGTTGAGGAGGACGCTGAGGTAGAGGTTGGTTTTGAGGTTGACAACATTGAGGCTGAGGCCGTAGTAAACAATGGAGCAGAGGAAGTTGATGGCCACCGTGAGGATGAGGCGGATTCGGGTCATTGGCGTGCGGAGTACGTCCACAATCGACCCCCCCGCCGCACGTTCGGTCTTTTGTTCCTTTACGCCTTTCTCCAGATTGTTAGATTCTTCTTGCTCTCTGCTGTCGTCGTCGTCGAGCTTGAGGGTGATGTCATTCGGAATGTCCTTGCCGTTGGCACGTGCGATCGCACGCATGACGTCCATCGCCTCATCGGTACGACGGCGGACGAGGTACCATCGCGGGGACTCAGAGATGAAGGGGAGGATGAGAACGAGGAATAGGAAGGAAGGGAGGGAGGTGACGACGTAGAGGATGCGCCACGAAGGGAAGAGGTAGGCGATGCCCGAGAGCATGGCGATGCCGCTGGAGAAGAAGTAGAAGGTGGACATGCCGGCGGGGCCCCGCTTTGTGGGTCCCACGGGTTCAGTGGCGAGCACAAAGGCGCAGAGGCCCACGCCTCCTGTGCTGAATCCCGTCAGGAGGCGGAGGCCGACGTAGGCCCAGTAGGACGGGGATAAGGCGGTGAGGAGGCCGAAGATGGTGTTCAGGATGCATACCACAAGGAGAGAGCCTTTCCGGCCCAGGAATGAGTCCGAGAGGTGGCCGAACACTCCGGCACCTGAAATCATCAGAGAAATAAAGGTAAGTGCTTGCAATATTTATGCAAAAAGATTATTTGTTCCGTAATTATAGGCATAGAAAGAGTAATGCCATGCATAGTCCCATGTTTCGGGCATTCGGAATGAATTCAGTGACTAACAAAAATGCTCAAGAAACCGGGAAATTAGAAAACAAATTTACATAAAGTATAAATTACACAAACACAGATACAAAAAGAATATGGATATAATTATCATCTTGCTAAAGAACAACCCATTTTAAGGATGAATAGCTTGATACAATAATCAACTTATTCAACTAATGTATAGTAAATTCACAGCTTTTGTGATTTGTTTTTTTTAAAAAAAAAAAAATACCCAAGGTGAATGAAAGTAAGAATATATAAAACTCAGGGACTTGTTTTAAGAACAGCAAATAGTTAAGTGGAAAACTTTCCACATGTTGTTTGAGGAGAGCTCCTTGTGACCACGCAAGTGCATCTGATCTTAAGACTATTATAAGATTATGCATTTATTTATTTATTCGTATATTTGTCTATTTGTGTCTACATGATAGAATTTCTTATGCTTCTCTAGTCCACAAAAGCAGAGGGAACATGCCAAGTACTTAGTCAAAGATCCGGTGCAGCTGTGCAATAGAAGTGGACTAGTGCCTACTGCCTAGTAGTGGTGGAAATTATTTTGTTTACAAAGATAGTGACAAATTTACTTAAAAATTTTATATATGGAAAGAGTAGATGTTGGAGGGTTTAATTTGTGCTTCTCTTTTACTATACAAAATGTTACAAAGAAGAGTAAGTCAATGCTAATCCATAGAATGAAAAGAACAAGACAACAAATGAGAGATGAGGACTCCTAATCAAACAAACCAACATACATCATCATCATAGTGATACAAAAATTTGAGATTCCACTAGGCGTATATAAAGTAAGCATATTCTTTCTATCTTTCTTTCTATCTATCTATCTTCTAGTATAATAATAATAGTATCATCTCTTGAGCACACACAATTTACCATTTTTCTCTTCCTTTTATCTGAAGGACAAGGATACAACAAAAACTCAATAGCTTATCTCTTTTCTCTACTGCAGGGTTTTGTATAACTGAAAATATTCTAATGTCATAAAATACTCTTTTCCAAGAAATATAAACAGTTCCAACAGAAACGACAACTATTGTAAACTAATAAGCTCATTGATTCCTACTGAAACACAAATTTTACAATTTGCTATGGCAGGCAGAGGCAGCCAACAAATTCCTAATGCAAACAAAAGCAGTGGGCGGACGAAAGATACTGAACGTAATCGGAGTCGAATGGTGAAATAAGAACATACCAAGCTAAAAATTTATTTCGTTATCTTTTAAGCTTTATGGAAGAAGCACTTATCGACTTCATTACTGAAGGACATAATTTCTGAAAAACAAAGTAGGAAATTAAGTGAACAGAGACATACAACCTAGGATCTGTTTACAGTCGTCTTACATTTGTCTTATTATATGCATATACTGCGACACGACGGACCGCATGATACTAGCAACAAAAGAGTGCTACAAATCCGAACCGAACCAACGAGATCCGACCTAGTCGCTAAAGACACTGTCGACTAAACAGAATCTATCATTCTAATTTGCCTAATCCACTCTGTAGATGGTCCCTACCATTACCTATGTCCTCTGCACGCGGCTAATGGACGGTGATCGACGACTCGATCTAAAAGAACTTAAAATTGATCTGGCAAATTTCTAACTAGAAGACGAGAAAACGACTAACGACTAAGTCCACATGCTTACTGTATAGAGAAGTGGTTTTATATACATCTTCACTATTATGTAGCGTCTTCTCAAAGGCATGATTTGGAAGCATTAACTACATCAGAAAAACATCTTGGTGCATTCTACTTGCATATGCATCTAAGTAGATAGATAGATATACAAAATTAGAAAAGAGGAATCGAAAAATATTACGCACTTTACATGAAATAGATGCACAATGAGGGTCAACACTTTAATATAAGCATGAGATTGGTCTTTTGCTTTTGATTTTGATTTCGCTACAACTACTCATAAAAAAAAATCCACATTTAATTTAAAAATTGATGAGACGAGTAAGAAAGATATAGATATATCCCCCTCCTTCCATTTGTTCGGTATATAGTTTGCTCACACCCAAAAAACATCGATCTCACACTTCATGCATCGTGCATGTGATGTATCTCTGATCCTAATTAATAGCCGTGTATAAATAGTGGACCTCACCGGTTTGGTCACCGAGTTAATGGGTTTTGTTTTGTTTTTATGTCTACACAAGAAAAGAATTTAATGCATTGTCGTGCTCATCTGTGTCTTAACTTCCTACTACATTGGAGGGAGCTAAAATAACATTATATATGGTATGTATGTATAATCATGGTACGTTACTATAACTTAACTCGTGCTATATTACTAAAATGTTAAGTTAATTAGATCGAGTGCTAATTATTAATTTTTTTTTTTTAAAAAAAAAAAAGATGCTACAGCCACTCGTTTGTGTATTACTTTCTTAATTTTCTTTTTTTTTAAAAAAAAAGAGAGTAAATTCTCCTTCTTTGCAATTTATATCTGAATATCTTTTATACACAATATAAAGCTTTACTTCTGTTATACAGAACAAAATAAATTAACGAACCATCCTCTTTCTCGCAAAAGGAAAAGGAAAAGTAGAGAAAAAACGGGGGAAATCCGCATAATATTAGTAAGCGGTAACCTACTCAGGCGAAACGCACCACCCGGTGAACGTAAGGAAATTCACCCCATTTCTATACGCCACGTATGAGTATGATTAAAAAAATCGCGCCACAAAATGGGAAAAAACAAACAGGGGGTGGGGTGGGGTGAGCTTACCGACCATGCAGCCGGCGAAGAAGGTCGACTGGACGAGGCCGACCTTGTAGCGGTCGGCGCAGACGAGGCCCCACTGGGCGACGGTGGAGGCGCCGGGCCCGCCGGCCCAGGCCCAGCCGGCGGAGGAGGGCCGGCAGGGGTCGGGGTTGGGGTCGGGGCAGAGGCCGGGGCCGAGGGAGCAGAAGCGGGGCGGCTGCCGGTCGGCGAAGATCATGACCATGGTGTGCAGGGCCTCCAGCGCCCACGCCGCCGACGTCAGCACGAAGTGCCGCAGCTGCCACGCCCCGAACTCCCCCGCGTGCCGCTGCAGCACCTCGTCGATCCCCATCCCCATCCCCCGCTTTTCCCTTCTCCCCCCCACCAGCGGCTCCCGCACGCCCTCCCATCCCGCCCCCTGATTCGTGCCCATCCTCCCTCCCTCCCTCCCTCCTCTCTCTCTCTTTTTTTTTTTTTTTTTTTTGCCCTTCTCCTTCTTCTTCTTCTTCCGTTGCGGTTGTGGGGAGCTTAATATACGGGAGAGGCGCCGTGAGCTGTATGTAACCTGTTCCTCGGATTATTTATTTATTTATTTTATCTTCTTTCTTTTTTTTTTAAAAAAAAAGGATCATAACAATAATAATAATAAGATTTTTTGATTTTATCTTCATTTATGTGGGGACTAGGGAGTATGTATATATATATATATATATATATTTAATTTATTTCTCCTCCCTATCCGAATTCCAAATACGCTTTTGTCGTTTATTATCTCCCCCTTCGGCGGAGAAGTATTTAGCCTGAGCCCCGTCCACCACGTCATCGGTGGACGAGTCCAATCCCTTATTGGGCCTCACTGTATTGAAATGGGCCTCCTGTGAGCCCAACGTTGGCCGGCCTACGTACCATCTCATTATTTTATTTCTCTCCCCTCTTGAGGGCCCACTGAGTTGAAAATGGGCTAAAATAGGCCCGGCCTAGTCGGTCCATAATTAGCCTATTCAGCCCGGGCATGGATTCGGTCCATAGCTACCGTACGCGCTCCCTCATAAGCCGGGCCGGGCCGGGCCGAATCCAAACCCCGTTTAGGCCTTTATAGATCGAAGTGGGCCTCGTCTGAGCCCAACATCCATATTTGGTAAAGTCTATTTTTGGGTTGTTTCGTTTTTTACCCGAAATGGAAATTTTTCAGTTTGGCCTTGGCATTACCTTGAACCCTCCTCTTCTCACTAGATATATATATATATTTTTGATTTAGACTTTTTCTATCAATTAAATTGCATGTTTTCGTAAGTACGAATAAATTTAACTCTTTTTTAATGCTTCTTTAGCTGAGAGAGTGCACATTACGCTACATGTTTGCGGCTAATGATTAATAAAGCTGTTAATTTTAACAGCTAAGAACGAACGATGGGTCTCCCTTCGATTTGTTCAGATTTGTTCGGCATATAATTTGCTTCACATGTAAAATATATTTCACACTGTTAATATGGAACTAGGCTATTATACTATTAATAAGAAAGTCATTTGCACGCCAAATTTTCTAATTGGATTGAAAGATGTACGATTAGGATGATGTGGGTCCTCTAGGGTTAAGTGGATGGTTGGTTGAATAGTATGATCTAACGGGTGAAAATCATTAAAGGAATGGATCTAACGACGAAAAACTTGATAGTATCAAATGCTTCGTGCTATTAATAGCATAGCATCCGGACTCCTGTTATATGAATGTCATATATCTTAGTCCAAATTTATAGCTATGTTGTCACAAATAGTGTACCTCATCGCTGGTCATTGAATCAATGGATTTTGTTTTTATGTACAAGAAAAAAATTTAATACATTTGTTGTGCTCATCTGTGTCTTAATTTTCCTACTACATTGGAGAGAGCTAAAATATTATTATACGGTATATATAATCGTGTTACGTACTCACGTTCCTTTAATTTAACTCGCGTTATATTGCCATACTTAACAAAAATGTTAAGCTGATTAAATCGAGTGCTAATTATTTATTTTTTAAAATAGTTATAGCCACTCATTTGCGCATTTCTTTCTTAATTTTCTTTTTTTAAGATTAAAGTAAATAGATACGCTATTATACTACATATAACATAACATACAGTAGATAGATATATAATTAACAAAAAAAAAAAAAAACAGCAATGATTTAAAGCTCTACTTTAATAACAGAAGGGAAATCCGCATAATAATAGTAATGATTACTAATGAACACATAATTATTATGCGGTCAGGATAACCGCTTGAAGCCACGGAGGGCGGTGTGGTCACCGCACAGTAAATGTAAGCACACTCACCCCATTTCTACACTCCACGTATAATTTAAAAATCGCGCTATGAAATGAAAAAACGGGGTGGGCGTGGGCACGGTGAGCTCACCGATTACACACACTACGAATAACGAGCGGTCTCCATAGACGAGGCCCATTAGGCCACGTGGAGGGCCGGCCCACCGGCCCACAACCATCCGGCCGAACCGGGCCTGCAGGGTCCGGTCCAAGTATTTAGGCCCCCATAGATCTGGCCCGATAGGCCGGGCCGAATGAAATCCTTTATTTGGGCCGTGGTAGATCGAAGTGGGCCTCGGCGAAGCCCAACGTCCATATTTGGTAAAGTCTATTTTTGGGCTGTTTCGTTTTTTACCCGAAATGGAAAGTTTTCGGTTTGGCGCCCGCATTGCGGCTATTTTCGCTTACACATCAATTAAATTCCATGCTTTGTTAAGTACGAATAAAATTTGCTTCTCATTTCAGTACAGGGAAACAAAAAAAAGGGAAAAAAAAAGAGAGAACTCGAATCAAACAAAAACGAATAAAACATTACAAATAGGTCTCGGTTGCTTAATGAAAGTGAAATTTCATGACTCAAATCCTTCATCAATTTCTTCCAGGCCCTTAGCTGACTAAATTTAGAGTACTTTATGAAAGAACAGAACAGTTTCAGTCCAAGTAGTCCAAATAGGTCTAAATTTGTAGCAAACAATACATGCAAACTCGCAGTACAAAAAGAAAGATAGAATATAACATGTATGATGTAAATTGAGAGCTTAAAACCAATCAATCACCAATACATGGAATACTTTTGTTGAAGTGCATATATAAAACATGATGATAACTCGCCTATCGGTCTCAGGGTATTATGCACTCTTTAGATCTTGTCAACTTCCAGTAATTAATCTTTCTTTCTTCACCGAATGATGCAGATACAACCAAAGAAACTGTTCTGTTTCATAATTTGAAAAAAAAGCAACAGAAATAAAGATAGTCGACAATCAGACAAAAATGAATGGAATGTGTCCACCGCCGCCACGGTATAATTTTGTAAGATAATAATGCAAAAGCCTTTTCTTATGGTTTTGATTTTGCTGCAGAAAATGGAAACTAGCTCACTCAACTTCTACTTATTACCACAAAACACGGCAAAAGAGCTCGCGGGTTAAGCAGGTAGAGCTCCTCGATGTTGGAGTATAGACCGACTCTTCCTGCCACCGAATCAAAACCCGGCTGAACCACGAAATCTTGAAGATTCTCCATAGGCTTATGAACCCTCCCCGCGATCACTCTACATATCAACAAGGCCTTCCTCATAGAAGCATCATCTTCACTTATCTCGACAGTTTCCAGTGCTCTTTTGCTAGTAGATGTGGTGAATACTCCTATCCCATCCTTCATTTCCTTCTTTGTCGAAAACCCATGTCTAATGATGCGACAAACATTGCACTTGCTCGAAGTGCAAAGATTTGACGAACTATTCGTTCCGAGAGAACAATAAATGGTCGTACAAAAGAACCTCAGTAGTTCATTCCCGTCGGCTAGACAGCGAGGATGCTTCTTGGAAAGCTTACTGGCTTTCAGTTTTACTGTCTCTCTGTACTCTTCAAAGCGAGCGAGGGTTCGCTGCATGTTATGGACTTTTAGAACCCTCTCAATCCTCCCACAGCTTATTTCAGACTTCAACCAGCTGGCTTTGCATATGATTTCAACTATCCTTCGAGATGAGTCGCCTTCTTGCAATTCCGTCACTGCATGCAGGATTGATTAGAACATAAATGCGAGAGTGCGTGCGATGTAATAAAACTAGAGCAAGCGAGAGACACAATTGTGGGATTCTCCGTCGTTATTCTTATGATGAAACAATAAGAAAAGTTAATAAAGAAAGAATACAGTGGTGAACACGACGAAATCAGAATTATAAATGCGAGGATATGCCGTTAAGGTATCGGGATTTCACAGTTCCGTCCTAGTGATCAAATAAATGATCCCTTCAGAAAGTGCACATTCGACAAGCAGGCATTAAATTGTAAAAGATGAATTCCCTTATAGTAATGCAGATTTTGAATTTGCAAAGCAGAAATAAGATATTTCCTCTCTTAATCAGATTATAATCCAGAGATACAATTTTCAATTATCAACTCTTTTTTCTTCATAGTATTTCTTTCTAGAAAGTGGCTTAGACCGCCGCGGCGTCTTTAATTTGCATCAGACTGAAAACAGTTAGCACAAAGAAGAAAACTAGAGCAATGTCGCGGGGACTGACGCTGTAGCAGTTTTCGCCTTTTGCTGAAATGTGATCACTAGATCAATAGGTTCAAATTAACCAGTATCAAAAGACATTGAACAATCCATGTAAGAAAGTGAAAATGCCCAAGTGGTCTAACAGAGATCATAACATTGCCTTTCAGCACCAGAGCATGTAAAGAAACAGCAATTGACAGAGGCTCCAACAAGAAAAGATTAGATCACAGATAGGATAATCTGCATACCTGCGTGCTTGGAGAGATGGTGCTCTTCCAGAGCATCCCACTTGAGAAACTGCTTGCCACACTTATGGCAACCCAAACTGGTGGAGTGCCTCTGTGATGAACCCCCCTCACTGCAAGAAGAAGAAGCCCTAGTCCCTGAAAAGCACCCTTCATGGTTGCTCCCCTCACCATTGCCAGAAGCAAAAGAATCAGAGGCAGAGAGAGAGGACTTCCTGATCAGGTAAGAAGGCCCGGGTGTTCCAGGCCTCAGTGAGCCCACAAGAGTGGCTCCCTCATCCCCACCACCATTAATGGAAGCAGCAGCAGCAGCAGCAGCAGCAGCACAACCATGGGTGATCTTGAGCTCACACATGGAGTCATTGAGGACCACCTCATGGGCAATGGGGCCAAGGAACTCACTGCTCCCAATGGACCTTGGGCTGCAGCTTGTTGTGGTGGTGGTGGTGGGCCTCTCAGTGTGCCTCTTCCCTCCATGGATAACATCCTTGAGGTTCTCTATGGACCTTGAGCACCCTGATCCACATGGCCTCCTCCTCCTCCTCCTCTTCAGCATGGTGCTCAGGTGATCCCTGGGCTTTGGATCATGCACATCCAATGCCTCTGATTTGCAGGGGAGGGACTTCTTCAGGGCAATCCACACTTTTGGTGGCATCTTCCCTCTTCTTCTCTCTTCTTCTCTCTTCTTCTCTCTTCTTCTCTTTTCTTCTCCACCCCACCCAAATCATGAAGGAGTTTATTATTCCTAGTCTTTGCTGGCCCTCATTACATCCATGAACACCATGTGGAGATCAATGCATAATGATGCAATATATGGCAGATGCTTCTATCTATAGGAAGGAACTAATAAATAATAAGATCCAGTGAGATGAGATGAGATGGGGAGGAGTTTTCTTTTCTTGGCATGTAAGAAGAAGAAGGAAAGCTCATTAAACCTGCCCTGCCCATTTGAGAAGGGGATGATGCACTGCATCTGCATCTGCATGATGCCTCTTGCAGGCTGCAGCAAATCTAGCAAGATCCCAACTCAGATAACAAGACCCACCCATACAGATGGAACATGCAGCAGCAACAAACAACAGCAGAGAGTGTGCACCAAAATTCTCTCTGTTTTTGTGGGAGCAAAGGGACAAGCACTGGCCAGAAGAGACCACAAATTAAGCAGAACAAAACAGCAAGCTCTGGGAGGGGACCCACAGACCCCACCATATATGCAAAATTATAAATTACAAATGAGGCCTGTGAAAACATTGGAATCTTTGCCTCCTGGGAGTTGGGGCCTTCAATCCTATATATATATATATATATATATATATATATATATAGATTTAGATTTAGATTTAGATAGTTTTTAATTTACATAATCATATTTAAATTATTCATTTATGTATTGTCCTATGTATAAAGTTAATTTACTTAATTGAGGTATGCATGGCAGTGTGACATAGGATTCTCTTTTAAGAGCTAACCAAAATAAAACTACTTGTTTTTTTCTTCAAGGTTTACCTAATTTTTATTTTGCCATTTTATGGTTCAGAAATTTTTTAACTTATTTTTATTTTGTCAATTTGAAGTTTGTTTACTGGTTTATTTATTTATTTATTTATCTCCTGAGAATAAAAAAATAAATAATAATAATTAGATACTCCACGTCTCATCTTATTTCATAACCGGTGAGCTCACCGCCCCCACGCCCACCCTATTCATCATCCATTTCGCAGCGCGATTTTTAAATTACACGTGGAGTATAGTAATGGGGTGAATGCGCTTACATTTACGGAGCAGTGACCACACCGCCCTTTGTGGCTTCTTCGCACCGGTACGGTTCTCACGACCGCATAATAATAATATACGTTTACTATATTAATGCGAATTTGTTTTTTTTGTTTTTTTTTTTTTTTGGCCAAAAAAGGGGTGGGTGGCTCGTTAATTTATTTTTGGTTACGTTCTCCGGTGATTACGATTAAACTGTTCATTTTTAAAGCTAATTCAGTGATATTACATCACGAGTTTTGAGGTGTGTGTGTGTGTGTGTATATATATATATATATATATATATATATATATATATATATATATATATATATATATATATATATATATATATATATGTAAGTATGATAAATTAACATAGGATTCTCTTCAGAGATGGCCAAAAGGAGATAAATTTTTTTTCCTTTTTTTGAGAAGAGGTAAATATAGTTAGTTAGATGTGCCATACTTGCAAAACTTTCTATACAGTGGATATAGAGGAATGGTCCTTTGTGATATATATTCATGAATTTAATGGTGTGTGGGGCTTTTGGGAACTAGATCCCTTCGCGCGGTGCTATATATACACATATATATCTATTTTGTCGTTTCCCACGAATTCAAATGCTAATAATTTAAGTTCATTTGATTCTTTCTCTGCACGATCCAGTGCATGGAGCTGTGCATGCGGTGTGAGAGATAAGGGGAAAAAAATGGCTAGCTATTTAATGTTAAAATAAATATAAAAGTATTCTTTTTAGACGTCGATCGTGTTTCCTTTTTCTTAATAATAAATATATGGTTTAAACAGTAGGAGGAAATGAGTCAACAGGATAGGGTATAGGATGCATTAATTGTGGAGCTGCATCAAAACAGTAAATCCGCAGCAGCTGTGACAGGCCTTATTTGACCGGCTTTTCGTGGTAATTCCAAATCTCTTCCCTAGTTGGAAATTGGAATTTGGAATTCTCTCAATTCTCACACACGCCTTCACCAATTGTTCCAATATTTAGTCTCCTGTTTTGTTATCTGAAAAAGCTTGGAGATATTTCTCAAAAAAAAAAAAAAAAAAAAAAAAAAAAAGCTTGGAGATGAAATGGAAAGATAAGAAATGGAGCTTCCAAACTCCAAATATGCTCAATAATTCTATATATATACAGAGTCCTGATGGAGTAAAAAAAAAAAAATTTCATCCAAGGGATATTATTAATAGTACCAAATAATCTAATAGTAAAAAATTCGATTATATATATATTAACAAAACTACAGAATAAAAAATATACACATAGCATATCATCTATTTATATATAGTGCTTAAAATATTTTGTCAGAAGTGGGATTTGAACCCACGCCCTCTCACGAGGACCAGAACTTGAGTCTGGCGCCTTAGACCACTCGGCCACCCTGACTTGACATGTGAAGTGTGTTTTACAGTTAATAATAAGTTCAACATTAATTATAAAAAAATGTTCTCCTTTACACCCTTCCCTTTAGGGCTGCTTTGCCAAGCTTATCCCTACAGATTACATCCAATCCCGTCGTGATTGCGTGTTTGGTTCATCCGCTACGTAATCTACTCGTTAACGTAGCATTACAAATCGAGCAGATTACACCAAAAATATTAACGGGAGGGTCGTGTATCGTGTATTACTTAAATCCGGTAATACTATTTATTATGTAAAATGACAATTTTATCCTTCAACAACCCGAAATCCAATTAATTATTTTCATATCTCTCTCTCTCCTTCTCCCTTCTCTCTCGCACGCCTCTTTCTCTCTCTCTCTCTTTTGCACGCCTCTCTCTTTCTATCTCTTTCTCTCTAGTATGAACACCTATCATCTTCTATTGTATAGTCTTTTCAGATCGCATATATATTTAATCAGTTTTTCTCTCTCGCTACCGACACATCATTTTCGAACTGAAGTTAGATCTAAGTTTTTTTTTTTTTTTTTTCATGTTAGGTCTTTTTATTTTATTATTTATTAATATAATTAATTTACTAGTGCAAATTATATTTTTATAAAAAATAATATTTAAATGACCACAACAAGGATAATTTTGGAAAAACAACACTTTTATGTCAGAATTACTAAATTTTATAAATTGAACCAAACGTAGTAACGTTATAAACACTGCAATCCAGTATTATATTACTGTATTAAACCAAACGCGCTAATGTAGCATCAATAGTAATCTCACTTCGAAATCCAAGATACCTGGATATATCGAGATACTCTATAATATTACATAACTCGAACCAAACGCGCCCTTAAGGGCTTGAGCGTGCATGTAACATTTCTCTTACAATGGTACCTAGACCGCAACTAGTTTTAGTTTCTTGGTAGTGCATGGTGTAGGTTCGGTTGCTCGACGTATACCTCCCCGTTTTCATCGTCTTTCCCAAGCCCAGTGTTTTCATGCACTTTGCTTTGATCCTCAAAACAAAATACAAAATCAGGTTGCAGTTTTTCTTCTCTTATGTTATAAAATGGTAACGAAAAACTGTCAAAATTTCAGCAAGATGGATCAGTTTGGTTGCTGATCTTGTACAGGAGAAAATATGGGAATAAATTTAGCTCTGCAGGAAGAGAATTACGCGAAAGCAAGCCAGATCATCTCTCGCTTCTAAGAAAATTTTAAAAAACTGGGGGGGTAAAAACATCTCACACAAGTTGTTGATCCAAATCGGCTTATACATAACATAGTGATTTGGAGCCAACAAGCGAATATCTGGCTCTTAGAGACGATTTGGGTGAGCCAAGCATACATTAAAAACCTCTATAGACTTCCCAGTATACAGATCGCTGATACAGATGAGGTGTTCGGACGTGACATAAATAGATTTACGACCACCACCGTAGTTCGCTACCTCGGGTTCACAGTGGTACAGTTTAAATTTACACATCACACTAGGAATACAGTTCGTTCATTCTTTAAGATGAATAATCCCAAAGGGAAGAGACAGCTTGAATACCATGTTCAATTCACTCAGGACACAGCTGGAGAACTTGATGAAATGGTTTTTATCTGCGGAAAGAAGCAAATAAGGCCATATTAGTAAAGAGCTGTACAACCAATACATTTTGCTGTTACAATTAATACATCTGTAAAAATGGTAAATACAAATGCTGTACATTAAACTGGGAAAATTTTGCAAATATTCTCTAAGAATAGCATACATGCATGAATCATTACCAACATGCAAGTATCGCTATAACTGCAGCATTTGATTCATAGACACAAAGACTTTCACATGTTATAGCTGCACACCTTGAACTGCACTAGACTATAACATGATTTAGTTTATGAAGTTTGTGAATTTTTATCATCCTGTAGGTTATACATTCCGACCTCTAGCCACTTGATTCTCAATCACTTTAACTAGGATTACATATGCGATAATCAAATAAGTAGTCTATCATGTTACTCACGCTATTTACGATCCAAGCCCCCCAAAGAACTGCTCCAGGCTTGCAGAACTGAATACATTTGAAGCCGCACGCTCTACTCTGATTGGCGAAATATGGAGTTGGTATTTGATAAACCTCTGAAACCAAGAGTGGAAACATGTCAATGTGTCTTCAGCAAAATTACACAGAAAAAAAAAATTTACTCATCTGCATAACTACGGGAAAGTAAAATTCCATTCTATACAAGAAGAAATTCAGAAAATTCATAAACACTGATGTTTTCTAAGCCAAAAGTAATAACCACTCTTAAATTTTTACATTTAATTTACTGGAAAAGAAAAGTGAAATTTAAAAGAGATCATCCTATAATCCTGATGGTAAGCTAACAAGCTGGAAGCAAATAAAACCTTATCTAAAATTTATGCTACCCAGATGCAAAGGAAACATATGTACACAAGCACAGAATAACAATCATGATGAAACTAATAAGTAATCTATCATAAAGTAATTGATAACTTAAAAGAATTGTTGTAGAAAGTTACTTACAGCTAATTGATGTATTATTTCAGGATTGGTGTCAATATGCCAATCAGGTTCAAGTTGCCGAACAAATGATATACGACCATTCTCTGTGCTACAAAAAAGAACCTGCAGATTCCAAATTATATATACTCGGATATGGTTTATGAGATAATTAACATAGAATATTACAATATTTAATGGTAACAAATAAAATAAGTAGCACATAAGATGGGAAATAGATTGTCATGAAGATCTGTCAATGGTAAGTCTTAAATTTAAAAGCCCCACCTGTTCAAGGATACAATAAGACATTGCCCTTTCAACAGTATAATACGTCAGCTTGTCCTCATGAGAATCATCTTTAAAATATGTAATGTCAAACTACTGGCCGCAAACATATATATGAGAGGCATTGACCATAAAGACCAAATTAGTTGACAAATAATCAGGTACAAGATTCTAATAACTTTTGATATAGGAGTAAATTTAAAATCAATTTGAGATTATTTCCTTCTCGTTGTAGTATTGCATTAACAACACTGCCAACGTGTAAGTGTCAAACTAAATGGCCCTAATCTTATAATAAGCAGATGTGGAAACATTTATGACTATTCAAATTCTATTTCATCTGTATAAAGCTACACATGATGTAAATGAAGCCCGCTACTTGGCTCCCAGAATCATGCAATAAGCATTATTATGTGGTGAAAATTAACTCATAGGATATGCAAAGATTAACAACGTGTGCGCTTGCTAGAGATAATGTAGAGGGAGCCAACAAAAGAGCTAGGAAGTGCTAACCTTGTCTTTAACCAAACCACCCGTAGTAAAAACTCCAGCATCACTCAATGCAGAAAGAACCTTTTCCTGTATTATGAAACATAAAAATAAAAAAAAAAAAGTAAAAAATAAAATTTGAGTAAAAATGACACCAGAAAAGAAAAACAAAGCACTACTTGGTAACAATCAAAGTACTCAAACCAGGTGCTTGTGACACTACTAAACGAATACTATGAGGCAGCTGTACTAAAAAACTTGCTACTCACAGCATGAAGCTACAGATATTTAACCAGTAATATATAACAAAAAAATTACCTCACTTTCATCATCAAGAATTCTCTCCATGAGATAAACATCACAAAACTTTGTAATCTCCAAAAGCACTTCTAGAACAGACGACCTCACAGTTGCATGTTTCTGACATAAGAAATCAATACATCACTATTACTAATATTTTGCTGATCTTGAAGGGGCAAAAAAAGAAAAAGGAAAATAAAGAAAGAAAACCAAAAGAAAAAGAAAAAGAAAAAGAAAGAAAGAAAGAAAGCCAATATATACCCCCCACCTGAAGCTCCTCTGGAGTAGTTTCCTGAAGAATTACACCAAGTAACTGGCATGTGACCTGGAAATGGAATATACAAAAATATCCTAAGTATTGGGCCTCCTCAAAGCAGCTAGTAGAGTGTCTTGAATGCTCTATAGAGTGATAATATAAGTTTAATTTTCTTAAAAATGTAAAATCTACCTGGTAATAGTAACATTTTATGGCTCTTCAATAGAATGGACAACATTATCACCTAACCAAGCTAATGTGCTAACCAAATGTGTTGGGTGTGATAAGATGATAGACACTATACCTTGTGCAACTCACAGCAATGTCATGATATATATATATATATATATATATATATATATATATATATATATATATTGTAAGACAATCTTTCCAACCTATAGAATTAATTCAAAATGCTCTTCACTAGTAAATGTCTTGAATTTCCAACAAAACAAAATCTGTTTTGTTTCACACAGCTGCAGATGTTTGATTCAGAATTGCACCTCAACCGGCATGCAGTTTATAATGACATTTCACCTATGACGCATGATTGATTTAACTTGCTTTTACACAGCTGAGTAAGTCAACCCACATACAGAGTAAGAGATCCATGGACAAAGAAATAGGAGTAATGCAAACATCAAGAAAAGAGATTGCAGTCTATCCACTTGGCTGTTGAAAATTGGCCAAGCTACCTAGTGATAAAGTATTGTGAGTGACCATTTGTGAAAATTATAAGTAGGTAGAGCAAGAATAAACTAACCACTCATCTTTGAGTTATTACATCAATGCCTAATCCAGCTGTGCTGTCTAGCACTATCCATCAATGGACAATAACCGTTGTTAGATAGATAGCTTATAAATAGCAAAGAGATGATTATCTGATGCAGCAACCAAAAATCAACTGTGCTATACTGATATAGGCTTAGTGCTGTCACATAAGCTACAGACTAGTTTAAATCGAGAGAATTATCATTAAGTTGATAACTGACTCAATTTGGTGACAGTGACACTATATAATCTAAAATCCTTTATTCTGACACTTCTGCATTGTATTTTGCAAGTGGGTTGTAATTATTGGTCACAACAACAGATATACCATCTGATATTATGGTCTAACTTTAGAAAGAAGATAGTTGTCATGCAGGAGGATAATGTCCAGCGAAACATGAGAAGCAGTCACACCAACATGGGCCTAACTCTACTGTCTGAAACACAACCAAGATGAAACTGTGAACTTAGCACAACATTCGTGGACAAAAGGCCAAAGTGTAAAAAAAAAAAGAAGGTATCTCCTATTCAGAGATATTACAAGTAGAGGCATGTTGAAACATAAGAAGCTTTCAAAGCACAAAAGACGATAGTTTAGGAATAGAAAGGATACCTTTCGCCCTTCGCACAACTTATGCCTCACAAGTTGCTCAAGTGTTAGCTGCAAAAAAGAAACCACCAGTTTAAAAAGTTCAGAACTTTTCAAGGATGAGATACCAAGTACCTGTTTGGCCCTGCTTCGGCTTCAGCTTCAGCTTTCAGCTGCAGCTTCCTCTAGTAGAGCATTTGGCAAACTGAGAAGCTGAAAGCTTCAGTCGCTATGGGAAGTGAAATGAGATTCTAAGCTTCAAAAACAGAAGCTCCGATTTGAAGTTTCTGATTTTACTGCAGAGAGAAGCTATTGGGAAGATTTTAATATAGTGCTTCTCCTAATAGCACAACCCAAAAGATAGTTCATCGAGCAACAATACATTCTACAGTAGTAGACAGATCCCATAGAGACAAATTTAAGTTACCTTTACTGGCTGGAAGAATTGATCTACTGCATCTTGTGCTCTAGAATCCCCAGAGGATAAGCAAACATCAGAAGAGGGCCTTGTACCTGACCGAGTTCTACTGGTAGAAGAACTTGTAGATGGAGTAGGTCGTCTACGTGGCCTTCTTTGTTGGTCTGCGGGAGCTCTCAACAACTTCCAAGCAAAGACTAAGGTGATGGCAAGAGCAGCAAGTGTTGTGAAAGATCGAAGTTTCTAAAACAACAAAGAGCACTTTATCAGGATTATGATGTACATTCATTGCTAAATTGTCCAATTTTCCAATATTTCAATTGTTTGACAACATTAAAGAGAGGGGAAAAAAAAAGCAGTGCTGATTCATAAAGGTTTCTCCTTTTGGGAAAATTTTGGTTTGTCAAAAGAAGCGGCACATGTATTATACATTGATTTGCCAAATTTTGAAGCCGTAAGCAAACAAGGAGGTTTTGATAGCACGTTTAATGCCACCTACCAAGTGATCCACCAAAGGCAATATAAACTCCATCTTATGTGATGCATATGGATGATTAGACCAAAAAAAAACATCTGGATCCACTTGTATCTTCAAATTCAAGTGACCAACCTAGCTTAATCCAACAGAGCCAACTATGGCAAGTCATTAATTTCCAAACTCGTTCCTGAAGAAAATTTGTAGTACTTTAATTTGCAACATTACTCTTGGTTAGCTTATCTTCATATCGCTCGCCTTAGATGTAGGATCAACCTCTCATAAATTGTTCAAAGAGAAAATAACCACCTAGTTTAAGCGAAACAACATAATCTTCATGTGGTAATTGACATAAAAAAGGAGATCATTCTCAAAGGCGACATCAATAAAGTCTCCAACCATCAGCGATTAATCGCCCCAACCATTCCAAAAACGGATCACAGAACCATATTATGCATGAGACATCGAAAGGAGAAACGAGAACCTGGCGATCGAGGGCGAAGGGGAGGCGATCCGAGTACTCGGCGAGCGAATCAACGAATCGCTGGATCAGATCGGCGAGCTCGTCCTCCCTGGGCGAGTTCGAAGAGGGAGAGGCCGATTCCGCCATCGCCGAACCCCCGGCGGCGCCCCCTCCGTGGAGGAAGAGCCCTACACGATCCTCGAATCGTTCATCTCCGTCTCCGAATCCGTTCGCACAAACCCTAACGTAGAGATGAGTGTGGGATCTACAGGGGAGCCATTTAGATTCGAGAGGATCGAAAGATGGAGAAGAGAGAGAGAGAGAGAGAGAGAGATTCTGCTCTCGGAGCCGAACAGGCTGGTAAACGGGGTTTACCCGATAAAAAAACAGTAATAATAATAATAATAATAATAATAATAATAATAATAAAATAATATATAAGAGTCCGGCTGGAATACTATCACACCAAGCATTTGGTGCTACCATGTTTTCTATCGTTAAATTTAACTTTTTGACTATTTTTATCCGTTAGATTATATTATTAAACCAATTAACTCACTCAATCCTAGGAGGCCCATATCATTCTAATCATACATTTCTTCGTCCAAAGACTGAAAATCTAGTAGCACCAACAACTTAGTGCTATTAATAGCATTCCAGCCTAGTTCATACTAATAATAATAATAATAATAAAGTTTGTTGTCGCCAAAATATTTGCAGTGAAGGGCTGGCTCCAAAGGACGTCGTCGCGTTTCAAACAAGCCATTCGAATTTGTCGTGGAATGGGGCCAACGGGCTTACACGTCTATACAGCGTAGTTTTGGAGGCGATTTTGCCAATTTTCCTTCGCCAAAATTTATACAGTAGAGGGCTCTGCATGGCAAGTGGGGGGGTGCTTCGCAATTTCCTGTCTACCAGGGGGAAGCAGGGAATTTACAAGTCACACCAAGTTGGAGGAGAGAGAAACGAAAAAAATTTATGCATTTCTTCTTTAGTTTGCTTTTAGGCAAGAGAATTCTGCTGAGACTTTTACCAACTGTAGACCCAGCTCGCGCAATTGACTAAAGACTGGATAATTGGCTTAGATTTTATTAGATGTTCCTAAACCGATCCAATGCAAAACTGGCTAGAGAACAATTTTAACAACCTAAATTTTATTATTAATCAACATTAAAGCATCCATGGGTTGACGCTTTTACCCCTAACTCCAGCTGCCTTCAGTAGAGTAATGCGGCTCCCACGCCACTCGCAAATACGAAACAGGTCCGAACTTACCAGGCTCTTTTAACGACTGCCTGCAGGCTTTCTCGTACAGAAAATTTACAAGGCTCAGGAAATGAACCGACCGAGATGCATCATCAATCTAGCAACGAAATCACATTCCACAGGCTTAGTTAACAAAGATTGAGGCCGGGGGAAATGAGAAAACGATTCTATCTAAGAGACACTGACAACAAAGTTTGACAACAGATTAGCCATGCAAATAGGCTGTTCATAACACTCAGCAAATAAAACGGATACATTCTAAATGCGGATACATTATAAATGCTCGATATCTACGTCACCGTTGAAATCAATATCTACCATCTCCGGATCCACCTTTTCCACATCCACTTCCTCATCAACGCCCTCATACTGAAAATTAGGACAAAAACAACAGTGTAAGTCTGAGATGTACAAAAAAGAACTTCAGAAACGAAGAAAGAGAAATGACTGCTGCTCTCAGAAATATGAACAGAATCACATTAGAGACAGGCTCAGACAATACCCACAATATTAAACTGAGATAAACGAGGTGCTGCGCGAGATACTAACATGTCATATCAATAATTTGAAAGTTGCTGAACAGAGGACATCATATTGGAAACAATTAAAGTTGACAAAGAACTTCCAATTATGACTGAAAAAGGCAATAGCCAGGAGATAGGAAAGCTATTGACAAATGCAAATACCTTAACTGGCAAAATATGATGGGATCAGTTAGCAACAAAAAGAATACCATCCCGGTTGCACATCATCCATGATGTGAGATGGAATAATTTAAAAGAACCATGAAATTTGTTATTTATTCAATCAGCTAAGGCTAATTTTTGCTCATTTAAAGGCCAAGAATATTTTAATCTTTTTTTCCTCTTATTGCCAGTAAAAAGAGAATTCTCTGTCCCAAGCTGTTCATTGCTGATTCAGTTTTTCGTCATATAAGATATTTTCATAAAAATAAATCCAAATTAAGCAGCAAACAGTAAACAAACAAAATAACCTCATAGGTTTAGCAATTAGTTAAAGAGCACAGTTAACTTAAAGATGCAGCGGAAGCCCCTAAAAAAGTTCTAACTCACGATAATATCCTTCCACCCACTCTTTCCTCGATGAACAAAAGAGATTATATAGAATAACCATTTTTCTAGGAGAAAACATCTTCACCTGTTTGTAAGCATTTTGCATTACAGGTGGAAGTGGCGGTGGCATATAAGACGAGTTGATTTGATTTTTCACAGCTAACTTGTCAAGGATTGCATTAGCCTCCGTTGATTCAGGTTTCTCCTCCAAATCAACAGCTTCAACCAGTTCATCTACAGCATGACCAGCCATACTCGTCGAGGGTATATAATTTTTTGTTTCAGAACCCTTTGCCTGTAGTTTGCAAAAACAAACACTTGACTGACCGCAGTCAATGCAACTAACGTTCCCAATGAATCGGATGACTTCCTAACTTACGACAAGGGTATTTTTGTAAGCAACTGCATTTTAGAGGGTTGCTAATGAAAATTCAGATTTTATATGGGTACATGTGTTTACATGATCTGCAGGGATATTCTGTTTACAGGGATATATATCTGTAAATACCCCAAAAGTAATATGGGAAAAAAAAAATCTGCTATTACCAGTCCAGTTTTCTAGACATGAGTCACGTACAAACAACATATCTACGTTGGCAAAATGAAATGACGAACTTAAATAAATTTCAAGTTAATATCAAAAATGAGAAAAACACAAGAAAGCAGTATCTAACCTTTTCTGAGGAATTTAAACTAGAAGAAACATATTTTCCTCGTTTACTCTTGCTATCTTCTATTACCATCTTGCTTTTAACAGTGAGTGATTTTGCCATCTCGTTTTCCAACTGAACAGCAGTTCCTTCCAAATTCTGCATCTCTGACTTAGAAAACACATCTGAATATCTATTTTTTTTCCTTGAATTTCCTGCAATATCCCAGATTATTACATCATGATGAAAAAAAAAAAGAAAAGATACATGATAATTATTCTTTCAGTAGAAGTGCATAGCTTGAAAAGCAGCAAAGAGAAAACTACTATTTGAAATATAAAAACATATATTTACAGTTCAGAAGCCCCAAGCACACACAAAACATTGTAGTTCTAATGTTAAGAGAAATAGATCAAACAATAATAAAAAAATTAATGAGTCCATAAGAAAACAATCTTATGAATACCCAGATTTCATTTATATGGGAATTGTAGAAGGACTCACCTGCTTTTTCTGCTTCGTTAGTTATTGAAAAGGACAAAAATCTTTTCTTGCTTGAAGAAACATGATTCTGCAACTGGTTACTGTTTGGGCTTATCTGATAATCACAATTTGGTTCACCTTCACTATGAACATTTGCACTCGAATCTTCTTCATTTGCAGGCTTTATGGTTTCAGAATCAAACATTTCGGCTAACTTTTGAAGACGGGCTTGTGACCTATTCATTTTCCCAAATGTCAATCACCACAGCAGAAGAAACCAAATATCGATCAACCAGGTGCAAGAGTAAGAGAAAAATTCAAGAGCACAAAAAAGAAGCAATGATAAGACAATAGCATTTCTTAACCAAAGAAACTGAAACATGCCTTTTTAACTCCTCTTGTGCTTTCATATGACGCCCATGCGCTTTAATAAACTTCTTCAATTTCGAAGTAATCCTACAAAGTAAACAATTAATAAATGAAATGCAAAGTTAATATAACTATCTTTTTGTCTTGAAGCACTCTACAATGCTTTGTCATATTTTTAATGCCACTCAAGCAGAAAGGGATATGCTCAGGGTTGTAAATTGAATGCTAATGATAAAAATCAGAACCTTTTGCATTCTTCTTGCTCTTTACTCAGTTGCAACTCAAGATCCTCTATTATAGTAGAGAGCTTGTGTGCTTCTTCAACTTTCTCTTCCAGAAGGCCCTGTTAAAGAACCCAAAAAAAAAGGAGCCTAAATACATATGACTTGTAAAAATGTAACTCATAAAGCAGTTCGCATATTTCATAAATCAGAAAAAAAATACAACAAAGCAGTCTGATCAAATATCCAACTGTCTATGCTTCAGCTGACCTCTAGTTGGGATTTTTCATCCTCTAGCATCTCAACATCCAACTCTATGTGCTTCAACTGCATAAAAGGGGGGGAAGTTCATAATTAAACAAAGAAAATAAACATGCTCATGATAAACCATAGGTATCCTTTTTGCTGTTCTATTCCAACAGAAAATTGTTTATGAGTTAAATTTACATGACAACTGTCAGACCTGTTCTTGAAGGTCATCTCTCTCATTATACGAAGTAAGTTTCTCCCCTCGTTTATCCTTATTACCGTCAGAAAATTTTAAGCTTCCAGAGGCGTCACTTTCTCCATCCGTGACTTGCTTCTTTCTATGTCTTCTGTCACTGAAGCAATGAGAGAAGTTTGTGAAAAAAAAAAAAAAAAAAAACCAGTCACACAATTGGTCAAAGAAAAATATGTGGTAACAGAAACAGCTGTTACTATAATAAAGAAGCCTCTGTGCTCCTCAGAACCTAAGAACATTTACCTCCTCCGAATAGGGGATCTTGAGAGACTAGAACCTGCAAGTTCAGTTCTAAGTGTCAAGCAACTAGAAAGCAGCAGCACAACAAACGCTGTAGAGTAAAGCATAGTATATGTATGTTGAGCTTACTTTTCCAAAACTTCATGTGCTCAACAAAATTGTACATACTCTATATGGTAGAAAGTGAGTAAGAAATTAGATGGATGATTACCCCTGTCCCGAGAAATTGGCTTTTGATTGCGAAAAGAATGATGGCCTCTAACACCTCTTCCAGGGGAATACCTTCGATGAGGAGAATGTCTTCTATCAAGCTTATCTCTCAAGTCACCACTTCTGAAGTCCCGTCTTCCTGCACAAATTAGCAAAAGACTAAGCACTTTCCATGGAAAAGAAAGGCAAACTCATTGAAAATTTGAAGACAAAAAGCAAGGAAATAAGAGATCTCAAAACCTTCTTAAGCTTACCATAACCTTGAGCTACATGGAATATTCAACTAACAGTAAGCAGACTTGCCTCAATATTTCCAAAGGCCACAGAAAGCAAGCCCATAAAATTAATATATAAGGAAAATACCCACATGAAATATCACTGAGAGGCCTTTTAGAATATGGTAAACTGTAGGGTTCAATTTTTGATAATATCTGCCTTCTGAAATGACAGTTGAAGAGCATAAAAGAAACTGTGCAGATTTGTCGGCGATAGTATCACATGTATAATGAAGAAAGAACCTTCCTTCAAATGAATCGTCAATACAATTTGCCTGCTCTGTCCAAATATCCTCCACAATAAACTTCAAGTATGTCCTTTTTACAACAAATTCAGAATGATAGCTAATATGGATTCAACCAGATGAAATTGATTGATGCACCACAATAGAAAGAACCACATGACGCACTCGATTATTTGTCCAACCTGATAATGCAGATCACAACAAAGCATGTATTTCAATAAGCACATGGAAAACCAAACACTTAAGATCCCTCATGTGAACCACCTCCTCAAACAGGAATATTACAATAATGATGCAACAAGAATCAGAGTACCAAATAAGGAGACTAACAAAATCAGCAAATCTCCATCTGCAGAAGATTATAATAATATTGTTTGGAAGAGTCATAATTGAATGTTTAAAAAATCACAAGAAACCACGAATGTTGCCACAATTTTCTGCAATAAGCTTCACCATATCAGGTTACGACCAAGAAACTTTAAAAGATACTTTTCATCTGCAGGAAATGGCACTACATTCAATAATTATTTAGGGAAAAAGCATATCAGAAGCTAACATAACGCGACTAGCCAACAAATGTAGGCAAATGAATATCACATCATACAAAAAATGCAATAATACTATGATAATGCCAATGCCAAATTAAAATCATTCTCGAACTCATAACTAAATATATGCAAAATTTATAGTCATCTTTTCCCATTTTTCATTGTTTCGTATTAACTCTTTATTCTTGATATACTCCTTTAGAATGAGGTATTGAGGTATTGGAGTTCTTAAAAATAAATTCTCTTATTCTCCCCACATAGAGTAAATACAAACTAGAGATATTACACGATGACCCTTGTAAAGGTCAATGCCATGAAGTAAACAACAAACTGCATAAACTAGCGGAACAATAACTTAAATTTAGCCATAGAAAGGAAAGTTAAAGCTTAGAAGTGGAACCCAAAAGCAGGCTGTATCTCCCACTTCCTCAACCAATTAAATAGTCAGGATATCCAGATATATAGTCACTATTGGTGTTTTTCCTTCAACTGTTATTGAAATCTGTATACATATCATCAGTTCAATTACTTAATAACCTAAACTATGAATAAGAGTAATTCGACCATATATGCAGTTCTCACTCTTCCTACAACCAATCAGATTCCTAACACCCATCAAAAAATTTTAAAAACTAAAGTAATCACTCAAAATCATGATGGAACCTAGCAATTAGCGCATATGCGATCAATCCAATAATCAAAGTAAAGTACGAACAAATTTCTAGTATATTTAATAAAACAGCACTTATTAGAGTACCAAATTAAAGAAATGAGCACAAGGCGACAACTAATTCGAACACAAATCCATAATTCGAGCTTTTTCCTTGAGATCGGTGTACGCACTAACCATCGAAGGACCCGGCGAAGCGGCGGAGCTCGGCCTCGCCATGGGCGAAGTTACAGGTGGGCCGAGAGCACCGGCCCTTCTGGTAAAGTATACAGAGCTTCGTCTTGTAGAGCTTCCGACCCAGCATCGCGATCGAAGGAGGAGAGGAAGGTACACAAAATCGGATCGAATCCCACGAGATCGAAGAGAAGAAGAAGAAGAATATGAGGATGAGGAGGAAAGAGAAGGCGATTAGGGTTTCAGGAAAACCCTAGGAGCTTCGTTGTCGCCGGAGCGATCGGAGCCCTCTCCACGATGACGAAGACGAAAAGCGGGGATGGTGAGCGGCGTGGACACCCTCCGATTCTCTGAATAGAAATGGCGAGTTGTCTCGTGTGTGTATCCAAATCCGGATGTTGGATGCGGGTTTTAAGAAACCGGGTTTGGGCCAATCATTAGGATCCGCTTTTCTGGGCCAGGCCCCTTTTTCATTGATATCGGGTCGAAATCGGGCGCGGTGGCTTTAGGTTCGTACGTTTTCACTTTAGTATTCTGTGATTTAAAGTGTATTAATTTGTCCCCATAGCTACCATTTGGTTCAGGGTTAAGGAAAAACTAGTTATTCCAGGAATATGGTTAAGTTCAGGGTTAAGGTGGGGTTGGAGTATTTTTGTATTTGGTTCGGGGCTGGAGTTAGTTCAGGATAGTGAAAAATAGTGTTTGGTTGGAGTAGGTGGGATAAGAAAGATAGTGAGTTATTGTGAATAGAAAATAGTGTTTGGTTGGAATTTGGTGACGTTAGGTGGGATTAGCTAATCCGGAATAGACCATTTGAGGTGGGATTATTCCGGATTAGCTAACCCCACTCATTTTTTAAAGTGTTTGGGAATAATATGGGGGTTAAGGAGTTATTCCACCCCTTAACCCCCAACCAAACGGAAGCTTATAATTTTGTTTTTTTCTTTTTATTATCAATTTCATTATTTCTTTTTTTTTAAATCAGTGACAAAGTTAAAAATTAATAGATACTAAAGTGAATATTCGATAAATCTAGATAGGTATTTGAAATTTTTTGTATATAATTTAACAAAATACTAACGAAAAAACTATCAAAAAGATAAAAACGAAAGTACAAGTGTTTTTTTTTAAGTTTTTCCTTTTTTTCACTTAAGTCCACACTAATTTTCTTTCTTTTTTTTTTTTTTTGATATAAATACACAGCTTTATATATGAATATATTGTAAATATTGCACCTATTCATTTTAATATTGCACCATTCATTTTAATATATGGCGAGAAAGATAAAACAAATGTTGCATATGAAATTTTGCATAAATAAATTCATATTTTACGAATTTATAGAGACACATATGAAATTATTTTACATTTATTTATTTATATATAATTCTTTATACTTGAGAGTGGGCCCAATTGACTAGTTGGACCTTAATAAGTACAGGCCCCTCCATTAGAAAAATTATAGAATGCAACGAGTATATATGTGACGTGGCGTAACAAGCCAATCAAAATATTTTTTTTAACCTCCGTCAAGCAATACTATTGGTACACCTACATATAAATTGTAATTTTTAAGCTATAATCATTCAAAAGCTAATATTTAGTTAGTGTCTTATTTATCTCTTTTTTTGAAATAGTAAAAAAAATTGAAAAAAAAAACTAAAAAAAGTAAATGGGTGTAAGATTCAGACCCTACATAAAGGATGAAACACATAATAACATAGGGTGAAAAAGGATCACATATTATCCGAAAATATTGAGATCTGATCGGATACGAATACGAATACAAATATGATTTTAGTTTTAGAGAGTTAAATTTTTCTGGATATTCGAAAAAAATAGATACGAATATGGACTTTTAGTACTATTATTTTCATATTTTTTATATTTTTGGATCTGCTCGCTCCATTTTCGCTTGCCCGAACTTTTAGTACTATTATTTTGTGTTATTAGTTTATTTTATAATGAGTTATATTTCATACGTAAAGAAATAAAATGAGAAAATATGATAGAAAAATAAAATAATTTTTTGTGTTCCTCATTTATTGTATATAAATACACATATTAGTGTATAATATTATCTGAATACATATTCAATTCATATTCGAATCCAAAAAAAATATCCGACCATATTCGAATCCATTTTTAGCAAATATGGCAGCAAAAATTTAGCATTTGATATATATTCGTATCTAAATTTATATCCGGAAAAAAAAACAGAGAATGTGAATGTAATTTCATCGAATATCCGACCGTATTCAATTCGTTTTACGTGCATTAAACTTTAGAGATAAAAATATGCCAGACTATTTTGAATTGATTATTTGATTTTTTTTAAATTTTAATTTTACTGTCCAACATTTTAATTTATTTTATTTAAATCAGTTAATAACATTCTAATTAGTATATTTTAATATAATTCATACAATTATAAATAATTAGTTTAAAATTTGCAATCAAAATAGCGCTCACCAACTCTAGTCAAACAAATTAAAAAATTGATTAGTAAAATTAAAACTTTAAAATATTGAATGGTTTATTCAAAATAGATAAATTCTATTTGTATTTCATACTAAGATTAGAGGTATTAAACTTACTTTCAAACAAGCTTGAAGAGAGAATTCAAATGGTAGCATGAGAAGTGATTAGCAATTTTAAGAGGTCATCAAATTTTGTAGAGACTCAATATAATATCAAAAACTTTAATGCTTTTTAAGTTCGCTATCCAACTTTTTAATTTATATTTTATTTAAACCATTTGGCGGCTCTTTATTTTAAAATTTTGAATATGATGTTGATCTTTACAAATTTAATTAATATATTTTATACAAATTACATCACCATAAATTTACTAAAAAATAAATAATTAACTTATATTTATCTCCAAAAAAATCATATCATAAAATCATTTAAATTAAACAATTTGAAAGATTAAATACTAAATTTATACTCATCCCTAATTTAAGTTGTCGTTGAACGCCAAATCCTGACCCTAGGATCCTCAATAGAGGGTGGTTGTTTTCTCCCGTGCTGGATCATCAGAGACCGTCCATACAATTCTCCTCCTCTTATTTTACCAGTTCAAAATTCATTTGTCAAAGATGCGTACGCTGATACGCAAGAGCAGTTCTATTGCAGTAAGTGAGACTCTTATTATTATTTTTTGTAAGATCGCATCGAAATTCGTGTAAAATGAAACCAATAGATATATAATAGATTGATGTTGTTCTATGTCATGATCTTCTTTTTTTAAAAAAAAACCTATGTTTGTTGGATGAATCGTGAGTGTATGAATGAATGTATGTGGCGTTTCCAGGATCAGAATGGCACAAGAGAGATAAAGCCACAGATCAGGATAACCACACATTTGTTTATTAGTGTAGCGCCCGAGCCATTACACCGAGAGGAACTGAATCATTCATTTTTCTCCCCCAGAATTGGTAATGGACGCACATTGCATCTCTTATTAAACAAAAATTAGAACAACAATTAGTATACAACATAACAACTCCCTAAGATCAGATAAAACAAAACCAACAAAGCAACAATCAATCAGGATTTTCTAGGAACCAACAAAATCAGAAAAATTATATACTTTTTCATTAGAAAAAAAAAAAAAAAAAAAAAAAAAAAAAAACGAAAAAAAACAAAAAATTAGATAGAAGAGATGAGCTCAGACAGCCAAGGGGTGGTCTTCAAACTCGTGGTTTTGGAGAAAACCCAGAGATCAGAAACTCTAGTCCACATATACAGCCTCATCACAGCAACCGCAATTAACGAAATAGCATCGAAATTAATCCCCCAAAAAAGAAAAGAAGAGAAAAATAGAACACCAAAACATAATCAAATCTTTTATTAAGGAGCCACACACACCAAAA
Organism: Aechmea fasciata; assembly: GCA_025177825.1. Taxonomy (NCBI): domain Eukaryota; kingdom Viridiplantae; phylum Streptophyta; class Magnoliopsida; order Poales; family Bromeliaceae; genus Aechmea; species Aechmea fasciata. The sequence continues at coordinate 5,048,903 of CM045943.1, read as the reverse complement.
AAAAATAAGAGAATCGGAAAATACGAAAAGGGAAAGTAGAAGAGAGGAGGGCGAAGAAGAGAACAAGCGCATCGAGGAATATATATATGAGAGAGAGAGAGAGAGAGAGAGAGAGGGGCTTGAGAGGATGTTAGGGTTTTTAGGGGAAGTAGGGGGTCTTATAGGTTGAGGAGGAGCGGGTATAGCCGTCTGATTAGGATCGGACGGAGAGGATGTGATCGACCGCCAGGTTGATTCGGATGCGGGTCGGATCTTCTGCTTACTCTATTCGTTAATACCTTACTCAAACTCGTGGGTCTCTTTTTATTTATTATTTATTTTTGAAGGAACTAGAACCTTATTGTGATTTATTTATTATAAATACTCATCAATTTTGTAAAGATTTGTAGAATTTGTGTACAAGCATTTTTTTTTTTACTTTTTTTTTTTTGAATAAACAAACAAAGAGAATATAAATATTTTGATGCTAACAGAGCCACCTGTAATTGCAACAAGGATTTATCCAACCTGATTGTTATTCAGGAATTAAATTTAATAATAATAATTATAAGATTTAACGGATTTGTTCTGTGTAAAATAATAAATAAAAATGTCTTTTTAAGTCACATCACTATATAATACATAATACATGCTCATTAATCACTTTGCAAAACCTTGCAATGCAACAACATTCAGTAAAAAAGGAGACAATTTATTATCATTCTAGTAAAAAGGTAAAACTCATGTTCATCCTGTCCCAGTGCACCCTTTTCAGAAGAAAAAGAATTTGATCAAAGAATATAAGAACAACTTAATCGAACAATCGCTACATTGGAATTTACAAAAAAAAAAAAAAAATCATGATACTTATAGTATTCCAATAAGATACAGGATAATGGATCAAAACCACCCATTTAATGCTTCACATTATTGGTTGCTCAATATTGGCAATAATAACCAACACTCTCTCTCAAGAGTCAAGGCCTTGTTTGAAGTGTCATGTGTATATATATATATATATACATAAGCTATACCGTAGCATCTGCAGTTGCTGCAGATCTTTCCACGGAATGAAGCAGATGAGATGCTGCAATTAATTCGTAATAACTTAAATAAGAGACCTTACCTAGACTATGGTGTATTTTCAAATGGATATCCAAACATCAAACAATTTGATCTTACTATGAAACCTAAGATTGGATTTGATTTAACCTTAATTTAATAAAGTAAATTATACCATACTTGATGAAATATTCTTTAACTCTTACGATAGAAGGCGTAAAGAAGTTCTAAGAGAATTACATGGAGTTTTCTGAAGTCAAAATATCTGTTTAAGCAGTAAAATAAAAAGAAATTTGAAGTTCATTACCTATTTCCAAATACACCATAGTTCGGGAAAGGTCTGTGTGTTTTTACCACATAAATTGATATCACAATGATCGTGCTGATCAAAATTGTATTCACTGTCGCCAAAAGTTAACCAAGAAATATACTGTGGAGATAGAAAAGTTGCATTAAGAAAAAGGAGATTCGACACCTTCATGCGACAATTCGAGGCGGTGATTGATCACAGTTATGCTCTCGGCCTCTTGTTCTTGCTGCTGAGTGACTTCAATTTTAGTGGGAGAATCAGATGGGACGTTGATGCCCGCAAATCCAACCAAAACTGCAGCAGCCCCGACATAGTTGAGGAGATGAGGAGCATGGCCAGTTAGAGAGTCCACAATGGCGGCTATCGGAACCTGAATTGTAAGGCCGGCTGTTGCTACCGTGGTCGTGGTAAGGTGTATGGCCTTTGCCCATAAGTAATCACTTAGCACATTATCTAGTAATCCTGCAGAAAAGTTGACAATCGATAAGCCTCCATAACATTACTTTGTCCAAATGATTTATGGCATTTGAGCAATGACGAAAATAGCAGATCTTTTACTGCAAAACAGAAGGGGAAAAAAAATCTACAATATACAAAGGAAAAGTGACCTGATAACAATTTAAGACTTTGGACCACTAAAATACATACCGAAAACTGCTCAACCCTGGTATCAAATAATAATAATAATATTAAAAAAAAAATCTAAGTTTCTGAGGGGAATCAGAAGATTGCAAGCAAGAAGATTTATCTTAGCTGGTTCCAATTCAACCGCTTACTACTTATTCCCAGGATGCACACAAGGAAAACCATAATAAATAGAGTAATTGTCTTTCTGGTAAAACTACTTAAATTTTCCGTTGAGAGTGGAGTAAGACAGCTAATGTGCTATGACCAGATATTACAGGACAAATTACGTTGACACCAAGAGATTTATTTAAAAAATTCGAATTAAAACTTGTTATGAGTTATCATCCTTTGAATCTACAAAAGATTTCCTTTTGACTGTAAATTTGCATTTAGATTTACCTAAACCCAGGTACGCAGGCAATTATAAAAGAGAAAAGAAGAATTGCTTTTCTAAAATTTGATATAAGCAGCAGATCAAACAATGCTAATTGTGTTCAGACTTAAAATATGAAGATAATTATAGGTAGGTGTTGAATGAGAAAGATCACCCACCTTTTCCAACAATGAGACCAACTTGCTCCCACGTTAGCTTGTGGAATGGCTCTAGCTTAGCGAAATTCAACACAAGTGCAACAGGAAGAAAAATTAACATATTAAACAGCCCAAGATATCCAAGAAACTGAGCTGTACTTGCTTGGCCTTGACCTTCTTTCTCATCAGGCAATTTTTTCCGTATCAGGGTGATGTACACAGCGTATAAGCCCGCCGAAATAAGGGTAAGAATGTCTCCAAGAAGAGGCTTCGTTGCAATAGCATTCGCTGTGGAATTTGAATCAGCTAGACTGACTATTATTGTTCCTCCCATGCAGAGAAGAACACTGATTAGCTTCACCCAAGTAAATGTTTCTCCAAGAAATACTAGCGCCACCAAAAATGTGAAGAGGCTAGAAGTACTGCTTAAGATAGTATTTGACTGTAGCAGAGAAAGAAAGAAAATTAGGCATAATGCAGTCATAAAGCAAATCAGTTAAGAATAAAATGCATGCATTATCCATCCCTTTACTATTCAATGTTGCAATTTAGTTTTCTCTTTAACACGTCAGTCTCTGAACTTTTCGCTTAAACATTCGTTCCCTGGATCTCCTCTTATATTTTCCAGCCCTGGCGACTAAAGTAGAAAATCTGACAACACAAACACATGACATTCCTTTATAAGAATAGCTTTTTTAATCGTTTCAAGTACATTGAAACAAGGATATTACATTACATAAGGGAAAAATGGTCATTTTACAGGAATAACTTGGATATATTCTCAATAGTCAGACTGAATTTCAATATATGAAAATGTCCAGGGACTAAAGTGCTTAAATTAAACATTAGGGCATTAGATCACAATATTGGGATAGCATAGGGACAATTCATACATTTAGCCGACAATTAATTCATGTCTATTGATACTCACCGTGACCGTGGTGTACTTCAGAGAGAGATTGAACGTGAGCTGGGCAAAAAACCAAAAAGGGCATATTAACAAGCTGACTCTAGCCACACGAGTGCGAGTCCACCGCCCCTTCTCATCTACTTGCTTCGTAGAATCTTCAACAATTGTAGTTGATTCAGGCAGAGCAAGAGTGTTATCCTCTGCAGGGAGGTTTGATACAGATTGGACCGCTTGATGATCATTTTCTTGTAAGAGATTTATGTTCTCCAATTCACCAGATCGTTGCATGTCTAAATCATTCTTATTACTAAACAATAGCCAAAACTTTTCCAGTGAATCTTCAAAGTACCGTGCAAATTCCACGATAGGTATATAGATTATAAATAGCGAATTGCAGATGTAGGTTATTAGGAAAGGAGAAACGCCCGAATCTACAACCGATTGAACTATATAACTTGCAGCAATCCATATGGCTGCAACTGCAACAATATAAAGTAAACCCAGAGACCATCTCCATGTATCTGTGCCAACCCACCTCTGAATGCATTTCCAAGAATAACACGACGTATCTAGCTTTCTCATACTTCCTGCCAATAAAAACGCATCAAGTTACAATATACTCTAAAAACAGTCAATGAAAGGCTATGTTTTCATCCTAAAATCACTCAAAACATGCAAGATGAATAGATTTAGCATGATGGAAAATTTTATCTATGGCTACAAGCCATATTTTATGCACATATAAGATAAAATAGGATAAAATAGCATTCAGATCATAACTCAGCTAAAGTAAATTTCAATCTCTTACTCAAGGTTGTTTAAGTGGCATTACGGAAAGATGCTACGTTAAGGTCAACTGGAACTCCAGTTTGGATCATTTAAAGTTTAAGCATTGCCATATGACAAAGCAAGCATAATGTTTGTGAGATAACAAACATCCATATCTTCATGCATGATCATGTAATTGTTGCACGATCTCTAAAAAACAATTAGTTAAAAATATACATTCCGGGATCATCTTTCAAAGTGCCTAGCAATTGCAACAAGCTCTAGCAATAACCATCAATAACAATGACATTATCAATGCATATTATCAAAGTCACAATTAAACATGTACCACAGAATCATAAAAAGATCAGAGCATAAAAATGCCACAAGAAGCAAAGAAGAAATAGATAATAACCAGTTAGATTTCGTTGCTAAAACATACAAGCCCACACCGAAAATAATAACACAAAAAACAGATGAGATTAAAAGATGAGGTTCCCCGGTGCCTAGCAAACTACGAAAGAAGGGAATATTCATGGTTAAGTTTTCTTCCTTAATGAGTAGGCATTTAGAGCTGATACAGTTATTCAAAGCAAATTTCAAAGCTACTTTGAACATAGTTAATGGCAACTTATGCATTCGCACAAAAGCAACAAATTGGAGCAGCAAATCAAGTTTCTACGTCCCGTTACAGCCGAAGCTCCAAATTGGAACTTTCTTATTGCCAAACACTCTTGTACATGTAACTACAGCTTAAAGCAGAAGAAACAGCAGCACCAAACAGGCCCTTGAACTAAATATTCCAACACAGCGAATTGATGAAATCATACACCAATAGTTCTACTTCTATCTATAATAGTTATGAACATCAGTTGGTTTGAAGCAAAAAATACAATTCTCTGACAACATTGCGCAGGAAAATAACAAAAATTAAAGCATGTTTCAAAACAATTCCGCCTACTTGTTAATCACGTCAACACATTCTCCGAATAGGAATTAATTGGTCCATAGTAGATCAAAAGGTGACAGTAACAAAAGAAACAACTAATTCAGAGCATAATAGAAGGGATTTACAGATAATTACATCAATGATTAGAAGAATTTGAAGGAAAAAATCCTAACCTGATTCGGGGTTTCGATCGCCAGGGGGTTGCATCGAGTGATCCAAGTTAAAAAAAACGAATGAGGGAAGATGAAATTTGAATTGGATTGAGGAGATCTCGGCGAAATCCCAAGACACCGTGATCGGATTAGGGCATCATAGGAGGATCGAGCGGAGGTGCGAATCGCGCGAGATTGGGGACGAAGAATTGTGGACGACGAGCGCAAATAGAAAATTTTGACTCAAATTGATCGTAAGAGGTTGAATTACACCTTTGATTCTCTAATATGTGCGCTTCACATTTTAGTCCTCAACTTTTAATCTATGCTAATTTTTTGATTAAAAAAAATTAAAATTATCTCTACCTAATTTAATTAACTAAATATTAATATTAATATGTTATATTTATTTACTAATTGAAACTTGAAAGCGATACCAAATGTTAATATTTAGTCAACTAAATATATTATAAAACTTAATTATAATAAATAAATTATACCATTTAAATTAAAAATTATAATAAATTAAAATTTTGAAAATTAAAATGGAAAACCAAAAGTTTAATTTACCACGCGCATTCGAAATACATGGAAAGCCCCCAACTAGAGAAATTGTATTGTATATTTTTGTCTAGTACCAATTTTACTTGGCTCGGGTAAAATCTGAACCGGTTCATAACCGGTAATATTGGGTACCGATTTTGCGGTTCCAATTTCAAACTGGTTCAACCTGGTATAGTATATGTGCATGCGAGACCGTTAAGGGTACGTTTGGTTCGAGTTATTCTGACAGAATTACAATTTTGCCAGATTAATTATTGTGTTTGATTCATCCGCTATGTAATCGGGTCGTTAATGTAACATTACAAATCGAGTAGAATTATACAAAGAATATTAACGAGAGGGAAGTCGTGTATCTTGCATTACTGAAAACCGTAGCCGTGTTCCGCTCAATCGGTAGAACCCCGAATCCGAATCAAAAAACATAAGTCGGTGATCAAGTACCTTCTGTTGCCGACTTCGGTTATTTTAAAGCTGCTGTTAGATGGTGGGACTCGTCACCGACTTTTGACTCCAAAATTAGCGGCCAAACACATGCACACAAAATAGTTATTACTGTACTCCAATTGATGTGCATACCCCAACAATTGTTGGAGAGCATGATATGGCCAAGTCCCGTACTTTTTGCATCCTTTTGTAGTTATTACTTTCCTTCTAATTTTTACAGTCAAAAAAAAGATTTTTCTCTTTTTTTTTCCCCCCTGATTTGAGTGCTATATATATATATAATCGTTTTAGTAGTGTTGAACTTGTTAGCTGTACAATTGATTTGGCTAGTTTTGCTTAGTTTGCGTGAAAATTGAATACACAATTTGTACATACATGACGTATGGTGATACTCATCGAAGAGTGTATAAACGTTTTATTCATGTGTGGTTTAAAATTTAGTGCTTTATTTGCTGTTACTTGGAGGTGGTAGCTCTGTGGGTCTTAGTCAATAATGATTATTTATTATCGATCAATTCGCAAACCAACCTCTGAAAACTGCAATTTTAACTACTTTTAAAGTTGAGGCTTAGTTCATCATAATGACTGTGCACAGTAAAATGTAACATCACCTACGTACATCTTCGTCGCGTCACGTTTGCGAAGCTTACGAGGTACGAGGTACGTACACAGCAAGGATATATAACATTGCAACAACTTAACCGAGCGAGTCGCGCATTTCGAAAGTATTATGAATTGAACACGGACTTACGAGAGGAAGTTGCTGATTCGATCTTACTGAAAGGATTTGCAGAGAAGATCCACATATATATATATAGATAACAAGTTCAAGTTGCTTTTGCTCATCCTGCATATGTATTCAAAGAGTAGTATCGTACACATCCACAATAAATTTAACAAACATAAACATTTAAATGGAAGGAACTCGCGAAGAGACAAAGAACACGAAGCAATGTTTATTCACTCTCGAAGAAATTAAAGAACGCAATCAAATGCAACTCTTGTTCGCAAACTAGCTATTTATAACCTCGCAGTTCTTTCGTATCTCCCCCTCGGTCCCCGTCTTCACCTGAATCTTCCCCAATTTCACCATAGAGACCGCGAATTCTGTGAAGAAAGTCTCGAGAGGCCCGTTGAGGAGCCCCACCACATAGGACTTGGTGACAGAATTCGTGAGGAGCGCGGCGTCGGATTGGAAAAGGCCTCTCCTCTTTAGCAGGTTTCGATAGTAGTCGATATCGAACGTGAGGAAACTTCCGGGATCCATCTCCGCGATCGACGTGTTGTCGGTCGGCGTCTTGCACTTGTTCTTCCTTAGGTTCGCGGCGTAGAAGGGGTCCAGCGACGGGTCCTCGTCGAGGACGTTGTCGCCCTTACCGGAGAAGTTGTAGAGGCGCTTGTTGAATGAGTTGCAGTGCGCAATTCCAATTGTGTGAGCTCCTGATTGTACAAAGTAATGTTACATGCTTACATTTCCCTTGAACCAAAATAAAAAGAAAAAAAGAAATTTTTTTTTTAAAAAAAGGGGTCACATATGCCCCTCAAAACTACAGTTTGCAATCAAGGACTGAAAAGTTCTTACAAATTGGAGCAGAACAATAAGGCTAAATTGAACGAAAAACGCTATATATATATCACTGATTTAGCTTTGCCTCTCGAAATATCGAAACCTATCTATTTCCCTGCCCCGCCGTAGCCCGCCGCTTTTCGCCGATCACCGACGGCTCTCGACGGGTGGGTACCTACCGCGAAATTGGCTTCTCGCTGGGCTCAAAGTTGGGTACAGTTTCGATGAGACATCACAAATTGTTTGGACACTTCTAGTGACTGTTAAAGCTGTCCTTATCAGTGTTCTATTATTTGTTTTCTGAGTCATTATTTGAGAACAAGTGCACAACAACTATTTTGCAGGCTCTAATCAATGTAGGCAGTAAATAATGCTTTACATGGCTAAGATAAAAATGTACATTGACTACAATAGAAATGTGTGATGACACTTCTCCTGGTCGAATCTTGTTGTTTATTTTATGAATCCACTATTAATGTTACCGAATCAAACTCCGAAGTAGAGATGCAGAGGATATTTGAAGGATTTATACTTAGATTGCTCACCAGATAATACTGCTAGATCTTTCAAATCTAGGCCCTTGCTAGCAAAAGAAGTTCTGAGCCTGCTAAAATTGAACTGTGGCCCAGGAATTTCATTCAAAGCTTCCGTCTTGTTCGATATCCGGCCGTCCCTTCGCCCCGTCGGAACCTCCCAATATGGACCTCCCTATAACAGAAGTTACAGAATCAGCAACAAGTTAGTTTTAGAGCACAAAAGCCTCACTAATGTTGGTTAGTGTAGTTTCCTACTATGACTCCAACTGCATCTCTTGCTGATAATGCGAGGATGTCGGCGCAAGAGACGACCCCCGGGCACTCCTCTTCTACCAAACTCTTCACGCGATCGATGAACTTGTACCCGCGGAGGGTTACGTCGGGGGCCGAGTCCTTCTCTGCTTCGTTGTTTTTCGTCGAGTTTATCAGAATCGATGCGTCACAACCCTGAAACATGATTTTTTTACAAACGCACGAAAATTCAGATTAAAGCACAATAATGATTGCAATGCCTTACGGGCGACGAACGTAAACTGGCCATAAATATTTCGCCACAAAAGATCTCATCTTACTTTTTTTTGTTTGTTTTTTGTTTTGTAGGGAATAAGAATAAGAAATGTACATAAAAGGAGAACAAATTGAGGAGAGATCATGATGAGTTGAGGATATTAAGGACAATTACCCTGACAAAGCAATCATGGAAGTGAGTTCTGAGGAGAGTTGCAGCCACAGTAGGTGCATTGGGGATGTGCTTCTTCACATAGTCAGCAATGATTGTCTCTGCTTTGGGACAGGTATTGTCATAGAAGCCCAACTGCAGTTCACCTTCTGCAAATCCCAACACAACCCACATCACACAAATCAAATAGCTCAACCTCCTCCTCATTTTTTTTTTTCCCCCTTTCTTTTTTTTTTTTTTCTTCTTCTTTTGCTTTCTTTTGGCTGATTGGTGAGAGCTAGCTTAGATCACTCAAGAATCTGTACCATCTACTAACACTCCTCTCTCCTTTTTCTCTTCTCTTTTTGTGTCTCAATGTCCCCAGATGGAGGAGATGAGCATAAAACACACACACACACACACACACACACACTCTCTCTCTCTCTCTCTCTCTCTCTCACCAGTAGAAATAGACAGCCATGTGCACACAGTGTCTCCTTTTACTTATAGATTGACAAACAATTTGGGCAAGTAAGAGGAGAGGGTTGTTAGCCCAGCTCTCCACTGTCTCCATAGGACAATTAGTAGAGGTTTTGGAATCTAAACTTTGATGGGAGGGATTGTTAAGTGGGGCTCTTTTTATTTTGTTATTGTAGGAGAAAACTCAAATTTAGCTGGAATGATTTTTTTTTTTTTTTTAAAAGAAAAAAAAGAGGAAGGTAGCACTCTACCTGCTTTATTCATTTAGTAAATAAATTTAGCTACAGGGATTGAGGCAACGCGGTCTCGGAAAATATTGAAGGCAACCGAAACAAAAAAACCAAATAAAAAAAATAAGAAAAAAAAAATTAGCACTTGTACTCCTCACTTAAAACTAAGGTACTAAGAGCTGCAAAACTCAGTCCAATTTCTACTCACGTCCTGTATTCGTCCAATAATCAAAAAATTATTAAATGATTGGCTCATAAAAATAAAAATATTTTTTTCCCACCATATCATCCACTAACAGGTTACGACTCTGATTACGCTCAGACGTCTATTTGCAAATGAACTAAAATTCAAAAAAGTTATGTACTTTTTTTTCACTTTTTATTTTGTACGTTAGAGCTTGGCTCTCTCTTACGCTAAACCTCTCCTCTAGGATTCAAAATATTATAAGATGCATTAATTATACTGGTGACGAGATTTTTTTAGATTAATCTGTGACATCATGATTAAAAAAATATTTTCATTATATATATATTTTAAAAAATATATAATAATTAACTTAATACAATAATACTACCCGTTTTGTTTATTTTATTTAAAAATAATTAATAAACTTAGCTAGAAATGTGAATCAACTACGATTCGAACTTGGGTCTCGGATACCAACCACTAAACCCTTTACCACTTACGCCAGGGACGGTCGGTTCATTTACAGTACTGTTGTTAAGATAAGGATAGATGTTAATACGAACAGTTCATAACTAACATGCGGACCAAGTCCAATACACAATAACTCCAACATGAGGGTATCAAATCAAAGCAACCATCTCACCCACTCCCTTTTTAATTAATAACAGAGGCATGATACATATTATTTTGGGGAAAAATGTCCCAAGATCCAGTGAACTTTTGTATTTTTGTAATTAGTAGGGATCTGTACTTTTAAATTTACCAATTAGGTTATTTAAATTTTACCAAATAGTTCAATAAATTTTTATCTTTAATTAAAATTATTAATTACGTAATCTTTTTGATCATATGTATCGCATATGTTTGTATTCGCGCGCGCGAACATGTAAGAAAAGCAATAAAAATTAAAATTCTACTCAACCTACGTACTCTTTGATTGCCATGCTTAATTAATTAATTATTAAAATTAGAAGTATAAAATAATTATTTTTTATATGTTTTGAAGTCTTACAAAATTAATTACGTACCTCCACGACGTCCAATCAAAATGGCCGTATAATTAATAAAATCACTTAAGGAGAGAGATCTACTGAACTACTTTAATTGATAATTATCATTTTTTTTAAGAAATATAGTTATCAAATTGAAAATTCATACCACAATTTGCAAAATTATCTAAAGTTCAAGGTCTTCTTTTTTTTTTTTTTTAAATAGAGAGAGAGAGAGAAGTAGCACGCTAATTCGCTTATTTCGTTAAGAAATAAACTTAGCTATTAATGTGAATTAGGATTCGAACTTGAGTCTCGGATACTAGCTATCAAGTCTTTTGCCACTTGCTCTAGGGACGGTCAGTTTCAAGAAGATCTCTATACTTTTTTTTTTTTTTTTTTTTTTTTTTTTTGGAGTGTGGTGTGGGGGACATAGGAAATGTTAGCATGCATGCATGGTACATGCACCTCTCTCTCTCTCTCTCTCTCTAGATCTGTGATCTCCTTTATCCAAAGGGCCTTTTTTTTTTTTTTTTTTTTTTTTTTTTTAATTATTCTCCTCTTATCTTTGAGGCATCATGAAGAGAATAATAATAACACTGGGGGAGGGTCCAACTGGTTTCGATGCTCTTTCCTTCGCTCGCTTGGCTTTTGTCTACATATGTTCCCATCCAATAATTCGACATTTCACCTTGCATTAGTATTATGCACATAAAGAGCCCAGGATTTTAAACATTATATGCACGCTCCAAGATGTGACATGTGCCCAATTTTTATTATTTTTCTTGTGGAAAATGCAATGGGTGATCATATATGTACTGTCGTAATACATATATTTATATAATAATAGCATGTGGAATTGGTAATACATTGTGGACCAAAATCCTTAATTAAACTCCCTTTTTTTGTGATCCAAATTCTGATCTAAATGTTACATATAAAGTTAGAATTTTTATTTGGCTTGCCCTTAAGAATTAAGCACCCACCAATGATTGATAGTATGCTTAAAAGAGGCTGATCTGAAAATCTACAGTGTGTTTTGTGTGGCAGTGATGTTGAGATCTGTGGATCATTTATAAATTGTAGAATGCATATTCAACAAATTTCTGATGTTCAGCTTACTTAACAGGAGACATGTCTCGGAATCTAAAAAAATTTCGGAATCTATAATAGAGAACAGGAGTACGTGTCTGGAAATTTCTATTTGAGAACCGTTCATAAAGGGCATTAGCGAAAAGATCTGACCAGGATCGCAATCTGGCGGTGGATGATTTGGCGGGAAAGAAATAACGCAGTTTTTAGAAACCAATCTCCGGATCCCTTAATCGTGGTTAGACGAGTTCGGGACTTGGAAAGGGAGTGTACATTGTTTTGCCGCTCTAATAAGTGAACTCTTTTTTAGTTTTACTTTTTAATTTTTATTTAATTATTTTATTTCATTTTATTTTTCTAAGTTTTTTTTTTTATCGTTTATTTTTATTTTTTGGTATGGTGGCCTGTATCTTATTCGAGGCAGAGTTGCCTCAACTTTTGTAACTGAAATTATTTTCTATATAAATGAAGCGGATAACGTGTTATTTTTCTCTCAAAAAAACAAAAAAAAAATCTGATGTTATTATTAGTGTTATTATGACAAAATCAGAAAAGATCAGCAATTGCATTATAACATAAATCAGTATTAATTAGCCTTTCAGCGATGCTATGTCCATTTTTAACCCGTTGGTTACTACTGGGAGTAGAATTTGAACGATAAAAATTACATCATTAAGGTACCGTTTGGTTCGGGTATAAACAAGAACTAGCTATTACAGGAATAGGTACAAGTATGGGGATAAGAAAAATAGCGTTTGGATGAAAATTGGATTGTTCCCGAGGATAAGAAAAATATTATGTAGTTTTATATAGAAAATGAATGTGTTGGTGGGGATAACCGAGAACTACTATTTTCGAATAAAAAATTAATATTTGGATATAAAAGGGCGGATAAGGGCCTATTCCTATTCCTATCCCTTAACCAAACAAAGCCCAAGAGAATTGCACAAATCACGAAGTGGCTTAACCATCCAAAAATCAAACATTTCAGTCAAAATTTTACTCTCATCTACAACCGAGCAAAACGACGCAAAAGCTTGCCAATAGAGGTAGGTAGTGTAAATATTTTGCGTCTTTTTCAAACTTTAATGCATCGATTACATAAAAAAAAGCACTTTAAAATATGTGCGTACCATTGTACAGCTAATTTGTTACTTAATCCAATATTTTATAATCCAAGAATCGGAATAGTTACAAGATTTGATGGCACCTTTTCTTTTCTGGAATCTTAAGTGCAGTTACGGCACGTAATCTAAAATGAGTTGTTAGAATAATTAACATAAAAAGCTTTAGAAGCACGTTTCAGATCGGATAGGTGGATTAAACTAATGAACTATACAAACTACAAGCTATTTAATTTGCTTCGAATTAATGATTCGATAATCCCATTACTAAGTAATATAGGTTTACGTCGCGGTCACCGACAACTAGAGCTATGGTTAACACATAAGCATGTTTAAGCTACAGTAATTAAGATCGATCCAAAGAGCTCTAGACCAATCTCAAAAATATATAGTAGGAAAGCAGGAAACATATATGTCTCCATTCTTTTTTTCTTTTTTTTTAAGCATTGTTGTTGGATTATAGTAATCCTCGAAGGATTAATCAAATACAAATGGCTACTTTATGTTGTTCTTTTAATGCTAACTATGTACCGAAACCTAACTCGGAAAAAACTTTGTCGTTTTCGGTGGTTAGAAGATCGATTTCATATATAAAATTTTTTTTTATCTTGATTCATATATAAAATGAGCACGGCCATTTGAAACTATTCCAACAATTCTAATTGAATTCATCGAACTTGTGAGTAAGTGGGGTCTAATAATTTGCCAACATAATAAGCATTAATTTTGACCTACTTAGGGCGACAATATTAATTGATAGCTCTCCTTCTCTTCTTGTGGGACTTGTGTCCTTAAAGTGTTTTTTTTTAAAAAAAAAAACAAGAAAAAGAAAGCAAAAAGATCAACACGTTTTGAACCTCAAATTCCATAGGTAAATGATCCTACTAACTGCAAACAAAATCCTAGTAATTAAGAAACAAATTTATCTTGTTGTGCTTCTTTGTACTCTTCATGTTAATTTGTAGAGTAAACTTCTCGACTAGCTATTCTGAAAACTACTGCTAATCTAAAATTTAGAAAACGAAACTCCAAATTGAGGTTAAAAATCGTAAGAATTAACCTAACATCAGTAGATGTACGTAAGAAGTACTTCTGCAGAAGTTACTAGCGAATCAAACAAATCCTAAGCAACAAGATAAACCATACACTGAATTTTACAATTAAAATTGACCGTCGCAGAAGCTACAAGAGTGGTTGGCCGAGACTCCGGTTCGAATCCTAGTTGATTCACATTTCCAGCTTAGTTTATTTCTAAATGAAATAAACGAAGCGTAGCGCTACCTATCTCTCAAAAAAAAAAAAAAATTACAATTAAATTTAGGAAAAACTTCAAAAAACCCCCATGTTGTTTAACTTTTTTTTTACTTTAGTATCCTGTGGTTTAGGTGTATCAATTTGTCCCGGCCATGTGGTTTCGTTTTTTACCGTTGGATTGAGAGATGTGCGGTTAGAATGATGTGGGCCCCTAGGGTTAAGTGGGTGGTTGGTTGAATAGTATGATCTAACGGGTAAAAATCATCAAAAAGGTGGATCTAACGGTGGAAAACTTGATAGCCGTCTTCGTCTATTGATAAGACAAAGGATTCTATATATATATATATATATATATATATATATATATATATATATATATATATATATATATATATATATATATATTAATATCTTTATTAATTAATAACATATCGTTACTTACAGTTTTTTAGATGGATTGAAGATGTGCGGTTGGGATGATGTGGGCCCCCTAGGGTTAAGTGGGTGGTTGGTTGAATAGTATGATCTAACGGGTGAAAATCATCAAAGGGTGGATCTAATCAGTGGAAACTTGAAGCCAAGTCTTCGTCTTATTGATAAGATAGCAGATTTATAGATATATATATATATAAATATATATATATATGGGGTCGGTAGGGGGCTAGTCACAAGGTGTAGTACAAATAATATATAGTTGTGGCCTCGAGGGACCTAGATTGATAGGCTATTTGTTAAATAATGAAAACCCCTCTTCACTGCATGCCCACATGCTAAGGAATAAGCAAGAGGGACCGGTACTCATTTGGTAATTAAAAAGGACCAAGTCATTTTACTAGGGCATCTATCGTTATGGGCAATAATATTTAAACAATCATTTACATAGTACCAAGATGTAAAAGTTTCCTTAAACAATTCCGTGAACTTCTTCTTTTCTTTTCGTGTGCCTAGCATTAGCTTCTTTCTTCTTTTTTTTTTTTTTTTTTTTTCCCCTCTTTTTAAATCTCTCTGTAGTTTGTCATTTTTTATTTTAGTATTCTGTGATTTAAAGTATATATCAGTTGGCTCCTATATGATTTTATTTTTCTTTTTTTATTATTAATTTTATTTTAGTCTTTTAATCGGTGAATAAAGTTAAATTGAAGGGCACTAAAGTGAATATTCGATAAATTTAGATGGGTATCTAAAATTTTTTGTATATAATTTAACGAAATATTAATGAAAAAGCTACTGCAGAGATAAAAGCGAAACCACAGGGAAATAAATTGATACACTTTAAACCATAAAGTACTAAAGTAAAAAAGTGTCAAACCATAGGGGCTTTTTTTTGAAGTTTCCCTACAAGATTTAAAGCATTTAGAATAACTTTGAGAGTGGGTTAAATAAGTCATTTATGTTGTCAGCGTGTTTAGTTTGTAGTCGGAATAATAATGAAAAATAAAATTGAATTGTATTGGAATGAAAAATTGAACGGCGAAATCATTAAAAAAGTTTGGTTCATTATTGAAATTGAAATTGAAATTAACAATTAGAACACTTAAAGTTTTAAAAAAGAATTTTTCTTTTTTTTGAAAAAATAATTAGCACGATATTCATTTCATTCATTAAAAAAATAAATAAAACTACAAGAATGAGACAATCAAGGTCTCAACAATGGCGGGCGAAAAGTTTTATTTTAAAATTTTTGAGAGATAGATTGTATAATGCTGTTTCATTCAATAACTAGTGGGATCTTACAAAAATAGATCTTCGCCTACATCTGTCGGTGAGTTTTAGTTTTAGGTTTTTTTTTTTTTTTTGTTTTTTTTGCTCTAATCAGATAACCCATCAAAAAGTGGCGATAGTCGTTAACTCTCTCCCTCTTGCTTACTTCCCACATCGTACCGAATGAAGTATAATTAGACAAAAAAATCATTTATTACGTAGGAAAAAAATAAAAAAAAAATATTTGTGAAAGAATTTTTTAAATAGTTTACTTTGAAATAGACCGATTCATTATTCAAAATCGAATTGGATAACAAAATAAATCAGCCCACTTTTATTCTAAAATGAAATGAGAATCAAAATCTGATTCCTATAAAATAAACAGCAATTATCGAAATTGATAAATCAGAATAGTCTCAGGTGTTAACACGCAATATCGAAATTGATAAATCACCTGCTTCATTCACTAAAATGATGAATTAAATTACAGAAGTGAGACAGTACATGCTCCCGTAAAAGAGAAGAAAAGTTAAAAAAAAAAAACAAAACAAAACAAATCATGAGAGAAAAAGGGGTTAAAAAAAACCTTAGCAGCCCGTGTCAAACACGGGCCAAGGGGGTTCTTGTTGATCACTTTTGGTCTCATGAACTGCATGAACCATTCAATTAAAATCTTGGGAAAACTTCAAAAATCTCCCTGTGGTTTCATAGTTTCTCACTTTAGTACCATGTGTTTTAAAGTGTATCTATTTGCCCTTCAGTGGTTTCGTTTTTATCTTTTCGGTAAATTTTTTTTAAATTATATACAAAAAAAACTTCAGATATATATCTAGATTTATTGAATATACACTTTAAAATCATTTAATTTTAACTTTGTCACTGATTTCAGAAAAAAAATAATAAAATTGATAATAAAAAGAGAAAAACGAAACCACATGAGGATAAATTGATACACTTCAAACCACATGATTCTAAAGTGAGAAAGTGCGAAACCACTAGGGGATTTTTGAAGTTTTCCCTAAAATCTTTTATATCAACACACACGTAGAAAACATATTTATTACAGTATTAATTAATCAATATGACTTTTCCGGCTAAAAGTACAGTGCTATTTAGCTTGCACTTTGGCACTCAAAGTTCTAATCCTACTGATTTACATTTCTACCATAAGCCTATTTCTAAAACGAATAAACGAAACAGATAGCCGCATACCTATCTCTAAAAAAAAAAAAAAAAAAAAAAAAAAAAAAAAAAAAAAAAAATCAAATTAGAAATGTTAATAGAGATGTTAATAGAGACAGGCTCACATGATTTGTAACCGCTGCGTCATCAATTTTTTTTAATTTTCATCCATTTAATTCAAGTCCACGTTATGAGTTAGAAAATATGAATATTAAAATCACTGCTCTTTCGTAGGTTAAGTTATCACGCGATCGTAGCGTTGGAATACGCTTAAGCATTAATTAGAGATGTTAATAAGGAGAAGTTCACGTGATTGTAACAAGCAGATCTGGACCGTCATTAGTTTAATTTGTTTCATCTAATTTGAGTCCGTGTTATAAATCTATCAAAAAGTTTCGAATCCATACGTGATGATACAAAATGCTAAAAATATCGTTCTCCAGTAATTTAAAACTGTCGAGAAAATAACGATCGTTTTCGATTATTTAAAATAATACGTGTTCGGTAGAACATAATTAATTACAGATGTTAATAGAGGCAAAGCTCACATTATTGTAAGATTTAATTTGGACCACCGTTTGACTGTAGCGAAGGCGCGTATGCATAAATTAATGTTTAAAAACTATAATAATTAGAACCATTAAAATATGATCTAAATATGAAAAATATTTACCACAGAACTCGTTCTTCGAAGCATCAAGTAGTTTATTGTTTCACGATTTTTAAAGTATATCCTTTTGTTGCTGTGTGATTGTTGCTGTGTGTTCAAGGGTATCACTTTGTTATCTATACCTCTATACTTATACATTATTTCTCTTAATCTTATCACGTGGCGGTATGATATTTCTCTCTTACCACGTGGTGGCATGATATTCCTTTTAATCTTGCCATGTGGCGACATCTATATATACTTATACCTATACATTATTTTCCCAAAAACAAGCCACGTGGCGGAGTATCCTTCCTTCAGTGAAATCAACTCTTCGTCTTTCCAACGTCTAATTAATAATCCACTAATCTTAACCTAACCCTTCGCCTTTCCTAACAACATAACGTAGAATTAATAGTCCACTCTCCTTAATCCAACCCTTCGCCTACAAACATAATGTCTAATTAATGGTAAACTACCCGTCGCAACGCACGGATTACTACACTAGTATATTATTATAATTATTATTGCTTTGCTCCTTGCATATCTTAGATCGATTTAATTTCTAGGGATAATTGCCTATATACCTCTCATGCGTCTGAAAATATCCGATCTACCTCTATTTTTTTTTTCTTTCTAAAATGCCCCTCATACGTTCCAACGTTATTGCAAAATACCCCCGCAGTTATCTCCTGTTAAGTTAATCTGGGTTAAACGTGAGTTAAATATCTACCACAGTTAAAAAAAATTAAAATACCAATTTTGCTCTTAACTTAAGGGCAAATAAGAAAGGTTGGTGACGGTAGAGGGCTATATTGGAAAAAATTAAAAGTCGAAATACTTTTGTGCCCTTGACTTTAAGGGCAAATAAGAAAGACAGTAATGATAGAAGGGTATATTTGAAAATGGCAAAATAGTAATTTTACAGAAATAACAGAGTTACTTAACAGATTTTAACTCTAAGGGTATATTAGAAATAGGTTGGAACGTAGAAGGGGTATTTTCAATATTAGCCTTCTAAGAGAGGTAAATCGAAAAATCGAAAACTTTTCAGGGTATATAAGCAATTGCCCCTAATTTCTATTACCTTTTTTTTACTCTTTTTTGGGGAAAGCGTAAGGAGTTCTTTATTTTCGTTTATTAATGACCCAGCCAAAAGGAAGTTCAGGGACCGATTTCAAAAACGACAAAACTTATTGGGGGTATCCGTACATTACTTTAAAAAGTTTTTAAAAAGTTTCCTTTCTCTTCGCAAAATTAGTATGCTCCTACTCTGTACCAAAAGTAGTTTCTATTTTCTAATGAACAGAATCTTAACATGCGTACCAACTATCTCTTAAGTACCAATAGTTAGTAGGAGTTATTCATTGAAGTAAAAAGAAAATCTCAGTAAAATCATTATTACTGTAGTTAAAAACATATATATACAGATATACTACAAGCAAAAATTATTGAAAAGTAGGAGAAAAAAAAACAAGCACAGATGATCCGTTAGGGATGCAGGATTTCTAGGAAGAGGCATTATCAAAACAAAAGAAAATATATATTCTCAGTGGTTCACAAAGTGTGTTGTTGATAGCTTTTGCATGCACAAAAATGTGAAACACCACTCTTCAGTACAGGGAAGAGGAGAGGGAGTTATTTTGTTGAGAAGCATTTGATTTCCATATCCAGAATACCAAGTGAACATGAACTCTGAGTTTCTGAATTCACAGAAGCCGCATGCTAAAATTTCGATACTTCAGCTTCTATACATTGTTAATAACAAACATCCTCAGAAAAAAAAGAAGAAGAAGAAGAACAAAAAGAGAGAAACCCTGCCCCTGTAGCCTCATGGATGTAAACTTTGTGACATCCGCCGGGGAGCCTTTCACCATAGAAATCGGCTACTTCGACACCGTCCTTGAAATAAAAGAGAAGATCGAGAAGTACAAAGGCTACTCAGTCACTTCCCAGAAGTTAATTTTCAATGGCCATTATCTTCTCAATGACCGTGACACCAAGCATTATGAGATCCTCCAGGGTTCTACCATTCAACTAGTCATAACTAACCCCGGATTGGGGCCTCAAAGGACCCCGCCTCCTGCATCGTCATCACCAGCAACTCGCGCTCGTCGAAAGCTTAATCTACCTGTAGAATCAATGAATGGAAAGTTGGTTATACATGTCGAGATGGAAGAGCACTCTAAAGTGGGTTTACTAAGGGATGAATTGCGTAGAGCATATGCTACGATAAACTTAAATGTCCCTGACAAATATTTCTTCGTTCACAACAAAGAAGTTATGAATGAAGATTACTCTTTCCATCAGCACAATGTCAAGGATGGCAATGTTATTAAGGTTTTCGAGGTCCGTGATAGTGCTTAGAAAGGATTCCCCGGCTGCTTTTTATTTGTTACAGAAAAAATATCTAGGTCCTAGTCCAAGTATAAGCATTAGATAGCTAATTTTTTTTTTTTTAGATAATGGAGCTAAACTAATTATAGTTACTAGTATAGATGCATAGACAATGGTTCCAGGATTGTGCTGCATTGCTTGAAGTGATCATTTACATTGTAGTGCATACTGCACATCAATTCTAATTAGATGTACTAGAGGATGCATTAAAAACAGATTCGAATAATTTAAATGATTGTTAAACACGTAAGATTAAAAGGACTGTGAATTTCTATCAGAAAACACCAACATAGACCACCACACACACATCTAATACCCTGAAAGCACTTGACCCCTGGACAAGTAAATACTAACATCAAAACCGACGGCATGGATTATCAACATCTATGTCATTGTGATGAAAATTTTAACTACAAGACTAGGATTGGTGATGTTGGGCAAGTGTTACAACAAATCACTACTCGCAGACAATATGGGAAGGGGAGAGGAAGTTCTGTAAGAAACTATATTGAAAGTTTTTAGAGGTCAGAGCGAAATTAGCAATATAACAAATCTAGGGAATTTGTATTATACATTTCTGGTTAGGTCAGGTTCTCTTAACTGAGGTTCAAAGGACCGCACTCAAGGCCATATAGTTGTGCTTTAGCTGAGCTCAAGTCCTTAATTCTTATCCAATGCAATGAATATATATTCATCCAGGTACTAGTAAAATCAAATTGAACTATAATTTTCTGGAACCTCAGCATTGTATGTTGTAAGGATTAATGCCTGATATATACTCCACTTATATTCTTCATAACAGTTTAATAGTAACAAAACTAATAGAAGAGTAACAAAAAGCTAAGTACACAGTAATTCGGAGCCACACATCTTACCATGCTTTGAAATTTCAACTCAATCTTTACCACTAACAGAAGTAACACAGAGACATTACCTGCTAACCTGAATTTTTGAGTCATCTTAGCTTTTATGTATACTGAAGCAATCTGGAATTCAAAAGGATGAAATATAAGATTAGTTGTGAATACAATCCAGCAAAGTTCTTCAAAAAGCCAGAGAAATTAGCAAATAACAAAGCAGTAAAATGAGAAAAGAAACTGGCCTTTCCAAACTATATCAGAATTGAGAGCTAAAGAAAATATGGCATCTTCAAGAAGAGATTTACCTTAAGAACATATTAACCGGTGTATGTCTGAAAAGTTACCTGTATTTGTAGAAGTTCTCTTCACTTCACTTTACGTCAATTAATCTGAGACACTTGATTTTCGCTATATGGCACCCTTGTCTAGGTAGATGATGCTACTTCCAGCTTCTTTCTTTGTAGATTTTTGGATCACCAAATTCCTCGCTCTCCGCGCATTTTCCCATAAACCTACTGCTGCATACATATTTGAAAGGACGATGTAGTTTACAGACCTTCCAGGGTCTAAACTAAAAAGATATCCAGCAGCAACTTCTCCCAGGGTCATATTACCATAAATTTTACAAGCCCCTAGCATCGCACCCCAAAGTGAAGTATTGGGCTTAACATCCATCCCACATACAAACTTGTAGGCTTCTTCTAATTGACCACCTCGACAGAGAATATCAACAGCGCAAGAATAATGTTCAGCTCTCGGTTTGATTTTATACTCACTCACCATAGAATTAAAATACTCCATTCCTTTATTAGTCAAACCAGAGTGGCTACACGCAGAGAGAACGGAAAGGAATGTGACATCATTTGGCTTCACTCCCTCATTTTCCATTTTAATGAAGAGTGTTATTGCATCTTCTCCAATCCCATGCTTTCCATATGCAGCAATCAGTGAAGTCCAAGAAATGACATTTTTATACTGCATTTCATTGAAGGCTCGATGAGCATCGTGAAGCTCTCCTGACTTAGAATACATGTCAATGAGAGCATTGGCAACTGCCACATCATAACTAGACTTGTTCTTAAGTGTATGAGCGTGGATTTGTCTTCCCAAGATTAAAGAAGCTACATTGGCACATACATTGAGAATAGAGCACAAAATGACTTCATCTACTATCATACCTCTGTGGTTTATCTCACTAAAGAGCTCCATCGCTTTATGGCAGTGCTCTCTCTCCATTGAGTATCCACTGATTAATGCAGTAGAGCAAACAAGGTCACTTTTATGCAATGAATCGTACAGACTTCTCGCACTGTGCATGTTCCTACTCTTTGCATATGCATCAATTAGCGATCCTGTGACAATTGATTCATCTTCATAACCCAACTTGACAATGAGAGCATGAATTGGCCCCACATATGAATGAGCTTTAGCTTTACCACAAGCCTTCAGAATAGTTCCGAAGGTGAAATGGTCAGGCAGAAGACCTGTATAGATTGTGAATCAGGAAAGGAGGAAAAGTTCACAGAATCTGTAGTTTGAAAACGCCTAGCTTAAATGCAAGTAATTGTATGCCATTCATGCGAGATCCCAGCTGAAGGTCAATACAAAATCATGATACATTTCTAATTAAAGATAACACATAGACTACCAGTGAGTTTCCGACATCTCAATAGCTGCAAAAGATTACAAGTGAATAGTTATCCAAACAACAAGTAGCCGATGATTGTGTATGTTTTTGATCAACTGAAGAAACTTAAATATGAATCGTGAGTGTGCAGTGAAATCACAAAGTAAGTTACATACAATTCAATGTGTTTCAGTGAAGCTCGAGGAAAGTAAGAAAACAAGCAAGCACAACAACGGAAAACATCACAGCAACATTAAGTAACAAATTCCACACCATACCATCATCTCTCAGCATCGAGGAAAAAAATTCAAACGAGTTATCAACAACTCCACGTAACACACAGCCCCCGATTAACGAATTCCACGAGATCACGTCCCTCCTCTCCATCCTCCTAAACAAGCACAAAGCATCCTCAAAAGAGCCGCATTTCAAATGCATGTCCATTAGAGCACTCTGCACAACGATATCCCCTACAAATCTGCTTTTTGCCGCGCACCCATGAATCTGCTTGCCACTTCTAACACAAGCCATTACAGAACAGGCCCTCAGAACGCTCCCATACGTGAACTGATTCGCTCCGATACCCGATTTATGCATTACATAGAACAAGTTCAGAGCTTTCTCCGAAAATCCATTTTGCGAGTACCCCGAAATCATCGCGGTCCATGAAACAACACTTCTGTGGGGCATTTCATCGAACACCCGTCGAGCGGAGTCGACATCTCCAAATTTCGAGTAAAAGATGACAAATTTGGTGCTCAAATGCAAACCTAAGCCGCACCCAGTTGTTAAAACACGGCCGTGAAGGGATCTACCTGCTTTTTTGGAGTAGGAATCGATACAAAGTTGGAGAAGAGAGGAGTAAGTTTGAGATGGTTTCGTGTTAGGGTTGGAACCGGGAGCGTGGAGATTGAATGAGCTGTGAGGGTTCGATTTAGGATTAGAATCGTGGACGAGTTTGGAGAAATGAGTGGTGGCTTTGGCGCGGGATATTGTTATTGTTATTATGCTCATGGAAGGTGTAAAAAGAGACTATAAGGAGGGGGACATTACATATATCCGGACATGGGAGATCCTTTTTAATTCCTCTGTTTTTTTTTTGAAATGAACTTTTGCAAGTAAACCCCTGAAAGAAACTCACATTACTTACAATGTAGTTCTAGTGTTGAATGAGGAACCGACGCATTCCGCAATCTTGGGGAAATTCCCTGGACCTGGTCCACTATGAACCAGTTTTGTAAAAGAAAATGTGTTCATTGTTGAATATGGTCACTATATCTTTTTTCCTTTTTTATTTTTTGGAGAAATAGATAGCAAGCTATCTGCATCATTCATTAAGCTAAATGAACTAAGCGTACATATTGGAAGCAGCTAGGGCTTACGAAAAATAGGCAGAAGGAGAAAAAAATAACAAGCAAGAAAAAAAGGGTGGAGGTAAGGGGAGAACAGAAAAAATGAGAAAAGAAAAGAAAAAAGAGGAAAAAAGAAAAGCACTTCAGAGCGCTGCAGACCAATTACACGTGAGGAATTTGACGTACTCTAGCGACCGGAAAGCATTGGATAGTATTCCACGGAAGATAAAGTTATTCCTATCCCTCCAGATCATCCACCAGATCGCCGCCAGATAAATCTAAACCTTGTGATCTCTTCGGCTCGACAAAGTTGGCTGAAATTCCGTCCCAGAGATTGCGGACGTCATCCATGAGTAGCTCAGATGTTTCCATTTCGTCGACACTAAGGAGAAGATATCAAACGATATGGTCGCTATATCAAATCTAACGATATTTAGTAAGTCGCACTAGATGGTAAGTTTAGAGTCCACGGTCTATAGACATGGTCCATGCAATGCTTGTTTAGATTCGGAGGGTCAAACCACATCCAGCTCACCGAAATCGACCACAACCCCCTCCTCTCCCTCTCCCTCTCCCTCTCCCTCTCCATGGCCTCCTCCGCTCTCAGGAACCCTAACCCTACCCTCTCCAAGCCCTCGCCCTCCTCCTCCTCCTCCTTCCTCCTCCCCCGGACGATACCAGCGGAGCTCCGCCTTCCGCTGCGGCGTGCCACCGCCATGCGACCCCCGGTCTCCATCGCCTGTACGCTTACGGGGGAGCCCGCCGCCGTGGAGGCGGCGGCGGCGGCGGCGAGGCCTGACTCGTTTGGAAGGTTCGGGAAGTTCGGGGGGAAGTACGTCCCCGAAACCCTAATGCACGCTCTAGCCGAGCTCGAGGAGGCGTTTCGATCCCTCTCCAAGGACGCTGAGTTTCAGGTCGTGTCGATTTTCGTGCTCGGATTCGTAATGGTGGTCGAAGTTTTCGTTTTTAGCTCTTTGATCGGTTAAAGTTTGCATCTTTTTTTATGATTAGTGACTTTTTTTGCTAATTATTTTGATATCGATGTGCTTAATTTTACATCTGCCGAAGATTATAGACAACTGAAAAAGCTTCAGGCTTCGTATTTACCACGTACATAACTTTGGGATGAAATAGTAGATGTGTTTCACATTTATTGATACTGGGTAAATAATCTGATGAGCAAATAGCGAGATTATTCTTGTTAGTGATTTCCCCGTATACATAGTTTTAGACCAATATCGAGGATAGCTAAATTTTTAAACAATCATCTGTAGCTGCCCATTTGTTGATCGATCAAATTAATCTTTTCGGCATGTTAGCAGCTTCAGCAAGCATCCGAAAAACAAATATTTTACTGTTGTCTGATTGTTCTGTTACCAGTATTGTTTATATGAATGTTTCAAACTCTCATGCTTCCCTGATTTAGCCGTCGGTTCAGTTTTTATTTAATCTTTTAGTTGGACTTCCCATGGTGCAGAAAGAATTGGATGGTATTCTTAGAGACTACGTTGGCCGTGAGAGCCCGCTTTACTTTGCGGAACGCCTTACAGAACATTATAAACGCGCCAACGGTGAGGGACCGCAAGTATACTTGAAAAGGGAAGATCTTAACCACACCGGCGCCCACAAAATCAACAATGCTGTAGCGCAAGCTTTGCTTGCAAAGAGGTTGGGAAAGAAGCGCATCATAGCTGAAACAGGAGCTGGTCAGCATGGTGTCGCCACTGCAACTGTATGTGCGAGATTCGGTTTGCAGTGCGTAATTTACATGGGTTCTCAAGATATGGAGAGGCAGGCCCTAAACGTTTTCAGGATGAGGCTTCTCGGGGCAGAGGTCGGTACGGGATAAAATTTCTTATTTATTTATATGATGTATGTTTGGTTTGGACTGTTTCCCCCTCTTGAACTTCCAATGCAATTGCATTTCTTACCAATTTATTCTAGGTCTATGGTTTTTGCTATCAGTTGTTGCTTATGTATTCGTCGGATGCCTTCATTCGAGTAATTGTGGCGGCGAAAATCATGGGACGTCTGAGGATTTTATGTCTCACTTCTATGTAATGTTGGCTTCTGAGCAGGTAAGAGCTGTCCATTCTGGGACTGCAACACTGAAGGATGCCACCTCAGAGGCCATAAGGGACTGGGTGACCAACGTGGAGTCGACCCATTACATTTTGGGCTCTGTTGCGGGTCCACACCCATATCCTATGATGGTCAGAGAATTCCATGCCATTATTGGCAAGGAGACACGAAAGCAGGCGATGGAAAAGTGGGGTGGCAAGCCTGATGTTTTGGTTGCCTGTGTTGGCGGAGGTTCAAATGCGATTGGACTCTTTCATGAATTTGTCGATGACAAAGACGTTAGATTAATCGGTGTGGAGGCTGCTGGGTTTGGACTTGATAGTGGGAAGCATGCCGCGACCTTAACAAAAGGTGAAGTAGGGGTTCTGCATGGGGCAATGAGTTATCTATTGCAAGATGAGGATGGACAAATAGTTGAGCCTCATTCGATAAGTGCTGGGTCAGTTATAAAAGTTTCTAATTTCCTTATGGTTCTTCTGATTTTGTTTGTTATCCTGGTTGCGGATTGGAAAATCATATCTGACCTCTCTTCTTCTTCTATTTTTTTTCTTTTTTTATTGATAGTTTGGACTACCCGGGTGTTGGACCAGAGCACAGTTATTTGAAGGATATTGGGCGTGCAGAATACTATAGCATCACTGATCATGAGGCCTTGGAAGGTTAGACTATGAGCAATTATTTTTTTTCTATAACCTCTGTCACACAAACTTTACTTGCTATCCCAATGAATCAGACAATTTATTGCATTCGGTTACATAATGTTTTTTCTTCTGACCTGTTCCATTGGGAAATTGAACATTCATGTGTTACACTTCTACCGTGAGTTGTTATCTCTGTAAACTATCAAGTGAAGAAAATGGTAACATAATATCGAATGAGCTTCAAGTTCACTCAAAAAGAATGAACAGCTATGGTGAAGGTTCTTTTTGTGGAATAGCATCACGGCTTGTAACCAACATAAAAATCTGTATGAGTAGTGATATTATGGAGCAGAAGGATCCATCAGAAACCAACTGCAGTAAAATGAGACTATCCTCTGCAGCTCTTATTAGATGTTATGTGCGGTTACTGGCTCATATTTCAATATGTTTTTATTGATCCGACCGTTCTTGAAGTATTTCCAGTATCATATTTCAATATATTTTGTACTCAGCTTTCAAGCGGCTTTCTCGATTGGAGGGCATCATCCCAGCATTGGAAACTTCGCACGCATTGGCCTACTTGGAAGTTCTCTGTCCGACTCTACCGAATGGGACAAAGGTTGTGCTAAACTGCAGCGGCAGAGGGGATAAGGATGTGCAAACAGCTATAAAGCACCTTCAACTCTAAGCATAGGATCTTAATTCCCACTTTTCGAATATAGAGAGGGAATATCAGCATCATGCCAATGTTGGTTTGTACTAGTGTTGGGTACCATGTTGGGTACCATTTTGTTCTATGTGCAACTTTTGACTTAAAAACTCAATAATAAGGAATAAAAGGGAATTTTGACACTTTCTTCTTAGCATTTTGAGAAGTCTCTCAGCAGTGTATTATAGGAAGTGGACTTGGAAAGGAAACAGGAAGCTTTAGCTATATATGTACATATGCTGTATGCAACACTATGAAAATCTGCAAATATGTGAAATTATGCAATTACTCCTGCAGCGCATTCTCTGCAGAACAAATCACTGATGCTATTAGAGCAGATTGCCGGATAATATGAATAATAATAATGAGATAAAAATATCACTGCATGGCGATCTAGGAACACCTGATCTTCACAAGGAGCCAAAGTAGTCACATAAACTAACAACAGAGTATTTCTCAACTTTCACTTAAAGGGACAACACTTACAAAAGGAGCACAAATAACAGATCTAGGAAACTAAATAGTGAGGTGCCTCAGAAAACTTGTAGGTAGAAACTCTAAAAGAGAGAGGGAAAGTCAATACCCGAACCAACACCCCTTGCATAGTGGTGGTGGTGGTGGTGGTGGTGGTAGAGAGAGAGAGAGAGAGAGATGCAAACAATGCATAGCCAACACCACATGGCAAGGAGAGTCTGAGGTGCGTTCTTGACTCGCCACTTCTATGATCTAAATCATTCCCCAACTCCTGTTAATGAAAGAGGGAAAAAGAAAGATGAGAATGAAAAAGTTAGAGAACAAATAGAGCATTACTCAAAAAGGATTGTAGTGCAACCTCAATTAACTCACCATTCAATCATTAACCTCTCTCAGATTAACCGCGCGTCAGCTCTCACCGCACACGGCAGCCTTGATCCTCTCGACAGTGCACGCAATGAGGCTGTTAACCGTTGCGACCGACCCGAGCGAGAGCTTCGCGGTTGGAACTGAATCGACCAATATTTGAAATGCTACCGTCAGAAGAGAGCCGCCAGAGCTGACCTCTACGGTGGTGCCACCGGGCAGAGCAGAGGGCCCGTCAGGAAGTATGGCAAAGCCTGACGGCAGGAGCGCGACGTAGTTGGGGTCGCCGCCGTTCAGCACAACATTCATGGCCACGACATCCACTGGTGCGTATATCACGTATGAACCCGTCGGATCGGTGCAGCTCTCTTGGAGTATCAGCATATTGCTCTGGTTTGAGTTCACACTCTACATTTTGATAGCAATTTGCCAATAATGTGTGTTCAGTTAGTAGAGATACTAGAGATAGACAAAAGTATATGTAGCATTCCAAAGAGATCTGTTATGTTGAGGAATGGAATACTAGTGGTGTAAGGAAAACCAACATATATAGAAAGAAAGAGTGCGAGAATTTTTGTCGATTTGTAGAATATCGTAAACTCACATTGACACGGAGGAGAGATACACAATTGCCGTGGTCTCTGCCATTAGCTATGTGAGCCATTTCTTGAACAACGCCGCCGTTGGAGAGGATGTCCCACTGCATGCACGCGCAGTTATAAGCGAGAGAGAGAGAGTTGGATCTCAAACAACCAATTTCTCTAGAAAAAGTTTAAACTGACAGAGAATAGTAGCTTGTTCGGCCTGGCCAAAACTTCTATAGAAGTACTGCTTTACCAAATCTATTTGAATAAGCACTAACAGTTTTTTCATACAGCTAACAACGGGGCTCGTCGATCAACTTGATATAGAGAGGGAGTGAGAGAAGGGGAGGAGGGGGGAGGTGAACAGATGATACCACACTCCGAGAGCTCTCATCGCGGAGGAAATCGAAGACCCGCTTCGGTGATACGGGAAGCCAGAAGGAGGTGGCAGCATTGAGAACAATTCCAGGAGGCCGACCGGGGTCGTCGACACTCTTCCTCGTCATTACCCTCACATCCTCTGCACCGCTCCCTGATAGCGTCGTCCACTGATGGGTCGTCGAGGCCGTCACTGCCCCGCAGAAGCTTATAACCATCCTCTCTGCCAACTTCAGCATGCTCTTCCTCCCTTCCGCGCTTGTTATAACTGCAAGCACACAGAGGTATGCATGAACCAAAATATCCTATACTTCAATTCTCAGTTTTCTAGTTCTCGGCCTTTTAATGCAGTTTCTGTTTGGTCCTCAACATGTAAATGATTGCTATATGATCCCTAAACTTTGTATTCTGCTGTAATTATATGTTTTCTGTTAAAATTTTCTGACAAATAAGACAAATGTTCATGTAATTACTGTTATCCAACTACCTACCATATAACCAACATTTTGACTTACTGCAATCAAGGAATTTAGTGGAAAAGGGTAAAATTGCAATCAAAATCGAAGCTTGGAGACTCAATTGGACCAATCTGAAACATCCTAAAATGTTCTGGATGCCCCTGCTGGTGCCATTAGTTACTAAAATTTTTAGTTAAGTGAACAAGATGGTTAGTAAACAATTACCGCCGATATCGCCGGAGGGAATATTACTCGCCATCACGCTCGCCAGACGCTCGCACTGACGATCCAAGGTACTAACCCATCTCTTCGCCCCGAATGCGAGTCCTGAGTTCACTAAAGGCTTGTATATATTGTGCACAGACCTGTCATCCACTTGATCAACATGTTCAACCCAGATCACCTAGACACATTCACATTGTGCCATATATGTTAGTTATAACTCAAATAATAGCAGTAAAGCTCAAAGGATGAGAGTAACACATGATCAACAAAGAAGAATTAGCTTTAAGATAAGTTGGTTCAGTTACCTTGGAGTAACCATTTGGCATTTCTTGGATTAAGCAGCCCGATGGCCTCCGTCGACAAAG
The DNA here is from genome assembly GCA_025177825.1 of Aechmea fasciata. NCBI lineage: Eukaryota > Viridiplantae > Streptophyta > Magnoliopsida > Poales > Bromeliaceae > Aechmea > Aechmea fasciata. The sequence continues at coordinate 5,018,440 of CM045943.1, read as the reverse complement.
CGTTGCAGTGCTATTGGCTCGTAAACTGTCCAAGGAGACGTCGACCACCGCCCAGGTTCCGTCTGCGTGTTGCTTGCAGTACCTCACGAATAAGCTCTCTCGCGTCGGGACGAGCGGGGACGGTACTTGGAACTCTGCAGACATCTAATGAATTTACTAGATTTTAGTTTTGATCCATCCATGTTCTAAGTTAAAAACATTTGAAAAGGAGAATTACATGTTGGACTACTTAATTTGAACTAACGAGGATTATATAATAAGAACATTAAATTATGAAGAAATTAACCGATCAGAATCTATACCACTTGCAATGCTCCATTGTAGTTGCCTGCAACTCCTGTTGATAGCACTTCCAAAGTAGTAGCTCTCGAGACAATACTAGAGAAAATTGTACACCACTGATTCTGTGGAGTTACAAACGTAAGAGGTGAACAATTGGCCATAAAATGCGCTTTAAAGTTCTAAGAAGAAACAAGACTTGTTCATACCACATCCATTAGTATCTCAACAAGGTTGATATGATTCATTATAACTACCGCGGTCTCCCTCGACGCCTCGGACTTGAGATCGAACGGCTTCGGCCCGATACCTCTCGGAAAATTCTGCGCATAGTCTTCTTCGTTGAGTTTCTCGGTGCAGCGTCCGTCCAGCGTCCAGAGCGGCTCACCGAGCTGAGCCATCCTGATGAGCTCTTCCATGGCAGCAACCGCGAGCTCGATAACCATCGGCTTCTCGATCTCCGAATGGCTCCTCAGTATCTCCCCTCCGCCGAGCATCTGATGATGATGATCAGTAAATGATTCTAACGGCGAGCGCGACGAGAATGAATCGGGGATCAGCGGGTACGACGACGCTATCGGCTTCCCGACGTACTTTGCTGCTATTGCCGATATCCTATCAATCTTCGATCGACGACATCGAGACATCCAATCCAATACATGCATATATACAAAGTGTTAAACAAAATTATATACAAATAAAATTATATCAATAATATGGAAGTAGTGTTTACTATTAACTTTTTGACCTTTGAATGTCTAGGATTTAGTATGAGTTGGAGGAATAGTAAAATCTAAGAATAGAAAAGTTGATAGTAAATATTATTTATATATTATCAATAGTATAGCAGATGAACTCTCTCTATATATACGTATATATAAGAGCTTGTGTATAATATGATATATAGTAAAAATACCTCTTCCCTTAGGCGAGCATTCTCGATGCGAAGGTGGTGCTCGTCGAAGGACATCTCGCCGAGGGAGGCGGGGCCGCCGCAGCTGGGGCACGACGCGCTGCTGAGGGCCTCCTTGTACCTCATGTTCTCCGCCTGCAGCTTCTCGTTGTCGGCGCGCAGATGACCGTTCTCCTGCCGCTCTTGCTGAGCCTATTTATTTATTTATTTTTATCACGAAACAAGAAGAGAACATGCATGCAACTATCGTACATTAGTTACTGAAAGAATATATATATAAGACATGATACAAGATAAGCCCTCGCTCCTTAAGACTAGAACATTACATGCAGCGTCTCTCTCTCTCTCTCTCTCTCTCTCTCTCTCTCTCTCTATATATATATATATATATATATATAGTTGAGCATGAATGATATTAGTAGCAAACAGCTCTGTTGCCATCCATTTATTTTCGATGTTAGAGCTTCCAAATAGACGATCGGTATGATTGAACATGATTTATTAAAAATTAAATTTTATATTTTTTCGATATTGTTCTCTTATCCATCAAGTGGACACAATAATGAACGATGAAAATAAATATTTTTAAAAAAATAATAATAGAAGTCTTATAATCAAATCAAGAGTATAGATCTTGTTCTAAATAATTTAAAAAATTTTCTAACCAAAATTTATTTGATTTAAATATCTTTACACCGTACATTAAACAATAAAACATCTCATATTACTCATTAAAATTACAAATTTTGAATTTTTTTTATCAATAGGCCAATGATGTCGAAAAGATTTAAAATTTAATTTCTAGATACTTCAACTAGTATAAATCATATTCAATGATATCTATCGTCGATTTGGAAGCTTTATCATTGAAAAAATGACAACCGGAGTCCGTTTGCTACTAACAGGATTCGAGTTCATATATATATATATATATATATATATATATGACAATTTTGTGTGTAGCTAGGGTTTTATATTTTGATAAGAGATGGACCTTCAATTGGGTGCGCTTGTTTTGGAACCAGAATTTGACTTGGAGGGGCTCCAAACCGAGCTCTCGGCTCAGCTCCTTCCGCTGCTTGTCATCAGGGTGAGGACACTCCTTGAAGAACCTGATCGTGTAAAACTTTTGAATGATTAATTAATTGGTTGAATTGGAAAATTCTTAACAACAGGATGTTAATGTATTAATTAATTAACTAAGTTGCATGATGCAATAAGCATGATTATGTATGTTAATCCATATGTATGAAGAAAACAATATCTGAAATCTGTACAGATTAATATTAACATGATCAATGTTTTTTTTCACTCTTTTGATCTATTATTATGTGTAGGGAGAGAGCGAAATTAAGCATAGAAGAGATTTTCCTTTAGTAGTTACAAGGATGTTATGTTGTTAGTCTTAATTTGCTTTATATTTTCGTGTAAACATACCAGTTAATTAAGAAAGAAATCAAATTGTAAAATGTCAAAATAAAATAGAAAAATGAGCTCTTCTAGTAAAATGATCGAGGAGGAGATCGATGGACGTCGATCATTACGACTCCAACTCTTGAATTTGGTGTTGGGTGTGGCGGTGGTATCGCTTCTTCTTCGGCCGTTGGTTCGGGTCCTGATCGTCAGCGAAGGCGTCCTCGACCTCGACGTTCTCGCTGCCCGACTTATTGCTCTCAAACTCCTCCTCCAGAGCCGGCTGCACCGACTCGCTCTCTGCGGTGACCGCCTGCAGCTGCGGGATCTCCATAAGATGGTGGTGTTGGTGTTGGACTAGTACTGGAAGTTGCTGCCCCTCCAACATGTTTGGCTGCAACAATTTTTTTTTTTTTTTTAACAAAAGAAAAAGAAGAAGAAGAAGAAGAATGGTTTGTGAAGCTTTTGGCAAGTGAAAAATCAAGAGATAGTAATGGCATTCCAATTTTTTTTATTTTTTTTTTCAAAGGAAAAGGGTGTATATATATATATGGATATATGGCATGCATGTCTAGTTATTAAAAGTGTTCTCAACATATATATATATATATCCTTAACTAAGCCTTCTCAAATATAAGAGACATATGGGGGAGTTGAAGAAACTATGAGATCTAGCTACATCTTGAACTTGGGTGTATTAATTTGAATGATGTATACATATATATAAAGGAATAAAAAAAATACAGTTTTGTATTTGTAAAATAAATTGTACTGTTGATATATAGATCAGCCTCTATATATGGTTCCATATGTGTAAAAACATATATGTGAACTATGGTTAGTGCAGGAATTAATGTATAACTCTCTTGCAGTACCCTTGCATGCATCTTCTAGTCCTTTTCAGATAATGTACATATATATATATATATATATACTTCAAACACTTAAAAATAAGCAAAGAGTTAAACATATTTAAAGAAGAAGAAGAAGAAGATCAAAAAAGGAGTTTACGTACGCTTGCGATCTGCCCAAGGGAGGAAAGCGGCGATGAAGACCCATACAAGGCGCCGCCGCTCCTTCCGATCATCGATGTGGGAACATGTCTCATTGGATTCATGATGATCCCTCCGGGCATATTTCGCTCCACCAAACCCTAATTTCTCATGCACCTAGCTCTACCTTCATCATGATCTCTCTTCCTCTCTTCATTCTCCCAAATCAACCTGTTTTGCTTGTTCTAATCAATCATCATATCTTTAATTTGATGCATGGGTTCCTAAAAGGGAATATTGAAGAGTAGTAGCTGGGACAGGTGACTAATTATCTAGGTTTAGCGATCATCCAAGGTGTGTGTACTTTGTTAATGGGCTTACAAAAAAGGAGCAAATATATACTAAAGGAGAGAACATGCAAGAGCTTGATTAGTAGTAGCCTAGATCTTGGCAAATATCTCTTATTCTTTCTTCTCCTCTCTCAGAACTCCTCTTCTTCTTCTTCCTTTTTGTTTATGAAAGAGAAAATAAATAGGAGAAAGTGCATGCATGAAAGCAACTGTAGGTGCATGCAGAAATTAAAGAGAGTATATAGCTCTAGCTAGGTTGGTGATCTCTGAGAAGAGAGGCTAAGGAAGCAAAAGATGCACCATTAAAGAGGGGGTGGGATGGGATGATCATGGGGGAGGAGAAGAGGAACACATGGATGGAGAGGAAGGAGAAAGGGGGAGGAAATAGGTGAAGGGGAGTTATTGCTGAGTATATGAGAGGGTGCAATTGCATTTATTGATAGCTAGGTTGGTGTTATTGCTTTAGAGAGAGAAAGAGAGAGAGAGAGAAAGAGGAGAGAGAGAGGAGAGGAGTATGAGGGGTTTAATTACTTCTTTTCCACAATATGAAGAGGTATATATATATATATCATGAGGGGTTTACTTCTTTTGTTCCCACAATATAGTCAAATCCTTTAATTATTATATAATAATAATTATTATGTTTATAAGTAGAACATGCAGTTACTCGGTGAAATTAGTAGTATAATTAGTGGATTCATCATGAATCTTATCGGACCCTCAAATTAACATATACCCATATGCATGAACATACAAGAAATTGTGCATGCCCTCCATTTTTTTTTTTTCACAAATTCTTAAATGCAAAGAGATTACATATATGCATGCATCTTCAATGTGTAATAATTGTTTGTAATTAATGAAACTTTGACATCAAGTGTAAAATATTAATTGTACGTATTATCAATAATAAATATTAATGGTTGCATGGTAGTCACATGCAATTAAATTAATTTTCTTAAGCTTTAAATTTAGACGTGGTCCAAAATTTCAAGAGTCTAATATTACGTTCATACATATATAGCAACAACTATATATCGTTAATTTCTTGTTTTCTAAACACTTGTATATATAAACCTGTTTTTCTAATTAAAAAAGTTATATATTTTAGATAACATAACACTAATTAAAACATTATATTTTTATGTATTTATTTGTTTGTTTGTTTATTTATTTTTTGTTTGTGTGTTAATGGTGCCAGCTATATGGCTAGCTATATATATGAAGGAAACCCTAGACACAAATGTCATGATGGGCCCGAGTGGTGTGGTTGCTTCTGATTCCAATTTTACTATTGAGATCAACCAACCCCTCCCCCTTATTAATCCATTTATTAATTTTCTTATAAGAATAAAGGTGCGTACGTACGTATATATATACTCCCCCCTATTAATTTTCAATCCTTAATAAATCTACAACTATATATTTCACCTCTCTCTACTATGTTTTTGGAGGCGGGGGAGTCTTTCGTGCTTTCAGGTCGTTTTTGATGTTGCGATTTTCGAAACGTCGATCGGCTCCGTTAAACTTGATCTAGAGTGTTTGAAGTATCTAAAAAATAAAATTTATAATTTTTTAATATTATTTGCCTAGCTAGTGATCCAAAGGGTTCAAAATCAATAATTTTAATAGCCGTAGTGAGTCATTTGCAAGTTTAACATGAAAAATGATTTGGAAGTACGGAAGACTCTATGCTTCTAAAAGCATATATAGTAACCTCACTCTATATTATAACATATGTATGTTTATAATTAAATGCGTTAATATTTTATTAATTAGAATAATGATGTTGAGAGGTATCCAATATATTGTCGAAAGAATAAAGAAACAGAACCTCTCCTTTTCGCACCCAACTCCCTCATTTAATGGCTCTGAACCTCTGAGCACCACCACTGCGTGGGGTGAGGGGGGGTCAACACGCTTATAGACTATTTACTACATTCATGCATACCCAGTGTTATAACGCGCGTTCTCTCTCTCTCTCTCTCTCTCTCTCTCTCTCTCTCTCTCTCTCTCTCTCTATATATATATATATAGAGAGAGAGAGAGAGAGTAGGGTTACTGTAAGCTGCTGTGCTTCTAAGTTCTTAACCGTCCATCAAATTTGATGGATGGTTAGGATGAATGAGAGAAGAGAAATTGAAGAAAAATTTAAGAGAAGATAAATTGAGAAACTCAATTTCTCTCCAATTATCCTTCTTCCTTTCACTCTAACCACCCATCAAATTGGTAAACCAGTTAAACTTACAGCCATGATAATGCTTTTATATATATACAGTATATACTATATATATATATATATATATATATATATATATATATATATATATATATAGAATTAGGCTACTATGTTATTAATAAGACAAAGTCATTAGTGCTACCAAGTTTTGGCCCTTGGATTAAGAGATGTGTGGTTTGGATGATGTGGGACCCCTAGGGTTAAGTGAGTGGTTGGTTGAATAGTATGATCTAACCGGTGAAAATCATTAAAAGGATGGATGCAATATGGCGGAAAACATGATGGCCTTTGCGAAGTGTTGATGCTATTGATAGTAAAGTGGGTTTATATATATATATATATATATATATATATATATATATATATATATATATATATATATATATATATATAGAGAGAGAGAAGTCTATGGTGCTTGTAAAAGTACCAAGCATTTGGTGTTTGTGATTTTTTTATCGTTAGATCTACATCTTTAATCATTTTCACCCGTTAGATCATACTATTCAACCAACCACCCACTTAACCCTATGAGACCCACATCATCCTAACCACACATCTCTCAATCCAAGAACTAAAAACTTACAAGTACCAATGACTTGGTACTTTTAATAGTATAGGAGCTCAATTATATATATATATATATAAACACACACACACACATGAAAATTTTTTTTATGTGCACTTATGAAAAATATTTTATGTGTAGATATATATATATATATATATATATATATATATATATATATATATATATATATATATATATATATATATATATATATATATATATATATATATATATATATATATATATATATATATATATATATCTACATGAAAAATATTTTATGTGCACTTCCTAATTATATGGCGTATATCTTGCACTCTATTATTCGAAGATTTAAAAACTCTTTTGAATTCTTAGTGTTAAAAAAATTATGAAAAAAATTGAGTTAATTCAGACTAGGGAGTAAATCTTACGTCTATATAAGTGCACATATAGTACTATATATTACTTAAACAAAATACTATTACTAATATATCTATAATATAGATAATAATATAAGCTTACATCCTAATCACCTTGTGGACTATATTATTTTACTTGTTTTATTAACTTATTTTACTACGACTCTCAAAAAATTGTATCAATTCTTAGTTAAGTATAAAGTGTATGATTAGTATTTTTCTTGCTCGTAATATATTAATTATAGGGTACTGTACAAACTACATATTAATTAAGGCTTAGTTTTTACTTAATATCTATTGGTGGTGTGACCTCCTCTCTATCATTTTACTATCACATAATGAAATTAGTTTATTATTAATTATTTATATATAGAATAAGATCACACCAGTTAAAATATAACACATAGGTCCACTTACATATATAATTAAACAGTGTAAGTAATAGGTTCTTACAAAAAAATAATTTATTTTAGTAACTAAACACTATACACAGGCTCTCTTTAATTTTTGGACCCAGTGTATACACCTGGTTCAAGCAATAATCTCTCCTTTTACACACCAATTAATGATTTATTATTATTATTATTATTTCCTTGACCGTTGCCAAAAATTATGTTCACATAATCCAGGAAATTTAAAGTATTAGACACAATTAATATATGCGCTTATTGGTCAAAAGCGTATAGAATACAAATGAATTAATTAATCAGAGTGAGAATCGTGTTGACTTTTGCGTTTGGTCAAACACACAAAGTCCAAGAAATTGCCCTGGTATTAATTATGCACTTGAAAAACTCGTGAACCAAAATTTAATTAATACGAAACGTAACGAATTGGGTCTCGATAAGTTTGGTCAACAATTATTCCTTACTTTTCCAAGCGTTTACTACCGTTTAAATTGGTCTCCTTTAACCAGTCCCCGTATAGGATCCGTTTCTACTTTCTAGTGTATTTATTTATGTTGCATTAAATTTGCATATTAATCAAATACTGAGTGGATATATATATATAACGTACTCCCCCACACGGTTTGGTACGTACCAAAAAAGGAGAGTGATATTACCAAAGCAATTTAGATACAATGAATTTGCTTTGCCATTAATTATCAAATTTCTCATTTTGGCAAATATTAATTCCCACCAAAAGATCTCCTCCTACTTTTACCCTTTTCGTTATTAACACCTTTTTAACTTCGACTCATTTTAACTAAAAAATGTATCCAGTTTAAGGTGAACCAATCAAATCAACCCATGAGTGATAACCCAGGAGAAATATAATATATAAAATATAAAATATAGTTAGTATATATGTTAGCATAACACATGTTGTAATAACATTCTAAAGTTGGTGCCAATGTTTATTAAGGTGTTCTGTTGGCTTGCTCTAAAAAAGAGGATACTTACGGCTGATAACCTATTGACAAGAGGGTGGAGTGGTGACACAGCCTGTGTTTTGTGTGGATCCGAAGAGGAGACTGTGGACCACTTGCTTTCATCGTGTGTCTTCGCTAAATTCATCTTCTTGATAGCAGTAGAGGGTGACCAGGTTTTGGACCCGGAACATGGTGTTCAAGGGTTTGGGATAGTTGGGCGCAAGCGATGAGCCCGCACCCTACGTCTACCAGACTCTCGAAACTAATGGCTTGTTGGTGGGTCCTTTGGAAGAGTAGGAATGACGCGATCTTCAGAACGATTCCGCCAGACCCTCTAGCGGCAGTCCGTAAGGCTATAAAATTATCGGAGACGTGGGAGCAATTTTTGTAGACCTTTTTTTTTTTTTTTTTTTTACCTCTGAGGCCCAGTTGCCTCACTTCTGTAGCCTAATTCATCCGTTCAATGAATAAAGCGAATAGCATGCTACCTAATTCTCAAAAAAAATGTTTAAACAACTAGCTTGGAACTTGGAAGCTTAGTACATCTGTACTACTGTTGTATTATTATCTCATTTTCATCAGTGTTTGATACCAACATGCATGCAACCTCTTTCCTCTTTCCTCTAAATAAAGATGATCTCATAGAGGAAGGAACATAGTTGGAGTTACTGTAGTGTGTGTCCTAGAGAGAAATACTGAGAAAGAATGTGACCAAATCTCACTCCTAGATTTTTGGGCCTCTTCAACATACACATACTCCCATGCATCCACTTTAATATATGCTTCATGCCTTCATCTCAAACACACCCTCCACCCAAATGAATTAAAGGGCAGTTATGGGTGTAGTTATGGGTGTAAGGCTTTCTAATATTCCTCCTTTCTGGATACAGAAGAAGCATTCAAAGGATTGAAAGTATCTTGGAGAGGAGTGCTAGTTACAACTGTATACTTAAATGCTCTTACCAATGCACATAGCAATTGATAGTCAATGCTGAAATGTTGGCAAGAGGGGAGAGTTCATAAAAGATGATGATGGTATTTAAAAGGGTTGGACCCTGGATGCTTGGATTCAACCACAAAGTAGCCCTTTTAGCTTTGTTCTAAGAGACCATGATGGTTTAAATGCCAATAAATATAGTTCAAGATCATATACTACTCCATGCCATCATTTGCAATCTCAGTTATTCTTCTAACATCATCATTAAAAAGTCTCTCTCTCTCTCTCTCTCTCTCTCTCTCTCTCTCTCAAAATAAAAAAGATCATTAAAAAGTTACCCTTTATGCTTCCAATAGCTTCCCAAGATGCTTCAAGTATTGATTACCAATGTAAAGACAAGACCATAAAATATCAATTTAGAGGTGGGCATCTTATCATTACCAAAAATATTGACCACCAAGGTCGAATCCTTCTCCAATTAGTGCACAGGTCGAATGCAAGGAAGGAATAAGGGCTTACTTGGTCCAATTAGAGTTTATGGGCAAGAGCTGTTTAAGTAAACTTGTTAGAAGAAACATAATGAGTAGCGCAATCACAACAATAGAACTTATATAGGCGACAAATTTACACAAAACATAAGATGATTGATAACACATAATAGCCTCCAAAGAAACCGATTACATCAACTTTCTGAAGCAAACATAGTATTATTGTAATGACCTATCCTGCTAGCACTAATAACTGGCTGAACCCAAATCATTAGCTAAAATACCTAAGCAAGTTATTAGTGCATGTGCTAGTCACATGTAAGACCTGTTTACTCTCTCAACATTATCCAATGTGGAATTATACGAGAGTGTCGCATACTTTCCCCCAAGACTTTCAGGCCCTACACGCATGACCTAAAGTCACCAAATGATATAAGACTAATCTCGTACTTTCGGCTGTCAGTCAGTGTTTTTTGAGAAAAGGTAGCATGCTACCGCTGTCAGTCAGTGTTGATACTCATTGTAACGACCTATCCCTGCTTCCACTAGTAATTTGTTAGGGCCAAAACAACCGGTCCAAAATGCTTAAATCTAATTAGGTGTAACATAAGATCCCCTCAATCTCCCACATTATATGATGTGGAATCATAAGGGTATCACAATTACTTAGGTCGAATAGGTCTGCTGAGTTACAGAGGCTTCATATAGGAAAAGGGGTCAGCAGCTTCCAGAATCCAGCGTGCAGCATTTAATGGCCACTGCTATGCAACAAAAGGGACAGCGCTTTGTGGGTCAACTTTGCTCAGATTGTTTCAATGCGTATATATAGTTATATACCCCCAGGTTGTCAAGAATCAACGTTATAATGTGCAAGCAGTCCATGTACTATTCTAATATCATGAATAAGGTCCCTCCACTCTTAAAATAAGATCCTCAGTTTCTAAACTTTCACATATTGCATTTTAGTCACACAGGGATATAAAAAATACAAGGCCTCATGATAAAATCAACTTCTAATACAGTTTGAAGCAAACTGAAACCAAAGAGATGGCACTAAATTTTACAAAGAACATTCAGTGAGATAGAACTGGAGGGAAAACAAAGAGATCATAGTAAGTGCATCGTGAAGTAAATAGTTACGATTTTATAGATAGTCCAAGAAACAGTGTGCTGTACAAAGATCACATCATTACTTAAATGTATGTCGAAGGTGACACTTCATGCAATGTGTTCTAATGAGACATCTTCCTGGATTAATTGTAGATCCACGGAGCCTAGCAAGCATTTAGTACGCTTAACTTCCTTAGGGCCCATTTATTAGCCTACATATACGGACCCAATCAGGCAAGAATCTCGCGAGCAGGACATGATTGAATGAGATGAAGGCCCACAAAGAACAACCACCAAGTCATTTCACCATAGTAATTCTAGGATCATAATACTGTGATAAAATAGGTCAGGTAAAATACCTGGTCATCATTCACCAATAAAACCACCACCCTGCAAAATCAATCGGATGCAATACCTGGTCACCATTCACCAATCAAACCACCACCCTGCAAAATCAATTGGACGGCTTTGTGTTGTTCCTCTGCAATGCTCTCCATCTTTCTAATGTTCATTGATCTTACAATCCATTGTGCAGCTTTTACCTGTGAAAGTAATACTGTGAATTTTACCACTTAAAACTTCTATAACAAACATCTTGTTCTTCAAAGGGAAGATACATTGGGTGCTTTTAATGCATCAGTCGTACGCCCTTTTCAACTCTCGTTGTAACCAATTTGGATCAATCATCAGGGGGGTAAACATTTTCTTGAATTCAATCACTAAGGATAGAGCGTAATATATACAAACACATATTTGAATACAAAGAATCAAAAGAGAATAACATATGATATAAAACAAGCCATCTATTTGAGAATCAAAATAATAAATGGACAAGAACTAATGAACATTGGCTTCAAACTCCAATAGAATAAACAATTGCCGAACATTGAGGTTGACATAGTCTGAACATGATCTCTATTTAAATTCTCAACATAGTAGCAGTTTAAGTGAGCAAAATTTTAAGAATATTACACAAAATTATAGGGAGGTTTTACTTTACTCTGAGAAGTAAAATACCCTCTTGAGATAGAACCGTCAAATTGAAGAAGCAGCAGAAATTAGGTCACAGGCAATCAGTATGTGGATCTGTTTTCATAATGTTTTAAACTGAGGTACATATTATTCTTGTACAAAGAACAGTTCTTTTCTTCTACTTGACATATGCAAAAAGTGCTTACATGACTTGTGCTCTCCTACTTTTCAGCAGTATACTCAGCAACAATGCAAATGGAAAACTTTGTTCTCCCACTAATTAACTACAATACACAATCTTGAAGAACGAAAACTCCTGGAGAAAACATAATTTTCTAAACTACAAAAAATTATTTGAAGGAACTGTAGAATATAACAGATAGAAGATTTATTCTTACTTCAATGAACCAAATCGACCAGAGTTTTCCTTCTAGGAAACCTCGTTGGAAGCCTCAGACACATAGCATCTTCAATGGCGATAGGCAGGTGTGTGGCCACGAACACAATTCCGCCCTTCTTACGATGCTCTGCAAGTATAAGCTCCAGCAACCGGACACCCTCAGCATCCAAAGCAACTGATGGCTCATCAAGCAACCAAATCGGCCTATCAATAGCCAACAATCGAGCCAATTGCAGCCGCTTCCTCTGCCCCATAGAAAGCATCCGTGCCTTCTCATTAATTAGCCTGCCAAGCCCCATCAGCTCCAAAGCTTCCACCGATTTACCGCTCTTTCCTTCTAAAACTTCAAACCATTGGACATTGTCTAAGACAGTTAGCTTTTCTTTTACGGCATCTTTGAGCGAAAGCCAGTTGAGTTGAAGCTTGTATTGTTGGAAGACTCCCGGGGAAGTAATGTCATGTCCGTCCCAAAGAATCTCACCCGCGGAGGGGCGGGAGAATCCAGCTAGCATTCGAAGGAAGGTTGTTTTCCCGGAACCGTTAGCGCCGGTTAATACGAGGGCAGAGCCATCGTGCACGGAGACGTTAATGTTGCGGAGGACAGTTTGTGCATTTCGCATGCAAGAGACGTTGTTTAGGAGGATCCGAGGTGATGGAGGTCCCAGAGGGGGCATTTAATTTCAATATACTAGACACAGTGCCTGTTTGACCTAGCTTATGCTTCGCTTTTAGCCTAGTAGAAATTCAGCAATTGGAAGTTTAAATCTTCAACTACTGCAGGTAGCTGATATGAGATTCTGAGCCTCGAAAGCAAAAGTTTCGACTTGCATCTCTAGATTCTACAACTGGGAGAATCTTAAAACAGTGTTTCTTCCAATAGCACAACTCAAAAATTACTTTCAATCTATAAAAGGGCCAAATAAGCTCTTAATACATGAACCTGCAGTAGATGAGAACCATGAAAATTTGCATGTAGAACTTCAGAATATTCACTGTGACAGAATTTTTCCATAATATAAGAAATAGCAGACGAAAATTACTAAAACCGGTGATTGGTTGAACTTTCACTCCGATCCAACCCAGTACACAATAGACAATTTCGTAAGCCATATGAATCAGTTTTACACATCAAAATAATAAACACAGTGATCAAAACACAGAAAAGGGAGATTATTTTACACATTAGATACATCTTCCTACGTAGATCATGCTTAAAATACATCAAAGTTCAGTTTTTAACCCACCGATTACATAGTTACTGAATATGGCAAAAGTTGCGACGAGTAAATAAGTGACTTAAGATGCTTAAGAAGAAACAAGCTTTAATGGAGGAAAAATGGATCGAGAAACGACACGGAGAGCGGAAGAGGAGAAGAGAGGGAGGGAGATCGAATCGATTTGGGGACGTACCTGGGAGGACGGCGAAGCTCGATCGTCGACGTGAGGAGTGCGCGGTGGTGCATCGCCATGGATGGGGAAGAGGACGAAGACGAAGAGAGAGAGAGAGAGAGAGAGAGAGAGAGAGAGAGATGCGAAACCTAATGTGAGTGAGCCCAAAAGTTCAAATTGGGTGAGAATGGGCCGGGCCTAGAACTAAAAACCAACGAGACCCGGATCCGATAAGAGGCTCTTCTCTTCGTAGTTCGTTCCCCTCTCCCTCTCTCTTCCCCTTTAGTCTGTGCGACACATCTCGCCTACTTCTCGATCTCGCACACGAGTAAGCTCCTAGATTTTTTTTAAAAATTAAATTCTCTATAGATGGATCCTACTAATCCCCTTGATTCACAGGGTAGTTGACTTTTTTTTGTGCGTTTGTGTGTGTGTCGAGGGGGGTGTTTATTGTTAAACCCTAAAGACATTTGGTTCCTCTGGGATTGCACTATACGTAGAAGCTATTTGACGAGGAATTCTTAGCTTCTTCGCGATTAAAATGAATTAATGGTGAATTTTGGCTTGTATTGAGAGGAAGTGGGTGTGAATTTGGTATTGAGCGTGATTTTTGAGATAAAAACTAGATTTTGGAGTGTGTTTTGGGTTGTTTTCTTTTCTTTTTTTTTTTCCTTCCCTGTCCTGGTATCTACTGAGTTTTACCATTCGTACAAGTTTTTCAGCAGGAATTCCGAGCTTCTTCATGATTAAAACGAACTATTTATGAATGTTTACTTCTGTCAAGGGGAATGTGTGTAAATCTGGTGTTGAGCATGATTTGCAGACAAAAAAATTAGTTTTTTTTCTTAAAAAAAAGTGTTTTTTGGTTCAAAATCTTCTCATTTTTCCTTATTGGTTGGATTACCCATTATTGGTAGAGTGGGAGAATGAGTTCTTCTAGGCCAGTTCCGAGGAGAGAGAGCCCGTGGGGTTTGCCGGAAGGTGACACGCGGCAGCCTCAGGCGCATCGGTGCAATGATAGAGCCGAGGATGTAATCCAGGTAATTCTTTTGTTTTACAGCTTTTTTCTGAGTTTTCCGCCACCTCTATTTGCTCGTAGAATTGGTTATTGTATATTAGATGCCTCTTATATTCTAGTTCTAGCAGTGTAAATGAATCATAGCTTTCGAGTAGCTCACTCTTTTTATCTGTATCGGTTGAAGTATTTTACTGATTAGAGTATCTCATGTAAGGTGAGTTGTTTCTTCGATGGTGAGGGAATTTTAAAAAAAAAAGAAAAGAAAAAGAATAGTACACGAAATTCGAAAAAAGAGAGAAAAATAAATGCAAAAAACATGAAGGGAACTATGTGATGAAAATGAATTTTAGTTATGACGTAGTTCTTTCTTGGGTGAAAACCGACACCGTATGGATTTGTTGCTCTTTATTGGATGGATGTTGGTGCTCCAACTAGTGCCAAATTTGTTTTCTTCAGCTTTGGTGTTAAGGGTCATCCTGTTGAATTTATTTGTTACTATCGGATCGTTTTTAACTCAATTTTGCTGCTTTTCCCATGTTCAATTGCTCTAAGCTGCTTTTCGGAGAAGCATGTCTGTGGTGCAGCATGTATTATGCGCTGAGGTATTTTTTGCCTTTTCTTTGTTGCTATGTAGGCCTGCTTTGAAGGGAATCCATTTAAAACTGTTCCAGGTCCTTTCAAGCTCTTTTGGAGGTGCATGCGGTCAAAACCTGGGTATGTATTTTTCACGTGGAGATAGATGTAAGTGAGATAAGTGGCCTTCCAGTTTGGACAACTAATGTAGAATTTGTCCTTATAATTTTGTGCGACTTTCTGATTTTAGTATGCGCGTCAGCATCAAGACAGAAATCCTAAAGATTGATTTGGGCAGTATGACTTACTATGCATTTCAACCATTTTATTTTATTTTTTGCATGGCCTATTCTTGAAGTTCAGATTGATCAGGTAGAAAGATAATTGAAGCCTTTATCTACAAGGATTTGATGCCTATTGTATTTTTATTCTTTGAGTTTCTCAAAGGCAGCTATCAATAATTACTCGGTCAAATCATCAAATTGAAGTTTACTGCAATTTTATCATTTCTTTGTTTGGAACATGATATTGTAGGATATAGGAAGTAAGTGGAGCTTAAGATCCTTGCACATTAGGCGGCTATCTAGTTCATCAATAAGGAAAGAAATTGAGGCTTTCCCGGCTACATTTTTGTTGAACTGCCTCAGGTTGAAACAGATATGCTGCAAGGCTAATTCCATTATATATTACCCAAAAGAAATAGTTGCCCAACTAAAGCTAGTTCAAGAAAGGGTACTGGTTTTTTTCCGTTTTGCCTCGCTTACTAGAACTTCCAATTTACTCGAGAAGCAAAAGTTTGGCAATTGAAAATCTTGTTCTTCCATCTGTCTATTCTAGTGCCTCGTAGAAAGGTAGGCTCAACATCAACAGCTTACAGAGCAGATAGGCCTTGTCGGTCAGAGACCCAATTTGATCTTCATAATCGGTCGTTCCCCTCCCAATATGAATGAAGAATCTGGCTTACTTCAGTCGAAAGATGACAAAAATTTAGACCTTCCTGCCAGATCAGGAAGCTGTTGGCAAGATTCTTAATGAAAGATGCCAGGCCTTCTTTGAGCAGATCTTTCAAACAGCACTTTTGCGGAACTCCCGAAATGCCGACATAATTAGCGATGATCATGCTGTTCTTTTCCGTTTTTATTTTTTGTTTGTATCCGAATTCTCTGTTCTCTATGCGCATTGGCTAAAACTATCTGGTTGAATGTCACAGGGAGGAACCAACAGAACCTTTCTATTACCTGCAGCTGGATCCACCAAAGAGACAGGAAGTCAATCTAGAGTGAGAAACGAACGGCGCAAGAAAAAAAAAAGGAATCCAGAAAGAAATAGCATTCTTGAGGCCAATGTGTGGCATTCAACTCCTATAAAGACCTCATCTGCTTTTTGTTGCATGTTTGTGGAAATAAATTTTGAAATGCTCAGCTACAGTACTGTTGTTGTTCTTTTCCTCTTTATCTACTCTCTAAATAGTTAGAACATTGAATGTGCTAGTATATATTGTGTTGCAAAATAATTTGGATACAATGCAAAACAAATCTGATTTAACTCTGAAGATGATATTTCTCCCATTTTAGGGGTTATCCGGTCGCTGAATCAATTTTGATTTTCCTCGTTGTATATACTGTTGTTTCTGCAATATCAGCTCCTGGTATTGTGTTGATGCTCCTGCAATCTAATAGGCTCACTGTATTCTTATTTTCGCGCATTTAATTGTTTCCATTATCTACTATCTTCTGAACATCCAAATATAAAAGTAAAAAAAAAAATGGTAGAAATTAAGACTCACTTTCTGAATAGCTACTTCACTTTTAAAAGTACCGATTTGTTGTGTCACTTTTGCGCAATTTTAGGCTTCGGTTGGGATTGCGGGAAGATTGCATTACATGCGGTGAGAAAGTATTTCGTACGTATTGCGTTTCGCATATCGCGATGAGTCAGCTACGATATATCGTTCAACTGCGCTATATTAAATAGACCTCAATACCAAACTAAGCCTCGGTCGAATATAAGAATCCATGAAGCCCATGGCCCAAGAATCTACTACTGGGCCTTACATTGGTTGTTGGGCCCACATACTCGGCCCAGAATCTCTGCACGTGAATCAGTGCACGTGCCTCGACGTGCCACATACTCACGCCGTAGCGTCTACGTTGCTCTCACTCCCTAACTATAATATAAAATCACTAACAACTGTGAAACATTATAAAAGAAGATAACGTGCGTGCATGGGATCTCTCAAGCCAAATTGTTTAGAGTTGGTACGTAGGGAATTAATGGTTAGCATGAGTTGCAGTAATAGCTCCTGTTCTCTCCCATTCTTCATACTTCCTCTTCTCCTACTACTCTCTTTTCTCTTCTTCCATCAAAACCACCTTGCACAATTTCGCGGTGGCTCGAAAGCCGCTGATGCTGCGTCGCGACCTTCTATCGCACTCTCAGCGTCCTTGCCATTGTCGTCGTCGTCGTCGCCACCTCCGTCTACTTCTACTTTACAAACGAATAGCGCACTTGCTGCTGCGCTTAACGTAACTAAAATTCTTAAGAGAGGAGGTATAGAGAAGGGACTCGCAAATGCGCGAGCCTCGATTCGACGGGCCATCCTTTCGCACAATTACAGTTCAGGCAAGGGAGAAGAGTTCGTCCCGAGAGGCGCCGTGTATCGCAACCCTTATGCCTTTTATCAGTTGAGTAGTAAAAGCAACAAAACTAGTTAGTTATAGGATTGAACAATACTGTTGAATGTTGAATGTTGGTCTCTTATATACGTACGTAGAGGTTTGATACCATGCAGGAGCTACGTTGAGATGGAGAAGAGATTCAAGGTGTGGATATACGACGAAGGCGAGCCACCGATCACGCACGGCGGTCCGGAGTCGAGCATTTACGCTATCGAAGGGCACTTCATCAGTGAGATAGAGGATGAGAAGAATCCGCTGAGAGCTCGCCGCCCTGACGAGGCGCATGCGTTCTTTCTCCCCATCAGCATTGTCAACATTGTGAAGTACATCTACCGCCGCGACATGATCGACTACTGGGGGCCTCAGCGCCGCTTAGTCGCGGATTACGTGGATGTGATAGCTAGTAAGTATCCTTACTGGAATCGCAGCGAGGGGGCCGATCATTTCATTGTCTCCTGCCATGATTGGGTATCTGCTATTTTCTCTCTCTTTTGTCAAAAGTTTTTGATTTTTTCTACAGTAGAGAAGTTGTTTCAGACGCCAGCTGATATAACAGTCACTGTATATAGTTATAGTCTCCTTATTTTGCCATTGAAACATTTCATTTTCAGGCGCCGTACCTTTCCGGTGCCAATCCTCAGCTCTACAAGAACTCCATTCGCGTGATCTGCAACGCGAACATGTCGGAAGGCTTCGAGCGCGGAAAGGACGTCACCCTTCCCGAAGTAAACGTCAAGGGACGGCACCTCCCCCGTCACCACACGATCAACCGTCCACCAACAGAAAGAACGATCCTCGCATTCTTTGCAGGGGGTTCGCATGGCTACATCAGAGAACTCCTGCTTCGACACTGGCAGGGGAAGGATCGGGAAGTCGTCGTCTACGAGTACCTGCCGAGGGGCCTGAACTATGACGAGTTCATGAGCTCGAGCAAGTACTGCTTGTGTCCCAGCGGGTACGAGGTGGCGAGCCCAAGGATCGTGGAGTCGATAACATCGGGTTGTGTACCGGTGATCATATCGGTGAACTACTCATTGCCTTTCAGTGATGTGCTTGATTGGAGTAAATTCTCAGTGCAGATACCTGTTGAGAAGATTCCTGAGATCAAGACCATACTACAAGGAATTTCGGGGCGGCGCTACGAAATATTACGGGCGAGGGTGGCTCAGGTGCGGCGCCACTTCGAGCTCAACCGACCTGCGAAGAGGTTGGATGTGATCCACATGGTGCTTCACTCCATATGGTTGAGGAGGCTAAATCTGAGGCTTCCTTACTGAATGTAGTAACAGGCATTACCTTCTGAATCAGTACTGCCCTGTTAAATAACTGATTCTTAGTGTCTTTTTGGACATTTTCATGTAAAATATTCGCGTACCAAACTAATAATAAAACTCTTTTACACCCTCACTCTCTAAGCTATACCTCACCACACTCACTACAACTTCACCACACTCTTTACCACTTCACTAACACATCACTACACCACTTCACTAACACATCACTACACCACTTCACTAACACATCACTACACCACTTTTCACTTGGTGCGGGGCCCTCACACCTATTTATAAGCCTCCAACCCATCAACTTGAACACTCTAGAGTATTTTTACACCTATTTATAAGCCTCCAACCCATCAACTTGAACACTCTAGAGTATTTTAGAGCACGTATTTCTAAAACTCTCTAGAGTACTCCATTAACAGGTAGAGATTACTTGTTTCTAGAGCACTCTAGAGTGTTCTATATAAAAGAGAGAGAGAAAGAGAGTTGCCTCTTTCATTTCACCCTTATTCAAAGTATGTACAACTGAACACACATTTCATTTAAACATACGATATTACAGCACAAAGGAACAGAAAAACTGCAGAATATACAGAAGTTCAGATGATATTACTATACATCTTGGAGAAATTGTGTTGCTCTTCCAAAGATACGAACTGCGCGCTATATGTCATTTTCTGAAGCCATATATATAAGAGTGAAAATTATTTCAGAAAAAGGCAAAGAAATTTCATATCTTCCAATCCAAAATGGCCTCCTGATGCACATCAAATCAGCTATCCAATGGATACTCGTGAACTCTGAGATTCTTTATCACTCAATCTGCTCTTAATAGCTTTCTTGACCTCCTCCTCCTTTTTATCAACAAACTGAATCAAATCCTTAAAGCTTTTTACATTACTCAACCGCCTCGGTAGTGTTTCACCATTTGGAGTTCCAGCGGAGTTTCCAGGCTCTGCAGTACTGCTGTATTGGCTATATTGCCAACAGATTCTTATGAAGAATATGATAAGAGAAAGGACACATATAAGACCGCATATGAGAAAGAGACCCCAGAAGCTCTTAAGGCTAAGCCGGTTCGATTCTATGTCGGTGTTGTCGCTGTTGCATCCTTTACGTACAAGCCATTTGTCGTGGATCCTTTGGAGCTCTCCATTTTCTGATAGTGTGAGAATCATGGTTGAGAGGTCCACTGCTAGAGGAGAGTCCTTTTGGAAGGCCTGTAAAGAACATATAACTAAGTTACGGTCGACCTACGGATAGAACTATTATCAAAATAGAAGAAAATAAAAGTTAAATGATAAACTTAATTCGCTAATCAGAAAAACGGTAAAGAATAATCAATTTCATGGTCACAGTAGAAGATGGTACTTACAAATCCCCATCCCTCCCTGGTAAACTCCTGCCCCACAATCCTGAAGTTGCAGTATACTGACAAAAAGATGTCAACATAAGGAGATTCATCTACTATTGCTGCGACACCTCCATTTTTGGGCCCGAGCTCAAGAGCTCTTGCGTATTCGTCTATTGTATTTAAAGGTCTGAGCCTGGACTCAGCTATGTTGAGCTCTTCTATCATATAATTCCGTGTAAATTTCCCAACCTGATAACCAATTGGCTCTGAGCTCGATATCAAGCTATCAAGTCCTTTAATTCCCGAAGAAAGTTGTTGAACCGTAAGGATGGAGGTGAGGCTGGCGGTGTAGCTTGAATTGATTATTAGTACTACAAATAACCATATGATTAGCACAAACCGTCCGAGGGTGCTGACTGTGTTCTCTCCTGAAAAACATATACAGCAGTGTAAAGTTCGAGCTTGTGGAGAAAGTATTGTGAATTGAAACTTTTGTGAGGCAAATCAACTTACTTTGTGCAAAAAACATTGTTGAGAAACTGAACCTGCAAGGAAAGAATGGCGGAGTTAAAATATTACATTTATAAGATAAAAATGTCCATTCATTAAAAGAAAAAAAAAGATAAAAATGGAGAAGATTCAAATGTTAAAAAAATGCATAAAAAGTAACACACACAGATAAACTGAGAATTATATAAAATTTTTTTTGAATATGAATGAACAAAACTAGAAGTAAAAGCTGTGCACACTTGGATAGACCTCGTGTGCGTAAAAAATCGTTCTAATATTGGATTGTGGAAATTACTGCCATAGAGACTAGTCAGATGGCTTGATAGCCTCAGCTCAAAAAAAAAAAAGGAAAAAAAAATTATGCAATTCACGTTACTCTCTGTAACTTTCAGAGTTTCATGTATCACAGGATATTTTCGCCCCTGTAAAATTTGCATTAACTAAAACATATCTTATCAAATTACCTGAATTTTCGAAATCATTATATATTGTTATCTACCTAAAATTGATTTTGATATTCACAAATTTTGGTACAGAAACATATGCTAGTTGTTAGGACAACTTTTAGATTTAAAGTGTTCCTGGAGAGAGCAACCTAAAAACGGTACAAAAGCAAGATAAAACTGTCTTTTCAACAATGATGATTAAGATATAATTCCCAGGGGGGGGGTTGTGGAAAGAAGACTAACCAGCATAGTGTCACAAGCTGCTGTCTCAGTGATCCTCGAAACTCCGGGTTTATGCGGTGCTCCAGAATCCAAACAACCACCCCAACACCAATAAAGAAAGCTCCTGTTACACACCACATCTGTATAGTGAACGGCTTCAGAAAAGCCCATGCACTGGAACTACTTTGCTTCACAGGTGCTACTATTACAAGGCCCGACTCAGTATAAGGTTGTGTGAAATCTACAATCTTTGTTCTGTTTCTCACGATGGCGATGTCACCAACTGCTGCATCTAGCTCCTAGAGAGCAGAACCAGGCTTAGAATTGCAAAGAAAAAGAAAAAGAAAAAAAGATAAGATATATATATATATATATACCCTGCAAAATTGTCTGTCTAGTTATATCCCTGCAAAATATGAACTTTCATGTACGTCAAAATAGTATCCATTTATAGGACACCTTTTCAAACAGAACCCACTCACCCTCACAAATTGGGCGATTCCCCAACTTATATTGGTACTTGTTTGTATGAAATTGCACTTTTCAAGGGATACATATGAAACTTTAGATTTGCAGAATATATTCGTAAATGGATACTTTGCAGGGATATATAAGGAAAATGGAAAATATGCAATTAAACATTAGAACTCGAAAAGAACAGAAAAATTCAGGTCTGTGAAAATAGAGCACATACATTTTGAGCGACCATGTTTATGATATCATCATTGTTCGGATTCTCCAGACCATTTCCAATCAATATGAATGAGCAAGGAACCGGGTATGGTAACAACTTAATCGCAGCATTAAATACATCGATGCAATATCCAGTCACATTATCAGGACCAGAACTTTTCGACACAAATTCCTTAAAGCTTACTTTATTCGGAACTCCAATCCTCAAAGCCTTGCCATTATTCGGAAAAACCCAACCGCGAGGCTTCGTCGTAGTTTCACCGGGCCAGATGACACTATAGAGTTGTTGGCTACTTGCAGAAGTATTTGGTGGCTTCCCAGACAAAATTTCAGGAGGAACAACCGAGAGACCAGAGTAATTAGACCAATAGCCTATTACCCGTGAACCTGTTCCACCAATATTTAAGATATCGTAAGCCGGGTGTATTAAATTCCTGTCTGCGTCGAATTGAACTTGACCCGTTATGCCCGTAAAGTTTGTGAGCAACAACTGGTTAAGTAAATTCTGGCCGTCATTGAAAATTTTCAGGGATGCTAAGTTCAGAGTGCTTCCGTTTGTATCATGCAATCTTGGATCACTAGAGAAATTGAATTCCTGTCCCGTATTTAGCAATTGATCGACAGCACGAGCAACAACCCAAACTGAATCGTAAGCATACAAACCGTATGAATTCAAGCTCGAACTGGCACTCGAATTACCAATTTTATCATTCCACCTAGACAGAAACTTTGTCTTGAGATTAGAATCCGGTGTATGATGCCTAAGAACAATTGATCCCTGTATAAGACTCATAGTATTAGGATCAACCAAGCCAGTAGAATCAAGAACTGAAGCAAGCCAATCAGTTGCCATCCACACATAGCCGGCCGCCATCATCCCGAGTCTCGTAGCCTGTGAAAAAATTGTCAAGCCCGAGTCGGGATTCACATGCACAACAAAAACCCGAGATTCCATCAAGTTCACTTGTACAAGCAAGTAATTGATGGCATCAGCATCTGCATTAGGAGGGAAAGCAGCTTTATACGAAATTTTCGCCCGTTTTTCCGCGAGTGCATCGCCTAGAACCGATATCCCTCCTCGCCCGTAATCATCATCGACAAAAATGGCAGTGATCTCTCGCCACTGAAAATAGTCGATCATGTCGGCAATTGCCTTCATTTGGAAATAGTCACTATGTGTGGTTCTAATAAAGTAAGGGTATTCAAGAGAGGAGAGAGTTGGATCGGTGGCGGCAAATGACAAGAGGGGAACGTGTAGCTCGTTAACAACGTGAGAGATGACATGGCCTATACCGGAGGATTGCGGGCCAATGACAGCAACCACATCTTTCTCAATTAGCTGCAAGGCTGCGAGAAGACGAGATTGCGGCATCAAGTTCAATAGCTCAATGCTCAATATATATAGCCGAAAGGCATGCAAAACTTGTTCCTTTTTTGAAACAAAATGAATACAAGTTTGTTCCTTTTTCTCGATACCACTATAACTTTCTTACTAAAATCAATCCCCAGCTAGAACTGTCAAAAGGGCATCACATAAAGGAGGAAAATGAGAGAAAGAAACTCCATATAAACGATAGGCTAAAATATAGAAAAGCCTCCTATAAATACCTGCTTTTTTACTCTTACTCTTTGACTTTCAAAAACATATATTTTACCTTTTTAAAATACAAGGCCAGTGTAACACGAATAATGGAATAAGAAATGAATTAATAAAAAAGGAGGAAACAAAAAAAAAAAAGAAGAGAAGAAAAAGCTCAACAGATTCAATTTGATAAAGAACCTTATTTCTCGTACAAACCATGTATTAAAAAAAAAAGGGCTAGTGGTAAGTATCAAAGCTATTTAATTAATCTAAAAGTGATCTTTTTCTCTAAGAAAAAAAACAAAAAAACATAACTTTTAGCACAATTACATATCACCACCCAATTATCTTTTCATTTAAGATAACTTTTAAAGTTTTTTCTCTTTGTTACACAAAAGTAATACTTTTTTATCATTTTATATATATAATAATTCGGCAAAAGTTCAGGTTAATCTAATACAATAATTTATTTTTCTCATCCCTTTTCTGTTTCGCAATAGAATTGCTTAATCATGTAATAAAAACCAATAATAATTGTTAAACAATGTTGAGAAAACCTCTCACGTCTTTACAGCAAAGAGAATTAATAACCCAGGGAAAAATTAAACAAAAAATATATTATTTTTTATATTTCATATTCAATAACACAAGAGTAATAACACTTAAAAAAGAAACCTTCAATGGTTCCGAGGAAGCCGCTGCAATTGGTGTCCTGGGTGAGCACGGCCATTCTCGTCCCGTTGAGCACGCTCGGATCCGCGTTCACGTCCTCGGCAGCGAGCTCGATGGCGAGGCGCGCCGCGCGCCCGATCGTCGAGTTGAAGGTGAAGAGCGCCCCCACGCTCACGCTCCGCGCCGCCGCCGCCCCCCCGGTGAGGCCCAACAACAAACAGGTCGTGAGCATTACCCAAAACAGCGACACCGACGAGCAACCCATTTCCACTTCCTAGGTGAGTTCGAATTGGATTTGGTTGGTGTGTTTCTTAATGGTTTCCACAGGGGAATCTCTTGAGAGAGAGATAATTCATATCTGGGACTAAGGAGAGATAGATAGAGTGTGTGTGTGTGTGCGTGTGTGGAACAAGGTTGAAGCAGGTACATAAATAATTGAGGAGGCTACAATGATGACATATATAATGTCGGAAAAGTAATTATAAATGTCCAACTCGAGTATAGACTATAGTTATTGCTACTTTTGAATGGCGAAATTAGAGACATAAAATTACGGGGTAATTACCTATATATATACCTTGAAAATATTCGATTTACTTTTTTTTTTCTTTCTAAAATACTCTTCATATGTTCCACCGTTATTATAAAATACCTCCACAGTTATCTCCTGTTAAGTTAACCTGAATTAAACATGAGTTAAATATCTACCACAGTTAAAAAAAATTTAAAATACCAATTTTAACTACTCGTATACTCTAACTACCGTCAAATCTAACTAATGACTAGATCATATGATTAGAAAAATCACAAATATCGGAAAATAATTTTGATCTACGGAGAACTACGCACTTTCCAGAAGTATACCAACCCCACTCCATGTTTAATTGGCTTTATTGTAATTTACAATATCAAAAATAAAAATCTAATCATTAAAATCTAAAAAAAAAAAAAAAAAAAAAAAAAAATTTTAACTTTATAATATATTAGAAATAAATTGGAACGAATGAGGAGTATTTTTAATATTAACTTTTTGAGAGGAATAAATCGAAAGTTGGAAACTTTTAAAGGGTATATAAGCAATTGCCTCTAAAATTATTTTCAATCTATCAAATACTCTTATTCCAAATAATTATCTATTTTTTATTAAATAAATATCGAAGCAAAACCAAATAAACCGCGAATTAGAGAGAGAGAGAGAGAGAGAGAGGTGTGGGAGGAGAAAGTATAAGAAGGCCTGATATTTTACTTATATTATAAATAAATTTTATAATATTTTACAAACTTGTTTACGTGCACATGTTTAACAAATGAGACTGATATGCTTCTGAAAGTACGAAACCTTTTGTACTTTCAAATTGTTTTCAATGTTAAGACTTTTGAATCGACGATCAGTTTCGTTAGATTTGATTTCGAATATTTGAAGTATTTAAAAAATAAATTTTATAATTTTTCGATATTATTTTTCTAGTGATCGAAATGACTCAAAATCAACGGATAAAAATAAAAATCTTACAAAATATAATAATATGACATTACAATTTTAAATTAAAGATATTGATCTTATTTTATATAGTATAAAAAATTTTCTATCAAGATTTCATATGATTTGAATATTTTTATACCGTTAAACTTGCAAATGGTTCACCACGGCCACTAAAATTATATATTTTGAACCCATTCAATCACTAAACAAATAATATCGAAAAATCATAAAATTTATTTTCTAACTACTTCAGATACTCTAAATCAAATCTAACGGAGCCGATCATCGATTCGAAAATCACAATATCGAAAATAATTTTGATCTACGGAGAACTACGCACTTTCCAGAAGTATACCAACCCCACTCCATGTTTAATTGGCTTTATTGTAATTTACAATATCAAAAATAAAAATCTAATCATTAAAATCTAAAAAAAAAAAAAAAAAAAAAGCTTCTACAGCTGTTACCAATAAAATACGTCCATAGAAATAAATTTATAGAATATTATTATCGGATTTATTTGTAAGTGGATCTGAATTCTGAAGCTCCTCTCCCTGTCTTTTTGAAGAACGAAGAAAAGAATTCTCTTTTATTAAATGCTTTGGCTCTCGTTTTGGTCTACTTGCCTGGGCGAGTTAGTTGCCTCTTTTTAAGCTTGATTTTTGGGGAAAGAACATTTTTCACACTTTAGAATCAGGTGAAAGGTTTGATTAGATTGAATACAAACATTAAGAGTGTTCGCGCTTATCAATAAGATTTTAAACATTCGCTACCAAGTTTTCCACCGTTAGATCCACCTTTGATGTTTTCATCTGTTAGATCATCTTATTCAACCAACCACCCACTTAATTCTAGAGGGGTCACATCATCCTAACCATACATCTCTCAATCCAACGGCCAAAAACTTGGTAGCACCAATGACTTGGTGCTATTAATAGCATAGTAGCATAGTTCCAAACATTAATTCTTGTATATAAGTTTATCTATTATTTTTCAAAAATATAATATTTTACAATACTTGAATCAAGGATATATAATATATTGAGAGTGACTCGCAAAATTTCTAGCTATATATACATATCAATATGATTTGATCGGTATAAAAATTGGGCCGATAGAAAATAATTAATAAACATAGAGTCAGTATACCTTGCAAACGGACTAATTGGATAACCCGCGGGTGGATTATTATACCCGTAAGTTACTTGAACATGTTTAAAATTTGCCGGTAAATTATTAAGTAACCAACATCTTTATCCATATCCATCCGCGAGTGGACAAGTATGTATGAGGGTTACTCACAATTTTTTTTTTTCTGCTCTTACATTTTTAAAATGTAAAACACATATATATAAATTTTTAAAGCGTAATATAAGTCTTTATTTAAAATATCATAATATACAATAAAAATATTTAAAATATTAAAGTAAAAAATTTCATAATAAAAAAAAACGATAAGAAATTCATGTTAAAATTTTTAGAATAGATAAATAAATAAATAAATAAATAAATATATATATATATATATATATATATATATATATATATATATATATATATATATGCGGGTATTCGTGGGTATCCGTGCATTACTGATAACTTAATTGGTACTCATCTGTAATTTTTTTGGTTGAAAAAGTTTGCATACGTACCCGCAAGTTTATGGATAATCTACTGGCCGTGTTTAAAATTGTGAGAGAAAATAATTTATAAATATTTGAATGTACTAAGACAATAATTCCCTAGCCAATGAGTGTCCATATATGTGCATATGCAAATGAACCTTATACGACATGGGCCCCAACACCATGTGAAACAGCAGGTGCCGTAAATATATTGGCCCCACATTACAAATTGTTGGCTCCATTAACTAAGTTAAATTTATTGCAATTTTTTTTTTAAATGTGTATTTATTTATCCATTGTTTGGAAAAATAGTAGCCTTAAAAAAACATTGGCTTACAAATTATACTCATCAGTGACAGGTAAAAACTGTTTATGACAAGAAACTTTTGGCTTTTTCTTCTTCTTTTTTTCTTCTTCATTTTTTTTTTCTGTTTGGCTTTTAGAATATCAAAAGTTTTTAAATAATATGATATCAGAGATAATATGAAACTCTCGACAAATCTTTAAAAAACAACATGCGACAAATCCAATCGTAAAAATTTATTCTCAAATTTTGCTTGTTACTTCAAAATATCTCGGACAAGGAAATATCTATGATGGTGATGATGTGTGAATATATAGTGCTCATTTGACCTCATTTGGCAACTAGTCGATTTTTGTTGTAGTTTAGTGCGAAAAATGCGACTTTGCGTGGCGAGTAATGCTAGATGTACACCCCAAAAGGGGTGTACATCTTACAACCCATCCATTCTTGGGTGGGATCTGCTCACCAGTCATATTATGTAACTAATGAATTACATCCCATCCAAGGATAGATGGGGTTGTAAGATATACACTCTTTTAGGGTGTATATTTAGTATTTTTCTTGCGTGGCTGGAACATGATCATTTTTTATAAATAAATTTTTGACATGACCAATTTTAAAATAAAATTTTGTGTGGGGGCAATTTGCAAAAAAAGCCCTCAAAAATATCTCGAACAAGGGAATATTTATGATGGTGATGTGTGAATTTAGTGCTCATTTGACCTCATTTTGCAACGAGTCTATTTTTGTGGTAGTTTAGTGCGAAAAATGCGGCTTCTTTTTGGTGGAGTTCCATCTTTACGGTAGCTTAGTGCGAATTTGACTTCTTTTTATATGTTAATGGTCTTTTTTTAAGTAGTTTATGTCAATGGTGGTTGACCTCTTTTTAGATTTTAATGGTCTTTTTTTTTTTAAGTAGTTTATGTTAATGGTAGTTTGCGGTGCGCAGTTGACTTCTTTTTAAAAGCAAAGTCAAGTTGACTTGTGGCAATTTTTTTGTTATAAAATCTCTTAAAAACAATTTGAAAAGGAGCGATTTTATTTTTTCCCCAAAAGACGGCATTTATTGGTATTTGTTTTAGGCTTTGTTTAGTATTGAAGCTCATCTAACGTTATTAGATAAAATAAAGTTGAATAAAAATATATAGGGATATGATTCTACGTTCTTCGGTAGGACCTTAAACAATATATTATGACCGACTCATCATGACATGCATGCGGAACATAATAATATTATATATAAAAATAAAAAGAATTATTTTCCAATATATTTTCTTATCACACGTAACACTATCGCCCCGCAATCTCCAACGAAGTCTTAGTATAATATGAATTCCGCATATTGTGAGAAATAGGAACCTTAGCATACTCTTTCTACAAGAGCCTCACTCTTTAGATGGTTCGTGCCCGTTCAACTTTATCCGGGGCGGTCAAAAAAGGACTCGTTTGATTTTTCTGTTCATTACCACGTCTTTGGGAGCGTGGAAAGAAAAAGAAATAGACGCGTTTTTAATAATTTGTCCCACGAGCAACGAGATAAGTAAAATATACAAATAGTATCTCACTGTGGCACCTAATTAGGAGATTGGTGCTTCTGATCTACTACTTTGCTATTTTGTTTTGTTTTGTTGTTTTGCTACTTTGCTTTGTTTTGTTTTGTTCTGTTTTGCTTTGTTTACTTTGTAGATCCTGTTTTGCTTCCTTTTTCTTTCTTCGTTTATCAGTTGCTGTTTGTACTAAATAGGGTATATCCCTGTTTATTCAAAAAAAAAATATATTCCTATATATTTTTATTCCAACTCCATTTTATCTTGCTAATAACATTAGATAAACCTCAATACCAAACTAAGCCTTAGTATAATATGAATTCAGGACATACATAAATTACAAGCTACATATTAACTTCCTCTTATATGTTCTACAAACAGAGAAAGGTGGAACTAGTAACAGCACATCAGCTTTTCTGAGGCTGAGAAGTGCTCTGCTGCTGCTGCTGCTGCTGCCTAAAAATGGCTTTTATGGCTTCTTCTCTCTCATCAATGAAATTAAAGAAGCTATAAATGGCTTGAGAACAGCCCCTCTTTGATAGCTCAGTATCTGATGCAGGATCTCTGTGCTTTATCCGATAGCGAATGAATTGCCGAATCGACCGTAGAAGAAATAAGAGGAGAGAAATAATAGTAGCTGCCCCACAAACCAGAAATAGCCCCCAGAAGCTGCTCAAGTGCAGCTGGTCTGGCTCAGAATTCCCGCTTCCTTGCGCAGCACACGAGTTTGTCTTGCAAAACCACTTCTTGTGAATTCTGCGGAGTTCTCCGCCTTCGGAAAGTTCTAAGATTGCTCTCGACATGTCAACTGCGAGGGGAGAATCTCTTCGAAACGCCTATTAGCGATAAGTGCAAAGTACTTAGTTATCGACAATGAAAACGATAATGTAATAACCTATATACCAATATAAAGTATGGATTTTCATGTATAAGAACAAATTCCAGTTTCCTTGAAAACGCCCTCATCTTACTCCAATTCATTGGAGGGAGTTCATTTTTGTAACAGAGAAACTATTTTAAAGAGGGGTAGTTTTGTATGTAAAAGCATGTATGTGCAAGAAATCAAGTTTTTGAAGGGCATATACGAAAATTCAGATTTTGTCGAGATGTATACGTAAATAGGTGATTTGCAGGGTACCATATATGCAACAAATATTTAGATATAATAAAAGAATTAACTTACAAATCCCCATCCACTTCTGGTGAATGGCTGTCCAATGATGTCAAACCCACTTGTCTTCGACAAAAATATTTCGACATACGGAAGCTCATCGACAATTGCCGCTACACCGCCACTTTTCGGCCCGAGTTTTAATGCTTCTTCATAAGCTTCAGGAGATCCGAGAGCAACGAGCCTCGAAGGATTGATACTAAGACCGTCTATAAGATAACTTCGAGCGAAAGACCCAGTTTGATAACCAATAGGCGCATTACTTGCTATTAGACTATCAATTCCTTTGATTGGAGACGACAACTGTTGAACGGTGAGAAATGATGTTAAGCTTGCTGTATAGCTTGATGTGATAACCATAAGGAGAAATAGCCATATCGTCATGACGAATCGGCCAAGCGCGCTCAAAGTATCTTCTTCTGAAACAAACACAAAACAAGGTAATGTTATTGTGCAAAATCTCTCAGAGTTATCTGCATAGACCATTATCAGTTGTTGAGAATGATTTGAGTAAATTCACTTACGCTGTGAGTGGAAGAGCGTCGAGAAGCTAAACCTGTTAAGGAAACTATAGACATATTAGATGCTTAAATTCTTTAAAAAAACATAATAAATCTTTCTAGCACAAATCTCCACAAACTACAAGACATGCAAGGTGCTAATTGCAGTTCTTTTCTTCTTTTTTTTCGTAACTATAATAGAACATTTTTTTTAAAAAAATGAATACTACTAGACTCCCAGTTTACCAAAGTATAGGCAGTACAACAGCACAGCTAACATCAGTAACTGCTATTAAAGCTAACGAAAGTAGAATTAAAATAAGATAGGCATTCTGAAGCTTCCGTAATAATATGCATGAATCTAGTACTGTAAATATCTTACAACAGCATGGTGATGCACTGTCTCTTGGGTGGGCCCCGAAAATCGCTATTCACCCGATGCTCGAGCAGCCAAATAACCATCCCAACCATGAAGAAAAATGCAAAAGTCACGCACCACATCCTGATTGTGAAAGGCCTGAGGAAAACCCAAGCATTGGATTTTATACTTTTCATGGGAGCCACTATGACTAGGCCCGTAGAGATATAAGGCTGGGTGAAGTAGGCAATTTTGGTCCGGTTTGTGACGATTGTAACATCCCCGACAGCCGCGTCAATGACCTGAAATTTCTTTCATCTTTATTAACTTACTGATGAAAAAATTGGGCAGTTGATGACCGAAAATCCTACCTCAATTAGATCCCTCAGTCAAACTCTGCTTAATTTCCTTAAGTCGGAGACTAAGTCGAAGCTAATTTACCTTCCACATCATCTCCAATTGAGTGAATTAAACAGAGTTTAACATTGTGATCTAATCAAAACAGAAATTGAAGTTCGGCAGATCAGCTGCAACAAACTAAGTTTCAGTAAACCGAGTGAAATTTTGCCATAAGTTCAGTCGCCAGTTGCATAATTTACCCCCAGAAAATCATAACAGCAAAAAAGTCCAAAACTGAGGTGATAGGATTTTGTACTTACATCTTCAACAACCATTCTCACAAGCTCATCATAGTTTGGGTTCGATCGTCCATCACCAACTGGCACAAACTGATGCGAGACATCATACGGAATCAATCGAGTTGCAGCATTAAATACCTCAATGCAATATCCATTAACTGTGTGATTTTCTTTTTCTACTCCTACAAACTCAGTATAACTGGCTCTATAAGGAACTCCAATCCGTAGTGGCCTTTCACCATCTGCAACGACCCAACCACGCGGCGTTTCTGTCTTTCCGCTAGGCCAAGTAGTGTTTCCAAGTCTCTTACTCATTCTTAGATCCCTCTTATCGTTCCCATGCATAGTATCTGGCAAAGAAATAGACAAGCCTGTATAATTAGACCAGTATCCAATTGTTCGGATCTGTGCGCTGTTTATGTTTATAATTTCATATGTACTGCCTACGAGATTCTTATTGCTATCGAATTTGACTGGGCCAGATAAGCCGCTGAAATTCAACAGCAGTAATTTCTTAAGCAGCAGGTTCCCGCCATCGAACGTTCGGAGCTTGTCAAGTTGCATCTTTCCTTTTGCAGAACTTAGCGCGTTGTTCGAAGAAAATGTTATATTTCCAAACTCATTGAGAAAATCATCAACCGCATGAGCAACGGCCCAAACTGAATCATACGCGTAAAAGCCATAAGCGTTTAGTTCAGCACTAATTCCCCCCTTTCGCTGCAAATCTCTCCATCTTGATATAAAAGCACCTCTCACTTTCGAGTTTGGGATATGCGGGCGAAAACCAACTACTCCTCGAAGGTCACTCAATAAATCAAAATTAACGGTTTTGGATGTTTCTAAAGCCGTAGAAAGCCAATCTGTTGCGAGCCAAACATACTCATCGCTCATCATTCCATGATATTGGGCAATGGAGAAGATCTTAAGACCGGAATCTGGATTAACATGCGCAACATAAACTCTCGGTCCAATTTTTATTGATTTTTGCAGCAAATCCAAGATTTTATCTTCTGAAGCACTTGCTGGTAAAGCAATCTTGTGGACCTTTGCCGATCTTTCTGCAAGCTCGTCATCTAGAGAATTTATTCCATTTCTGCCATATTCATCGTCTGTAAAAATCGCAATTACTTGTCTCCACCCATAATACTCAATTAAATTGGCCATGGCGGCCATCTGATAAGAATCACTAGGTGTCATGCGGACGAAGAACGGAAACTGGAGAGAGGAGAGAGTCGGATCGGTAGCTGAGAAGGATACAAGTGGTATTTGGAGGCCATTAGAGAGAGATGATATCATGTGAGTTATTGTTGAGGATTGCGGCCCGATAATGGCTATTGCCTCCTCCTCGAG
The DNA here is from genome assembly GCA_025177825.1 of Aechmea fasciata. Lineage (NCBI taxonomy): Eukaryota > Viridiplantae > Streptophyta > Magnoliopsida > Poales > Bromeliaceae > Aechmea > Aechmea fasciata. The sequence continues at coordinate 4,984,610 of CM045943.1, read as the reverse complement.
AACTCTAAGTGCTGGAAACAGCAAACATTGTTATGATGCAGCAACAGCGTCTGAAAACACACCATGCAAAACATGGGAACTAGATATACTACAAAATTTGCTAAACCACTTCAACTAGTACATTTGTTAATCAGCATACTACAATCTGTTTACAAAGCCGTAAAGATACTGAACTGAAAGAGTAATCCAACTTGGACACAAATAGACAATTATAAATTCTCGTCAAACACAGAAAGAAAAAGACTCAGATGGATTTACCTGCAATGGATCCAATAAAAGCACTACAATTAGAGTCCTGCATTATAAGATTCAGCCGGGTTCCGCGAAGAACAGTCTCATCTGCATTGATATCGGCGACCGCAGCCTCGATCGCGGCCTTTGCGACTCCGCCGATGAGAGAATCATAAGTTAGAACGGCACCAATGTTAACAACAGAAGGCCTTTCAGAATGGCTGAGACCATTAAGGCCCAAAAGGAGGAAACTAAGAACACTAATAATCTTCACATAGGCCATCATCAAACCCCTTTTGAGCTTAGGGCAAGCCAATTTCTTCACTTTTTGAGAAACTCATCTCAGACCAGAAGCTTCTTTCGACATCTACCAGAAAAATTGTAACTTCAGCTTGACTTCGTAATCAAGAGAAAAACAGCAAACACAGGCTCAATCACACTCAAAAATTGGACCCTTTTTTTTTTTTCTTTTAAGAAATACCCTAACCTTCAATCGAAATCCTGATCAGGATGATGAAAAGAAAAAAGATAAACTTAGTGCAAGATGAATGTAGAGAAGAAGTGATGAAGAAAAAAAAAGAGGAAGCTTAAAACCTGTGAAGTCAAGCACAAAAAATTAGCTTTTTCCTTCTCCCTTTATTAACTTTATCTGGGAAAAAGGTTGCAACTTTGTAGATGATAGTGTGAAAGGGACTTTTACAGAGAACCTGAACACACAGATACAGCTGTGCATTAACTGTTTCTGAGATTTAGAAAGAAGCCCAATGAAGAAGAAGAGGTTAACATATGAATATTGATAATGAGGATGATGATTGTTAGCTTATGAGTTATGAGCTCCATGAATCTGTGGTTAATACCTGAGCTTATTTGTGTGAGAAAATGTGTGAACTGTGTGTGGATTGTGGAAGAAGATGGGCTAGTCCTTTCCCCATATGGTCCATGGATGGATGTAGTAAATTAAAAAGGACCCACATTGAATGCATTAGTTGCTCACCCACCTGCTTACACTCTTACAGTACTCACTAGTCTAATAAGTGAAATCAAAAAGGAGATTCTGCATAGTTCACACAAGTCATAAATTTTCTGAAAATTGGATCAGAAATTTTGGCGCAACACGACGGTTCAAACACGCCATGGAATTATTAAGAAAAATCAAAAGTTTTTTTTTTTTTTTTTTTTTTTTTAAAGTGAATTAGAGAGTACGAGGGGTGATAAGTAGGAATCTACGATATCTTCAACAAAAAAAAATAATAATAATAATACCAACACGAATTCATATAATGTGAAAACAACAAGTAAAAAGGAAATATTTTGTTTCCATAGTTCGGCGCAACAAAATGCACCAAACAATAGTTACATCCATGAAACTAAAGACAAAGGAAATACAAAAACTAAACAAGTAGGCTAGTACATATGAGATTAGATTAAACTAAAGTTCTTGCTCATCTAGGAGAATCCACAGCTCCTTAAGCATACTTGCAGCTTCCATAACCTTCAAAAAAAGAAAAGAAAAGATAAACCAAAAATAACCATGATTAGCCATTAACCAAAGGGAATTAATAACATAAAAACTTACAAAATTAACAACACAAACATGTATAGTTATATAGTACTAACTTGGGTCAGTGAGCACAATAAGCCCAGAACCATTGAAGTAGCAGTTCCACAGGTTCCTTCCTCTAGATTGGTAGTAGAGATTCATGGCCACTGAAGCATGCGAAATTCGGGTGTTCGGGTCGAAACACGGTCCATCGGCTTGGATCGGGTCGCAGTTGGTCTCACTGCACGCGAACCGGATTATGTCGTCGAGATCCGTATCCTCAGCAGAAGCCTTTGCCACACACCATGTTTTCTACGAGGAATCATAGGCGTCACCATAGATTAAAATTTCTCAAAAACTTGGTACAAATACTAAGAAAGTAAAAATATCTTCCAACCAAATGAAATTTACTATCTATGTACCTGGCAACTAGTTAGCCCACTGCATTCACCTGAAGTAAAAAAAAAAGTGCAACCAACAAAATGCAAACTTAGTCGAAAAAATATGAAATCAATTTCTAAATTTAGAAAGGAAATTTAAGTTAGAACTTTTATGCAGAAATAGTTTAAGATTCAAATGTTTGAGCTAGTTACAAAAAATGGTACCATAATTGAAGTAGGAGAGAAGCAATAGGAAGTGGAGGAAGGAGAAAAAAATAGCATGGGTAGAAGCCATTGGAGAATAGTAATAGTAATAATAATTAAGTTTATAGTAAAATGAAATACACTGTTCAATAAGAGAGATTAATTTATAGGCCTTTCATAATCAAAGGTTTTAAAACATTGTAGAAGCTTTTGGAATGTCCCCCATAATTATTTGGTGATTTAAATTGCTCTAATTACATAGTAACGGTTGAATTAGTAGTGATCCTATGTAACTGTTGAAATTGAAGACCAAAAGACACCAAAAAAAAAAAAAAAAAAAAAAAACTTCAAAAAATATATATATAGACATTGGGATTTTGGGGTGATTTCCATTAATTTAAAGTTAGTATATCATGTTTTTAAAAATGGAAAAGAGTTTACCCACAAATAGTTTTATTTTACCAAAAAAAGAGAAAAAAGAAAAAAGAAACTCCACGTGGCAGATAATTAGTGAATGCTCAACGCAGAATCTATTCTCGAACTCCGTCCACCACGTCATCTATGAACGGCATAGCCATCGACCGTCCATTTAATCCCTTGTTGAAATCCTCACCGCAATATTTATAAAAAAAATATTTTAAAACGCTAGAACTAAATGGACGGTGGGGATTTCAAAGAAAGATGAGATGGAAGGGACGTAGCTTGCTCGGTCCACAGATGACGTGGTAAACCTTATCCACATAATAATGTCTCCCTCATCTTCCTCCACCAATCACGTTTCCCGGATTGGTTCTCCTTCTCCACTATTCGAGTGGCCATGGCTTTTGCTCTACTTCGAATCCCACCCCCATCTCCATCTCCCTGTTTCCGGTATTTCCCAAATTTCCCTTCAAAATCCATGTTTTTTTAGTGAATCTTTTTTAAAAAATAATTTTTTGTTAAGTAATTTCGGCTTAATATTATTCTAATTAACATTGTTATAATTCTTCCGTCTCTTTTAGGTTGGTTGGTTCGTTTGTTCTCTAGGAATTGTGGTTGTAATTCACAGTTAACTTTTCTAACTTTAAGAAATGGTTTTATTCAAATTTGATTGATTGGTATGTTTGTGGTTACAAAAGGTGGGATTTTTCTACTTAATTTTTGAGTAGTGTAGGATGGATTCCCTTGTATTCTTCGTATGCCATGAAAGTGTTTGACAAATTGTCAATGTGGATACTTTTTAATCTATTGCAAGAGGTAATTATATTGTATTATGGAGATTAATAGGATTTGGTGATAATGTGGAATGAGATTATAAAAGATATTTAAAGTAGGTTGGGAAAATCGAGAATAGGGTAGTAAATTTTGATGGGCGCTCGTTTTTGTTACCTAAAAGATCGATCAGACATGAACTGAGAGGGCTTAGGAACGGCTTTGACACCATGTTATCGGCGAGATTGATTTGGTAGGAAACGGTCCACAAATAGGATTGAAAGTTTTCAACCAACTACATATGCATATTATTTAGGAGACACTCTTCAATGAAAAACATGAACAAAAAGTTATCTGTTTTATTGCATTCCAGTTAAAAGTTCAACGCCTTTTAGCGTATTTAGCTATAGTCTTATTATCTTCGGCTGCTCAAATGACCTTTTTATTTCTTTTGTTTCTTTAGGAGGAAATGTTCCTTTCCGGGAGAAAAAATTATTAAATGCTCTTTGAGAGAGACAACATCTTGTGGTGATTCTATATCTAGACGACTGCTCTCCTGTTTTGCCGCTTCAATAATGCTCGTCTCTCCACCAAACCTGGTAATGCTATGTGTTGCTATTTCGGTATATTTAAGAATGTCGAATTTTTATTAAAGGACTGCAGAAGAACTAAAACAGTAAGAAGAGTTGTGTACAATGTAGTGTCGGAACTCATAGTTATCACCGTAAAGAAAACTGGCATTTAAGCACACAGCCAGAATCACAGAGTTATTCTTTCCCCGTTAAATTTTGGAGAAATTAAATTTCAAAAGATTAAATGAAAAGTTTACTTTTGTTACAAGATTAAAGACTTATTACTGTTAAAAAATCAGGCTTTCGCTGCGGAACCCTCTGGCCACCAGAGCTTATGCCAGATTGCAGCTGCCGCAGACAATGGTTCTACTCTAAAATTGGATACCATGTTGGAAGATGGAAGTAGGATGCTTATGATGAGGGGTATGACAGCTAAGAATTTCGATCCCATCAGATATTCAGGAAGATGGTTTGAAGTAGCTTCACTGAAACGCGGATTTGCCGGCCAAGGGCAAGAAGACTGCCATTGTACGCAGGTAAACATATGGCTTAACCGCTTAAGACATCGTTATGATGAATTTACTGTAACTACAAAATGCCTCTCCTTAAACAACTCTTTCTAATACAAAACCAACATCCCTGCATGAATTGGATGACTCTGCAACTTAATGGTATTATCGCAAGAGACTCTGCTACGATGTTTACATAGTAAAAGTCAGAGCTTATTGGAGGGATACATGTAAAACTCCTTTTTCATTTTACAGCAGTAAAATGATGCTAATTTAGGAAACTTTTGTGTGAGATTTCAGGGAGTCTATACATTTGATGCGAAGACCCCAGCTATCCAGGTGGATACATTTTGTGTCCATGGTGGCCCTAACGGATATATTACTGGTATAAGGGGAAGGGTTCAGTGCCTTTCTGAGGAGGATATGGAGAAAACTGTAACTGCAATGGAGCGTCAGGAAATGATTGAGGGAAAATGTTTCCTTCGTTTCCCAACAATACCGTTTATACCTAAGGAACCCTATGATGTGATTGCGACTGATTATGACAACTTCGCGCTTGTTTCTGGGGCTAAAGATAAGAGCTTCATTCAGGTAAGTAATACTATTACTGCATTTGAGTCGCTTTTCATATTTGTCAGCAATAATACTTCTATGCCTATTATTCTGAATTTTATGTGTAAAACAAATTGCAAAGTTCTTCAGTAGATTCATACATTGGAGTTTGATAGGTAATAGTAATGCGGTTGAAACTTTCAGCTTAATTTTACGCATGAAAACGTCAGCGGATTCAATGACACATTGAGCGTGGCAAAAAAAGGAAAAGAAAAAGAAAAGAGCCTAAAAACCAAGTTGAAGCCCCAAATTTTAGTTTTGTATATGTGCGCACACACGTGTGTTTTATTAAGAAAAACATAGCTATGAACTTACAGGAATTCAAGGTACAGCAAAACTCAGAATTGTTCAGCCTTTTTGATAGTTTCATAGTGTTTTGGTTAGAAATCGTACGGTGTGGTTCGCTAGAAAACTGAAATCGGTAATAGTTAGGTTAAGCATGTAATTTTATCACATTATTTCTATTTTGCATACAATTTAAACTTTTTGTACCTTGTGATGCCTAGTTAGTTCGTGTGCCATATAATCTCCCCTGGAATTGATGCTTACACTTGAAATTCTGGAAATCAGATTTATTCAAGAACTCCCAATCCGGGTCCAGAGTTTATCGAGAAGTACAAATCGTATTTGGCGACGTTAGGATACGACCCTAGTGAAATCAAAGACACTCCGCAAGACTGCGAGGTCATGTCCTCTAGCCAGCTAGCTCTGATGATGTCGATGCCCGGGATGAACGCAGCTCTCACAAACAAGTTTCCCGATTTGGAATTAAAGGCACCGATCGCACTTAATCCGTTTACGAGCATCTTCGACACATTGAAAAAGCTTCTCGAGCTATACTTTAAATAGCTCACTATGTGTACTAATGTTGTGTAAATTGTGTTGCTGCGCAATCGCCTTTTCAGTAACGAAAGTTGCTCAATGTATGTGTTATTTTGTTTTCATTCAAAAATCGACCGTGAGAAATTTGAGAATGTTTTCAGACCACCTGGAAATCTAATTTTCTCTTGTTTTTTTTTTTTTTAGTACATCTTTGATAAGTAAAAGTGTATGGAGACCCCCAGAGAACTTTGAAATGGCGCCCTCGACTTTATTTTTAGTCTTTTGATGCTCCTCAAGCTTTTGATGTTTTGGAATTGGATGATCTTAGGCAATTAAATTGGAGATTTCAGCAAATTTATTAATTTTTTTTTTACAAATTTAGTAGTCTTAATTTGCTTTTTAATAAAAAAAAAAAAAAAAAAAAACTGTTCATACATCCCCTTTTGAGATGTATGGGTAGCATTGCTTTAACTGAAACCATTGGAATGAAATAAAATAGAAGTTTAGAGGGGTGTCAAAAAAAAAAAAAAAAAAAAAGACGAGGGGTCACATTCAAAATAGACTTAGTTGAGGGGGGTCGTACGCAATTTTACCTAACCAATGGGTATAAGAGGAGAAGTTACTCCCTAGACCGGGAGTATAACTTCGGACTATTCTCAATCCAACTTCCCCTTCGTCCCCGCTTCATGCTCCGGAGGCTTCTCCCATGTCCTCACCATCCTCCCCAAACCCTAACCCTAACCCTAACCCGAACCGTAACTCGCTCTAAATCCCAGTTCCCTTCTCCTCCACGCGATTCCTACGACCCCCCATTCTCCCCCATCCCCCCAAAATCCCCATCGGCGAAGCCCACCAACTCCCTCCCCAAAACCCTAAGCCCCAATCAGATCAAGCCCTCTGCGCCCTTCCACTCCGACCTCCCCTTCGACTTCCGCTACTCCTACTCCGAGTCCGACCCCTCGGTGCGGCCCATCGGGTTCCGCGAGCCCCCGCGCTTCTCCCCCTTCGGCCCCGGGCGCCTCGACCGGAAATGGGACGGCGTGGCCGCGCCGGCGCCGGAGACGGCGCCGGTGGCGGGATCCGCGGATCGGAGGAGCTCGGTGCTCGGCGAGCCGCTCACGGAGGAAGAGATCGAGGAGCTGGTCGAGCGGTATCGACACAGCGACTGCTCCCGGCAGATCAATTTAGGTCTCAACCCTTCTCCTTTTGATCTCAAAATCAAATTTTTTATGCAAATTTACGAGGCCATATGAGTTTTTATCTATTCAAATTAAACATTCTTTTTTTCTCGAAACTACACTTGCTTGGGCTGTTGATACAATCATGCCATTTTTTCTTAAAGTTTTGCCTTTTATCGGAATTTTAATGATATTTACAAACTATTAGTGGAAAATTCTGTACCCTAATATTATATTAATGTTATTTCTCTAAGTTCTCACAGAACTTGACAAAGAGATTCCAAAATTCAAAGTAACGAAAAGGTCGGGTATCGAAATCACAATTTTTGAATCCGAGGTACACATTTCAAAATGCGCTGTAGTTTGTTGTAGTGTCTTTTGTGTTTTTACCTTCTACCTTGCTCAACGCAAACTTTTGTTTTAATCATCTCACACAAACAGGTGAAATTTGATGTTGCTTAGGAAAGGATGGCGTGGCGCATAATATGCTTGACGACATCCACAGCCATTGGAAGAGAGCTGAAGCTGTGAGAATCAAATGTTTCGGGGTGCCGACTCTCGACATGGACAATGTTTGCTTTCATCTTGAGGTTGTGAATTGTGATGCTACACTATTTTGCATTAAACATGTTGTAAATTTGTTCTCCATCGTAGTATTATCGTAGGTACTGCTCTTAAAAATATTAGTTTGATCCACAGGATAAAACTGGGGGGAAAATCATCTACAGGCAAATCAACATTCTCCTCCTATATCGTGGTCGGTACTATGATCCAAAGCAAAGGCCGGTCGTACCCTTGATGCTGTGGAAACCGCTCGCACCTATTTATCCGAGGCTCGTACCAAATGTTGCCGAAGGTCTCACTTTCGAGGAAACGAAGGAGTTGAGGAGCAGAGGGTTGAATTCCCCGCCGCTGATGAAACTAAGTAAGTCGGTTCAAATAATCTGTTGTAGGAAAGTTAAGAGTGTTGCTTGAACGAATTTACTCCGATATTTTCTAGGGCAAACAATTTGACTGCTATATTCGTGCAGCCAGGAATGGTGTGTATGTGAATGTGGTGGATAAAGTTAGAGATGCCTTCAAAACTTCGGAGGTGGTGAGGCTAGACTGTGCTCATGTCTATGCGAGTGATTGCAAGAAGATTGGAGTGAAGCTAAGAGTATGTATTCTATGCCCGCGTATTTGTCGCAGTGTTCTTCTTCATACACAATAAGTGGAGGCTTTGGTGCTTTAAGTTTTAGCATCTCAGAAATTATCGATGCTCTTTGCTGTTCCCAGAAATTATAGGAAAAGTGTATATTTGTGCTTCCTACTATATGCCGCTGCATCTCCGCATACAAGAAACTTTTGAAGTCTATTTTCACGCTTAGGTTGATTTCGCTGCAGGATTCGGTGCCTTGCATTCCTCTCTTATTCAAAGACGGTCAGATAATACTGTGGAGGGGGAAAGGAGAATCTGCGCTCGGTGCTGGGTGATTCATGACTCTATGTGGACACAGTCTCTGCCATCTCTTCTGTCGGCACCGTCGCAAGTGTCGAGATGACTTAGAAATCGCGGTTTACCTTATAGGGCTTTTCTTTTCTTCTGGGACTGATGTTGGTGTTCCGATGAGCGAACTTTTAGGATCCATTGGGAACCTTGCTTAGTCTACTGAGTTTTGCATTGGAAGCAGAGTAGTTGGATCACTACATGCAATGATGTAGTAGTTTATTTGATTAAAGAAAAATTATGTTCTGAGCGATGATGCTATTCATGTTAAGTGGCACAATGCCTTAATTTTGAAGCGAGAAACTTTATTAGTTGTTTTATTTAAAAGTTAAAATTTGAATTATACTCTTACTAGTTCCCAGATGCAATGTCGACAAAATTCTACATTGTGGAGAATGGTTACAATGGTGCAGAGGTGTGTGTAATTCGCAAGTGCAGATGAGCCCTACAAGGCTATACAACCCCTTTTTTTCGCCTATCGAAATCCCCAACCATTTTATAATACGGAGCATTTCTCGGTAACAAATGAGCGCAATCTATCAACAATTTGTAGAGCTCAAGCTTCAGTTTAACTCTCGCAGTTGCAGGGTTGCATGATTGGTGAAATAAGCCAAGGTGAATGAATATTCAAAAGGGCACAACAAAGGAGCATAGAAACTTTTGGGCATCATTTCTACACATTGCCACGGACTGACGCAAGTAAATATAAGTTTTGAGTTTATAAATCTTCAATGCATCGGAAAGATCACTGCAAACACCTGTCTAGTATCAAATAGAAGTACCGAAGCCGAACGAAGAAAACATTCTCTAGTCAATTAGCAAAGCCTCCAAAATTTACAAAAAAACTTCATCATTGGAAGTAGAGATGGAGCTTTTCGACACGACGATGACAGATAAATAGCTTGGCTTTGAACAAAGCAGGCTCAGCTCTTCACATATTTCTCTACGTACGCCTGCATCAGGACAAAGAAGTATTGCAGACGAAGCAAACAATAATTTTTGACCAAACTTCAGAGAAGATACAAAGAAATGAAAGCAGATGAGTAAGTTCCTAACTCACCTGCACAAGCTTGTTGAGTTTCGCCTTAGAGTTTGATAGATAGAGATCAATTTTCTCCTGGGTTTGAGGTATGTTAGGACCTTGAATAGCACCAGTCACTTTCTCAACCACCTTCTTCACTATAGTTTTATGAGCTTCTTTGCTCAAATGACCTTCCTTCCAAGAGGGCTTCAGTACATCCTTAACAAACTCGACAAGCGCACACTTAAACATCTTCAATGCTTTAGAATCCTTGCTCTTCTTATTCTCGCCATCCGCTACAACATCTGCATTTGCTTCTTCGGGAACACCATTCTGTTCTTCTTCTTTACTTTGGACTAACTCCTTTTCATGGACTTCCTTCGAAGGAGCGTTATTCTCAACTTGCTTGGTTTCAACAATTTCGTGTTCTTCTGACTTAGAATCCCTTTTACCATCAGCAATAGTCAAAGGAACTAAGTTCGCTGAATTTCTATTCAGTTCCTCCATCAAGGGATTTTTTTGTTCAGTAGAAACAGATGAGGGTGCAGTAGGAGTCAAAGGCATCACAAGTCCCATTGGACTGGCATTTAAAGCAGCACTCCCAAAGAACTGTGCCAAAGAAGCCGAAAGGTCGGTAATTCGAGCAGCCTGCTCGCTCGTCACTACTTTAGGGGCGATCGAAGTTCCAGAGCCTGGCTCCAACAGTTTGATTTCTAAACTCGAAGTAGTATGAGGGTTTTCAAACTGGTTTTTCCCTACTTGGACATTCTGTATTCCTTCTCTATTTTGAGGCATAGGAACAATGATTTTCTCTTGGTTTTGTCCCCCCACGGAAGAAAGAGTCTGCTGAATTTTTGCATTTTGAATAGAAAGATTATGTAGACCTTGCCCACCAAAGAGTTTTTCCTGTTGGCCTTGACCATTACTTTGAAGAGATTGAGAACGACTCTGTGAAATCTGCCCACCAAGATTAATCCCCTGTTGGTTGAGTCCTACATGAGGGGCTTGTTGAGCTATGAAATGACTCTGCCCAACTGGGTGCATTGGATAGGCCACTTGTTGCATTTGACCATTAAAAGGCATCGCAGGGACACTTTGAGAAAAATTTTGCACATTAGGAACCCCAGGATTGATAAATTGGTTCTGGGATAGATGGCCCAAGTTTGGTCCTGCAAGCGCAGGCCCACTTCCATCCTTGAATCCAGATGCCTCTACAGTCATTTTCAGCTCATGAGAGACTGGAGGAGCATTTTGAGGAGAGTTGGTTGCGTCAACAATTGCAGTTCGATCACCCCAACTCGAGTCATTTCTCGATAAATCATCATGATTGGTGTTCCACTTATCATCATTTGTCCCGACTTCCATATTATTTTGATGCGAGAACCTGCAGCGCTCACCGCGGTGACAACGCCCTTCAGCAAAAAACTTACAGGGCTCATCATTTACCCTTTTAGTCTCAGCACTTCTGCCAAAAGATGCCTCACTACTATTATTTCTACTATTATAATGGGATCTTTCTCTTTCCCTTTCGCTTCCCCTTTCTCTTTCCCTTTCCCTAGGCTCCCTAGCCTCATCTTTAATACTATACCCACTGTGGGAAGAAGCTTCATGATGAATGAATCTGCAATTTGCGCCTCTTTGACATCTTCCCTTCGAAAAATCATAACATCTTTCGGTTGATTTGTTGTTATTTCTACGTGGATCAAGCTTTTCCCAACTACCACCTTCATCAAAATGGCCCCCTCCTTGCCTCTGAGATGGCTTATTCCGTGAATGATAATTGTGTTCTCGTGAATCAGAAAAATTATTCTCAATCTCATTACGATTGTATTTTGCCCTTTCGGATCGACCTTCCCGCAAATCTGTGTGATAATGCCTGTCAAAGTGTCTCCGATCACTGTCCTCATGAAGGAATCTACATTGATTTCCTCTCCTGCATCGCCCAGAAGAAAAATCTCTGCAAGGTTGAACCAACGCTCCACCTGTTCTACCTCTGTCCCCTCTCCTTTCAATACCATGCTTTTGACCATAAGGGCTTCTGCTCCTGCTTCTGCTTCTACTCCTCGTTCGACTTCTTTTCCTAATTGTTATTAAATATTGTCAAACTTGTGTCAATACTTGTTAAAAATATAGTTTAGTGCAGCAATATAAATATCGAAAGAATAAGATACACAAGACAGAATCAAGTAAATAACTAACAGGATAATCATTTGTGCACCGACACATTATGCATATACCATATCTATCTATAGCCCTGCAAAATTATCTACCTACATATCAATCCCTTAAAAAACTGAACTTCACTCGATGCCCTTAAAAATGCCCCTGTACTATTTTTATTTTTTATTTTTTTAAAGTGAATTGGATGACTCCCCACAAAAGTTGTGTAAGAAACTCTGCCTTTTAAGGGGTATACGAAAATTCTACAAAGGGTGTACATGGAAATAGCTGATTTTCCAGAGAAACACATTAAAAGGCCCTTGATTAGTTTAGTGTATACCTGGATGGCTTGTTAGAACCAGCTCTTGGAACTGGACTGCAACTGTGCTGCCTCCATGGATCGAGACCAGGTGACATGCTTGACTTGATCGCCGCACCCCATCCCTCTACCATTCCACTTTTGTCAGCATTTTTAACCATAGATTGATTCTCACCATCCGGGTTCCATAATGAATTCCTCGAATCATTCTTGTTCCCAGATTCAGTGTAAAATGCCTCTTCAGGTGGTTGAGACCCTAGAGGAAAAGCTTTAGATGATCCGCTATTATTCTCACCATCTTCCATGTCTGACCAGTCAGTGAACTTTTGATCTGTTTCAGAATTATCTCTCTGCACGGAAAACTCAGTTTTTACTTCTTCCCGAGGCCCTTCTTTCAAATCCCATTTGGATGCCCTTTTCCTAGCACTGTCATTCATCTTTTTATGCCCTCTTAACTAGACCGTAACTTTAGTGCTTTGTTTGTAAACCCTGATCGTCTTCCTTCAAAAACAGATAGGCTTAGGATAGTCTCTGCCAAGCTAAAGATGTTGATATACTTATCAACTGCTACATTTAAATAAGAGAAAAGAAAGATTAATTACTGTCATGAGTTAAACACCCTACCACAAAAAGGAAAGACCAGATGTACTTATTAGCAACAATATTAACATGTGACTATATGTAAATTAACAAAATATTTTTAACTACATTATCCAATATACAAGAAGAAAAACAAACAAATAAAACATACCAACAACGAAATTTGCATAAAGCTAGACTCTAGACATACATAAAGCAAGTGTGGCATGAGTATGCAGATTATATATCATTGATATGGTTATCTACTTCAATAGCATATCAAAATTCTGAAGCAACTTACAATTACTGAAAATACAAATTACTTGTCTAGGAACTCGAGAATAAGAATTCTCTTCCGTTTGGTTGAATGAAAATAACTTGTTGTTTCCTTAAGTCATTTCATCTGCACTCTCATCTGCGTTCCTGTGATATATATGGGGGGCTTATTCTCCTTAAATCATTTCATTTGCGTTCCTGAGATACATATGAATCTTTCAGTCCTTGGGTAGAGGCAGCATTAAAATTGTTCACATAGAATAACTGTGCTCCTACCTCATGTCAAAATCATGAGATTTCTTCTCTCTCTCTCTCTCTCTCTCTCTCTCTCTCTCTCTCTCTCAATGGAACATCGTTTACTGCAAAAGAGAAATTTCCCTTGAGATTACTTCATTAATCAAGTAGAGAGTTCCATACTTCCATTGGCTCATTGATAGTAGTATAAGAGACAATCCTATAATATAATAGCTATTCTTCCATCCCCACTTGTTCCATGCTGAGAAACTTTAGAAAGGGTAGCTCAATTACATCTGGCCCATAATTAATTCAATTTCAAGTTGATACCCAACTGATAAAATAATCCAACCTTGTTACAAAACCTCTTTTACTTTTGATTCTATATCTTGTCCAACATCTGAAAATAATGGACTAGCATGATGATAGTGATGATGATAAGCATCAATATCTTAGTTAATTGATGGTCAGAAAAAAGGAAGGTTTACTCTAAGGCACTCAACAATTTATTGATAGATGTATACTGCCCTAGAAGAACGCAACTTGGATAGTTTACACTGAAGACACTAAACAATTTCTTGTAGATATATACTGGCCAAGAAGAATATAACTTGGTCTATCACAATTCACATAAATCACAAAGAGAACCTGCACAGGCAGCTCTAGCTCCCATGTTGACAAATACCTTAGTTTCAAGAGCATAACAAAGGAGACTTATTCAAGTGCTAGTGATCTAAGTATAAAATTCCAATCCTATCATTCAAGAAAACCTTCTCAGAATGCGTAAGAGGATCAGTTATATCATTTACATCTTAAAATAAGTAAAAGCCAAAAGTTTTCAGGCATGTTTTCACGAAGTGCAGTGCATGCCACAACACATATCAATATGTATAACCTTTTTTTTTTCCTCCTAAATGCAAAGCAAAACAGAAGAAGCATATAGCCTATGAACATCATCATTTGTGCCACACAACCAACTTAGACCAAGGAATTTTAATGCTAAGCACCTAGTAGTAAACTAAATCATCCTTGCACATGAACCTTGAAATACTTCAATAGAACAAAGCTGCATTTACATCAGAAGGAAAGATCGAACTGAATCAAGATTTCAATTAATAAACTTAGGACAACTCAATACATCAAGACTACTCTTAGAGAATCCTAAAATAACATCCTGCTTATCAAGATAATCAGGATAAATTACAATCATCTTTCACTCAGCTAAGCACAGAGAGGCATTTTTTTTACTGGAATAGCTTCTTGGTTGTCTCTAAACAAAGGTGCTTCAAGAACATCAACATGACAAAGCTTATGCCAACTTTTAACAGTTTTGCCAACAAGCTTCTGGCAATATAGAGATCACCGCACTTCTTCTTTTATTAGATCATTGCTAGCTACAAATCCAACAACTTTTGCACCAATGGGACTATGAAATTCAATCATCCTGCAGAAGGGAGAGAAAGAAAGCTCCATCTGCTCCTAAGAAATACTTTCAATGTTTCCGCCCAGCTAGCTCATGTTCACTCTGATTCCTGAAAATGGAATACCCCAGACATCAGGCAGAGGCTAGTATGTTCTAATAATTTCTTAATTGTGTGCTTCTTAATGTAAAATAGGTAGTCAGCTGCAAAGATATTATGCTCCTTTTTTCCAATCCTATTTAGCCTACTTTTGACTGTTAAATTAAAGAAGCCATGCTCCTCACTTTTCTTGTGTAATGTTTGGGAACTAAACATAGGAGAGGTGTATCATAATTATCAGAATGTACATTGTTTCTCTCTCATCGAGATACAAGTTCCATCTGGCTAGGATGCTTGTTGATTCTTCAGAGGTTTTCTACGGTTTTCGATTTTTTGGTTCTTGATTGATATGAAGATCTAGAAATGCATTAAATTCCACATCACAACAAACTTGCTCTACTCAAAATAAACATTCATTAGTCAACCTAATAAATCTTATTCTTTCTATACTAATTCAAAACATCATAGATCATGATCTGAACGCTGAGAATTGGTTTAAGGCGGGTGACGAGTACAATAAGTTTTGCACGGTTACACAGGATAGGAATAAGACAGGACATTTTAGTCCAAACACAAAAGGTGAAGAGAAGGCTCATGTTCCTTCACACACAACAATGGAATCAGCTCCCACCTCAATCCTCCTTATTATCATCCTTACCCTTAGCTAAAGTTTAATCAATCTAGTGTCAATGACGGAAGCATTAGCACCGGGGTTATAATTAATCATAAAATTTCGTCAATATCTTCTCACATAACAGTGCCAACATTCAGTCGCTATGGCTACGTAACTACATATCACATGGTAAAATAAATGGATGCGAAAGATGATGATGCTTAATGGTGATGATAAAAAAAAGACTATTATAACTAGAGTATTATCAAATAACAATAAGCAAAGTGTCCAAACACCAAACATGACATACATTTAAACATAAAATACAAACTCATACTCATTTTTTCCGCACCAAAACTAAATTGTTAGCTACACAGCAAAATGAAATCATCCACCAAAGCATACTGAAAAAGAAGAATCGAAGAAGAATATAAAAAAAAAAGACAGTTTAAATAATATTAAAAAGCAAAACCAACCTCAAATCAACTTCACAGTAGCTTCGAACTAGTAAAACCACCACTTTTTATAATGTCCTAGAAGAAATCAAAACGCGACGATCTTCGTGCTCCTAGAACGATCCCTAGCTTCTTCTACTCCCGACATCTGAAGGACTCAAAACAAAACATAAACTAAAATTAGTGAAACAAAATAAGAAGTAGCGATGCAAAAACTACGGATACGATCCCACAAAGCAGCTAAAACCAAATCGAAACCCTAAATCAGAAGCCGTGATTAGTTACAAAACCAACCCAAGCGGAATCAAACACCACAACGCAATCGAAGAAGCATTGTGAACGAAAGATTAGGGGAAATCGTGTGTGGGATTTGTACAAGCGATTCAGAGAAGGGGAGTAGGGCACCTGTTGATGGATTCGAAGGTGTCGGGATCCCCTCGGCTCCTCCCTACGAAGCCCTAGAGGGAGAAACAGAAGAGGGAGAAGGAGAACGCGTGGGTGATACACTGCGCGAGAGACGATCATTGGGTTATTTGCATAAAACCCCCTTAAAATTTCGAATTTTAAAGTTCGCAACTCCAACTTACATTTATACCCCTAAAAAGATTTATATTTGCATTTGCGAATGAATTTCTAAATCTATATTATTGCTTTTTTGATTTTTCAAATTAAAAAAAAACTAACTAATTTTAAAAATAAAAAAAAAACCCCATAAATTTTTCAAAAATATTCAAAATTCCAAAATATCATGAAATCCAAATTTAAAAATTCGCTATGGTGTCTTAAACCCCAAAACCGATTCTTTTCAACAAAGAACCATAACCCGTAAATGGGACCCGACACAAATATCTTTTAATCAAAACCTGACTCGAGTTCAAACTGTTGAGATGAAAACCGAACCCAAACCGAGTCGGATCTGGTTAACTAATCGGGTTCGGATCAAAAATAGCCACGCCTGAACCGGACCGGTTCGGCCCAATCCGACTACCAGCCCGAACCAGAGAATAAATTACCCGGCTCAGCTCATCCATCGCCCCCACGCGACCAAACCCTACCCCGTCGACACTCCCCCAAACCCTTAAAAGCCAATCCTTTCTCTCTCTACCTCCACCTCTTTCTCTCTCCCACCGCCGCTGTGCGCCTCCTCTCTGCCCCGCGATTCCTCGCCCTCGCGTGCTCTCCCCGTCTCGATTCCCCAGCGAGGTGAGTTAGATCCTTCTTTATATGCGCGATCGATGCTTGCTTTGCCCTCTTTAATTCGATCTCTCGGTCTTTTTGGGTAATTTAGGGATCTAAGTGGTAGGTTATAGATTTTTAGCTTGCTTCGTTTTTTAAGATCCTTTTGGGAACGGGCGGATCCATCCGCTTCGTTGATGCTGGCGTGGTTTTTTTTGCATGTAATCTCGGAGGAAAAAGTTGCCTTTTTGGTCTTTTTTGCTAATCATATGTAAAATATCTAGCAATGTGTTCGAGTTTAATATTCTAGGGTTAATATGCAGTGTTTGGGATAGTATCGTGAGAATATCCCAAGAAGGGTATAGACAGATTTAGATAAGATATAGATTACAATTTTATGGTGAAGCTGGTGTTTGTGGATTTGTTGGATTTTAGTTCGATGGCTTGAAACTGAATCATTTTTCTTTTGAAGTGTGTAATCTTGTTATGTTGCGTGTTTTTGCCGATAAATCAATTGTATCAAGCTCATCATTTTTTATTCATTCACACATCCTATGTTTTTTTTATGCTTTATGTTGCATTTGTAGCTTATTTAGTCTTTCTTATTGCCTTTGTCAGGATTAACCTATGTTTTGTTCTTACTTCATTCTTTTTTGTCGGTGCTTATTCTTGCCGCATTGCGGTACATTTTGTGCACTGATGTAGTCTTTCCTAGGTTTCTGGTGTCTGCTGACCATGAATTCAATACTTGATTCTGCGATTAAATTATACGAATATATTTTATTGTTTTGATGATGCAGGTTTGATTGCGCCTGCTTGTAAAAAGCAGGCGCCACTAAACATTTCTTGGGATCATGGCGACCTTTGCAAAGCCTGAAAACGCTTTGAAGCGTGCAGAGGGTAAGTGTTTATTTCCTATTTCTATATATCACTTAATAAATATTGCTGCCTTTCTTGCACTGTTTCTGATATGTTGATTGAATCTTCCGGCATATTGTATGTCAGTGCTTACATGTATTTACAATAAGGATAACAGCTGAAGCTTTGTTGTTTCGTAATTAAAATCAAGAAAGGCAGAAGTCTAATTATTTTTTAGCATGAATGCCATTATGCATCTGGTCTGAGTATTTCAGCTATTCTAAAATGCTCACATTTTCTCATAGACATTTCCATATTTCTGCTTTTATTGGCTTGCTTTTATTTCTTTTTCCGTACATATGTCAAGATTAGACTGTTTTGAAAATCACTGATTCATCTTCTTGTTTCTTCAGAATTGATAAATGTTGGACAGAAGCAAGCTGCCCTACAGGCGCTTCATGATCTTATCACGTCAAAAAGGTACAGAACCTGGCAGAAGACCCTGGAAAGGATAATGTTTAAATATGTAGAACTCTGTGTGGACATGAGGCGAGGGAGATTTGCGAAGGATGGGCTTATTCAGTACCGAATTGTTTGCCAACAAGTCAACGTGAGCTCTTTGGAGGAGGTGATTAAGCATTTTATGCAGCTTTCCACGGAGAAAGCTGAACAAGCTAGAAGCCAAGCACAAGCCCTAGAAGATGCCTTGGATGTAGAGGATTTGGAAGCTGATCAGAGGCCTGAGGACTTGATGCTTAGCTATGTAAGTGGGGAAAAAGGAAAGGATCGATCCGATAGGGAGCTTGTGACGCCGTGGTTCAAATTCTTGTGGGAGACATACAGAACGGTGCTTGAAATCCTCCGTAACAATTCAAAGCTGGAAGCACTTTATGCAGTAAGCCATCTTTGCTGTTTATTTGGAATCATTTTGGGATATTGGTAAAAGTGTTTTTATTTTTAATTTTAGCAAAAAATGTGGCTACACGCTTGATACATTGAATATGCTCAAATGAATATACTGCTTCATTGGATGGTTTTGCTGTGAGATGTTTTCTGCACTACTCTGTCCTCAAAGCTATGCACCTTGCTTTGTTGGACATCTGTTTCAGTTGTGTATTTATTGTCTGTGTACATTCATATTGTGGGTCTAGATTTGTCCAGCTATGGGGGAATTCCTGTTAGTCCCCTTAGCTGAGCTCTCACTTGTACATGGATTTGCCCGGGTTCCATGGAAGAAAATCTTCATGACCACAATGTACAGCTCCACATCACCACCCCCCCCCCCCACCCCCCAACCAAAAAGCCCAACGCAAAAAAAGAAAAAAAGAAACAACAACAAACCACAAAAAAAGAAAAAGAAAACCATAGTTCTTCCCTTCCCTTCTCTCTTGAAGATAAGATTGCTTGGCTCACTGGGGCAAGGATAGGAGAAGCCATATTTAATTTGTGAATAGAAAACTGCCTTGATTCTTGTATGTGTTTTACAGCCATTAGATATGCCCATACTTACATAGCAAAGAAACATCCAGTTGGTTTCATTTCATTGACATTTGCATTTGACAAATATTTGAACCGATTGTTTTCATAATATTTTTAAGTTCTGATGAAAACTCTCTGATCAATGCATATGCAACACTTTTCGAGTTGCTTTTCATGTGGATTCTATCATCTTGCAATTCTTTTCTTTAGTCTGTTATTTGGCCAGTATCTATGTTCAGCCAGTATCTATTTCCGTCACTTTGGCTCTTAGTTAAACTTTTATACTTTCAATCTTAACTTTTTTAGTGCAGAAGAAATCTAATATGGCTGCTATCTTATATCCATTTTTTTGTTTCAACTTTTGACGCGCAGATGACAGCACATCGGGCTTTCCAATTTTGTAAACAGTACAAGCGAACTACTGA
This sequence comes from Aechmea fasciata, assembly GCA_025177825.1. Lineage (NCBI taxonomy): Eukaryota > Viridiplantae > Streptophyta > Magnoliopsida > Poales > Bromeliaceae > Aechmea > Aechmea fasciata. The sequence continues at coordinate 4,964,767 of CM045943.1, read as the reverse complement.
ATTTCGCAGACTATGTGAGATAATGAGGAACCATCTTGCTAATTTAAACAAACACCGTGATCAAAGAGACCGTCCTGATCTGACAGCGCCTGAGAGCTTGCAGTTTTACTTGGATACAAGAGTAGAGCAACTCAAAATTGCGACAGATCTTGAGCTATGGCAGGTCTGTTTGCTGCAAATTATGGAATGGCTGAAATGTTGGATGTTTCATAAAGGCACTTTCAAAAAATTACATATTATATACATGTGAAATTTTAATTTACACGTACATCTTCAGAAACTAAATTTCTCACCATGTACTATTAGTGGAAAAAAAGGGTACTACTCTTTGAAAAGCTTTTTTGAATACAAACAAACTTCTCCATGTAAATTGGGTGACTTATCAGATTACAACGCTTTTCTAGAAACTGTACTTTCAGATGATGTGCGTTAAAAGCCACTTGTCTATTTGTTTGTATCATAATCTTTCACAATGCTTATTTACAGGAAGCCTTCCGTTCTGCGGAGGATATACATGGCCTAATGAGCATGGTGAAGAAAACTCCGAAGCCATCAATGATGGTCGTATATTATGCAAAGCTAACAGAGATATTCTGGGTTTCAGATAGCCATCTTTATCATGCATACGCATGGTTTAAGCTGTTCGGTTTGCAAAAGAGCTACAACAAGAATTTATCTCAAAAGGATTTGCAGCTGATAGCATCCTCTGTTTTATTAGCCGCAATTTCTGTGGTACCATTTGACCACAAGTATGGTGCATCCCATCTGGAACTTGAAAATCAGAAAGAACGTAATTTGCGAATGGCCAGCCTTATTAACTTTTCTCTCGAACCTAAACGAGAGAGCAGAGAAGTGGTACCTTTTTTGTTTCAGTTGTTGTTTTATTTTCTAAGTAATAGATTTAAGTGAGGTTCTTCTACCCTGACATCTTTTTTTTTACTCCATTTTGCAGCTTTCGCGGTCATCACTTCTCTCAGATTTGGTATGGTCCAAAATGTTTAATTTTTTGTTTTAAATACTTAGCTTTATACTCTAAAATCAAAATTTGTTAGCTTGTTGGAAGTCAGCCTAGTGGAAGTTTTTTCTTGATACTATTTACATAATTACTTTCATTATTAATCTTTTTCAGAAAAAAGTAATCAGCATTGATATTTGGTCTATGCTAAGTTGGCCATTGAGGCCTTATTTGGATATCGGAATAAGTTATCCAAGTATAGCTTGTTCCATATGAGGATTTTCTTGTATGATTGTAAGGAGTTTGATTTTTGCCACGTCTTGCTATCCATGATTTGGTAGAATAGCATATTTCATCTGTGAGGTGATTTACCTTATCCTGGAAAAATGATTTGGAGTTCGAATATGAATTTTCATTTTAAACATTTGATCACACTCCTTATCAATCAAATGTACAATTTTTTTGAGTAAATCGAAGAGAATATACTGTACAAGGTATTCATGCATCCAAGCAGGACCTTAGTTGAATGTTCCTTGCTATACATATTTAAAATTTTGTCAAACTGTAAAATTAGCAAATAGTAAGATTTGGATATGTGCATTAATTTGTAATGGAGTCTGTAACTTATTATTATTGATATCATCAGTAGTTGCTAAATGCCTTGAAGCCATATGCTGAAAATTTTGCTGGTGTTTTTATCCTTTGAGGTTTCCATCTTGTCAATAGGCCAACTGTCTAAGTTGCCGTTCTCATACAAGCTAATTATTTTTCATTTTTCTTCTCATTTATCTGGCTTTCTTTGTGACTTATTTCACCTAATTTGGCATAATGAAAGGATATGTTAAGACATAAACATATTCCAAGGTCATTGCATGTATTGGTAGAATAAGGAGAATTTTTAAAATTTTCTTTTCTTTTGTCGCTTTAGATCACTAAAGGTGTGATGTCATGTGCCTCCCAAGAAGTGAAGGATCTGTACAATCTCTTAGAAAATGAATTCTACCCACTGGATCTTGCGACGAAAGTTCAGCCATTGCTTGCTAAGATATCCAAACTCGGGGGCAAGCTTTCATCAGCCTCTTCTGTTCCAGAAGTTCAACTTTCCCAGTATGTCCCTGCATTGGAGAAGCTTACTGCTTTGAGAGTACTACAACAGGTGGGGGTACCTCTTCACTAGTCTTCTTTGCTTTTTTGAGATATTTGCATACTAACTCCTGCAAAATATTCTAGTTATATTTATAGCCCATAATTTCTAAATTTTCATATTTGCCCTTTAAAACTTTAATTTCATCACATCTCTCCTTTAAGAACATTTTTGCTAATACGAACCACGTTTCCTGATGACTTGGATGAATTTCGTTCGGAAAGCTATTTTCTTAATAAACCTGCATTAAAACGAATACGAACCACGTTTCCTGATGACTGGATCTTTCTTTTTGGTGTTATCATCATTAGTACTGCTATTTTCTCTTCAATAATATTTTTGATGGTATTGTTTCTATACTATGTATTAGTAATGTAATGTTAAGATCTATACTAATGTAATATGAAGATTTTTGCTGCCTTTTTCCTTTTCAGGTGTCTCAGGTGTTTCAATCTGTGAAAATTGAGAAGCTATCAAAGATGATCCCTTTCTTTGACTTCACAGTTCTGGAGAAAACTGCAGTTAATGCAGTTAAATATAACTTTGTACCTATGAAAGTCGATCATCTAAAGGGCGCAGTTCTTTTTGGTAACGTGGTATGCCGGTGTTCTTCTCATTTGTGCATACTATTGATTTACTCCAATATTAATATGAATAGCAATTTATCTTTTATCAAATCAGACTAATTTGCTATCTTCTTTGTTCAGGACATTGAATCCGATAGGCTTTCTGGCCACCTTACAATGCTTGCTGATTCTCTTAATAAAGCAAGGAATCTTATTTATCCGCCTGTGAAGAGGCAATCAAAACTCGGCGAGAGCTTGTACAATTTGTCCGAAGTAGTAGAAAAGGAACATAGGAGGCTTCTCGCACGAAAGTCCATTATTGAGAAGCGCAAGGAAGAGCATGAACGCCAGATGTTGGAAATGGTATTGGCATTTTACCTATCCTTTTTTTTATTCTATTCTCATATATATTAAATCTATATGATTGGGTTCATTAAGACCTTTGTCCTGAGTGTAAAAAATTTAAGGAAATAAACATAAGTTCTGGGAGAAAGATGGACTGTGTGTGACTAAGGCCTGTAAACTTCAACCTCCCGTCTCTGTAGTTGCAAAATTTTTGGCACCTTTATTATCGGTTATTATTTTTATGATTTTATTTTTTCAGGAAAGGGAGGAAGAGTCTAAGAGACTGAAGCTTCAAAAGATAACAGAGGAGGCCGAGCAGAAGAGACTTGCTACTGAGTATTCACGAAGGGAGGAGCAGAGGATCCGTCGGGAAATAGAGGAGAGAGAACTCCAAGAAGCTCAGGCCTTACTTCTGGAAACTGAAAAGCGTGCTAAGAAGAAGGGGAAAAAGCCTCTCCTTGAAGGGGTAAGCTCAAAATATAATCCTTTGATACACCTGATAGTCGGACGGAATAAATGACGTTCTATTGAAGTACTCTTCTTTCATTATAATGAGAGGTCCATAACTCTTCCGTGATTTGTTAAGATTTGTAAACTTTATTTTCTTGTAGGAAAAGATTACAAAGCAAACCCTCATGGAGTTGGCTTTGAGCGAGCAACTGAAGGAACGTCAAGAGATGGAAAAGAAACTTCAGAAACTTGCGAAGACAATGGACTACTTAGAACGGGCAAAGAGAGAAGAAGAGGCCCCACTGATCGAGCATGCATTCCAACAGCGATTGGTGGAGGAGAAAATCCTTCATGAGGAAGAACAATTGGTTAGCTCCTAAATATTCTCTTCAATTGTGAATTCCCCATGATAATTTCCTTCAATGTTTCTTGTGTTGATTTATTTAATGCTTCTTGTAGAGAGAGATCGAGCTTAGTAGGCAGCACCATGCAGGTGACTTGCAAGAAAAGAACAGGCTCTCGAGAATGTTGGAACATAAGGTATGTTTCCTCCTGCAATATCATTACATCTTCATGAATGACTGGTTTGATCTTTTACTTTGTTTCTAAATTTTGGTGCTATCCTTATCGTTGAATAATTTGGTCTCTTTTTGCAGAATATTTTACAAGAAGGGATTGCTAGCCGCCGCGAGGCAGAGTTTATCCGGCTTAAGAAAGAGAGGGAGGATCAGATCAACCAATTAGTTGCAATGAGAAAGCAGGAGAGGGAGAAGAAACGGAAATTGCTCTACTTCATCAAGTCAGAAAATGAGCGACTAACGAAGTTGCACGAAGAGGAGGAAAGACGGAAGCACGAAGGTGATGTTTACTGTGCAGAATTATGGTGTAAAATTTGTCATTTTAATATTTTTGCCGGGTGCATTAGATATTTCAGGAAGCAATGCTCTTTTCCTTTTTTCATATGATCGCTGATTCGCTGGTGTATCCTTTCGATCAAAAGCTGCTTCCATTTGCTAATACCAGGCTAGAAGGCATTATATAGTTAGCTGACTTCGCTAAGTAGTCCAGGAGTAGAAGCTTTAACACATGAATTTGTGGGGTACTTTTGGTGAAAAAGTATATACGACAATGGGTACTGGTGTGGTAGCCTTTAAAAACCACACCAGTACCCATCTTCCATTTTTTGCATCCAAACTTCATTAATCTCACTTTCACATCTTCCATTTTTTTTTCCTTAAAATTATCACTCTTTGTGGTTCATAAGTCACAGCTTATTCTTATCCTTTTTGACCTCGTCTGAGGACTAATCAAACAAATATTAAATTGCAATTTCTCTCTGTATCAGAGGAGGAACGGAGGAAGAAGGAAGAATCCGAACGCAAGGCTAAGTTGGACGCCATTGCGGAGAGGCAGAGGCAGAGGGAGAGGGAACTGGAAGAGAAGGAAAGGCTTAGAAGAGAAGCTCTCCTGGGCCGTGCATCTGAGCCGGTGGTCCGTCCTGCCGACCCCATCCCTGGGCCACAAGCTTTGCAGCCCATCCCTGCTGCTGCAGCCGTCTCTGCTGCGGCTGCGGCTGCGGCCGCGGCCCCTGCTGCCCCTGCTGCTGATCCTGCTGCCCCTGCCGCTGCAAGTTCGGGACGATATGTCCCGAGGTTCAAGCGCGCCGCCGGGACTGAGGCCCAAAAAGCTGTGCCCTCTCCCGAGCCCGATAGGTGGGGCAGGCAAGATGATCGGCCTCCCCAACCCAGCGATAGGTGGCGGAGTGATGACCGCCGCCCATCATTTGGGGGTGGTGGCGGGTCGAGATTGTCATCATCCTCATCCTCATCCTCTTGGTCTTCGTCTAGGAATCGTGGGTGATTTTGATGGTGTGCTTCTATCAATGGCCGTGTTTTTTGTAAGAGCGGACTTTTAATTGTGCTGTGTTAATCTAGAGGAAGTTTGTTTTATTCTTAGATCTGTTTTCTGTCCGCCCGAGTGGTTATGAAATTTTTGAAGTTTGTGACGTTCCGAAATTTGTAGTATGACCTATGATTATGAATTTTGGGAGACTAGTCTCGGCCTTAATTTATGCTCCAGCTAAAATCGAAGCTTGGTCAATGTGTTTTCCTTTTCTTTCTGGGTTTTTGATTTAGAGCTTCGCCTGCTTTTGTGGTGATTCTTTTTTGTCGATTGTTAGATCAACAGCTACACTAAACAAGCTGACGAGTTGGTCTTGCCTTTCAGAGTTGTATAGAAACGAAATTGCATCCGAGGGTATGATTTGCGCGGTTGTAGCTCCTGAAGTTGATTGAGAAAGCTTTAAAAGCCTTAATTGTGTAATCGTTCGTCATAGGCTTTTATGCTGTAGCTTGAAGCACAACCTTCATCTTTCAGCTGCTTTTGGGTGGTACGGGCTCAGTTTGGCCTCAGAATTACAAATGCTTTTTGCTCAAAATTAATAACCATCTCCACTGGAAAATTCGCTTATAGGATAAATGCCGTGAATTGCGAGAATCATGGCGTTTTAATTTAAAGCTTGTAATTGTTCGTACAGAAGGCTCGCCAAATTCCAGGATTTCACTATGATTCCAGCATAGGCGCAGTTTTCTTCACTTTCTAAGAACTAAGAACAATGAAAACCTCATTCCCAGGTCTACACACTGAAAACCATTCACGACGAGAAATGGAAAAATAAGCTCACACACCAACGAAGAAATATCAACACAAGCAACCGATTTCACCTATTGCCAGTTCTCAAGATTAATTCTATAAGACACGAATGTCTTATCAAAACATACAGATAGATGCATCCATTTGTGTGGCTGTCATTAGACGAACCCAAAACATCATTATGAAGTTGCACTCGCATCAAATCCATCAAAAATAAAGCCTCAATTAGACTACTGTCTGAATCTGTAGTTTCCTATTCATACATCGTTTCCCCCTAAATTTTACACACTGCTTCCATAAATTTTCTTGCCCTCGACAAGATAGAATTCCAACAGGAAAGTTAAAAAAAAAACAGCCAAAAAATTAAAATAAAATAAAATAACCGAGTTGCTAAACTACAGCTCAAACAGTAAGAGAACGTAAATTTTCAAACCCTCTCTAGTGAACAATACAGCAAACCACAAATCTCTCGAGTCAGCAGACGGGGAAATGCTGTCACTCCTTCAAACGCCATCACTTGATTGATGTGAATGAGCCTAAACATGTAATGATAATAACAATAATAGTAAAACCCTAACTGCACTATGGTTTGTTGGATCAAATACATCACCTAACACACACTATACTTATCAGCAATCAAATTTTGCACGAGAGCCGCAGCTACTTCAACCACAAAGCCTGAAAGTATCACCAGCAGTCGAGCAGCCCTTGAGATGACACTCCTCGTCTTTCTCTCTCTCGGTTGAATATAGAAAAATCAGCGGGAAAATTTTAAATGAAAACGGATCCTATTTTGGTAGAAAATTAGGCAAATGATGTGAAGAAGAACCCCAACGAAATTAGGAGGAAGACACCTGCGGAGTTAGCTTTTTCTGTAGTGGAGTACATTCTAGCATGTTATGAATCCACCATTTCATCCTGCAACTCGCTCGGGGCGATGAGCCCCGGGATGGAGAGCATCCTTTGGCGTTCCCTCTCTCTCTGGGCGGCAGCCTCCTCGGCGTATAGATCTTTGTTGTCCTGCATATTGAATTCCAAGAAATTATGGCAACATGGTACTATTTCTACCATTCACACACAAAGGGTCAAGCACTCTACAGCTTTCTATGAACCATGGAATATTTATATGCAATATAATTGACACTGCTTCATTTTGGGAACAGATTTTATGGACGCCCTTTCATAGCGGTGACACTTAAATGCTCACTTATATTGCTATTTAGGTATTTAGTAGATGGATGTATGTGGATGCATGTGAAAAAAGACAGTACGCCTAGTTGCCTACAAGTTAAAAGCAGGAATGTTTTTTCTTCTTCACCACAAAAGTACAACAACTAGAAAAATAATTTAAAATACCTGTGCCGAGAACTCTTTCGATTGCACAAGGAAGTCCCGTATATGATTTTTGAAAGTCGGAAGGTCACTTCTTGATTCTAAAAGCCCATCAACAAATTGAGTAATCTAGGAGAGAGGAAAAAGCACACAACTATCATGCCTACCCAAGTTCAAGAAGGAAAATAAAATTAGAAAGGATGTTAGATGCGAGTTGCTACCTCTGCAACAGTCATATTTGGAAATGACGATCCCAAAAGCTTTATGGTGAAATCACGAACAAACATCATATTATTTGGGTATGGGTATGGTACGGTGGAAGCATCCCACAAGGGCTCAGTGAGTGAACTTGAATCGACCTGATTATTGACTCAGTGCATTTATAATATTCACCATAAGAGAGTAAGCAAGAGCGGTGGAAAGAATAGCTTTTGTATCTTACCAGGTAAAACAAATGATGAAGCACCAAAACATGTAGCTTAAAACCTGGCTTGTGGAATGTGTCAGTTAGCACAGCAAAAATCTCTTGTTCAATTGTCAAATAGTAAGTCCGGTAAAATTGATTGCAGAACTCCGACATCTGAAAGTAATTGTGCTATTGATAGTGAGATTTGATGCATATTTATTTAGTTATGGTTGAACAGGGATAAGCAGAAGTTAAAACCTCGAAGTTCTTCAGCATTTCCAATAAAAGATTAAGCCCAGTCTCAGCAATGTTTCGCTCAGTATGCCGAAAAGCCCAATTTATGGAGTCCATAACAAGTTTCAATTGCTGCATAGTAAAGAAAAAGAAACAAATAAAGGAAAGGAAAAAAAACAAACAGACTAGTATTGAGGAAGCTACAATCTGGACCAAGAATGTCAAGGATACTCTTAAATACTAACCTGGCTAGACAGCTGAATAAGAGCTTGAAAACAGTGGGTCCCAATCGCCCGAAGTAAAGAGAAGAATTTGAGACGGTGTTCGGGATAGTCTTCAAAATTCTTCGTAATCATCTGTACAGAATGAAACAAAATTTGCTGTATAAGAGAACAAAGCAAACAAGAAAATCTAGTGTCTTAAAAATTATTATGCTATCCTTACATCAAGGGTGCACTGGAAAACAGCTTCAAATATGCGAGGCACGTCCTCCATCATTGCAGACTTATATCTGCAAGGATTAAGTCCACAATACTATAAGAGATGAAGAAATACAGATTTAATTCTGCAAAAATAAGACAACAGTATCCAAAAGTCAAGACAGTAGAAGCAGCTATTGCAGCTGCATCAATCCTTATCGGGTAATTAGAAGATTTTTTGGGCTGCTGATATTGCATTTAAATTTGCCTACTTGTTTGTTGAGTGCATTTCAGTATTGTCTGTTAGCGATGCAGTTAACTACAGCGGCATCAGTGAAAACGAATTCTTTCTTAAATGTACAAATAACAATATATAAAATAATACTGCATAGAAGGGAGAAAGGAGAAAATGCATATATACTTGTTTATAATAGTAGCAAAGAGGGATAAGACTTCAGATTCCCTCGCATCAGGCAAATTTCTGGCATAGTCACCAAGAACAGGATCCATCATAGGTGGAACAAACTGCTTTCCAATCTGTGATTGACCTTCGGCCTTCTCTACAAATGTCTCAATCAGTTTGAGAGTCTCTCTCTTGACAGATCTATTAATATAAGAAAAATTTAGCTATGCAAGAATAACTCCATAAAATTCACAAACAACCAAGTAATATATATATATATATATATATATATATATATATATATATATATATATATATATATATATATAAACAAAGAAAAGAAAAAGGAAGTTCGAGGATTTGTAGTGTTACCTCAACAATTTTACAAAAGATGTTCTAGAAGCAAAAGGTCCCCCTTCAGCTATGGTGTTAGAAATGAGTTCGCTGTACATTCTGTGATGAAACCAAAATTATACAATTAGTACATAAAAAAAAATACGAAGTACATGCTTCGGCATTTGTTTGTGTAAAGACATAAGCTCAAAATATAAGATAATGGAGAGAGAAGAAACGGAATTAGTGATAGTACACAGCCAACTTTCCACTACTGATACCATTGTTTTTCCATCATGACAAATCGAATACAAGTTAAAATAAACGAATTAAAATCTTACCTGTATACAGTGAGCATGTCCAGGAATATCAATGATATTTGTGGGATAAAAAACTGTCCAAGTGAACTAGCAACACAGGTATTTGTCTGCCAAGCATCAACAGGCACACCCAATTAATATGCAATACCTTAAAAGCAAGACCATAGCTCATTTAAACACATCAAGGTTCATTTTCAATCAAGATTCATTTTAAACACATCAAAGAATTCCGTAACCAATTGCTAGAACATGGAAGATTGGAAGCAATCAAGAAGTTACATAATATGGAAAGAAAAACAGCAGTCCATATAAAATATTCCAAGGACAAAAATCTTCCATATGTAAAATGTTAGTGATATGCTCTCACAAAAGTGGGACACAAAAAAAAGGAGGCTTTTCAACATATTAAAAGTAATGAAAACATGGATAGCCACATGCGATTATAATCTTTTAGCAGTCAGCTAAACAAATATTTTAGCAAGCAGCAGTACAATCCTAAGTGCCATTTACTAGTTCTGCAATAAAGTTTATGCAAAAATACCTGCAATATATTAAGAATAGCTCGTATGACATCCTGATCCTTCAGGACATCAACGCTTTGACTAGCCCGTCCAATGATTTCAGCCCAATTCTAAGAAAACAATTAGTCAAATCATCAGTCACCCACACGCAATGCAAAAAGTGTAACTTAAAAATGATAACAAATTGAGAGTTAAACAAAACAGACAACAAGAGCTAATAATACCAGATAACAATAAAAAACTGTGAGTTAAAACCAGATAAATGCCAACAATACTAGAAACACATTACCTGATTTGGAAGTTCCATCAACCTTCTCAGATACTCATCTCTCTTAGGAGGATCAGATTCTGCTTGAATCATGTGACCAACCTGCCAAAGAAAAAAAAAAAAGGGCCAAAGAAAACGAAAAACTAAATGTTATTGAAAGAGCATGGTGTATCACTGGAAATTTGCAGCAATAAGATGCACAATACCGATTCATAAAATGTATGAATCTGATGAGGCTCCAGATCCGCAATAGTACTTGGAAGGGTGGCTAAAAGTTCAGATACGAATGGCTCATTCTCGCCAACCTGAATAAACAGTTAATAATGTAAGAGGAAAATATGCTGATATCGATAGCATGATTGGTTCTCTGTTTGTCGAAATAATGGGAAAAAAAAATCCAGCCACAAACCATCATCTTGGAAACTCATTAATAAAAAAAAAATTACAATATCTTTGGGTGATAAAGCCAATTATAAGTTTGTTCAAAATAAAAAGTCTAAAATTTAATTAGTCAACAAGCTGAAGAATTCCAAATTTGTTCACATTCTATTTCATCTTTCGGTTGACCAATATGTACATATGACAGAAAGATAAAAATGTATGGAGACTCCCTCAACTTCATGAGTATTATGAAATAGCCCCTCGATTTATAGTTCTTTTGGTTGACACCTGTTCAGCTTTACATTTTCTTTTTGGGAATTGTGTGATTTTAGTTAATTAAATTAGAGATTTCACAAACTTTATTAATAGTTCTATCAATTTAATGGGTTTAATCATGTTATCACAAATAAAAGTAAGACAATTAATATCTAATAGTCAATAGAGTCATTAAATTTAACGAAAGTATTAACATAACTAAGTATAATAGTAATTCAAATTAAAGAACAAAATTAGGAGTTAGAAGGATATCAGTAAGAAAAGTAAAGGGGGTGGCCTGATTGATTGAGGGGTATCAATACATCTTCACGTTAAAAACATAAAATTGTAGCTAATTCTAATTTCTTTTAAATTGCAAAAGCAGCTTTTTTAACAAATTTTTTCTAAAGCAAAAAGAAAGCAGATGAACATTAGTGAAATGTACGAATGAAGATATAAAGATGCTGACATATTTAAACCCTTCGAGAATATTAATTGAGTTTAAATCATCTCAAAAAGGGACAATACCTGTGTAACAACAAACTTGCGTTTGCATTTCTGAACAATCTTTAGAAACGTATCGCATGCCATATCCTGCAAAGAGGGTGAGAATAGATCTCGTGTAAAGATACATATAAATCGTATCTTCAAAAAGTTTATTCTACATCAAATTCACTAGAGGAACCAGGACCCATGATACCAGCAAACAATGCAAAATCATGGAGAAATAATTAAGAAATAAATTGAAGAGCCAAAATATCCAAACAAAACAGAAAGATTGACTACCTGAACTCCTGGATGTGTTTCATGCATAAACTCAAATAATTTATTCACCACTGTTTTCAGAAACTTCCAATGAGCCCTAAGAAATCTAGGATACTGCCCCACTACATACCTGATAATATACAAAGTAAAATGAATAAATTAAAAAAAGTCATTTTACATAATTAAATGAGAATGTGAAGCGAAATATACTGACATAATGTTACTTGCTATTACAGCTTTGTTATCCTTCCCTTTGGTGATTTCACAAAGATTCAACAAATCGCGGATAACCATCACAAGAAATCTATTTTCCTGAAAAACAAGAAGAACAAATATGAACCTAAGCAGTTATTTGAAAAGATATGAACTTTCATAATGATGCAACTAAATATCCAAAGATCAATTGGTAGGGCATAACTTGCCTAAGAAACATTGACAATATACATTTCTAGCATACCTGCTCCTCCAGCATGGAACCAGATATTGATCCAATCGCCCAGCATAAAGTATTTAAATTGTTCCAAGACCAATCCTCTCCATTCAATTGTTTACTTAACTTCTTCAACATCTGAGATACAAAAAGAAGACTCATATTGCATAGAGCGCCTTTTTTGGGGAAAAAAACACCAGTAATGAAAAGTAACCAGCTGGAAATGATAAGAATACATTATGCATAATAAGATTTAATAATAATAAATAATGAACAGTTAATGACTTGAGATATTATGTGCAATAATACACCGTATCAACCTATACCTGCTGTTCTGTATCCTCAAGATCAAGGTGCGACAAGTAGATGAGTGTTTCCCTCATAATCTGCCAAAAAGAACTATAGTTACTTAACGTCCTTTGAAACCAACAAAGAGAAAGAACACAAGATAACAAGCAAATGTATAATAATCAAGCATAAATAGTTTCTAGGGAAAACTTCAAATACCACTCCTATGGTTTCACACTTTTTTATTTTAGTACCCTGTGGTATAATGTGTATCAATTTAATACCCCGTAGTTTCATTTTTCTCTTTTTATTATCCCCTCCACTAATTTTTTTTCATTAAATTACTAACAAAATTAAAACTAAAATGTACTAAAGTGAATATTCAATAAACCTAGGTGGGGTATCTCAAGTTTTTTGTACATATTATATAATTTAACGAAATGTTAACAGAAGAGCTAACGAAAAGAGAAAAATAAAAACCACAGGGTACTAAATTGATACGTTTTAAACCACAGGGTACTAAAGTGAGAAAGCGCGAAACCACGGGTGGTATTTGAAGTTCACCCTAGTTTCTATTCCATCCATAAGAGAAGGGATTCCACATCAAACGCTAAGAAACCCCTTTTCAATTGTAAGATGAAAACATCTAATTTAGAGATTCCATGAGGCCAAAATTATTGTTGTTCCCTGATCCAACAACTTTAAACTAACCAAGAAGCATTTAGGTGTGAAAAAGTAAAATGAAGAGCAGATTCCTACAAGAAAGATAGCCTGATTGGGTAACACACCTTATATTGAACGAGGACATCATTGTCTTTCATAGTTTCGCGAACGATATTGCCATTTTCGTCTTCGACAATCAATACTTCCTCAGGCTTTGCCATACGACAAATCATGAGCATTCTTAACTTTGATAAAGGGCCTGAGTATAGCTGTCGCCTTTGAAGAATTGCTGAACCAAGACCATCTAACATTCCTGAGATCTGGGGAGTCTGCAGAATAGCAATTGTCAATCATAATGTAAATATCCTTTTCTACAAGCAACTGATCTCGAAAGAAAGTTACACTTGATACGACATGAGAATTCTAAACAGAAGGTGCAGTAAATAAAGTGGGAAAAAAAGTCAGACTGCTCTATATCATCAACTTAATAATACAGAAGAATGTTGACTTCTCATTCAGAATTGCAAGTTCTTTATATTGTTGACTAACAAAGGTAGGAACTAGTATTCTTGTACAGATGATTCACTAGCGTGTCTTCACCTACATATCATATTACATAATTACTATCAAATAAAGGAAGTCAAACATGGGATGCCAAATGATAACTTGTTAGACCAATATGATAAACAAATCTGAACAAAAACTACTAACGGACAATGCTACTCCATAATTGACGAGAACAGTCAAATTTACAATGCGACTCCATAATTGAAGAGAACAGTCAAATTTACCTGAAGCCCCATCATTGCTGCAGTTGCTGCAGGCTCCATCTGTTGATGTGCTTCAAACAGCTCCAGGACCATAATATTCCAATAGTCCAGGCAAACCTGCCCAAATAATAACCATATAATCAACTAGGTACTATTCAAAAACACTTTTTATCAGGTCCAGGCAAACCTGCCCAGATAATAACCATAAAATCAACTAGGTTCTATTCAGAAACACTTTTTATCAGTCTAGAAGTAACTAACTTATGTACCTTGAAAACCTCCGTGTCCTCAATATACGAGATGCCAATAAGATATTCAAGGCCCAAAAGCAATGCAGCCCTATTTTCAGGTGTGGACTCCAATACCCGCATATGTGACTGCCACCATGTAAAATTAAAACTCCCACGCCATAAATTTAGATAATTTTTAAAATGTACAAATATATAATCCAAGATCAAAAGCACCACTACATGCATAGCACAAGAAAATGGCACAAACACAAGTTATAACTAGTGAGTAGATGAAGTGAAAAATCTGACCTACTTGTGTGTAGATGAAGTGAAAAATCTAACCTATCAACTCTTTTCAACATGAGAGCTTATATACTAACAAAAAGATACAATCTTTAGCTAGTGCAACAGTAGATCATTGAGTTCAAGTAAGCATCTAAAACCACTATGCTCTAATTTAAGCATGTCGGGTATAGAATTGGCCAACTTGCCTTATAGAATGAAGTGAAAAACAGTGCGAGGTTCTGGAAAAATGCCTGCAAATAAGTGTAATAAGTGATATTAGCCCAAGTTCACCATCATGGCATAATGCTGTAATAAAAGCAAGTCAAATACAAGAATTGAATAGAAAGTAAAAACTATTCTACCTGTTCTTCAGTAGAGCCATTGGCATAAGCTTCCGGGATATTCGTTCCAGGAGGCAGAATAGTCTAAACATAATAAAAAAAAGGTGGGGAGTTCTCAACTTGAGTTCCACAAAATAGAGTCTAGAGTTATGTTGTCAAGAAGAGGGGAGAAAAATATCCTACAAAAAACTTCAAATTTTAGACAGGGATAATAAAAGACTACCTGCAATTGCATCATGAATATGGTATACATCTTAACATACTGCATGTCATAGAATTCACCGAACTGGAGAGAAGCAACCTGTGAAACAGTAGAAGGTATTACACCAGATTGAAAAAGGTAGGAGAAAAACACAGAAGCGATAGAACTCTATCAAAATGACCTATGGCACATGGCCTTACAAACTAATCAATGAATGTCTTATTGTGAGTGGTAAAAAGGACTCATTTGACGAAGTTTATTAAGTCAATGGACAGTTAAGAGAAACGGGGATGGTGTGGCAAATTTTACAATAGGAAAGTGTCATGTATGTACCTCTGTTAAACACTGAAGTGTTAGATTCCGGTATGAAGCCACTGGAAAAAACTTCAAGAGTGTCTCTAGCTAGCATAGCATTAACAACAGGGAGAATAGTAAGTATGGCAAATAAACCTCAGAAAGCATGCTATCACAATCATATATAGCACACGGAGAGAAAAAATAACACATAATTGTTAAAAAACTAACCAGTGGCGATTCAAATATATAACCAAGAGGAATCCATGATAAAAATGCATGAAGGGTTGCCAATGTAGCCCGTATAAGCTCTGTTCTCTGTGATGCTGATAGTACGTATAAGCATAGCTCATGAATGAGTTGAAATTCACTGTTATACAAACAGACGAAAATAGGTAAGATTCATATGCTGACAAGAACATAAAAGTGAAACGATATAGACACCTTGTATGTTGAAGAGCACATAAGGGAGGCTATCTAGAAAATTTATCTTATATTTTGACAAGCAAATAGAAGATGATCAAAATAATGCCAGCATAAAGCTCCAAACAATTACCATAAAGATAAAAATCAAACATGATATGAACCTACAGACTTACATAGATCCCGCTATGTCAAAAGTAAGAAGTCTCAGTAGTTAAAAAGTTACAAGATTACTCCATGACGAAAATAATCAACAACTAACCTCCATACAAGGTCTTATAGTTTATTTTCATGTTGCACACAGCATAAATCAACAAAACCATTTTGTCTTATTGTATTTCAAGATACATAGCAATACAAACTTCAGCAAGCCATAAGGTTCTTTACTGTAATAAAAGATAACAAAAATAAGGTCAAAGAAGAAAGAAGTATCCAGTGCAGGAAAGTGAAAAAAAAGGAACCATTACCTATTCAGTGACTGCTTGAGTTCTTTAATTTTTTGTTGAGTCATCTCTCCTCTTGAGAAATCGAAAACTTCCTCACTCAGAAGCTAAGCATTGATAGATAATGTTGAATAAATCATTCTGTAATGAAAATTAAATCATTATAAAAGAATGGTACATACCTTCAATATAACCATGCAATTCTCGCAGATAGTTTCACTGCTCTTTGCCGCTGAAACAAGGTCAGGAATGAAGCTTTGCCACCTAGCAGGCCACTCGTGCTTTAAGACCTGTTTTAACAGGAAATACACGTAATCAGAAAAAAAAAAAAAATTTAAAGGTTTGGCAGTGCAAGCAATGAGCATAAATCTCTCAGAACTATGACCTGAAAGATAACAAGAGAAACTATCTTTGAGTAGCCAAAATATCGTGAAACAAAAAACTCATTTTTATGAGAGGAAACAGCATGAACATACTAAACCTCTTATGAGAAGAAAAAGTGCAAACAATGGAATACACACTGAAAACAGAGCAAAAGAAACTGAAAATTGTTTATGTTCCAAACAGAAAGCAACTACCTGCACCAAGATGACATTGAGTTTGTTAACATAAAGCCTCTCCCTCCGGAAAGAAACTTCATTGCTGGAAAGCTGATCAGATCAAAAGCAAAGAAGTAAAAAATGAACAAAACACAATTAAGACCGCATAAGCAAAGTAACAACCTTGGCAGATATGTATACCATAAAAAGATTAACCCTTCTACCTGTACTATAACATCTGATATATAGTTTTTTATACCATCACGTTGTTCAACTGGCAAAGCATTCCACTTGTACTTGATAACACTTTCTAGTACCTACCAAGGGTAAAAGAAAATATTAAATTTTGGCAAGACTTCAAAGGTAACAAAGAAGATACATAATTTTTAAAAAAATATGTATTTTTCAAACAGCTAGTAGTAAAGGAGATTAAAGAATCAATAGGAAAAGAACAGCTGCAAGACAACGACATGGAATGCCTGAACATTCTTTTACGCCATTGAATTAATACAGTTGCTTCTATACACCACAAATCGTAGCCGTTTAGCCCATGATTGGTAGAGGTTTCTGATGTGGTCAAGTCACTGCATCACATAGTCTAGTCACCCTTGACTACTACTAAGTTTCGAGTCCTACAATAGTTATGGTATTAAATAGATATACAGACCTAATTGACAAGCTGACTGCAGGAACTTATGCAAAGACCTAAGCAAAGGTAAAGACCCAAATGCCAGAATTTAATCCATGTTATTTCTCCGGTCTAACTTCGAAATCCCCTGCAGTTTAGACAGGTATGACCAAGTTGGAGCCATATGACCAGATGGATCCATATGGCCAAACCACCACAAGGAATCAATAGAAAAAGTAAATAAAAAATAAAATTGGAGAGGGACACTAACTATTTATCAGGGATTTGGAGGAGTTGATGGCAAGGACAAGAGGTTCACTGGTGTCCCATGAAAGAAAAAGAGCAGCAACCGAAGCAAAAGGCTGATGTCATGATATGTTTCTTGGGATTTGGGGGGAAGGAAAGGCATCCTAGATATGAGATTGCTACCAGAAAATAAATAAGCGGCAGCTGTCTAAACTCTGTTACCTATTCGGGATATTCTCTAATACAACCATGCAAATTTGCCATAAAGGGTTCCTAGAGTTACGTTCCAGGACCAAACAAATTACATAAGAATCATTATGACATGGCAATTCCCTAATTGAGCAAAACTTTTAAGTTGTTATCTTGACCTCTATCAATGAAATTAAAGGTTTCCTCTTTCTCTTTATCACAATTAAATTATACGAAGTAGGTATCAAGACAATGATAAGCACTATAACAGAAGCATCTTTCTGTCTTCATCCTCGAAGATTTCACTACTTATGTAATTAAGGAAAGGGATTGAAGGGCGTTATACTTACTTGAAGTGCAAAGAATTTACTGTTCAGGTTCTGTGAGTTCTGTAAAATGTGAACAACCTGCAGCCACGTATCTGGATTGTTCTGCAACTCCCGTAATATTTGATCTGCTGCTGACCTCTGCCAACAAACAAGTAGCGTAAGCAATGCAAGTTACCACAAAAGGTGGTAAAACAAAATGCAGTCGAATTACATACTATACTGTGCGTTGAACAAAAGATGGTGTGACACAGAAACAACAAACATCATGCTAAGCTTTAAAAAAGAGAGCTTATTTTCGAATTGTCCATGACACCATAGAAAAATACTAAAGCCATCCAGGAAACTAAACAATGAACGAGATTACATATACAACCAAAAACAACAACACTATAATTTCTCGTAGAGCAGACATAAGTTAATCTCCATGCAAATATACTTTTGTCCCAAACAAAATCCTCTTTTTCCTTCAAAAATCTGCAGCTGGCCCCTTTGAAACACGAATTTAGACTACAAAGCACAAACATTAACACGGAAAGGGAGAGAACAAAGAGACACCTTTGCGAACAAAATCAAACGAGTAAACACCAGTTAGAACAAAAACCCACACAAAACCCTATTCGACCCACGCCTCCCACCACAGCAAAACACCAAATTAGAGCACCAAAAGCACTTCCCTCCCTACAAACAAAGACGAATACAACGATTGCTAGTGAAGAAGGA
Source organism: Aechmea fasciata (assembly GCA_025177825.1). Lineage (NCBI taxonomy): Eukaryota > Viridiplantae > Streptophyta > Magnoliopsida > Poales > Bromeliaceae > Aechmea > Aechmea fasciata. The sequence continues at coordinate 4,945,998 of CM045943.1, read as the reverse complement.
TCGAAGGGGAGGCGTCAAGGTATCGAGCTACTCACCTCCTCCTTAGATCCCGTGCCGTAGAACGCGGCCACGGTGGCGTCGAGTAGCGCGACATCGATCGGCTGGCTCAAATCCCGGAGCTTCTCCGCCATGAGAGAGGCCGGCTCAGATCGGGCCGCGGAAACCCTAGAAACAGAGGGACGGGAAAATCCCTCCGAACGTTCTAGAACGCGGTGGAGAAGTCGAGCTCGAGGAAGCAGCGGGGCGACGAAACCCTAGCTCTTCCACTCTTCGAGGGATTCGAATGGGGGCTCGCTTCTTCGCTTTCCCTCTCTTTCTCTCTCTCTCTCTCTCTCTCTCTCTTCCACTCTTTTTCTTCGCTTTCGCTCGGCTTCGGTGGTCGCACGAAGACGCGAACCACGCATAAGAAAAAAAAAATATATAACAAATGTATAGAAAGATTATACGGAAACGGAAGCGGCATTTGGGTTTAAGACGCGTAACTTAATGGGCCCGGAATTGTACGTAATTACGTAAATGGCACTGTGGGAGTGGCGGGTTACTGCTGATTTGTACGAAGGTGACGCATGCGGACGCCTTAGATCCAACCGTCCGCTTATGTTTTGACGGCTGAGAGTGGACCAAGGGCTACACTGTCGGCGTGTGGTGGGCCTGGGCCCCATTATGTGACGGGGCATTGTTTATGGACTTATTTGCAAATTTATTATCGTAACGCACACGCTTTATTATTAATACTTTAAAACTAAATAAATAAACTAGCAAATTGATTAAAAAAAATAATAAATAATAAATAAATATTTACAAAACTTACTTGAATATACTGATCATTCTTAGAGTCAGCTATTCGAACTGTCAAATTTTTTATTTTATTATCTAATCTCTTATTAATTTATTTAGTTTAAATTAGTCAATAATATTTTAATTTTAAAATTTAAAATAATTACTTTAATGAATTGTATAGTTGCAAAAATTATATAAGACATGCTAATTAAATTTGTATGGTAAATAACACATTAAAAATTTAAAAATTGGTATGCAGTTGAGGTAAGTTTTTTATTTATATATATTTACCTAGAAAATATAAGCTAAGAATGAGGATTTTTGAATTAAAAGAGCATTAGTTATGTGTTATTTGACTACAACTAGAGCATTGAACCATAAAAAAATACTACACCTGATGGTATTTCGTGGGCCGAGAGAAGGCCCACGAACTCGGCCTAGTAGTGGCCCATCAAACGGCCCAAACTACTTTTTTAATCGTTCTCGTGATTCGCGCCCTCAGTGGGACCCCACCAAGGGTCCGCGTATCCCCCGAGGACGACAAATTATTTCCTGGACCGCGTCCACAATGGACCGGTGTCCTACACGTACAATGTGTTGTGCTGTAACTTCCTCTTATCTTTTTTGCTATTCTAGCGAATAATTGTATTAAAAAAAATAAAAAAAAACTTTCAAAATTATATCTGAATCGTTATTTCGGTCGAGAAATTCTATACTATCACACTTGCACCACGTCATCAATAACAAGTCAATCACATTTCTTCTTTTCAAACAAAAGTACAATAAAATTACCTTTTTATAATTATGATGGGATATATATATCTAAAAGGAGATTTTTGATTGGTTTGTTACGCCACGTCATCAATATATCTATTGTATTCTAGAATTTTTCCATTCCGGCCACGAATAAAAAATTACTAACTAATAATACTTAATTGTAATTTATACACTCAATAACAAATTATATAAAAAGACAATCTAGTCACTACACTTAAACATGACTCAACTACAACATTTGATAAAAAAAAATTATATTTATGATGGGTAAAAATCCAACATTAAGTTGTTTTTTTTAAAAAATAATTAAACTTTATTATGTTTTAAAAAATCAAGAACATTTCTGTTTAATACTTTAGATGACATTTGATGATTTACATTCAATTTAATTGAATTTGGACACACCATTAATAATGTTAGGGCAAAAAGGAGTTGGGTCATGGTCGACGTGGTGCACCAGGTCCAGGGAATAATTATGTAGCGTATCCCCAACGGGGTAGTGTACGGCTACCCAGGCCTCTTCCGTAACGGCGCCACTTGCCGTTAACGGGCGACCCCTCTCTCTCTCTCTCTCTCTTCTTTCTCTCTCCTCCATATGAACCCGCACGAATGCCGAGCGAAACTTGTGTTCACTGAGAGGGAGAGAGAGAGACGAAGAAGAAGAAGAGCACCTGCGACAGAACACACACACACGAGAGAGAGAGAGAGAGAGAGAGGGAGAGAATTAGGGTTTCCTCCTTTCTTCATTTTCTCCCGCTCCTCAAAATCCACTAATATTAAAAAATTACGATCGTTAATTGGATTCGCTGGGATCTCAAAACAGGTTGTGATCGGAGGGTTTCGCGCACGGGGTGCCCTCGGAGCACGGGAGCGACGGAGGTGAGCTGTGGATTCCCCCTTCCGCCACCCCATTCCGATCCTTTTTCCTTGCGTGCATGTGTGGATTCCTGATGAAAAGATTGGATTTTTGTTTGTTTGTTTTTTAAAAAAAATGGGTTTTTTGATCTTTTTGAGAGATCCTCTGTTGCGTGGGTTCGTAATTTGGGGAGTGGTGGTACGAGGAGGATTTGTTGGAAACGAGTGGTGAGATTCGTATGAATAGTTTATTCGATTTGTTTATTTTGATACCGTAGTACTTTATTGTTGTGGGGCCTGTGTTGAGCTCTGTTTGCGATAAGCGAGTTGACTCGGTGACTCGGGATGGTTTCGGTGATGCGGATCGGCTCCTTGTTTGTTCTTTATCTTTTCCTTTTTCTTTCCTAATTAAGGAAATGATGAGCTAGGAAGTGTAAGCTTGGATTAACTGGTTGGATTAGTGGTGTATGAATTCTATTTCTAGTTTCAAGCTAGTAATTAGGCAGATATTTAATTTAGGGGGAGAAAAAGAAGAAATTGAGACTAATTTCTTAGTCTAATTGTTGATTTGATTTGGTAGCACTAATGAAAGCTGTTTTAGAAATGGTGGTTCATTATTTAGTATATTTGTTCAGGTCACACTTGTTTCAGATTAAGAAATCTTAAGCTAATATGCCACTAATTTGGATTTAATTAAGAAATCTATGCTAATACACTAGCTAATTTGGATTTTCGTATGTATATTTTCAGAAACTTGTATCTGCATGTACTTTATATGCCCGATTCGTCTTTCCTAACGTGAATCAGTCGCCACTGTCAGCCGGTGTGCTACAGTAATTACAATGACCTAGATTAGTGTTCCTAGGTCGAGGCCATGCACAAGTCGCTTAATCGGATACTACCGTCACTATGTTAGAGCTAAGCGAGCAGCAACAATGAGCAAGAGCTGAATAACATGGACAGAATTGATAATAAATATAGGAGAGTTCAAAGCTAATACGCCAGCTAATTTGGATTTTCATCCGTATACTTTGGAAACTTGTATCTGCATGTACTGTTTATACGCCCGATTTGTCTTTCCTACCGTGAATCGGTCACCACTGTCGGTCAGTGTACTACGGTAATCACAATGACCTAGATTAGTGTTCCTAGGTTGAGGCTATGCACAATTTGCTTAATCATACTACCGTGACTATTTTACAGCTAAGCAAGCATTAACAATGAGCCAGAGCTAAATAACATGGACAGAATTGATAATATAACTGAAACATGATGTAGGAGAAATAAATTAATGTAAGTGAAAGTATAAGTCACGCAGCGAAATTATAAAAATCTATTCATAAGAGTCGCACATTGAGTATTTACGGTGTAACTACATACCTAAAAGTCTATCAATTACCACATGTATCTTAAGGGTATAGAGAAAAGGCGCCCCATTGTATACATCTAAGTCCACAATCTGTTCATGGGCCATCTACAAGTGTACGCATGTGGCAGTATTTCTCAGCATCTACAGTCTCGTCCAGTGGTCCTACACGTGAGCTATACTGTATTTTTTCTAAATGATGGTATGAGATTTTGTCTTTTTTGAGCTATTTTGATTGCATGAGGAGAGAAGAGTTACCAATTTTTCTTGTCTTTAGTCTTAAGTTAATGAAATTACTTAACTAAGAATGGCGTTTCTACCAAAATGTCGATTATATCTGTCAATATTTCTCTAGAAGTAGCTTCCACTAGTAAAATTTAACACTTTCTTATAGATGCTTCTATAAATACTTGTATTTGTATCAGCATATTTCTCGGTCTTCTATTAATTTTCAACCTTATTGTCGCTTCATTTCTTGGACTTTATCATCGATATGTGTAGTTGTATTGTCCTGATTTTCTATATCACTAAATTGCTCATGTTTTTTTGGACTTTACTGGTTAATATCATAATCAGGTTCATATGTTGATATGCAGGGCCCATTTAGTCCGTAGTCTTCTCGTAAGCTTCCTGGCCGTGTGAGCTAGATTTCTTAGTCGCACAGCTAATGTTGCTTGGTAATGGCTAAAATCTCTGTTAATTTGAATATGTTATTTTGTATATCATTCAATGCCGGTTATAGAAAGCATGTTAACATTTTCTTTTCCCGATTTCCAATCAATTGTGATTCACAAATTGTAGTGTTGCCTTCAATTGAAAGAGGCATCTCAAGGCCATCGGCCATATTTTGATCAATTAGGATATTAAAAATTTGATCAGGCACTTTGCCCATTATACATATTATTCCAGCAGCAAGAACCTTTATATGGTAGACTTTGGAAGCAACATCTTGGTTGTGGCCCATGCACTGACTATGCTTGCTAATATTACATTTTTTATTTCCACTTTGCTAAAGAGCCAGCTAGCAACTCTTTAGGAAGCCCTTTTTTCCTTTTCCTTTCTGTGCATGTGATCTTACTGTTTAGATTTTCATTCATGTTCTCTGCCTCATACACTTTTGGGAAGAGTTTAAGGATGAGTCGTATCATATAAGATCTTATATGAGAAACAAAATGGACTAGACAACTTTGGTAACATAGTGAGCTCTCTGATTACAATTTGCTTACCTTATTAGTAAAGAAGGAAGAGGTGATGAATGCTGTTCTTAAATTTCTTTCCCAAAGTCATCGAAGTTTTTGAAACTGTTGTTTATTTTATCACTGGTATCTTATGCTAGGATATTCATCTCTCATCAATAATTTTAACCACTCTTTTTTCGCCCTTTTTTTTAAAATCTTTTACAGCGTACAATATCAACCAATAATCCAGGGAGCAAATTCTCGCATGAATTTTATAGAATGGCCCAAGAGAATCACGAAATTGTGCCTTACAACCCAGCAAACTTTCCCATCAGGCGCAAACGTGGACGTCCTCGAAAGTATGACTATCCTGGATATGAACCGCGAAGGAGAGCCCAAACATATTATCCTCAACCTAATCCGAGCCAACCTAATGCTAACCCTAGTGGCCAAGTGGTTCAGCCACAACCGAACCCCTCCCCTAGTTCAAGTCAGGTACCTTGTGGTTCAGCGGCTCATACAGCAGCTACTCCTACTTCTACTGCTAGTCATGGCCATCCTCGTGTCTCAGTAGGCCCAACAGCTGCTAATTCATGCCATGGGCCTGATGATCTATTGGGCAAGACAGTCTCCGGTGTCTTGGATGGCATTTTTGATTCTGGGTATCTGCTTACTGTGCGAGTGGGACCCACAGGGCCTGTCCTTAAGGGTTTGGTCTTTGATCCACGTGTATCTGTCCCTCTTTCGGCGGATAATGATGTGGCACCGCTGCTTCCAATGACAAAAAGAGGTGAAATTCCAATTCCTGGCCAGGCTCCAATCTCCATACCGATCCAAACTGTACCAAATAGGGTAACAGTTGCACAGCCTATTCAAATGAGGGAGCCGGGTTGTGAATTGTCCCCTCCTTTAAGTAGAAAGAGGGCAACCAAACATGATGGTAAGCATGTTAGTCCAGATATGCAATTTGCTCTAAAGTCCGAGTTAAGAGCCAAAATTCTGCGGGCTTTACTAAATAAAGCTGCCTCCGATGCTAATGCACAATCCACATCAGCGGCGCCTTCCAAATCTGGAAAGAGATTCAAACAAAACAAGCTGTCTTCAGGCACTTCTGCTGGAAAAATTGAGACATCTAAAGATATTGCTGACACTTCAGAGGGGGTTCAAAATATCAACTTTGTCGAGGGTCCAAGAGAATGTGAAGGTTCAAAGCAAATAAAGGGACCATTAGGTAAATGTGAATCTCTTTTTCTTAAAAAAAAATAATGCAAGAATCAACTTCTACAGTGAGTGGGCGGCTCTGTAACTTATGATAGGGGTATTTTTTTTTCCCATAAGAAACTGCACTGACAAGTGACATATGAAAGAACTGCAATGTTATGTATTCAATTTATGATTTTGGAGGGATGTATATTTAAAGGCCCTTCAGATTTTGAGTGGAAATGAGATTTTATGGTTGATAATTGCCCTTTTTCAGGCCAAATGCAGCAAGTAGCTACTATATTTTCTGTCACTGATGGATCATCAGGTAAAGGTGAACTGAACAATGATTTTTTTCTAGATTTCCGTTGAGTAGTTAGGGTAATGATGGATAATCAATTCTGCAGGTCAAATGGAGCAGCCTAATACTCAACATTTGACCTTGAGCAAAAACAAGGGATTGTCATGTGATGTAGTGGGACCAAGCATTCCTCTGAACAAACAGCCTAATGCTCAAACTTCTGGGTTAAACAGTGAAAAGGAAACATTAGGTAGCGTAAAATTTATTGCTCATTTCTTCCAAGGCTAAGGTGCAGGAAAAATATCTGTAAATACCGGTATTTTCACGTCTCCCCCTGAAATAATCATGACTTCATTTCATCCGTCTTACTACATGAAAAGTGAAAGGCTGGGATATTGTATGGGTTTCGATATTGGGGTGGCAAAACGAAAATTGTGAGATTTATAGGGGGCCTTGTGGCCTTCTTCTTATGTTTTGATGTGTACTTAATCTGATCATAGAAACTTTATTACTCAGGCCAAATACAACAAGCTAGTACTCCTATTTCAGGCTTAAATGCAACGGACCAGCTACCAGGTAATGTAAATGTGACCAAATATGTTTATTAGATTTCTTTAATCTTTTTTATGAAATAGGTTAAAGGTGGAAATGTGGATATTACAGATCAGACACAGCAACCCCATACTGAACCCTCTTGCTTGAATGAGATCAAGGACTCTTCTTCAGGTAGTGGAAGCTGAATTGAACACCCTGTTTTCAAATATGTACCGTTTATACTCCTGCATATTATCTACTTACATATGTTTCCTTCCAAAATCTTAGTTTTCATATATGAACTCTTGATTTCTTTTGTATATGCCCTGAATTTTACAAATTTATTTAAAATAATAACATGTAATATAGAACTAACTTCCCTTCTGAATGACTCCCCAACTTATGGAAGGGGTATTCGTTTCAAGAAATTGCAGTTTCAAGTATATATGCAAATTCAGATTTACAGGGTTGTATAGGTAAATAAATGATATTGCAGGGGACAAATATATGTAAAACGTCTCCAAACTTCTTTTAAGGGCTTCAGATTGATCATGGAATGTCGTTGGATTTCTTCAGGGAAGATACAGGACCCTGTTACAGAAGCTTCTGGTTTGAATGGAACTGAGGTTTTGTCAGGTAAAACCTAGCCGAACGAATCCTACTATTGTTGTTACATTTAGATGATAAGATTGATGGGGGGTATCTTGAATTCTTTAGGTGAGAACAACTTGCCTACTGCTCAAAGTTCTGAACAGCCACCACCTTCTGAAGAATCCAAAGAAGAGCTGGGAGAAAAAGAACATTTAGATCCGGTAGCTGCTGATAAGTCCGATATTTAAAAGGCTGCGGCGAAGCAAAGCACTCTTCAATTAGCAGTTGCAGCAACCAGTCTTCTACCAATTTAAATAGGTCAACCAAAACCTAACTTGCTAGTTTATATTAACTTTTATCTCTAAAGTTTTATATTGGACTATATGAGCTGAGACTTCTTTAAGTGTTGCCAATTAGCTTAATAGGAGCACATTCTTGTAGGCCTAAAGGTAATCTACATTTCACTGTAACCTTGATAATGTAATGTTTTCTGCTTACAATTTGAGAAAATAGTTGTGTTTACCGAATGTTTTCGGTTGGTATCTAAACAAAGTTAGCATATATTCTGAGTATGTCACTCCTCAAGTTTCATTGGCAATTCTGAAGAAGGATTAACAATTTATATTGACCAGTGTAAGTTTAGGCATCCTTGAGATGCTACCAAAGATTGGAGTTTTGGTGCTTCTATATTATGGTTTTTTTGTTATGGTTGTTGGTTTGTGGGGATGTGGATTTCTGAATATTGTTTGATGCAGGGCTTGGGTTGCTTAGATAAAGTATTGTACCAAATTACCAGCAGCACTAGAACTTAGATCGACTGTAATTAACTGTTCAACATCTCCACACCGATCTACCCTAAGTAATGCTTAAGTGTGCCACGAAAAAGTATTTTTTTTATTAATTTAGGTTTAGTTTGGTATTGAGGTGGATCTAATGCTATTAGATAGAATGGAGTTGAGAAAAAACACATAAGGATATAATTCAATATGCGGAAAGCAATATTACATATAAAAACAAACAGAATATTTTTTTATCGTAGTTTCTCACCGCACAGCACGTAACCCACAATCTCAAACGAAGCCTTAGATGCTGTATGGAATCACGAGAAAAATAAGAAATTGTGATAAAAAAAATATTATCTATTTTCATAAAAAAACATTGCGTTCTATAGATTGCAGTTACAGTATAATTTCTGCAATTCCACTGGAGAGAAAAAAAAAAAAAACATATCTCATATTTTTGTGCTATTTCTTATAGGATTTATCTTCATTTTAGATAACTACAAGTTTAAACCCAAATATAACAATAGGAAAACCAGCCGAGCTCACTAATTTTATTTTCGTTTGCCGCAGAAGTGATGTACAATGAGCGCTTTTGACAATGGGAGGAACAGCAGGGAATAGGAAAAAAAGAAGTGAATCGAAGCGATTTTTCTACTCTCTTTGGATCTGACAATAACTTGTTCTCGCAGTTTTCAAAAGAATTACAACCTCAACCATTATATACTACTCCAAAGGCAAAAAGATGCATGCATGTGCGACAAAAACTGCATGATGAAAGAAGAAACCAAGATTCTTTCTTATTAATTTCATTGAAACTACCCAGTAAATACGCCGTTTCCGTTGGGAACTACGATAGGCCGGATTGCTGGGAAGGGCTGCGAGAAAGGCATGCGGCTCGGCACCATCAGATGCTGGTTTCCGCCGTTTAGAAGCGGCGGGGTCACACACAATGGAGGCACGGTACCTGAAAAATTAAACATTAGTTGTTTATTTTCTCTTATGCAGTTCAAGTTTAACACGAATAAAGTAATGAATTGATATCATAAAGAAGCTATCTATGACAATTCTCTTTAGCTGAAAAGCACAAAACCACATTGCTCTTAGTTTCATTTTTCAGCATCTAAATTTAATACAAATAGAGATAGATCGAGAAAAACAAAGCAACCTTGAATGGATTGTAGTGAAGCTTCACTAATTCTATGTCCGTATCTGTCTCTACTTCGACAACATACTCTTCCTTACAACTGGAAATAAATGCTAACATTTGCGCGAAAGTCATTGGTTACCTTGAAGCTTTTGCATACTTGGTTGATATGGATTCAACATAGGAGGGGGTAATCCTTGTGAGATAACATTTCCTTGAATCGCATCCTTAGATCAAAAGGCGATTGATGAGTTACAAAGGGCATATACATATAGAACAGGATTAAATAACAGATGAAAACAAGTAAGAATTAGCGGAATTGAAAATTTGTGATTAAACTAATTTCAAATAAAAAAATAGATTAGGTAATTAGATAACTCTAATGAAAGGAACACATTGATGTTAAATGGAGAAAGGCCGAATTCACAAGTCAAATATGGATTGTTCAAATAAGTTCATGAGGCTTAAACTGCTTCGATCTGCTAAGACCACCTAGCTACCTAAAAGGTATATTAATTAGCGAACTCCATTATCAATACAGACCAGCAAAGTAAAGGACTTGGTGATCGCAGCAAAGATGTATTATCTCAGAGTCATGAACTGACAGGAAAAGCCATACACCTGATAGCCTTAAGGCAAGACATTTTTCCATAACAAAGAACATAAGACAAGTCAAAGATATGATGGTTACCGGAGAAACAGGATGCATGTAAACAAATTGACCAACTCGCGCAGCCATCTCCTATTACAGTGTGTCAAAGTGTTAGAAGCAGCCCATAATTTCAAAAGCAAATATGTTCAACCTGATGCCACCTTCACCATATAGTATTCAGGAATGTATTGAACATGATAAATGAGTCTAAGAAGAACTTACGGGTTGAGGATTTGGATTTATATAAGTGGGTCCCACTTGAACAGTTTGATATCGAGCCCCTACTCTGACTGGCTCTAGCATGCCAGCCGCATGCCCCGCAACCTGTGGGCAAAAAGGAGTATCACAACACATCGGAAGAAAAAAATATTAGCTCAACTAATGGAACAAACAAATGATATTAGGCACTACTTAGTAGTCTATTATTATCAATATTTTTATTACGTTGAACAAAGGGTTACTTACTGGTCGAGCAAAGTGAGTACCAATGGCGCTGTTTCCAGGTACCAGGTTATTATAAGGCACCATTTTCCGGCTTGGGAAATGGTTAACTTCAAATGATGATGGCAAATAACCATTAGGCATTGCAGGAACACTATTGGAGTAATAAGTTTGGTTCAGAACAATTGGAACAGCTGCAGCTGCCAACTTAGAGTTAGCATATGATGGGGAGAAAACTTCTGCATTAGGGTTGAGCTTTGATTCCTGCAAATTTTTTTTTCAGACACAAAAATTGCTTGTGTAAATATAAATTCAAGTCAACAGGTAAAAGTAGGCCAGAATACGCAAACCCAAACAATTTCAAATTTAAACTAACCTTTGCACCAAATTTCCCAAGTAGATTCTTTTTGGGGTTCGACGCCTCAGATGATTTGGTGGCCAAATTTGCAGGGCCATCTGACTTTTCTCTGTTCATATTCGCTGAACAAGAAATAAACAGCAAAAGCAGTTACAAGTGGCTTCATTGTTTTGCCTGACTTCTTAACAGATTTTCCATTCCAAGAAGAAAGAGCCAGGTGATTGGCAAACAAGAGGTAAAGAGCTTTTGCAGAGGCTGGGAGCTGGAATTACTTTCCGAGCATGAAAAGCAAAAACTTCACTTCAAAGTTTCTGCTTTTGCTGCAACAAGCTGTTGGTAGAATTTTAGGGAAAAAGTTCTTATAAAGTTGTTAGTGCTTCTTTGAACAACTCTACTCAAATTACAAAACTTCCAAGTAAGCCAAACAGGACCAAAGGGCCAAAACTGAAAATGTAATAATAACTCATAGATCATGAAGCCATCAAGCTACTCTGAAGAGGAGGCTGTTATTACTCACAACTAGGTTTCAAATGATGAACTTCATGCCCCATCTGCATAATATAAAGAATACTTTCAATTAGTACTCTGAAAATGATACAAAAGTAAATTATCCCAGAAATTTTTCTGTATAGAAGAAAACCTCATAGATGTGGTCAGACTCCTCCTTTGTATTGTATTTCCCAACCTGTCTGCAGCAGAGCCAATAGTTAAAATAAAATAAAATAAAATAGCCAAATATAACTACGTTCATAGCAAAAAAGAGGATAGAAAATGTTGATAGTGGAAAACTAGTATGTTCATTGACTGAAGATACAGTCAGTTCGTAAGCCCTATAGTCACTAGAGAAACAAAGAATACGGATTGATTCATTGAACCAAAACGTACCTCCCCATAACGGCATTATTTGACACACTAGATGGCACTTCAGCCTGAGAATACAAGTACCCAGATACTAATTAGTTCTAATGTTCATAGTATCCTTCGAAAACAAAAATATCAGTCAATTTTGGTTTCACCCATTACTTCCAAAGTTATTCTGATTAAAAAAAGAAAAAAAAAACTATGCTATAAGAGGTAGGCTTTTGAAGAGCCTGATCCGAGAACAACCTATTGCTAAGGAACAGTCAAATCTGCAAATTTTAAGCCGCCTCAATTGCGTGATTCCACATTACTTTTAAGATGCAAGTGACTTTAGCAACAGAAACTTTTATTGCCTAACCAATTAATCAATAAACATCACCTTTTCCAAGCACTTCCTATCTTGTATATCATTTCTCATCTGATCCATGCTTTCAGATTGCCTCCCTGGCACTCCAAGTTCCTCACTGACTTTAGCATCTTCAGTTATAATCAATCGTTCATTCTGGTCCAGTTTCCTGCATTGATGAGTGAAATTTGAACATGATTTTCCCCAGACATTTGCAAGCTCTATATAAATTTGACCCCTACTACTAGTGCAAATCATTCTTTGACTCAATCCACTTCTTAATAACAAAATCAACATAAAGTAACACAGAGCAAAAACTGTACCAAATTAAACATGAGCAATAGGTATCACTAATTACCAATGCATGCTCAAATTAGTCGATTATCGAGAATACATTAAACACAAGTTTAGCATTGGCCACATACCCTGCGGAGGAAACAGCATCAGATGTAAAAGATTTTGCCCCTAGTTTTACATCCTCATCACAATTTTGGGTCGCAGCATTTCCAGCAGTAGCCTCCACACCACCACCTGATATATTAGCACCAATTCCTTCAGCTGGAAGAGGAAACTCCTATAGAGGAAAAAAAGAAAAAGAAAAAAGAAAACGATTAATCACACAAATCAAACTATTATTCATAACAATCAAAATCATAAATCATAATCGGAAAAGGCTTTTCTCATGGGATGTGAAATGTACCTTCACTACCACTTGAACAAGGTCTCCAGATTTTACAACAAGAGTATCCACAAAATCTCCTAGAGCTATATTTGAATCATACTTTCCTCTCCCAATCTTCCGGGCTTTCTTCAAAACAACCCCTACATCAACATCAAATCAATAAATAACCCTCTTACAATTCACAATGCAATCAATATTTAGTCAATCCAAAGATTAAAATGGACTTATCCACATTAGCTCAGCAATGAGATAGCTAGATCTATGGAATTAAACTCATGGACGAAGCAAGTACACCACAAAGCCACATCCAATCGTTCCAAAAGCAAAAGCAATTTCGGATCGGATCGAAAACTAGGAACGATGCGAACTTGGGGAATGTACCAAATGGTCGAGATCTATGGATTAAACTCACGAATCAAGCAAATTACATCCACAAAGCAACATCAAACCGCCCCAAAACCGAAACTCATCTCGAATTTTGGATACGAAACGCGGAAAGATGCGAGATTCAATGGCATTAAGCTCACGAATCGATCAAATTACGTCAACAGAACAACATCAAACCGCTCAAAAACGAAATCCATCTCGGATTTCGGACCAGAAAACGAGGAAAGATGCGAACGTTGGGGTGAGTACCGAAGCCCTTGTCGAGGGAGGCGGTGTGGAAGACGCCGGAGAAGAGGGACCCGTCCCTGACCTGGACCTCGACGGAGAGGCCGACGACGCACATGGTGGCAAAGAGCAACGCGTCGCTCGCTAGGGTTTCCAGGGTCGTCGTCGTCGTCGTCGTTCGCCTCTTCCCTTCGTCTCCGACTGCTACCACCACCTCGTCGCACGCCATACTCTTCCGACTCTTCAAAATTGCTACGAGTTGAGTTGTTTATAACGCGTTTCACGTTTGAGAGGTAGTGTTGGGCCTTGTGTTGGGCCTTGTGTTTGGGCCGTAGCAGTGGGCCGGATTGCAGCACGGCACGGGTGGTGTAGCACACAGGCAGGACCGGCCCGGCCTCAACTTCTGGGTCTTGCAGGGTCTCTCTTTTGGCCCGACACGGCCCAGTCTGTGCAAGCCGGGCCAGCATAGCTCGGACCCCACGGCCCAATCATTGAGCCTTGGGGCCCAAACTTTTGGTTCCTCCGGAGCTCTTCTTCTAAGATATGCATTGGCAGACCACGGGAGTAATATTTGGTTCAATAGACCAAACAATTTTCGTCTAATCATTAGACTAAGAATTTATATTTTTTTTAAAATAATAATATTAATGCTCTTCATATATTTTTTTATAAAAAAATTATTATTTTATAAATTTAAAATTTTTCGATGTAAATATATTAATTTAAATAGAAATACTTTATTACTTTTTATTTTTTAAATTTATATTTAAAAAGAATAAAAATTAATAAATTTAAGGGGCCGGCCCGGAGCACGGCCCGGCCTGGCACATCCCGTGCCTTTCGGGCGCGGGAGGGTCGTGCTAGGCCAGAGGGTTGCTAGCTTTCCGACGCTGCCCGAATTTGAAACCGGGCTTGGTCGGGCCGACCCCTAGTCTGTTTCAGTCCGACACGGCCCACACTACAATTAAGAAGCTGCTGCTCCAAAAGGCGCAAAATTAGTGAATTTTTTAGCTTTGCAGGGTAAACAATAGGCAACATGAAATTTTGAAGTCATGGAAAAGCCTAAAAAGATATTCCCATTCACAAACACCAGCATATGAGCTTCAGCAACATTCAACAAACTCTGTACAGGATTCAGAGAGCTGTTTCAGAAGAATAATTCAACTTACATTTCTACAACTTTGGTTTATCACACAAGGAAAAAAGAAAAAAAGAAACAAACTGCACATTAAACCATTTGTCGCAAAAGACCCCTCTATCATTGTATTTCGCTTATCCTTTTCCTTTTGGTTTTTGCGTTCTCTTCATTCGGAAACCAAAGGTTTTTGAGATTCGGGAAGGTTTTCGACATACAAGTCATGTACCATCTCTACGTATTCGTTGATCTTCTCTGGCTCCCAATCTACAGTCTTTATCGGCGGCAGATACTTGACGGTCAGAGGAGCCGGCCTAACTCGCAAACTGTTCTTCCTCCAAGCTCGATGAGCGCCCGTGAGAACTATTGGAACGATCGGTAGCCGCGATTGCAGCGCTATGTGCACAAAACCCTGAAGTTCAATTGAGACATAATTAGAGTAAAAGATGCGAGGTTCCTGATATTTCCACGATTCTGCTACTTGAAATTTTAAATTCTGAACACCATTACAGTTCGAGTGCGCGGGAACCATTTTCTGTGAAGTGCCATTTTATTGGAAATTAGTCTCACATGATGCAAAGTTCAGAGACTAAATTTTTTAAATGAGAAGTCCAACGACAAAATTTCAATATCATAAAAGTACATGGACTCTCCATTCCTTGTATTCTTTGTCCTATATTACCTTCTTAAATGGGAGAAGCCGTCCTGTTTTCGATCGAGTACCCTCCGGAAAAATGATCAATGATAGGTTCTTCTTGACTATTATCTTCGCTGCCTGAGATCATCATAAAAAGCTGAATGATTGAAACTAAACAAAGGGGAAAAGAAGAAAAGGTGATATAAAATTTAATCATCAGAAGTTGAGAGAACCTCTTTCATAGACTCGATTGCAGCAGTCGGGTTTGAGCGGTCTATGCGGAGATGGTTGGCCAACACATAAAGCTGTCCAAAGAGGGGGTACCATATAATCTGCACTCACAAAAAAAGAAAAAAGAAAAAAAAAAGAGAAGCATTAAGTGTGTGTTCTACTATAATGACCCAATCCGGCTATAGCAGTTTAGGCCAGTGGTTTGAGCCCAACGAGTTATTATTGCTAGCGGGCTGGATCGTTATATTTGATATCGGAGACAGTTCACTAGCGGGAAGTGCGAGTGGACCTCACATCATCCGGTGATCTTGGGTACACATTTTGTGATTGGATTGATAAGAACGTCAAGGTCTACATGGGGAGGGTTTATGACACCCAATGGTCCCAAATCGAATAGGAGAGAGATTGCGGTTGGGTATATAAGAGATCATGGACCCTAATAATAATAATTGGGGTAAAGCATTTTGGGGCGGTGATTTAAGCCCAACGAGTTATTATTGCTAGTGGATCTGGTCGTTATATCTGGGTAGAGAAATTCATGTAACCAACCTCCTTTTTGGCAATGCCAACAGTTCCCGTCGGAGTTAACCACATGATAAGGAAAATGTCAAGCGGCGAAGCATGATTACAGATATAAATACCCTTTGTATTAGAGTATTCGGAGCCTTCGATTTTTATCGGGTTTCCCAATATCCACATCTGCAGTAAAAAGCAAATCAGTGAACACATAACGTCGGTCTAAATCCAGCAGCTCAGTAGTAAAGCAAAAGTACAAAAAGATTAAGCAATTCGGACACAGTTGCTTGATATTACATTAAGAACTATAACTAGGCAACATAAAAGAGAACCTAAATCAATAATATTTATCATGTTCCTCAAATGGTCACAGCTCAATTTTCAGGTGAATACATAGCGCTTCTTGTATCATCACAGAATACAAAAAAAAAAAAAAAAAAAAAAAGAGGGGGAAAAAAAAGAAAAAGAAAAAAGGTTTGCAGATATGCAGAACTGAAGCTCAGAAAAATTTGACCTTCTCTAGGATAATACTCAAAACCCATCATTAATGATCAAGCAACAAAGCCTTTACCCCTTCAATACTGCTCAAATTATTACGACGCTTCCTCTCCTCCAGTTTTAGTGGTGTAACGAAAAGATATTAGAAACCAATCAGTGCCAGGTTATCCATGAACTTATTTAAAAGGTTTTTTATATTCTTGACTACAGCAATCAAGCATCATAGACAATACTATAAGAATGACTAAAATAACCAGCATAGTAGTTCATCATAGTATAGTTCTCAATAGCTTGTGATCATCGTGATTCAATGCGGAAAGGTAACTGGTTAGGTACCGACTTATCCTGATCAACAAGGACTAGAAGATATTAGATTCATCACAAAACACCAAAAGCAAAATAGCTTAATTGAGTCTAGCCTCAATTCTTTCCGAACCAGCATCTTTTGAAGTAGAAAATCCTAGTGATATTATCGGGTGAGCGAACGCCGTGCGTATTAATCCCATAATTACTATGGGAAGTACCATCTACGAAGATCAAATAAGAACAACAGTGCAGCTGTAATCGAAGATTAAATCACAAGTGCATCTTTTACATAGCAAAAATCAGTTTTTCATACTTATGAGAATAAAGTAAATGCATCTCCTCATCTGCTTAATCAAATATGGCACACCTGTAACAACACCACCAGTTAGTAGAATCATAAACTGATGATAAACTGATCAGAGTTCCTCTCATAACAAGTTCAAGTACTCACAGATACTATAAGAAACTGAAACAAGCCCAGCTAAAACAATCACTAAAAGCACTCAAAAAATCACATAAACGTAAACAGTAATACAGGAAATTGTACAAATTTACGCTAACAAAACCATCATAGAACTTTAATAGTATTATTACTAAACACTAATGATAAAAAACAACAGCAAACACCCACACAAACTATAAGAATTGAGAACTGAAACATACCCAGTTGAAAAAAAAGGGGGTGCGTAAAATTACACAAAAAAAATCAACTAAAAATAACAGAAAATTAGAACACAACATCAACATCAACATCAGAATCCTCTTACCAACATCCTTCCAGTGACGTGCCCATACACATTACCCTGCCGAATCCGCGCATAAGGCCACGGCAACAGCGCGACCATCACCACCGCCCAAATGAACGTCGTCACCATCATCGACACGAAGCACACCACGATCCTCACCACGGACACCACCACCGTGCTCCATTTGTCGTCGTCCGCAAACTCCTCCTCCGCCGCGGCGGCGGCGGCGGCGGCTGTGGAGGCGGGGGAGCAGCTCCTCGGCCGCGGCGCCGCCGCCGCCGCCGCAGCGCGGGGCTTCGCCGGTGCAAGGGACCGGAGCCCCGCCTCGAAGTAGCTCTCGAGGCGCCGCCCCCGCAGGAACGAGCCCAAAAGCGTGCCCTCCATTGCAGAAGCACGATTCGGTACCAAAATCCACAGGGGAATGCAATAAAAATCGGATTTTCCTTTCTTTTTTTTTTTTTTTTTTTTTTTTTTTTTTTGGACTCAAGAATCAGAATCAGAAGAGGGGGGTTTAATACTCTTACATGGACATGTCGAAGAAGATTCTAGAGGATCAAAAAGGTGTTACATGAGTGTGTTCATATCACATGTACAGTAGGTTTGTTGTTAATAAATATGAGAGAGAGACCCATCTTTTCATGAAGTGACCATCAATTTAATAGTTGATATTTTAAAATTTTCGAATCTAGTTGATTTATATTTCCAGCTAAGTTTATTTATAGATAAAATAAACAAAACAGTAACATGCTATCTATCTCTTTAAAAAAAAATATAGAAAAATAAGAGAGAGAGAAGTTGTTTGGCCAGGTAGGTCCCGTTGGATTGTTAGTAATATTTTAAACGGTTTCAAGGAATAAATTATTGCATGCATCCGATGCACCATGCACTCGAATTTTGAAACCAATTTTGAACTCGAAATTATTTGGCGTTTTATAAAGAGTTGCTTTTTGAAAAGTGCATTACTACGATAAGAGGTGTAAGTTGTATGTAAAAAAAAATTATCAATCGGAACAATTTAAGAGATAGTAGTTTATTATATATACGCCGATCAGCTGTTTGAAAAAAACTACGAATATTAAAGTTTCGTTCTCCTGAGTTGAACAGTACTCTTTTTCATGTTGTTAATTTTTAAGACGATGTAATGCTTAGGAAATGAGTAACTTAAAACTTATAAATTGTTATACTTAGGCACTTACTATCCTCAAATATTAAGCATGGTGCATAAGTTACATAGATACAATGGGTGCATGCAAGAAAAAAGACTATTTAAAAAAATGGGATTTCTTAACCACATAGTTGTGCTCCAAATTCAAAGACTTCAAGAATTTGGGTGCATGAAGTTTTTTGTACCCTTTTTATTATTTTTTTAAAATGTGGTGGTTTCCGCTTTCTCAATTACAAAATACTTTTCATTCCCCACAACATATACCGTATAATACTGTTAATACGTTGGTACTCTCACACACACACACACATATATCTATATATGATATTTAAATTTTAAATATAATATTTAAAATTTAAAGTTTAAAATTTAATATGCTAACTTATCAACAGTATTTTAAAAAAGACGGATAATAGGTACTCATAACTCATAAGTCATAGCAGCACTGTTTTCAAAATTTATATGGTGTGAAGTAGGTGAGTTGTGTCATTGTGTGTGTGGGTGGTTGGAGTAGGTGGCCCCCATTGGAATTGGGATTTTTGTTAAGATGGGGAGATTGGGGTTTGTGGATATAGAGCCATGTGGATTGGAAAGGGATCACTAGAGAGTGGTGATGGGTGGGTGGGTGAGGTCAAATGGAAGGTGCAGGTTCTTCCATTTCCATAGTAGTGGATCTACTCTAATGTGTTGGGCTATCCTCTTTGAAGGGTAAAGAAAAAGGATGTCACCGAACGTCCCTAGAGCAAGTTGCAAAAGACTTAGGCTCTGTTTGGTATTGCGGAAAGATTGCATTACGTATGGTGAGAAAGTACGTTGGGAAAATATTTCATTTGTTTTCGTACGTAATATTGCGTTCCGCATATCTCGATGAGTTGGTTACGATATATTTTCTGCGTTTCCACCGGAGAACACAGAAGCATATCCCTATATGCTTTTTCTACAACTTCATTTTATCTAATAGCGTTGGATAGGCCTCAATACCAAACTAAGCCTTAGTGGTTGATATCCGAGACTCAAGTTCAAATTCTAGTCGATTCATATTTTGAACTAAATTTATTTCTAAATAAAATAAACAAAGCAGGTAGCGTGCTACCTATCTCTCTCTCTCAAAAAAAAAAAACAGAAAGAAAGAAAAAGATACGTCTTGAACAGATATATTTTAGAGAGATCAAACTAAGGAATAAGATTCTAGCTCGCGTGTGTACATTTAAAAAAAAATATTAATATATAAGAATTTATTTGAATTATAAAATATTTTGATTGAATATGTAAACTTTAAAATTTAATTTATTTAATTTAAATAATTCGATGACTTTTTGGAAATAAAGTTTTAACTAATTGATTGTGATATAAAATAATAGTAATTAAATTTATAAAAGTAAAGAGCACGTTCAAATTTTAAAATTAAAAGACTACAGGTTGGCTCATGTTAAATAAGTTAAAAATTAGATAATAAAATTAAGGGATATTTGCCTATATACCCTTCATGCGTATGAAAATATCTGATCTATCCTTATTTTTTTTTTCTTTCTAAAATGCCCCTCATACGTTCCACCGTTATTGCAAAATACTCCCGCAGTTATCTCCTGTTAAGTTAATCTGGGTTAAACATGAGTTAAATATCTACCACAGTTAAAAAAATTTAAAATACCAATTTTGCCCTTAACTTAAGGGCAAATAAAAAAGATTGGTGACGGTAAAAGGGTATATTGAAAAAAACCAAAAGTCGAAATAATATTTTGAAAATGGCAAAATAGTAATTTTACAGAAATAACAGAGTTACTTAACAGATTTTAACTCTAAAGGTATATTAGAAATAGGTTGGAACGTAAGAGGGATATTTTCAATATTAGCCTTCTAAGAGGGGTAAATCGAAAAATCGGAAACTTTTCAGGGGTGTATAAGCAATTGCCGCTAAAATTAAAATTACAAAGTAATATCAAATCAACTGAATAAATTATTTTGAAACATGTCACTTCTATTTGATGGTACGTTTTGAGAGGATGCATTGATTGTTTAAATTAATTATTAAAAAAGTGGGATGACAATGATAGAGAAGTGCGAACGCAGAGGATCTGCAATCAGAAAATTAACTAATCAGAAAATAATTTTAACTGCTTAATTAAAGATCATTTATATTTCACTATCAAAAGAACACTCCAAAACTCAAAGCTCATGAGAACTAAATGCAACCCCCCTTAAACCACTCATCGAGAAACAAACAAGTAACAATAATTAAGGCACTAGTTCAAATTGAAATCTCTTCTAATGTTTGATAACATTGATCCAAGTTCTTGGTAATCGCACTTGCTTCTCCAAGTTCCTGGTAATTGTCGACCGACTGTACCTAGAGCAAGTGGCAAAGGGCTTGGTGGTTGGTATCTGAGATCCGAGTTCGAATCCTAGTTGATTCACATTTCTAGCTAAGTTTATTTATAAATGAAATAAACGAAGCAGGTAGCGTGTTACCTATCTCTAAAAAAAAAAAAAAGATACCGAAATTGAGCTCGATCTTCTTCAACCCAGAACTGATCTTTTGCTCTTGATATTCTGCAACTTTGACCTCCAAATTTGCTTCCTCTTTTGTCGAGCATCGGCTTCGTCCAACACTTTGTAGATCAAGAACCTTGCTTTCCTATGTTCCAGCTCTTCTGGATCCTCCTCCTCAATCCTTGAGTAAGAGTATTGTGTTCTCAAAAAGCCCATCTTTTTTTCTTTTCTGCTGTTTAAGCAACATAGCTAGCTCAGACCAACGCCTGTATATATATATATATATATATATAGATGCGTCTTTATCTTTATTAATAGTCTGAGAAACTAGCTTCGGTCTTCTCAGGATTTTCCACAGATTAGATTCATCCCTTTGATGATTTTCATCCGTTAGATCATAATATTCAACCAACCAACCACTTAACCCTAGGGGGCCCGCATCATCCCAACCGCACATCTCTCAATCCAACCTGTACTACAGAGTGCTTCTTTGGCTTCATCTATTTGTTTTCTGTGAAAGCCATTTATAATAAGCACCAATGTCTATGCAATGCAAACTTGTCTTCCAACTGTCCATTATTAGATAAATAAATTAACTTTGGCTTTGGACTAGTTGTTTGTTAACCATAATAGGTCATGTGCCCAATAAAAAGAAAAGAAAAAAAAAACCACTTGATCATAGAAAATGTAAGGATTCATGACTTTTCTGATTCTTTCCTGCTAATGAGGGGGGTCAAGAGAAGGATTTATCACCTGATAAAGAGGTATGACAAAAATATAAAGATCTGGAAAAGAAGGGATTATCAGTAGTCACTACACAAGAGAAGATACTAAAAAGACTGTAGGAAGCATACCAATACTATTTGATTGATCTGTCAAGTATCTTATAATCACTTAATATACTTGTATCAGAATAGTATAACTTTAGAATATTAGATTTGGAGCTAACTTGATGTCAGATATAAACTGAAAAAAGTTAGATGAGCTGGATGAGTACCTGATTGTTTACTTGGCAGATCTTTTTTTTTGATATTTTTGGTAATGAATATTGACATACACATAGCATAGATTGTCACTGAAATGACCAAAAAAGAAAAAAAAAAAAAGAAGTAATGATTCATAATTTAGTACAATTTTCGTAGCAAACTGGAAAACTAATACACAGCTGAACTACAGAACAGTTTAACATGGTTATTGAAGCCTTGTGACTGAATAAAATCATTTTTTTTTAAAAAAAAATCCGGGTCCTTGACCCGGATCGGCGAATCCTGTGAAATAACCCATAAAAAAAATTGCGACTATGATCTAAAAGAATGCATTCACAAAATCGCGTGACTTATAACATGATAAATCATATATAGCATGGTTCTCGAGTGTCGGTTTGTTCACCAAGGTGGAATATCCTTCTACTTTGTTCTTGTGATAACCCTGTTGGTCAGATCAACAAGGGCACGCCTCGAGATGATCACATCCTCATCGTCACTTTCGGGAAAAGCTTCGATCGCTTCGACTGCTCGGTTGGCGTGCTCTGCCGCGAGTTCCCTTGTCCTTTCAATTCCACGGCTCTTGTGTAGGTATTCGAGGGCCTGTAGTTTTCATGGTTAAAAGTGTCATCAAGTTGCAACATATTCTCTGTACATAAACATTGGAAATGAGCTGAAAATTTTCAGTGTTTATGCTTCGATAAATGTTGGCGGTTTTCAGAATTAGCTAGGTTTAGTTTGTATAGAATATCTCTTCCACTTTGAGTATTTGTGGAGAGTATGCTTACAATGTCCACATCTGCAGGATTGTCGAAACCCCGATCAACGACTTCACTTAACTGGGGAAACTCCTCGATTGCAAATAGTAGTGGAGCTGTTACAATACCCTGCATAAAAATAAGGCTAATTACAACATAAAGAAAAGAATTTAATGGCAAATTAAAATAGCAACGGAAAGTTTTAAGCATGACAACTCATGATAACTCGTGACACCAATTTTCAATGCCCTAGGCTAAAAAAAGTATGGTACAGTATAGTGACCGCAGAACTGCTCGATGTATCATTGCAAGGTCATGAGTTAAAAGGACAATCAGAATGTGTAAAAGCTTCGGCCATTTCTCAAGATTTAGGGCTTACTACACCATTTGAGAATCATCAAATAATGTTGAAACTTTTTACATTGAGCAACTATTCTTGCAAACTCGCAACTATACAGAGGAGAAATGACAGTGTCTTCTATACAGAAGCAATCTGTAGAAATAGGCACAGAGAAGTGATATTACATGGCGAAGGTCGGACAAGGAGCCTTTCCCAAGTGAAGCCGATGTGCCCGTGAAATCTAGAACATCATCAATCAACTGAAATGCAAGACCCTGCAAGGATTTCACACCTACTTTAGTTATTACAATATTTTCATATAAATACACCAGAAAAAATCATCTATCCACATACATATATCCATGAAAAAGCTGGATCTTCATGCAAACCTTGCGGTTAAAAAATGTCTCTCCTTTAAAAGCTTTTTCCAATACAAAACCAACTTTCTCCCCATGAATTGGATGCCTCAACGGCTTAAGAGCATTTACATAAAAAACTGCGCTTTCAAGAGGCAAATATGAAAACCCAGATTTTACACCTTGCAGCCATATATATATAGAATAGATGATTTATACAAGGAAACTTTGCAAAAGAACTTAGTTACTTCAGCAGTTAACAAACCAGGTTTCGCCCATATTCATAAGCAAGTATTGAAACTTCTGCAGTTTGTCCTGCAAGAAGAGCAATAGCTTTGCAACTATTTGAAATCAGCGAAGCTGTCTTGTAGTATGTCTTTTGCAAGTAATACTCCATACTGCACAACAATAAGAAGTGATTTAACATAAGAATTCGACAGCATATTTGCATTTTAGTCACTGACAAAAAAAAAAAAAAAAACGTATTCCACTTTAAGCTAATAAAGCATTAACATAGAGATTTCACATAGAGATTTCAAAAATGAAGGGTCTGAAGTATATTACTCTTCTTATCTGGAATTTCTCACACTGCAGCAACCATCAAAATCAAAATGTTTCACGTGGAAAGTTAAAATCATATACCTAAGACGTTGCTCAGATGTAGTTGTCATCTGCATTGTTTCACCAGTAACTAGATGTTCTACAACAGTTGCCAGTAGAGACACAACCTGACAAAGAATATGCAGAAAACTGAAGCTCATAATTACGTATTGACACCATTACTTCTCATTGCAACTGTGATAACTTAAATCAATATTAGGCTCATCTAAGTTTTAAAAGTTCTCAAAATTCCATGATAGTACTTGATCTAATGTCAACTGGAGTGGAGCTTCAAATTCAAGTCTCCAAAGGCTCCACCAAGGTCTACAAAGAGTATAAGCACATTGTGTGTATGCATTGTTAAAATTGCATAAGGATGCAAATTCCTAGGCAGCTTGTAGCCTTGTAGCATGTAAACATAATAATGGTACCCAAGCAACTTATCACAGAAAACTCAGGTTATCTATTCTCCAAGAGACCAAAAAGCTATACTACAAAATCAATGAATCAGGAAGAAAGCCTCCGCCATATTTACACAAGAGAAAATGATAAGTCAAATCTGTCCAAATACCAACTACTTAGCACAACAATAATGGATAAGAACTTGGGTTACAGAGCAAGAATACTAGAAGTCCAATTACCTCTGTATTCTTAAGGGATGCAAGGGCAACACAAGCCCTAGAAAGTAGAAAATCACCAGCCAGCACAGCAAGCTGCATAAACACAAGTTCAACTGATCAATGAAGAGGACTTAACAAAAATAAATAAATGAATCTCCACAATTAGATACATATTAAATTGTTGTTAATACCTAACAATACCTATCAACAATACTTATAAAGCGCATAGGCACAGAATATAAACTCACCCCATAAGAAAAGGGGGGGAAAAGAACATAAAGCTGAATGTCAAATACTGCAGATAGATTGCTTTTCTGAGGTTGAGAAAAGTTTAAATGAGTAGCAATTAGTTACCATGTCCTTCTGTAGGACAATCATACAAATATTTATGAGCTTTAACTGAAGCAATTTTTCTTCCCCCTTTTTTCTGGTCATGCACAAGCACTGTTAAATTTGTTAGAAATACATTATGAAATTTGTGCACTTTCCATAAAATAATACTTCTGGTACATCCTTTCCATTGGAGCTTTAATAGTATTTAAATGTAGGACGAATGGACACCAAAATCGAACAGATCTTTTACTTGATTGTAACAGGAATTGATTAAATACCTTGTTACCCATAACAAAGTTCAATGAACCAATCCCGCGCCTAGTGTCAGCATCATCCAATACATCATCATGAAGAAGACTAGCCACCTGCAATAAGGTGTGAAAGGAAGCTGATCATCAAAGAAGCTATAAAAATAATATTAACAAAAGGCAGAGAGAGGCTGCATATAAGGTACATGAATCATTTCAGTAATTTCTGCAATACACTGCTGCCGAGTACGCAACTCCTTTGACAAGGTATTAAACACTCCATCCGCAGCTGATTGTGATATGGGCATATTTAAGGCCGACGCCATCAGCAATAAAACCTATGGACAAATTATCAAACAATTATTGAGAACTATAAGTAAAAAATGAAGAGAAGAGCAACTTCTAAGAGGCTTTCATTTTTAACATCAAAGTCATCTTTTCAGCAATTTAAATTCATACACACAAAATAGACAATAATTAAATATATGCCTATGCAAAATTGTCTTTTAAACATATACAGCTCCATTTTGGAAGGAAAAAAATCACTGCAAAATCTAAAATTTCCAAATTGCCCTTCAAAACTTAATCTCTTACATATGCGTCCTTTGTAGTAGCAAAAAATGCATCTTGCTAGATGACTCCTCAACTAAATAAAAACTAAAAAGATATTTGGGGAATAAACTGCACTTAGGAGGGATAGAGGAAAAAAAATCCAGATTATACAGGGGTAATTATGACAGTAGATGATATCTCAGGCATATATATATATATATAGTAAAGTTGAATGTGGAAACACTGTCACTGGTTTTCAGATCTTACAGTAGGGCGGAATCTTTTTCCTTCAGCTCCCATTTTAAAAAAGTATTCAGCAGCTGATGCCAGCTTGGGAACCTGCAAGAAATTAAGTAACACGAGAGATGAGATTCAGATAATTTTAACTAGTCTAAGAATCAAACATCACCATGAAGTTAACAAATGATTTCACAAGTAGTGAGAGGAGGTGGAACAATTTACACCAATAACAGCCACTATCACGAACCTCAGCGACCACCATTGAGCGCAGTCTATTAGCAAGAAGTGACAATTCATCAGCAACTAAGGAAAAGGGATCTAGCGGTTCCTGATACATAGAGCAAAACAAGAACCATCAATCCAAGCCCAGAGCTAATTTGGTAAGTAGTGACTCATTAAATGCAGATCCTCATCAACCCTGTTAAGCTTGTGTTTTAAAGGAATTTGTGTTTACAGTGGCATATAGGAATAGTTTTTCGTCTTAGCAACATCCTTCTTTCTTGGCCACAATAAATGTTGTTCAAAGCTGCTTAGTGCAAACTCGCAAGAGATGCAAAGCTGTAAGAAAAATTCTACATCAACTATTCATCGAACACAGCTGTGAAGTTGTGTGTGTGTCAGTGTGTGTGTGTGTGTGTGAGAGAGAGAGAGAGAGAGAGAGAGAGAGAGAGAGAGAGAGATTGGCCGACTAGTGACTAATGAGGAACAGATAAGAAGAGAACAATGGAGACATGAAATGATAAAAAATTCCTAGTTAATCATTCACCTTGTGGAAGAGTAACAATGCCCACACAATCAGATTTGTTATAAATTTAAAATCAAACCAAATACTACGAATGCAATCAAGATCGATACAACAGGGACAACCTCGGCTCTCGAACTGCTGTCCTGGTGAATCTGGTACCTTGTGTCATGCAACCCACGCAATCCCAAAGAATAACTTTCTGTGCAACCCAATACCTACTAATTCACATAAAAAAACAGCAGGACTGTCAAGATATTACTTGTCAAAATTTAACACTTCACCACTATACGTCAAGCGGCAAAAACGAACAACTGCACATGCACATATTACGTACTGGAAGCAGCAAAATTGCAAGCAATTAATCAGGTAAAACAGATAGTATGTAAGTATAAGACAAAAAAATGTTCAAAAGTGCTACGGGCAATGTAAGAGACTTAGTCTGCTTATTCACTGGTTCTAGCACAAAGTACCAAAGGCGCTTATAATTTGCGCAATATTAGATATTGGATTAGGAAATATCTGGTTCCCCACAAGAAAATTTCTCAGCCGTTAGTTCATAATATTAACAATGTTTAACTAATGCAACACAACCAAGGATTCATACTGAAAAATCACTAAAAAAGCACACAATCTCCTAGCATAAACATATTCCTACAAATCTCATGTACCCATCAAATTATATATTCATAATTTCATATACATCCATTCCACGACAAAAGAATGCCCAAGCCAATATCTACATCAAAATTTAGCATGTATGTGTCGCAGAAACAACTAAAGTACGATTTTATGCACACAGAAGATACGAAAATCATTTCATCATCAACTTGGCGTGCATCCAAACCCAATAAACACGACGAAGCTAATGCAGAGAATCTTATCCACACCATTATCTCAAATAGCATGTGTGCAATCAATTTTGAACCTCAGGTAACATATGAAGCTCAAAAACAACAACTTGGTGATGATTTGATGCATAAAACGGACAGGTGATACATGTTATCATCAACCTAGCGAGCATCCTAAAACCGACACTCGATTCCTAACACAAACAACCCTCTACACGCGAAAAGCTCAACAAGCGACAAATAAAACAAAGACCCATCTCACAAAACCGATCAAAGGTGAACAAAAAGCGGTAAAAATCGCACCTTCGACCGTGTCTCCCACGGGCTCCTCCCCAAGCAACCCCCACAGGGGGCCGCATGGGAGAATCTCTGCGTAAAACGCCCATGGCCGTGGAACCGCGCCGCGGCGGAGCTCAACCCCCTCGAGAGCGCCCATCTCCAATACATTTCTCGATCGCAGGAGATCAAAAAACCCGGGTCGCGCGATCGATCGAGGAGGCGAAACCTTAATAAAAATTGGATTTTTTTGGGGTGTAGGGGGGGGTCAAAGTATGATCGGTGTGAGTCCACCGCAGCGAGTATGTGGTGTGGTGGTGGCGCCGCCCGAGGAACGTTTCATTGCACGCGCGTCCCGCGACGAGGCCACTTGAGCTTCGGCTAATCTCAACCGTCCGATCATATGGTCCGATCATATAAAGTGGACGGCTCCGATTAGTTAACACGTATGCGGCTTTGTTGTTATTATGGGCCGGCCCAGGCCCATTATTGTGAAATAGGCTTATTTTCGGATCAGCCCTCTTACTTTTGGGAAATTATGAAAAATGAGTTTTTCATTTTTTATTTTTATCAATAATTAAATTAAATTAAAACAATAGTAGTAAAGGAAGGAAAAACACACAAAAGAGTGTGAATCATGAATAAGATAGAAGTTCATTAGGTCCGTAAAAATAAAAACCATATATTCTATTTGAAAATTTTTATAGCTGAGCATAGTTCAACTTAAACTCAAACTCTGAACTTATATTCATAAATTAAGTATTTTTGTCACTTATATAGTGGATTGGTGAAATATTTTACAAAGTATAGATTCTACAATTGTATGAACAATTTTTGCTTAAAAATAGATGTATATTTTATGCCTCATTAAAAATCTGAAATTTTGAAATTCAGAACAGAAAAGGGTTATGCTGCAGTAACTAAAATCAGTAAAAAAAAAAAAGAAAAAAAAAAGAAAAAAAGAAGAAGAAGAAGAAAAATTCCCATGCAAACAAAGAGAGTTGAGTGAGGGGGGCTTTGTGTGGTTCTCTTCCTATCAAAAACCTTATCACATAAAATTGACAAGCTGAGAAAGAGCCACACATGCCATTGAAGACCCCTCCCACACAAATAAAAACCCCACCTTTTCTTTTTTTTTCTTTTTTCTTTTTCTCCTACCATAAAATTTCCATATTTAACAAGGAAAAAAAAGAAAACCAAAACTCCCTTATTTCTCTCTCCCTCTCTCTCTCACTTTCTCTTGGAAGGAGAGGTGATGATAAATTGAGCCCTTCCATTGCCAATTCTTACGAGGTAACACTGTTCTCTTCCCCAATTTCTCATCAGAGTATAGAATTAGGGTTTATCCCCTGCTTTAACTATTGGAATCAGTCCGTGGCCCAAAAAAAAATTCGATTTTTTTTTAACAAATTCACAGCATGAGTGTTGTTGTTCTCTCCTCGATTTGAAACCGAGCTGTGATAAAAAGATGCGATTTTGGTGCAGGTTTTGGTGGGATTCGATGCTACACGCTTGGTGAGAGCTCATAATCTTTCTTAGTTTTTATGTGGGTTTGAGGCCAGTTTTTGGGAAATCAATGGGTTCTCCTGCTTCCCTTGCAACTCTGGGAAGTGTGAGGCCGAACCCTTCTCCCATCTTTGAGGTTGGTTCATCACATTTCCATTTTAGTAGATTGCGAGTCATTCCTAGGGTTAGTTTTAGTAGCTTCGATCGAACACGCCGCCGATTGCCGAACTCGCCGGGCCGGCTTTGTAATTGTATGGTCACCACTGCTTTTATTGAAGCAAAGGATATTCAGTTATCACCAGAATCTACAGTTAAGGGAAGTACTGTAACTGGTGGTAGCAACGACGACGCCGATCTCGTCCTGAAACCGTCTCCGAAGCCGGTTCTCAAAGTCCGGCCGAATGGTCCGGTCGACCCGACTAATCCGGCGGCGTGGGCTTCAAACAATGTTGCGGGCGAGAAAAGGCCGACTTTGGAAGACCGTGATAAGCTTATAGAATCATTGGGGGAGGTTCTCGAGAAAGCGGAGAAGCTCGAGACTTCGACTCCGTTGAAACCGGCCGGAAGAGACTTAAAGGATAGTGCAAAGTCGAATGGTAGCTCCAAACCAAGTAGACCGGTGAATTCGAATTCGAATTTGAATTCAAATTCAAATTCTCCGAGTACGAAATCCAAGACGCTTAAGAGCGTGTGGCGAAAGGGAAACCCGGTCGCGAATGTACAGAAAGTAGTTAAAGAACTCCCGAAAAAAGAATCTGTGAATGAGCATGATGAGAAAAAGGCTCCATTACCAGTTGCTTCTGCAAGACAGCAAATTAGTCCTCCGCCCAGAGCCGCACCTAGATTGCAATCTAAGCCTGCTGTTGCTCCCCCAACTCCTCCGACTTCTGCAGTGGGGAAAAAACCGGATGTAGTTAAGGACCGAAAGCCGATTCTTATAGATAAATTTGCTTCAAAGAAGCCAATTGTTGATCCGCTTGCCGCTGAAGCCATTTTAGGTCCCACAAAGCCAGTGAAGGGACCTCCGCCATCCAAAGTTAAAGATGAGCGCAGAAAGAGATCGAGCACTAGTGGCGGTCTGCGCAGGCGCCTACTGGATGATGATGAGATTCCTGCAGAGGATGCTGCAGATCTTGATGCACCGATTCATGGTGTGGCGGGGGTGAGGAAAGGGAGGAAGTGGAGTAAGGCGAGCCGTAAGGCGGCCAGATTGCAGGCGGCTAAAGCTGCCGAGCCTGTCAAAGTGGAGATTCTTGAAGTGGGGGAAGAGGGGATGCTGACCGAGGTGTTGGCATATCATTTGGCTGTCAGCGAGGCCGAAATTCTTGGGTATTTGTTCTCGAAAGGAGTTAAGCCCGACACGGTACATACCTTGGATAAAGAATTGGTTAAGATGATATGCAAGGAGTATGATGTGGAAGTGATAGAATTGGACCCCACTAGAGTGGAAGAAATGGCGAAGAAGAAAGATGTTCTCGATGTCGAGGATATGGACAAGTTGGAGGATAGGCCGCCTGTTATCACAATTATGGGTCATGTGGATCATGGAAAGGTAAAGTACTCTTTTTTTCCCTTTTATTTGTCATTATTTTCGAAATTCTACTAATGCTTATGTGCTTTGCATTTGCAGACAACACTATTAGACTACATTCGAAAGAGCAAGGTAATATTTTCATCACTTTACCTTGGGATATATCTTCTGATAGATACTGTTGCATTTTTACAGCTTTTAAATATCTTGAATATCTTAAAGTCCTGACCAATGGATTTTGCAGGTGGTGTCGTCCGAAGCAGGTGGAATAACCCAAGGTATTGGAGCCTATAAGGTTCTCGTACCGGTCGATGGCAAGCCTCAGCCTTGTGTTTTTCTCGATACACCAGGGCATGAGGTATCCTAACCTCTTATTCAGTCGGCTTCTTTTTCATTCAATTAACATTTTGGTCTGTGGCAATATGTTGTTGCCGAGAAATACAAACAATCTACTGAATAAGTAATCTCACATTTGTCACAGGCATTTGGTGCAATGAGGGCGCGTGGGGCGAGAGTAACGGATATTTGCATAATAGTAGTGGCTGCCGATGATGGTGTTCGGCCCCAAACAAATGAGGCGGTGGCTCATGCTAAGGCAGCAGGCGTTCCAATTGTAGTAGCCATAAATAAGGCATATTCCCTGTTCTACCTGTGCATCTTCCAAAATTACCTTTTATTCTCATACATTGCATCAGAATTTTCTTTTTTTCTGGGGAAAAAAAATCATCTTTCTCTCATATATTGTCATGACATTGCACTCAGATAGATAAGGAAGGAGCAAGTCCGGAGCGGGTAATGCAAGAACTTTCGATAATCGGCCTTATGCCGGAAATATGGGGTGGTGACACCCCAATGGTTCAGGTTGGTTTCCTTATACCAACTTATAAGTGCTTATTGTCTCTTCTTTCCTTTCTTATTAAATTCCCTGAACCAATAATCAATATCGATTTTTGGTTTTATGCCGAGTCAGATCAGTGCTCTTAAAGGGGAGAACATTGATGAACTGTTGGAAACCGTCATGCTTGTAGCAGAGGTATATATGTACGTTGGATTTAATTTCTAAAGTTTTTGCTTCATCTGGCTCCAAAAGCTCTCTAACATATATATTTATTAAAATTGGTGAAGTTACAAGAATTGAAGGCCAATCCATATAGAAATGCAAAGGGTACTGTAATAGAGGCTGGTCTCGACAAATCCAAGGGACCAGTTGCTACTCTTATTGTGCAAAATGGAACCCTAAGAAGGGGAGATGTTGTTGTGTGTGGTGAAGCTTTTGGGAAGGTTAGTTTTCCTATTAAGTCTTTGCTTACACGGCTGTATAAAATACCAATGTTCCAGAGTATAAACTCTAAATTTCCATTTTTGTTCATTTGGTTTCATTTTGTGGTCAATCGATTCTTAAGGTATTATATTTTCAACAAGCAGGTTCGTGCTATGTTCGACGATAGAGGAAGCCGAGTTGACGAAGCTGGACCATCCATGGCTGTGCAGGTTTCTTGGTTTCTTTCTGTTTACTGCTCATGTTATGCCTTTGCAATACTTCTTCAATAGTCATATTATTCCTATTTAAGCGCATTTAAAATCTCAAAATTCTTATCTTTGTTTAGTGTATTGTTATCTTTGGACCAAGTCCGAACAATTCTAGATGCATGTCCTAGGTTGTAAATTGTAAGTTCAGAACCAGCTTGAAGTGTAGATAAGATTTAGGTTGCTTAGTCTTCGAGCTGAAAGTTTCAGGTAAAATCATGAAAATATTGTGATCAGCAGTTCAGCATCTGTTTTGCCTTTGCCCATGCTGAAAGAATCACTGAGAATGCTGATTAGCGGTCCTAATAACATAATTGAAAAATTTTAGATGCTAACCCTGTGTTGATTGGACACATGAATGGTCCCAGATGTTCAAGCTTTGATGTTCATGCATGCGTCAGTATGTATATGCATGTATCTATTTTCATAGTTGAAACACTTATTCTAGTATTGCTTTCGCAAATTTCGTCTCCAGGTAATTGGCCTGAGTGATGTTCCCATTGCTGGCGACGAATTCGAAGTTGTTACCTCCCTCGATGTCGCGCGTGAAAGGGCTGAAGCACGTGCAAATTCATTGCGGATCGAACGGATATCAGCAAAAGCCGGGGAAGGAAAGGTCACTCTTTCTTCCATTGCAGCTACAGTTTCAGCAGGAAAGCAGTCTGGACTAGATAGACATCAGCTGAATATCATCCTCAAAGTTGACGTCCAGGTATGCCGTATGCAAATGCTTGTTAATTACACAATTAGTACCTCAACTGTGATCGTGCTACAGTTATGTCCGCAAAATTTCTTTTTTGATAACATAATCCCAGAACCTTCCCTTGGTGAAAGAAGGATTCTATGCCAATGAATACGTCCCATTTTATTTATTTATTTAAGCAACTGTGGGATTTGCCTCTCCATATTCATCGCAACTTTTGTTTCCTTTCTAACTTGTAAGACTTTCATTTAAACCAGGGTTCAATTGAAGCTATCAGGCATGCGGTTCAAGTGCTTCCACAAAATAATGTTTCTCTAAAATTCCTACTTCAAGCTCCGGGAGACGTGAGCACTAGTGACGTCGATCTAGCTGTTGCGTCTGAAGCAATTATAGTCGGTTTCAATGTTAAAGTGCCAGGCTCGGTTAAGAGCTATGCAGAAAAGAAGAATGTCGAGATACGGGTTTACAGAGTCATCTATGATCTATTAGATAGCTTGCGCAATGCCATGGAAGGTCTCCTAGAGCTAGTTGAGGTAAACAGGGCACTGACTTCGACAAATATTGATGCATTAATGATACTTTTTTTTTTTTAATCATAGTAAAAAAGTGATTTTTCATAGTTAAGAGAAACTTGTAAGGATATTTATTTAATTTAATACTTTTTAATTAATTAAACAGTAATTACCTCTTTTGTATGTATTGCAGGAACAAGTACCTATAGGAACAGCTGAAGTTCGAGCCACATTTAGTAGTGGTAGCGGACGAGTGGCTGGTTGCATGGTCAGAGAGGGAAAAGTAGTGGAAGATTGTGGTGTTCGGGTTGTTCGAAACGGAAAGATAGCTCACACGGGCAAAATCAATTCGCTGCGACGGGTCAAGGAGGAGGTGAAGGAGGTAATTCTCACGACCTTTGGTGCCACTTGAGCTTCTGAATAGGCGTGGTTTGAGTAGGAGCTTCTGAATAGGAACTACAACCCTTTGGTGCCACTTGAGCTTCTGAATAGGCGTGGTTCGAGTAGGGCTGTTTTAAAACACCACTAATAGCTGAGCATTCAAATCCCCTAACCACTGCTCGCTGCAGCAGAAGCACAGAAGTAAAATCTGGAAAAGTAACTTCTGCTTTTGGGGCAAAAGAGCTCTTTTCAGCTTTCCACCACTGGAAAATTTTCAGACTATTTGTTTGCCAAACATCATCTATCTGCTGCTTCTAGGAGTTGAGCAACTGCTGTCGACGCCTGGCGAAATAACCACTTTGTTCTATTATATGTTTCACAAGATTCATTATGTATTTTAGCGGAACTAACATTATGCTGTTGCACGCTTTTCCTGTCTTTATTCCATATAGGTTGGTGCCGGATTGGAATGCGGTATCGGCGTTGAAGATTTCAATGAATGGGAGGTCGGAGATATTATCGAGGCCTTCAACACCGTGAAGAAGCAGAGAACCCTGGAGGAAGCCTCGGCTTCCATGACAGCAGCATTAGCCGATGCGGGTATCAAGCTGTGAAATATGGCGAGAAAGTCTATACAAAGGAAGAAAATTTGGCCGGTAAAGAAAGCCATTCCCGGTGATGGAGTTGAAATGAAACTGAGGTGAAGTTTTAAGAGTTAAGATCGAGCCCCGTTCCTTTTTGCTCAGAGATGATGTTTACTCAGATGGCTAAAGCGCTCTCGCCGCATCATCATTCTCGACTTTTGGATAGTTTTTCTTCTTTTTTTTTCTTTTTTTTTCTTTTTTGTGTTGCCTTAGCTACAGTCAATGTTATATGCTACTGTACATAATTAATCTCAGCCATCAATTTATTTTTCTTCTATTTTTGTAGACAAGGTAACTCCTCCCACAAACTTGTCGGATAATACTTGTAACAGATGGAGTGATTGTTCATTTTTGCAATAGAAATCACCTTCTTGCTGCAGATCATAGTTTCTTTTTTCACATTTCAGTGATTGGTTTGTATCAAAGCAAACAACAGAGAAAAAGCAAATAAAGTCGTAAATCGTCCTCTTTTTTAACTTATTGCTTTTATTTCCTTAACTGTTTGTACCTCGATTTCCTGTTAAAATATTAAAATTTTCAACTTAGAACTGAAAATATCAGTCACAGTAAGTAGCAGTTGTAACTTATAACAGCTGCAAACTACAAACTGCAGCAAAAACATTGCTCAAATAATTTAATACTAAGCTGCAATTCTACTAACATCATATATCTATGAGCACAATTTACTTGGTAATTACTACTGCAAAATTTCAGCTTCTTGTATCCACACCATCATGGCCCGCGAGCATCCGATACTTGTCCTTTCGCGTGAAATTGGTGCACTCGAACCCGATCGCCTCCCCGATCAACCGTTGGATGTGATTTGCAACATCATAGTTCGATTTCTGACCGCCGAATACAGGCTCGAGGAAGTCCAACTGGTAAGAAGGGCTCGGATTCATCAGAAAGAAGAATGAGTCCAACCACTTGTGACCCCGAACCGTGGACCCATAGAACATGGTCCCGTAGGCTCGAACCGCAACCGGTTCGACCACATCGGTTATCTCTGCGAATAACGGGCTAAACCGGAGCAGGTATGGTTCGCGGCATGTGGTCCCCTCAGGGCACACCACTAGATCACCTTGATCAAGCAGTGGCCGCATCATTGCACCGTCCTTACAGCGGTCCCTGGTTAATCGGACGGTCGGGATCGGTGAGACCAATTCTGAGAATCTGCTTAAGCTGTAAGTAACAGCTGAGATCTTCCGCTGGAGAACCGTCGATATGATCACAGGGTCGAGAAGCGTCTGATGATTGCACACATACAGTGTGCCACTTTTTTCCGGTGCAGCGGTAACTTGAGGTGGGCCGGAAATGTGGCGGGCTTTGGGGAATTGGGCCCGTATGCGGAAGCCCGTGGCCGCAGAGCCCAATAGGCCCAAATTGGAGGGGAGGATGAGGCCCACTAAGATCCGGAAAATGGCTAAGAGGACACCTAGAGGGAGCCAGAGAAGAATGATAGCAAAATCCGACGGCCCTGGTCGTGCCACGAGACGACCGTCGTGGAAGATCAACGGCTTAGGATAGTTGTTCCGCGGCAATGGCGAGCTATTCTCTTCTGGTGGAATGAAGTGCTGCTCCTGCATGTTATTGTAATTTGTATTAGTTTGTTACTAAGGTAAGTAAACCATTGTCACATACTTGTTTAAGCTGTATCATGGTTTATTATGCAAGTATGGATAATACACATATGCAAAATACAATTTACAATATGCAGTATCTATATCACACATATGATGTTACTTGCATACAGACTTTAAGTACTCAATAATAATGAGTACTTAAAGTCTTAGTATGAATTAAAATACAAAGACTAAGGGTTAGTTGAAATTCCAATCTGCATAATTTCCTTTCATGTAAAACACTCGCAGAATTTAAAGAAGCAAGAGTGTTGGCATCGACTTTTAACTACTTAAAAACACTCGGGGGAGTGCAGTGAGGTTCAATGAATTACCAGGCACAGGCTCAAGAATGGCTGAGAAGTAAATGCCGCACCGATTCCGAAATCGATCATCTGATCAGTCCCGCGAGCTTCCACGAGGGCGGTGAATCTTCTGCTGCCTGCCATGATACCTGGCGGAGCCACCAGGCCGAGACATCGGCCCCCAAGCACCCTCAACTCCGTGCTGATCACGTGATCGACATCCAAGTACTCCCTCAAGATTGGTTCCACCATAACCCTCGGCAAACAAGTCACGACATACTTCTTACCTCCAAACTTCGCGAAGACTTCATACGTACTCTGCCTGAGCTCTTGCAGAAAGAACCGTGGAAGTGTGGCCTTCGCGACCGCCTTCACATCTGAAACCATAAGTCCGGCAGTCGATATGAAGATCATCATATGAAGAGCTATGTTTTCATTGAGAATGAGTTTGAATAACAATAATAAAGGATAGAACAAGAGGAGAAGAAGAGCCCTCAGGGGGCCACCAGCTTCAAGGGCGATGAGCAGGAAGTAGGGAAAGAAGTTTCTGGATAGGAGAAGAGCTCCCTCCAGTTCAATGGCAATGGAGTGCTTCTCTTTCTCTACATGAAAAGCAGGGCCCAAATGAGAGCTCATGTTTGAGTAAATGGTTTATTGTGCTCTCAGAGAAGAAGAGCTCTACATATTTCATATATATACACACACACACACACACACACACACACACACACACACACATGCAAGTTGAGTAGCGAATCGGAGTTCTCACAAGGCTTGTTTCTTTTGGACCTAACTCAACCAAGTATTTCACAAGAGTAATAACTCATGATTTAGACATTTCAGCTCATGCATATTGGGGTGCAGAAACAAATATTCCCATGCTGTTTAAATCACAAGAATGACACTTCATCAAAAAGGTAAAACACTGTTTATTTTTTAAACAAGCATGAGCAACCAAAATCCTCACAAATAAAGTCACTGTAAGTTGAATTAAGTATATGCTCAACACAGTCTTTGGTTCAACTTTTGTTATTTTTGGTAACTACTCATAACCTACCGAGTACCTCACAGTTTCCATGTGATAACGCTCATTCCAAGAATCATGAGGAGCAAGGGGAATTCACACTGTTCTTCCTCTTTGCTAAATATAGTTTGATTGGACAAGAATAAGCATCTCAAAGGGCGTTTATCAGACCACTGATGAAAAAAGCAAAGTATATCCTATTGTATTGATAATTAGTTAAATAATCTATTACACGCTACAAAAACTGTAACGGCGAATCCATGTTACAAGACAGTTGCTCGCTCATTAAGTTTCTGGTGACACAGCAGTGCGACATAGTAATGATGAATAAAGCCAATCCCAAAGCCAAAGTAAGTTTTTGCGTTTTGAGCCCTTCACACCTACCTAATGAGAAAAGCACGACAAACCCATTCATCTGCCATATTCAAACTTGAACTGAGAATTAAACACCCCCCCCTACCGCCCAAAAAAAAAAAAAAAAAAAAAATCTAAATCAATAAATAATCAGGAAAAAACAAGTTCTCGGAGATCCCCCTCCATATTTTATCAAAAGTGGCTCCACTAGATGCCGGAAGCATAGTTCATGGTCCTATGCATCGAGAATCCACACGTTAGGAATAAAGCTCTCATCAAGGTATTGGTAACGCAGCAATTGTCTACTGGATCCACACGCATCAAAGCAGTTGCATTGGCACGGGAAGTAGAGAAATCCTAGTTTTGAGGAACCCAACGAATTAAATTAACCCCACCTGGTAAATGAGTTGACTCTGCTAAAAAAACAGTAGCATGATTAGATTAGGTAGTAGTAATTTTAGCATTCCAGTAAGTTATGGTTTCACAAGTTCAAATTGTCATTACCCAAGAAGAGATCCAAATATATTCTCTTGAGCATAAAGGTCGAATTATTTCAGTCACAATAATGGGGATGGTTCAGTTCTCATGAAACATAAGGGAGGACCAATTAATGACTAGATGACCCTATCGTATTCTATTGATAGTGACTCAAATTATTGGGCCCTGAAAGGGCTCCTGATATGAAAATTTATTATGATGTATTATCGTATTCAAATCCAAAAACTCAAATGTAAAGAATGAAAAACTACCTATTAATCCACTTAAACAGCAAATCTAAGAAGAAAAGAAGCGTATTTAAGAATTGCCAGTTGTATAGGGATCAAACCTTGACTACGTTGCTAATTTAATGATCTTTGCAATAAAAAGTCCACTAGTTTGAGACGTTGTAGGATCAAACCGCAAGGTCTTTGGGATTCTCCCAGATCTGCAGGGCCAGCCATCAGCAATATCAATCTGTTGCAGCTCTGCAAGTAGCAAGATAACAGTTAAAGGATGTATGGATAAGATAAAAGCTTCTCATTTAGTTAAAACTCTAATATGTTCAACTCAATGAAAATAAGTGGTTGCCAATATTTTACATCAGCATTCACGAGAAAAAAAAACTAATTAATTGACAATTTTTTATCTAGCTTTAAACAATGTAGGGTTCTTTACTCTCATAGATCCTATTCCAAATACACAATATGTTTTCCTTTTTCGTTTTCTGTGATGTCAATTTCAGCGTACACTTTGAAAAATTATTGAAGGCCAATATTGAGGATAACTAACTGGATAAACTTTGATTTCTACAGTATGTTTTTCGGTGGCACCGGATCTACGATAGATTGGACAATACGCAACAGTTATTACACTCTAATTTCGTTAATTCACATACCAGCTGAAGGATTTCTCGAGAGGAACTGCTCAACAACACCCTCATTCTGAGCAACTGTTAAACTGCTTGAAGACATTGAGAAGAGCATCAGTATTTGGTCTTACAAAGGATAGGTATTAAAATATATTGGCAATTTAATTAGACAATGTCATTTCTCACTACATCTATCCCAGCAAATTAGAAAAGCCTGCGATATGACACATCATATTGAAGCTTACCAAGTTATCAAACTCACCTGCAAGTGCTGTATACCAGTGACCCACCAACTCTCAACAATCTAAAACCATTTGTCAGAAGCCGCAACTGCGAAAAAAAAGGCATATGATTTTTCTGAGCTTGAGAGTTAAGCAGAAATTAAACCACGAATGGGCCTACATATTGTTTGATCTTCAAAACGAAGTTATATAATTATAAATCCTACTTGTGAATTCAATAGGATTTCAATTCAGTGGCTACTAAAAACAGGGTTCCTACATATATCTAGTAAGCTGCTTATTTTGGTATCCTTAAGCTGGTACTTCAATAATGACACACACTCACTTACAGATGATGAATTTTCGATTAAAAGCATTCTTTTAAGAACCATTTTTCTACCTGAAGATTCAGCAAGTTGTCTGTTCTTTCCACGTCAAGTACTCGACGTTGTAGGGTTTTCCAACCCCAGAACTCATACTTCTGAATGTGTTTGATGGATCCATCATGTGTACACTCGGCGTCCACCAGAACCTGGATTAAAAATAAGTTGTAAGAAACGAAGTAATGTGTGGAGTTTTTAGCCTCTAATACCTGCACTCTAACGATATTTGGACTCATTGGCCATGTCCAGGTCAACATTTAGTTTCATAGTCAACACAAACCAAAGAAAAAACAAATATGATAATGCACCTAACAAAGACCCTAAATTCTAGACCCAGCAGACCAGACCGGAACTCAACCTAATCACCTGGACCAGCATGACATGGAGACAACCCCGCATCTTTTGACTACAATAAACCAACTATTCTGCTCTTGCTATCTTTAACCTGATAATTTACAAAGAAGCTACATAGAACACTGCTTAGAGTTCGAAGAAGCATGATAGCACGCAATATCAGAGGGCAAACGATCTTTTATCCCATTTGATTGTTCTCAAAATCACTCAGAAACAGTAAATATTGCTGATAGGACCAAGAAATACCACCATATTTGTGGGCACTAAAAATTAATGAGACATTAATAGATTGGATGATAATGTACTCTGATATGGGGTTGATAACAGGATACCTTATCATAACCAGCAGTTGAAGGTTCATTATCGTCTACACGACGAAATAACTGATTTCTACACAATCCAACCACCCCAGAATGCCTGCCATAAAATATCAACTCAGGATCTGAAGTTACTAAATCAGTGCCATTTCTTGCTTTGCTAGCTCTCCTTCGATCTTTCCATGTCCTCTTAGAAGTCCACTCTAAGAGCGCATCAGCGCTACGTTCGCTATTGGCTCCACCTGTGGAAAATAAACAAATAATTTCAATTGTGCTCAGAAATTTGTAGGTGAAAAATCCTTCCTAAACTATGGCACATTTTGAAATGAATATCTGGCTTTTGAAGTTTAGCTTTCGCTACCTAACCTCTCATTACTCTTCCGTAAAAAATGTTACAAATACCATTAAGTTCAATTGGAAAAGAACTTACATTGATGTAATGAAAGGGTGGGTAG
Source organism: Aechmea fasciata (assembly GCA_025177825.1). Taxonomy (NCBI): domain Eukaryota; kingdom Viridiplantae; phylum Streptophyta; class Magnoliopsida; order Poales; family Bromeliaceae; genus Aechmea; species Aechmea fasciata. The sequence continues at coordinate 4,904,731 of CM045943.1, read as the reverse complement.
CAAAATTCGAAACTTTCAAAGTTCAGGATCCCATTTCAAAATGCACTACAGTTTAAGTAAATGACTGGATGTTTTTATCTTTTTGCAAGAATATCAAACAAGTAGATGTCAATAAGGTCTCTCTTACATGGATCAATGCCAAATCTAGCCCGAACAGGTAAGATGGAAAATGACGTTCCATCAGCAACAAAGAGCCGGCAACGATTGCCCAGAGAATATTTTTGTAACATTGTGCGACAGGCCGCTAGGCGGTGCCTTGAGAAATCAACACCAGTTAGAGATCCAGAATCACCAAGTACATCACAAAGCATGCAAAGCTTAGCTCCTAGCATAGTAAAGAACATCCATACTAATTAAGGTCACACCAACTATAAAAGGACAAACATGTTAAACAAATAAGCAATATAAAATAAGTGAATAAGACACTGATATTGAGTAAATAAGCATTAAGCAATATAGCATTTATAGGAAGTAATGTTAAGCTATAATTACCAGGAGCAGCACAAAGATCAAGAACATGATCCCCCGGTAACACATTTAAAGCTAAGACGGCAGCCCCAGAAGCGGCATCCATCCCGTAGATCTGATGACAAGTACATATAGAAATTAATACATTAGGAAGTCCCAAAAGAAATGAAAATATAGTTAATAATCATAACAAAAATCTGAACAAAAATTCGAACTTCTGGAGATCTCTATCATATATGATCATGTAATATCTAATCATAGAAAACTCATAGCCCCTCTGCCCGAGAATTTCAATTCTAATAGGGAGTAAATACCAGAACCTGTGCACTCAAATTGGACAACCAGTTGAAATTTCAAATAAGTTGTCCAGTATAACAAGAAGATACAGTACTGCCGTAGACCAGAAGTTGGCAAAGAAGGATGCAAGCACAAAGGCTACGTGCAAAGCAAAAGAACATCTCAATCATTTGCCGTTTCCTATTACCTTTCCAAGCTGATATGACTTTGAGCCAGCAATTTGAATTTGTGGTGGAATGGCAAAGAAACCTGGTAGCCAAACAACCTTTTCGAGTTTACACTTCAACTCAGCTTCTATCTCAGTAAGTTCATCCTCACAACCTGGTTTTAGCCTATGGGGGTAAAAAACATTAGATGGTATAATTTACTGAAAAAGATAAAACAACAAAGAAGACCAAAACCACATACGGCAATTGGTGCGCTCTGGAATGTTTTCATCTTTGCTATATAATTATCCAATTCGAGTTTAAATCACAGAGTAAAGAGATTCATTTAATTCTGGTACCTTATATAGCGCGGGGTGGAGTTGGTCATGGAGTATATTGATGGATCTAATCCATTTTCTTCAAGAAAGTCAAGGAAAGCATCCGGCAGAGGCAAGGTAACATCCTGCTCTACTGTTTCATGAGACGATAAACCATTCTCCACAGAATCCATTTCCTGAAAACAAGATATTACTAATGCACAGAAAATAATCATAGCATCTTTCCTTACAAGGTGATTAAATTGAATAGTTAGATGATCTCTTGCTTTAATCTAGTGGAACCGGATAAGTAGTTAACTTATTTGGTTAATCTTTTCACTTCTAAACTTTTCAGATCAGTATATATATATGTGTGTATAAAAGAAAAAACATAAACATTAGACTGAAAAAAAAACATAAACATGTGTAAGCTAAAGGGATCGATTTCAAGTGAAACCAAAAAAAATTTATATTTGGAAATTAAGTTTGAAATTGATCAGAACAAACCAATACTAGCCCAAATTGACCACTACTTAGTTCAACAAAAACCCCACAAAACTGGCCGAAAATAGTTCAAGTATTAAAACCCTTGAGATCAGCTCTGATAAAAAGACAAGACAAAAAAAAAGTTTTGCTCGTATAAATCACTAAAAGTTCCAATTTTTTCCACATATTTTGCACTCTTATTCCCCATACTATGGATTTCTCATTTCTCACTTAATTTGCTCCACATGCCAAAAGGTAAACAAATTTTAACACTGCAAACTCCTATATACAAGCAAAAATCTCTTCTTTTTTTTTTTGCCCCTTTTTCCTTTTGGGCATTCTATATAGAGCACGTGATAATATACAAAATTAAAACCAACTCCGCCTTTTTGAATCAACCAATTTACACTTCAAACAAATCCACTTGAAATAGTTTTCCTATATAAGGCCATCCCGATCACACACAAGCAATGCATTATTCAATAGCAAAACAGTATCAAATACAAAAAGATTAAAGAGATTGAAAAATAGGATGAAAAAAAATGAATTAAATTGCCACCTAAAATCTCACCTTTACCTTACTACTAATGAGGGATTTGGATCCAGTAAGGAAACCCTAGGGACCCATGGGATTCAAGAAGACGAGTTTCGTATCTAGGGTTGTTAATTTAGCTTAATTTGTTCCTAATTTTCCCGGAAAAAAAGAGCATAGAAGATGAGGAAGGGCCAAAGGGGGAGAAAAAGTTTTGTTTTGAATGAATTGCACCATAGTCCCTAACCTTTTATCTACTTCAATTTCGATGCTCAAACGCTTAAGTTTAATGGCGAATATTAAGCTAATACTTTATTTTTTTATTTTTTATTTTTTATTTTTTTGCCCTACTTACACACACGCAAAAATATAAAGAAAATTTTGATGTTCAGAAGTTTAAAAAACTTTAATTACAAGCTTCTATTTCTAATATTAAAAATTATAGAATAGATACGTGGTTTCGTTTTTTTTTTTTTTTTTTTTGAGATAGGTAGCACGCTACCCGCTTCGTTTATTTCATTTAAAAAAACTTAGCGAAATGTGAATGCGAATCATCAACTGTCACTTTATTAGTATTTTATAGTTCAAAATATAGTTAATATTTTGTGATTTTATTTTTATATTTTTCTCAGCTCATTCTTTAATATTTCGTTAAATTATAGAGAAAATATTTCAGATATTCCACTTATGTTTATTGAATATTCACCTTACCACCCTTTAGTTTTAACTTTGACAATGATTTAACGAAAAAAATTAATAAAATAGATAATAAAAAGTGAAAAATAAAATCATAAAATACTAAATTAATAAAATGAGAAACTACGAAACCAAGGATGGTATTTACAGTTTTCCCAAAATTGTAATATCAAAAAATAATAATAATATATTAAAAGAATATTTTATTCAAGGGCACTATGGGCTCCAACTGGGCCGAACAAGGCTTTTGAACTGAACCGGGCCGGATGTATCTTAGTGGGCCGGATCGGTCCGGTTCGGGCTCAGCGTCCGAACCGGGCGGGGGGCGAGAGCGCCGCACTTTCGCAACTCCATCACGAGCCCCGAAAACTGTGAAACGAAAGCCCTAAAACCGCACCGCGTGCGACGCCCCTCCTATAAAAGCCCCGCCCCGATCTACTCCAACTCCCAAACCCTCTCCAAAACCCTAGCAACCACTCTGGTGTTAGGGTTTCCTCCCGCCGCGCGCCTCCGATTCTCCGGCCCCGATCTCCTCTCCTCCGCCTCCTTTTTCCCCAAGGTGAGCTAACATATCCAAAACCCTTGCTTTTTCTCTCTCCAGTGTTCGTTCTCCCTTGTTGTTCGTGTCGTCGATTTCATTTTCTCTTTTTTTTTTTTTGGCTTTTTTTTTAGTGAATTTTCTGGCGATTTCTCTGTCGCCTTTGGCTCCGATTTTTCCCGACGATCTCTTATTTCTGTAGTAGGATTATTGCGGAGTTTCTAATAATTTGTCAAGCCCGATGAGCGTGGAACGTAGGAATCATGTATATTGTTTTCTTATTTTAGCTTGAGAAGATGGTTTCGAAACTGTTTTAAGATTTGTTTCTCTATCCTTGGCGATGATTTCTCTATACGAGCTCGTATTGGTGGCTAATCTTTCTATGTTATACATAGCCAAAGCCGAGTATTAATAATCGCATAAGAATAATCACCCACGTGTATTGACGCCTATTTTACTTGCTGTTCAGGATTGGCTGTGTTTTGACACAACAGTAATGGGCAAATCAAGCAAGAAGTCCAATGCCCAGGTGCTCTAGTAGTGGTATTTGGAGTTACTTGTTGGTTTTATGTGTTTTTTGCTTTGTTTCTAAGTATGATGTTTATGTGTAGGTTGCGGTAGCTCCTGCCCCGATTCCGCAGGAGAAATCGGGCAAAAAGGGTATGCTTTGCTGTTGAGACAAAATGTACTTGTGATGTGGGTCTTGTTATTTGTTACTAACTGACTAAAGCTCCCTGATAATTGGTAACCAGGCAAGAGGGATGCGGAGGAAGCACTTGAGAAGGCCGTGAGTACTAAGAAGCAGAAGAAGCAAGTTGAGAAGGTAGTCCCTAAAAAGGAGCAGGATGTGAAGAAGTTGAAGAAGGCTCCCCCACCTCAGAAGAAGCCAGAACCTAGCAGTTCTGAGGAATCCTCATCATCGGAGTCTGAAGAGGAGGTAACCTAAGTGCTTTGTGATTAAAAGAAACTTCTTTTTAGCACGGGGAAAGAGATTAGTGCACAACTACTTTTTAGCATGGGGAAAAAACTTAGTGCACTACTTCTTTTTAGCATGGGGAAAAAGCTTAGTGCACTCCTTTCTTCATGTACCTGTTTCGATGCAAATACTAGCTGTACGTAATCATTCACCTGTTAGTGAATGGTTGTTTACTGGAAAGATCCCCAGTGACATTAACCTGGTTACTGGTAAAATCACTTTTGGGGGAAGTGAGGCTAATGGCTAGCTTTGGTGATTTACTGTGATAATATGCTTGCTTTTATAGGATTTACTTCTACTGAGATTAACATATTTCAACCATAATATATGTATATTGACACATATCGGTGCTTAAGCGAGGCATTATTATAATGTCCTTTGGTGGTTGCATCTTGTTATACTCTAATGAAGCCTTGAATAGGTATTCCTTTCGTTTGGGATGGATGAGCTATGATTGTGAATTATCTTAATGGTCTTTAGAGTAAGTGAATCTCTAAGTTTGGTTGTTTAAATTGCAGGTCAAAGTTCCTCCTAAGAAGCCCATAAAGGCTCCTGCTAAGCAACCTGATAGCAGTAGCAGTGAGGAATCATCTTCAGATGACGATGTAAGATGGAGTTGCACGCTTGTACTCTATCCCATCTGTTTGATGCTTTCTTTCTTCTTTCCTCTTCTTCTGAGCTTGACAATGTGATTGTGCTTTATTTGCCTTGTGCTTTTTCAAATTGGCTTATTTTTTGGCACGACCGGATGTTTTACTAGTATTCCTATGTTGGTTCAGGAACCTGTTAAAAAGGCTGCTGCTCCCGCGAAAAAGCTTCCACCTGCTGTCAAGAATGGCTCTGTCAGTAAAAAAGGAAAGGCAGAGAGCAGTTCGGAAAGCGACTCTGATGAGGATGAGGTGAATATCTTATCGCTTTTGCCTCTTGCAGTTAAAGTCTTCTCTGTTTGTTTATTCATTGTTCATCTTAAACTGCTACGAAGTGATATGATGTCACTTTTTTCTCTTTTTCTTGTTTTCAAAAGCACGTCTTCTACGAGATCAATTGCCAATAATTGTATAGCTTTTGTACTTGTGTAATCGAGTCTGGCTTTATCCATCGGCATGATATTGTACATCAATTTTAACTCCAAAATGTTGTGCTATTGACCATACTTTATTGTTAATATCAGGAACCGGCAAAGAAGTTACCAGCTACAGGAGCCAAGAATGGCAAACCTGCATCGGCTCTGTCAAAAAAGAAGCAGGAATCCAGTGACAGTTCTGATTCAGATAGTGGTTCTGATGAAGACGAAGTATGTAGCTTTTTTGCTTAAGTTGTTTTAGTGAAGGTTTATGGAGGCTCACATGTTTCTTTGTGTATTGGTAAAATTTTACTTCCTGTTCTTAGAAACCTGCTGCCGCATCAAAGCAACCATCAAAGGCTGTGCCCCCAAAGAAACCGGAATCAAGCGACAGTTCCTCAGAGAGTGAATCTGATGAGGAAGATAAGGTTAGCGAGTCAATTATTTGAATTACTTTACCGTGTGCTTTCTTTAACTTCCCCGGTTACTTCGTTGTTTGCATTGTTTCGCTGTTGCTATCACCATTTCTGCTAGTAAGGTAGAATATTTATGCATTCATGTAGGTGGTGGCAGCCAAGATTGGTGGAACCAAGAATGAACCTGTTGGTGCCTCAAAGGCCAAAGATAGTGAAAGTTCAGATGAGTCTGAAGATGAATCTGATGATGAGGTATGAGAGGCTAGAGTAGTATATAATATACTCCATGCAGCTGGCTGTATTTCTCATTTCCTTGTGCCAACTTGTCTTCCTGTATAGGGTAAAGTTGCTAAAGCTGCCCCACCTGCCTCAAAGGTAGCTGCAGCTGGTTTGGGCAAAAAGAAACAAGAGTTAAGTGATAGCTCAGAGAGTGACGCAGACTCTGATTCTGAGTCTGATGACAACGATGTAAGTCAGAAGACAATTGCAATTATTGTTCGGCTATGTTGCCAAATGGAAATATGTTTTAATCGCTTTAAGTTTACGTAATTGTAGGCTCCTCCAGCAAAGGCGAGTGTTCCTGCAAAAAGGCAATTAGAATCAGAGAAAAAGGACCTTCAAAAGGTAACATTCTCTTAGAGGGCTTGTTCTTCAGCTGTTTTTTTGTTCGTTATTTTGGGATTTGTTTCTTGGGGAGGTATATTACTTTGTTGGTACTGCTAGTTTGAATTTCCTTGAATCATATCACTAATATCCTTTTGCGATGGGCTGGCCAGATAGAGAAAAGGAACAGTCAAATCAATGCTCGTTTGATAAATCTTTTCTGCTTCAGTACTCTGGGAATGCTCTTGTCTTGTTGTAAATTATGGATGAGTAGCAACCCACCACTCTATTGGATAGCTTGCAATTTGCCGCTGGCTGTGTGTGACCAGTAAATTGTGAAAACAAATGAAATAGGATCTTAAATGTTGTAGGATTTGTTACTTTAGTTGCAATATGTGGAATATTGTTTTAGCTCATTTTTTTTCTCTTCTCAATCTTTTACCGTAATGAGTTCTGCAATATTTCTATCCGTCTAAGTCTAAACTCGTCATAACGTATTTCTTTGACTGTGTTCTGGTAGTTTATCAATTTCCAGTTTTTTTTTAGGTATATGCATGATATCTATATGTGTTCATGAACTTCGTCCAAGTTGCTTGTTGAGGTTTTTCACTCGCAGTATACTTCTTCATCTGAATATTTCTGAACATAAGTTCTGATTTACTTGTTCTTTTTGTCCATCTTTTCTCGACTGTGTTGCCAACTGCGGCTCGACTGTGATTAGATTGCATTGTGTACGTGATTGAATAAATGAGTTCATTTGGGCTGCATATTCTTCCTTTTTGGGCCTTGTATGGATTATGGAACGATGTAAAGTACCAGCTTACAATTTTTTCTGTTCCCATTGATATGATTTTTTTTTTTGTTTTATGGGCTAACATTGGAGCCATCAAACGCCTCTGAAGAATAGTTATACTGTATATTGGAGGTCATAATTATCTCTTCTTCTGAATGTCAGAAGCCACAGACTGAGGCTAAAGCAGATGAAAGTTCGGAAGAGAGTTCTGAGGAAAACGACAGCGACAAGGAGCCCCAAAAGAAAAAGTTGAAGCCGGTAGTTAGTTAATTAACTTTTTTTTTTTTAGTGGAGTATTAATTGGTTTTGCGGTTATATGGATACTTAGTGATGTGATTCTCGATATACAGGAAGCTGGAAAACCTGCTGCTAAAGCTGCGAAAGTAGAAACCAGCAGTGAAGAAGATGACGATGACAGCTCTGAAGAAAGCTCTGATGAAGAACCTAAAAAAGTTCCAGAAAAAAAGGTAATCAATGAGGCAAATTATAGCCATTAACTTGTAATCAAAATCTTTGGAAGAATCTTTTAAAATATCCAAGTAAATTGCTATATAGCTGGTTAAGGTGTCGGTTTCTTTTTTTTTGTTGTTCTTTTTGCTCTCTCTGACACTCTTTATTATTTTAGCCGTCAAAAGAATCAGCTAAAGGCGGCAGCTCTGAGGAGGATTCCTCAGAGGAGGAAAGCGAGGAGGAAAGTGAAGATGAACAACCAGCAAAAACTCCAAAGAAGGTACATTTATGGGTCTATATGAAAAAATATTTGAAGATTCAAGTCTATATAATTGTACAACATATGAGGAAAAAGAATACCCATATAATTGTACCCCATGTTATTTAATCAGGAATATGTTACTCGTATGATTTTTATCTGAACTATTAAGATAATATAAAGTGATTTCTGTTTAGAGAATATACCATACATTTGTTTACTCTTTTCAATACCCTTTACATACATTCTTATGCTATTTTTTAAGGATTTTTCTTTTGCTTCATGCAGGATACAGATGTGGTAATGAAAGATGCACTATTAGGAAATGCAATTGCGAACCAAGCTTCTGCAAAATCTGAGAAGAAAGAAGCGGTATATGAAGAAACTTCATAATTTTGTTTGTTCTATCTTGCCGCTACATATTAATATACTTACACGTTTTCCTTTTAATGCAGCCTAAAACTCCTGTGGCTAATCAATATCAGCCTTCTGGTTCGAAAACCTTATTTGTCGGGAACCTTTCCTATGATGCTGGACAAGATGATGTGTATGTATTGTTTTCTTAATCTAATCCAATTTGCTGGGATATCCACATATAGTTGATGTTTCTTTTTTTTTTTCTCTTTGTAGGTCGGAATTCTTTAAAGAGGCAGGGGAGGTTGTTGATGTAAGGCTGGCAACATCTGATGATGGGCGCTTCAAAGGATTTGGCCATGTTGAGTTCGCCACCGAAGAAGCAGCTCAGAAAGTAAGCTAATTCTGTTTGTCAACATTGATGATCTTAACCTAGTAGCGTAGTCACTTTTCAGTCTAACATTACGAGAAAAAGTTCAATGCATCTTTTTCCCTGAGTAGTAAAGTATTTTGCATATTTTGGTGGCTGAACATTTCCTGTTAAATAGCAGCTCTAAAATTTGGGGCTAATTTATCTCACTTGCAGGCACTTGAAATGAATGGCCGGGAACTGTTTGGACGTGGAGTGAGACTTGATTTGGCCCGTGAAAGAGGCTCGTATACTCCTCAGAGCGGGTACCGGTCTCTTTTCCTCTTTTGTTCACATTAAAGCTATATTTTTTTGGTTTTACATTCTTCTCAGTAATCAGTGAAGCAGCTTTACCGGAAATGTTGGGTTATCACTTTGTCGCTTTCACCTTTCCTCTGTCATATTTTTGGTTTAGGACACTAATGTGCACTTTTCAAATTCTTTCATATGATCATAATTCGTTGCAATAACGTAGTATCTCCTTGTTATCCAGGAAGGAGAATGCATCTTACCAGAAGGGTGGGAAAGGTTCTGGCCAAACCATATTTGTGAGAGGCTTTGAAAAGTCTCTTGAAGAGGATCAGGTGCTATTTTATTTGGTTTGGTTGACTATATTTTTTGTTGCTCTGACCACTGAATTAATTGCAATTCTTGTTGTCTGTTGCTCTAACTATTACAACCATTGCAGATTCGAAGCTCGCTCGAAGAACATTTTGGCTCTTGTGGGGAGATTACTCGAATTTCTTTACCAAAGGATTATGAATCTGGCTCCTTCAAGGGGTAGGTGTCTTCTGCATACTAGCTTTTGAATATATGATGGGGTTTTCTTGTATGCCTTCTTCCTTTCGTTCGTTTGTCCTTTTTTTTAAGTGGGCAATTAATTGCCTTTTGGGTGCAGGATTGCATACATGGATTTCAAGGATCAGGATGCTTTCAACAAGTCACTCGAGCTGAATGGCTCTGACCTCAACGGATACAACTTGACCGTGGAGGAAGCGAAACCACGGACCGATAGCCGCGATGGTGGTGGCTGGAGTGGTGGAAGGAGCGGTGGTAGGGAGAGTGGAGGGAGAAGCGGAGGAAGGTTTGGAGGCCCGCGTGGAGGTGGCCGTGGCGGCAGGGGCGGTGGCGGCCGAGGCGGCCGTGGCGGCAGCGGTAGGGGGGGCCGTGGTGGAACCCCCAACAGGCACGGCGCTGGTACAGCTAGCACCGGTTAGCAAAAGCTCTGTCCATCTCCAAGTTTCTTACTCGGAGAAAATATTAAGAAGAGAGCTAATAGCTCGTAAATTAACCCTTTCTTTTCTCGTTTCTCTGCAGGTAAGAAGACTACATTCGGCGATGACTAGAGAAATATGTTTCTGCTAAAGACGATTCCTCTTGTGGTATTTTTATGTGGGGCAATTTTGTTCGTTATTTTCTGCAACGAAGTTAATGACCTCTCGAGTCAAAACATCTCTCTATTGGTATCCTGAATATTTTAGTGCTGCATTCGTTTTGTATATGCACCCGCATTATGCTTATTCGGCAGTCACAGCTTAATCTCCATGTCCAAGTAATTCGAAGTTTTATTTGTTTTTTTTCTGTGGTGTGGTGTATTCATTCTTGCATGATTACTATCGGTGCTTATACACGACAAATTAATTTGGTGTGCTGCCGATGGAGTACGGTAAGATGGACTTATTTTTGTCGCCAGGGTTTTTTAGGCAGCAGGAATTGGCAACAAAAGATACTCTGTGAAGCTTTTGGCTGAAGAGAAGCTTCTAATGTGCTTCTCCAAGCCTGAACATCTTTGGATGCTCTGGCTTGTGTCTTCTCCGTTCCAAGAAAAGAAGAACTTCAACTGTTATAGGAATTAATACAATTCAATCTCATTGGGCATAAAAGAGAAGAAATAAAATTTTATCTCAACGTCATGTCAACCTAAATTTATTATTCAAGTTCATTATGTTACACAACCTAGCAGTATTCTTCCGTTATATTTTAAAATATGAAATATATTTATTATAGAAAAGACTTTTTGCGGAGAAAGTATGCAGGCTACGCCATCTAGCTAGGTTAGGTGGGTGATAGTGTGCGTGCTTTGAGCCACGAGCTCGGTCCAGGAATTAGATAAAGATTATGTTGTTCTATCCGTTCAACCTAAATTTATTATTTTGCCGTTGACGAACGTTCATTATGTTACACGACCTAGCAGTATTCTTCCGTTTCATATTTTATATTGTGAAATATATTTATCATAGAAAAGACTTTTTGCGGCAGGCTACGCCATCTAGCTTGGTAGGTGATTGTGTGCGTGCTTGACCCACAACAGTACAGTTGCTCTCGCATTTATTTATTAGGTGTAAAGTTCATCTTTTGCCGCCTGCCTCTAGGCACTTTTTTGTATTCAATGAGGGGTTGCAGAAGAGAGGGATGGATAGATTTAAAACTCTTTTTGGCATTGCATTGTCGTCTACCTTGATCAGGATTTATTTGTGACTGCTGCATTTGGCTAGCTTTGTGTGTGTTGCTTATCTTGGTTTTAAACATAAACATATTTTACGAAGAAAGGGGCACATGTTTCCTACAATTAATTCTGTGTATTGCGTGATCTCAACCAATAATATATTACGTACATTCGGATTATTTTGTAATACATTTTTTTTTTTTTTGTGCACGAAGTTGTGTTATAGTAAAAATTAATAGTAGATAAAGTAGAAAGACGACAAGGACTTTAAGACGTATAGTAAAGCCGTTCATCTTGAAGGCTTAATTTCGAAGATATCAACTGCTGCTTAATAACGAGAAATAGAAATAAACTTTATTAGGTGGACTTTATTGCAAAATAACTATATTATTATTTTGACAATTTTATCACAATTTATTAGGTGGACTTAATTGCATACTTATACAAGCTTAATTTAGAGATTCTTTTTTTTTTCTTCTTCTAAATTTACTCATAAAACTGATCTTATTCTAGGAGTACTCTTTCAGAAGATACTACATCTATATATATATAATCCGAAAAGTTACAAACGGATCGATCAAACTCTCCATATTCTTTTCCAAAATAAAAAATAATCTAGCTATATATTCTAAACAGAAATTATTATTAATTAGGGGAAAAATATGTATTTTATAAATTTTGCAAGTATATATATGCATATTTGTGGGTGCTCCGTAAAATGATGCATCAATTATATATAGCACGTGGATCTAGATTATGCATGTCCTAGATATATTTATGTAAGCTAATTTAATTTTCATGCACCATGCATCCATCTTAATCATAATCAATAAATAGTAATGATAATGACAATCATGGGGCGTAACATGGCGCCTACTAGAAAGAGACCACCTGGAAAATAAAAATAAAATTTGTTTGTTGTTGTTTTGTGTGTGTGTGTGTGTGTGTGTGTGTGTGTGTGTGTGTGTGTGTGTGTGTGTGTGTGTGTGTGTGTGGCCTTTCCCCTTTTTCACTTACTTTTTAGGGCTTTTATCCTAGCTATTTTTAAGATTTTTAACCTACCAATATTTTAGGTAGTTTTATTTTTAGTATGCGAGATCCTAAGTTCGAAAAAGCAAGCAGCTTAGTTACGATATTTTTCTCTTAAAAAAATAAGGATAAACAATCAGGCAAAAAAGGGGGGGGGCAAATAAAGTGAAATTGAAGCATTATCTGCTTAGCACTTTCCTTGAGTGTTCCATGCAACCAAGATGGTGAAATATATATACCGTGTAGAATAGGGAATTAATATAGTCTCTTTTTGGGTCAGCATATATAAATGTACACATCCTTGACTAGGTAGGAGCCATATTTGAACTCTACTGCAGAGTGTTTATTATTCTTAAAATCATCATTCTGCATGCTTTAATTCTATCTAAAATGAATATGTATATATATATATATGTAGGCTAGGACTATTATGATCTTATGAGCATAGACCTCTTTATACTCATAAGTTTTTAACCATTCGATGAAGGGATGTGCAATTACAATGATAATAATTTTCTAGGATTGAGTGAGCGGTTGGTCGAATAGCATGATTTAATAGATGGATATGGTCAAAGAAATAAATTTAATAGCCGAAAATTTATAAATATAAAAAGGTCTATACTCATAAGAGTACAGTAATAGGACCCATATATGTATATGTATATGTATATGTATATACATTGATGTAGCTAATTAAGAGGTGTTTGGTGGAGAAAAGTGGAAGAGATTGAGCAGATCTATCAAGCAGGTACAGTGAATTAATGCCCTTTCCCTAAAAACCTCTCTAACAGAAAATATAATGGTCCCCTTCTCTCTCTCTCTCTCTCCCTCAAAAAAAAAAAAAGAAAAAAAAAAGAAAAAAAAAAGGTCCCCTAAGAACACTCCAAACCCTACATTTACTCCTCCCTAAAAAGGGCCACCCCTTCACTTTTTGGAGTCTTAATTTGACTCTCCAATAATAGGGTTCTATGTTAAAAAAAAATGACACTTCATTTTTGTTGGCCCCATAACTAACCTCCACCAAACTGAATTCCCCAAAACACCCTTCACCCTATTCCCATGAGCAACACTATTTTCCCTTGCAATTAAGCCTCCGAAACAAGGGCGATTTCGTAACCTTCAATCATATAAAGATCCACCCCCTCTCCCTCCCTTTTGTTAAACCACTCAAACTTTGTAGCTTCTCAAAGTCTTATTAGAATCCTTAAAACCCAGTAGTCCACAGAAAAGATGGTCGGAATGTATTTGGCTCCCTCCTCCTTCTTCTTCTTCTTTTTCGAGGTCGCGCGGGGCTCCCCCCGCTCACCATTTTCGGCGGTGGCTCCCTGGCGGTGCGTCGCAATCACCAGAAGACGAGTTCGCGTGACTCTGGACACGATACCGGAGGAAGAGGGGTCAGATGTGCTCGACGCTTCTTACAATCTTATCGCCACCGCAACTCCGGGAAAGGCGCAAGAGAAAAAGATTTTCTCGAGATAAAAGTAAAGAAGAAGAAGAAGAAGAGATCAGGAGTGTGATTGTGATTATGATTGTGATCATAGCTTTAGGTGCGCGCCGTACTGCGAAGGTACATAATCATGTGTATGTATTTTAGTAGCATGCATGGCTGTGTCCTCTTTCATATAGTTACGTGCGCGTGTACGTACGAATCGTGATTGATGTACGTACCACTTGCATGGAATGAAATAAGAAAAATAAAAAATAAAAAAATCTACATTTCGTTTTTTTCATTTTATTAATTTGTTTCTGTTTTGCAGCTAAATAGTAAATAGTTGATCGGTGAGGAAATTAAACATGTGGTTTTATTTTTACTATATTGATATAAATTACTGTAGAATTTGAACAAACATTAAAGCAAAATAGCATATTGTACAGCTACTAACTTAAGATGCAAGCTTTTCTTTATATATTCAAATTGGACAGTTCAAACTGAATAACAGAGATCATAGATACAAACTACTGCAAGAGACCAAAGGTTCTATATTGATGTTTTCAAATTTTTTAGTATACATGCATCCTGTTTAGTAACAAAAACAACAAGGTATGCGCGCGATACAAGAACACGCATAGATGACAACTGAATAAGCTGACGCGCCTTAGCGATTCAAAACAAGAAGCTTTTAAATCTAACTAATGGAAAACCAGGTATTTGAATTATTGCCGAAGAATTTCCTGCGCTCAACGATTACTCTTTTGCAGTGCAGCTTAAGTTGGTATAATGCTCCCAATTCTAAACAGTAATGGGACAAGAATCCTATATAAGCATTTAATGACAAAAAAAAGAATCCCGAGGACAGCATGGCTGAATTATAGCTGAGCGAGAACTTGCATAACCTGCATTAGAGAGAGAAAGAAAGAACAAAAAAAGCATCAGAAAAGGTGGGGAGAGGCTGTTAATGGAAAATGCACGAGATTAATTGCCAAGAATAATTGTAAAATCACCTAAAAGAATTTAATCGAGACCATTCTACGCAGCTTCTTTTGGAGGAACCAAGGGTATATGAACATCTTGAGAACTCTCTGGGTTATTATGGTTTGAGCTTGATTGTGATGAAGTCGGCGGAGATGTTCCCACTTTTAGCTTGTGCTTGTTGTACCCTACAACACCTGCAATAGCTGCAGAAACCAATATATACTCCATTAGTCTTGTTAGATCAGTCCTCAGGGTTCTGCATCTTTACAAGAGAAAAAATTCAAAAAATCTCACAAAACATTATGATACTAGAAACTTTACAAAATCCCCTCACAAAAAGCAAATAAGTTTTTAAGATAACATCTTAAGCGTATATTGTGACATTCATAACAATCAGAGCTCCTCTTTGTGACTTCCATTGAGAGGAACCAAGTAAGTTTTTAAGAGTACAAAGCTAAGAAGAAAGCTATCATACCTATGGCATAACCAATTATGTTTATGACCGTCAATTTTGTATCAGCGAATATTAAAGCCGAGAACAGAACTACAACCCAATCCCTGACCACTCCAGTGACCCGAGCTGTCAGCGCACTAGTACGAGAGATAACAACAAAAACTGATAGGTTGAGTAGAAAAGTGCAGAGGCAATTAAAAAACAATGTCACCGGTGGAAAGTTCCAGGAACCGCTCGAATCCATTTTTGGTTTCTCTAAGAATATCCAGGGAACAAATAGGCACAGTGCACTGCAGCCAAAAACTCACATATGTCATCACCAGTAAATTGGATAAAATTTATACAGATGGAAAAGAAGGGGTTGCTACTTAAGAAGTTATGTGCACCCCTGAAAGACCTGATTTTCATATATAACCCTTTGAAAGTATTGTTTCTCACCAAAAAAAAAAAAAAGAAGAAAAAAAGCCCATGCCTTAGTTGAGAAATTAGCTAATTCATCGGTGAAAAATGGTGTTGTATCAAATAATTAAGCTCTTCAAACCAGGGGCATTTTTATGTACAATGGTATACTTACGGAAATTCAGATTTTGCAGGGATATTTATGTAAATAGATTGGAGGCATACATATGTACTAAAAAAGCAAAAACATTACCTGCATGGACTGACATAGTACATCATAGATATTATATTCAATTTAACACCCTTTTTCTTCAAAAAGATTTCGATGAAGATCAGTCTCAAAGCTTCAGCAATAACCCCACCCATTTGATAAACTACACCAACCCAGCTAATCGTGACTTCACCATAAGAAGCCACAACAACTCCGAAACTGATTACTGACATGATAAGGAACATTCTACAACTCAGTTCCTCAAGACCAGCAGCTGCTCCTAGAAAAAAGACAGCTACAGGCACTGCAATAAACAAATCAAAAACATTTCTGTTGTAACTACTTGCTAACACAGAGACTTAAATAAATCAATCTGGACGATCGCCCGATATATAGGGGAAAAAAGAAGAAGAGAGGTTATTTTACAGATATATCCCTGCAAAATCCCTACATTCATAACTACCCCTGTAAAATCTGAATTTTTCATATGTCTCCCATAAAAGTGCAGTTTCTCACCAAAAAATGGATGATACTTCAGATTTGGCAGAGTATATACCTAAGTAGAGATATTCATGTAAATAACTCCGAAAAATATCCAAAAAAGTTGATACATACTAACAGCTTTTAACATCTGTGCAAATGCAACAGATATGTAGAGGTATGCACTATTTCCCAGCCAAAGAGTCATTGCGAACATTGCACCAATGGGAGCGACTGAGGTGGCATATCTGAAAACATTCATTAAATATCAAACATTATACAATAACATTCCAGTCATTCACACTTTGAGAAGTGAAAAGAACTATCCATATGAAAGTAACCAGCATCTGTTGATGATACGAGGGTAAAATTGGCAGAATAAGTTATGGGACCAAATGCATGGTCTTTTGAATTTCTTGGGTTACCACATGATAGGGAAAAGATGGACCATAAAAGAGGCAGAGAAATTTTCTGTATAACCATAATCATTTAGTATAATCGGAGTGCTCACATCTCTGTAGTCATCCCCTCCTCAATTTTTATGATCTGAGGAACATCATTAAAAGACACAAAAAAAAGAATAACGTAAATAATTTGATAGCTAAAATCAACTGCAAAGTAATAACCTCAAAGCATGTGAAATCCAATCAATAATAGTCAATACTTTTTAACAGCAATAGTTGAAGTACAAAAGAAGTATGAGAAAATTCACTACCGACCATATTGGAAAGAACGATACCTTAAATACTTTTATAAGCGCAAAACAAACAACAGAGGAGAAGAGCATGTGCAGTAAAGTCAGCGCCACTGGATAGGGGAAGTTGATTTGCTTAGAAGACAAGACCCACTGTAGCCAGCCACAAGAAGCAAGTGAGAATAATGGGCTCAGAAACCACAAACAACAAATCAAAATTATAGTCTAGAGTTTCAATTAACCACGGAAAGAGCAAAAGTCGATTACTAAAAGTAGTCTTTTGGTTTCATTAACAACACAAATATTTAGATCAGTTGCTTCAGAGCAGTAAAACCTGATTTATGCTGAAGGTGATTGCTTTCGCATAGGAAGCAGACAAGAGAATGCATACAGTGTGAACAAACCAAGTTATACTTGCTTCATGAGCAATTCCAAGCTATATTCATCAGCATATCATCCCTGGGTATGTTTAAATTAACCCGGAGCTAAACAAGATCTATCTCTCAATCTGAGTACGACTAAGACCCCAAACCCTTATAAGCTTTTAGGAACCCTAAGCACCCATTTTCCCAAACAAAACATAGATCCTACAATGAAACTGCTAAATTAGAGATGAAAGCATTAAATTGAGGCAAAATTTACATCCCATTGCCCGCCTGAAAGTTTAATGGAACTAAAATTGAGCCTAGAGCCGCTAAGATTCCCAAAAAGCAACTCGTTTTATGCTGATTAGATCTCAGATTACGACAAAGGCTCCAAAACCCTAGGTAGCCCCGATTCCCGTCTCCGATCTCAGATCGACGATTAACTAATCCAAAATTCTCTCCTAATGTTCATAATAATATCCCCCCGATTCCCGCATCACTGAAAACCATTTCAAAACCCTAATTACGGAGGAGGCGGCGCATCAAGGGAGGATGGGATGAGGAGCGTAACCTTGTTGAAGAAGATTTGGCCGCTGGAGAGGGCGATGTAGAGGAGGAGGTGGGCGTAGGTGACGGCGCCCTCGCCCCACCGCCGCCTCCGCTCCTCCGCCGCCGCCGCCGTTGACTTCTCCCCTGCTCTCTCCATCTCCCACTTCTCTCTCTACTCTCTCTCTCTCTCTCTCTCTCTCTCTCTCTAGAGTCAAAGAGAGAGGAGAGAGGAGAGAGAGCCTCACAAGCAACAATTGATCTCAAAATTTAGTTACAAGAGACCCTCTCGCGCGGTTGCAATTGGATCCATACATATATATATAATATATATATATAAGAAGAGAATCCCAAAAAAATTTCTCGCTCAACATAATTTCTCTTCTCTCTTTTTTTTTCTTTTTTTTTTTTTTTCTTTTGATATTTTTGGCGAAAATTTTTATATAAAAAAAATCTCTCACATATTTTCACCATTATGAGGGTTTTTTTTTTTTTGCATTTGCCCTCTGAAAAAAAAATTATTTTAAAAATAACTTCAACAAATTTATATTTGAAAAAATAATTCTGATCCTGTCAAACACCACGTCAGCACCACGTGAGAGCGGAGTTTGTTAAATTGAATACGGTGAACCATTCATCATATTTGAACAGAAGGAGGAGGAATATAGGTATAGAACACGGTGAATTAATTGCTTACCGTGTTCAACTTCAAATCATAGTGCTAATATGAGCCTACGTGTAATAATCTCAAATTTACAATTATAAATTTAATAAAACTATTTATAAAAAAATATATATTCTGAGAGGGCCAAATGCTAAAAAAGCCCCCATTATTATTATCTCCAACCTCTTTTTTTCTTTTTTTTTTTAAATAAAATTTTAAAGTGTTGAATATGAACAAATCTGATAGCCTTGAATTACGTGTAGTATTAATTACTTAGAAAAAGAAAAAGAAAAAAACACTATAGAATAGACCCTCTACGCCATATTGCTTTTAACATTAAGTTTTCTGTTTGGATGCATAAATATTTTATTCGATATATTTTCATAATTTACTTAAAAAATTCATATGATTAATAGATGAAAAATGTGATCTAATATTTTGAATTGAATAGCATATTCAGCTTTTAAGTCATTTTTTTAAAACAAATAAATTATTTTGCAGTTAAAATATATTATCCTACCACAAGATTATGCCAAAAGGAGCAAAAATTAAACTTGCTTCTTAAGCATAAATTCCAAACCTG
Source organism: Aechmea fasciata (assembly GCA_025177825.1). Classification (NCBI taxonomy): domain Eukaryota; kingdom Viridiplantae; phylum Streptophyta; class Magnoliopsida; order Poales; family Bromeliaceae; genus Aechmea; species Aechmea fasciata. Next base: position 4,885,644 of record CM045943.1, on the reverse strand, counting down.
ACCTAAATAAAATAAATATTTATATTCAACTATTTTATAATATTTCTATAATTGGTTCATGCATAATTAACTAAAACAACATTATGTGAATTTATCAGTACATTAATTAATAACTTATATATGAGAAATATTTTGAAGGATTAATTCAAAGCAATTTTTGTTTTTTAATTATTAATAAAGCCTAAGAATATTATTGGGGAAAGGATTAGTTGGTGCCCAAATGCTCTAGGTGAGGAAACAATATAGCTTTACATCTATTGAGAAAATAAATAAATTTGAAAAATCCAAAAATACATCATAATATTATTGTATAATATTAGAACATGTTAGGTCCAACTTTTGATATGCTACTTTGAAAATTTCACATGCATTACACATGCATATATATATATATATATATATATATATATATATATATATATATATATATATATATATATATATATATATATATATATATATATATATATATATATAATATAAGATAAAGTAAATACAAAATAGGTAGGTACGAGATCTGCGGAGAAAGAAAATTTGAGAGAGAGTGAGAAATATATATTAATAGATTAATTACGTACAAATCTCTAAACATAGTAAAATACAAATATATCTTTATAAATTTCAACTTGTATATCTTATTCCTATAAAAAATCCTAATATTTTCAAATATGTCACTCATTAGAATTCGTTAGAAAATTTTAGTTAAGTATAGGTTAAATATTTAACCCCGATTAGTTTAATTATGAGATAATTTAATAATTTTATCCGCCTTATTTTACACTGTTGTGATTTTTGGAGGGACATATTTGTGATGACGAAATTGACATTTCACCTATTTGTTGCTAGAAAATAAATAATTTCCTAACGGTAATAAACTAGAATGATATATCTAAAAATATTAAAATATTTTATAAAAATAATATATAAAACTTAAAGTTTGTATGGATACATTCATAATTCACTATATTTGCAGAGTCTGTGTATGCATTTAACTCTATATTAATTGTATGTGAATTTTTTATTGTGAAAATGCTAATTTGAAAGGGCCAGCCGAGGCCTAGTGTTTAATACCATAGTCACTTAATTCGCGAATTATTCGTGAATTATTGAAAATTCGAATTAAACGGTCCGTTTACGAATTTTTTTGCAAATTTTGGGTAAATTATTATTCGCGAATTATTGAAAATATGAATAAAAAACTTATAATTTTTATTTTTAAATATAAATTATCTTATATTTTATATTTTATCTGGGAGATACATTTTAAGCCGAGATTTTGGCCAATTTAAAAATTCAGCTTTTAAGTCATTATTTTAAAACAAATAAATTATTTTGCAGTTAAAATACTATTTAATACCATAAAATGATGATAAAAATCCCCGAAAAAGAGCAAATTAGGCATAAATTTGACAGAGAGATAAAAAAATGAGTTGAATATCATCAGCCAAAAATAGAGTAAACCAGGCTTAAATTTCATATTTTCATATTCGAACACGAACAAAAAACACCGGGCACTATTACATGCTTGTTCAGGTCGCCCCGCACGTCTACTCCGGGCCGGAGCTCCAACTTCAGAGCTTTTCTGATCAAAGGGGTGGAATTGTGCGATTGTGCGTGGAACCGCATACGCAACTATCAACAACATATTCTAAACGGGCCGATAATATTCCACGCCAAAAAAAGCCCAAAAAGCCCAAAAATAAGCTTTTTCATATACCGATGTTGGGCCCACACAAAGCCCGGCCCATTAGACCAGCTCATGATAAATGAACACGAACCAAATTCATGAACCATGAGCCAAATTAATTAACACTCGCTTATTTATGAGTTGAGCTAGAATACTTTCAAAAGCACCAAATGATTGGTGCTTTTGAGTTTGTAGCGTTTGGATGGAGAGATGTGGGGTTGAGATGATGGTGGTAGGTGGGGGTAGGTGGTGGTAGGTGGAATAGTGTTTGATCCAAGGGGTATTAATAATCAAGTAGTAGATCTAATGGCTAAAAACTTAGAAGCACCAATCACTTGGTGCTTCTAAAAGTATTCTAGCTCTACTCCTTATTTATCCACAATACAAGTAGTTTAATTACCGAACAGATTTATAAGTTTAACAATGATCATTAAAAATCATAAAAAAAAGGGGGTGAAAAAAAGAGAGGAAAGAAAAAATCACTAGTGCGTGTGGGTCTATTTAGGTGGCAGGTGGTGGTGGTGGTGGTGGTGGTGGTGGTGGTGGTCGCGGTCGTGGCGGTAGTAATTGCTGCAAATCGACGTCTCGTCGCAAAACCTGCTCTTCCTCTTCTGCAGGAACCACTGCAGCGAGCGTTTCATCGATAGGCGCCCCTCGCTCAGCGGTTGCGGTGGAACGACGGGCGACGAGGAGGCCGTCTGGGGCGGTGCGGGATGAGGGTCGCAACGATAGCGGCGGAAATGCTCCTCTTTCTTCGCCATCTCCTCCATCTCTCGCTTCGCCGTGCATATGATGGCTCGCGCCTATATATGGAAATATGTATGTAGTATATTTAATAATGGTACCAGTAGTAGCAGGAGCAGTAGCAGTAGTAGCGGTAGCAGTTGCATTAGTACTAATTATGTTTGTTAATTATTAATATTGAAAAAAAAAACTGGCCTTTTGTGTTTTGGCTCGAGAATTTTAGTAGTCGTAATCAAGCCATAAGTGTTGAATAATACATTGGTTTGATTTTATTAACATCGATCTATTTATCTAGAGATTTTTGTGTATTAATGTTATTGTCACAAAGTTTTGTATTTTTTTTTTTTGTCAATATTAATTGTGCATGATTGACTGAAAAATAGGCCAAATAAATAAATAGCTACTAGTTAAAATGATTAATTCATAATTGTATTGTTTAAACTAACTTCATTGCAGGTCAATTATTATTTTTTTTAAAAAAAAAAATTGTGTGAGTTTTGTGTGAATAATATTCCAACAAGTGATTATTATCAAGTTATTTAATTTACATAGGTTTCATGCGAATTCTGATCTAATCGAATAAATAGAGTGCGTTAATTACTCGATCAATTAAGATTAATTAGAACTTAACCTGAATCTCAGTGACATCACAAGTACACATTTGATCTCCATAGAAGAAGGTGATTGACCTCTCCTGATCTTCTCCTTCTCCTTCTCCTTCTTCTTCTTCTTCTTCTTCTTCTTCTTCTTCTTCTTCTTGATCTTTTACTTGTTGTTGAGGTAATTTTTCGCGGTGTCTTTCGACAACTCTAATAATAGTACCAAAAAAAAGGAACTTATAAAATTATAATAAAAATTATTTTTATATATCTGATCACAGTAACACAATTTTGTATAATTCAGCATAGATTGAAACTATATATATATATATATATATATATATATATATATATATATATATATATATATATATATATATATATATATATATATATATATATATATATATATATATATATATATATATTTAATTGTGGCACAATTTTGATTCTTGATAATTGAAAACTATATATACATATATGTGTGTGTCAATCATTCAAAAATAAATGCGCATCAACAATTCAACATTTTGCACCAATCATGTCCTGCATCAGTTGAGTCCTAAAAGTTAAAAAGTTTACCAGTAACTTCTTTTTCTTTTTCTTTTTTTAATAACAATAAAAAAAAAAGGGGGACTAGGAACTAAATCTAAATGGTTGTGCTTGCATATTAAAGTTATTGGTCAAAATTTATTTGTCACATAATTTTAAGCTAACCTCAAAAATTGAAAGCTGTATATGTATCAATCATTCAAAAACTGCAGTTTTGTAGCAATTAATATTGTTCCACAGTGTGAGTCCAGTATAGTAAATTTTTTTTTTTAATAACCATAAAAAAATAGCTAATAAGAACTAAATATAGATGATTGAGCCTGGATATTGATAATCAAATTATATATGTATTGGTCACAATCAATATATATATATATACCTGCTTGAACCGGTGGAGGCGTCGCGGCGTGAGGCGCGATTATACCGCAGTCCACCGGGGCTGAGGCATAGCTCCGTATCGCAGTCGTCGGTCCACATATTCATTCTCTCTTTCTCTTTCTCTTTTCTCCTTTCTCTTCTCTTTTTTATGTACTATGTACTCTTTAACTTGTGCTCTCTATCTTAACATGGAAGCATGCATATATGGGCGACTGTGACTAAACATTGTTGTGAGGAATATGGAGAGAGAGAGAGAGAAAGAGAGAGAGAGAGAGAGAGAGCTCATGTTTGTGTCTAATTAAAGGGTACTAACTATATATATATATATATATATATAACAGTGGAGAGTATGAACTCGGCCACCTACATATATAGTTTTCTCTTTTATATTATGGAGGTTACCTTATATACACATGCTCACCAAATGAAAAATAAAAGGGCAAAAAAAAAAAAGAAGAAGAAGAGGGAAAAAGGTGAGTTTGCTTTTTAATTAAGGAAGTGCGCGCGTGTGACATGCCTTGGTTTTTTTTTTTTTTTTTTTTTTTTTTGAGAGAGAGAGAGAGAGAGAGAGGGGTAGTATGTTATTTATATATTTTTTTAGTTTATTTAAAAATAAATTTAGTTAGAAATATGAATTAATTAAAATTTGAACTTAAAATTTCGGATATTTTTATTAAATTTTTTATCACTTGCGTTAGGGACGGTTGGTGTTTGTGAGAGGAAGAGTAATTAATTAATAAAAAAGGAGGAAGGAGGTAAAGAGATGGGGCATGCATGCATGCATGGTTGCGTCCACATACAAGATGAACGAGGAACACGTGCTTCTTCTCCGCAAGCGCACGTGGGCATGTGATAAAATATCTCCTTTTTAATTTGGTACGTGCATAATTATTAATTTGTTCTCCTCTTGAATTGCCTCTCTTATTATTATAATAATTTCTCTCTTTGGATGCGCCTCTTCTTGCATTGGATTTCTTTTTTCTTTTTTTTCTTTTTTAAATCTTCTCTTTTCTTAATATATAATGGCACTTGTATTACTGAAAAAGTTTGCATAATGAATTTTGAATCATATTTTATTAATTTTATATATATATATATATATATATAGAGTAGGGCTACTATACTATTATGAGTAGTAGAGTCCTACTACTCATAAGTTGTTTTCGATGATAAAGCTTTCAAATCGACGATCCACTCTGTTAAATATGATCTATAGTATTTGAAACTTCTAAAAAATAAATTTCGTAAATTTTCGAAATCATAATAAAATCCATCAAGCAAACATAAAATGAATGGTCAAAATCGAACGACGTCCTAAAAAAGGATGATCGGATCCTTCAATTCAAGATCGGAGTTAATGATCTTTATCTAGGTAGTGAATAGAATTTTCTATCAAAAATTCAACAAATTTCGATTCTTTTACACCGTTAAACTAGCAAGTATTTCATATCGGTCATTAAAAATTGTCAAATTTGTGAGGCCTCTTGATCAAAAGGACGTAAATGATGTCGAAAATTTATAAAATTTAATTTCTAAAAGTTTTAAATGCTGTAAATAATATTTAACGGTTGAATCGTCGATTCGGAAGCTCTATCACCAAAATAAAATAATGCTTAATAATTAGTTCTCTTTCATCAATCTACATATATGGTTGAAATTTTAATCTAATAAATACAAGTTGGCATTCATTTTTGGTGATAGTTACATTTATTTATTTAATTATTTATTTGCATAAATTGGACATAGATAATTGAGGTGGGGCTGGGTTTGGGAGAGTGGGCATGCATGTACAGTATCACTCACATCGATCCCCCGTGCCAAATTAATATGTGTGTTATTATTATTATTATCCAATCCCCCCACCCCACATCACCACGTGTTTTAAGTGTTGCTTCTGTGGTAGGACATAGTCCACGTGGGGAATCGTGGTTGGTTGCCGTGTCCCCCTCACTTTGCCTCATTGGGATTCTCTTCTGTCCTACGTGGCTGTTTGGTATCCTGAGCTCTCAAAAATATTATAAAAATAAATAAATAAAAAAAACAACAAGAATATTATGCTCTTGTGGATCTTAATTGAGTTGAATCTCATGTGATTTGCCTAATACGATCGATATTCCTTATAAAAAAAAAATTTACACTTTATCTTTTCTGAAATTTCAAATAGAACTTTAGATCTAGCCGTCACAGAGTACTGATACGGAATCTGAGACACGTCACGACTCGGTGAGCTTTCAAAATTTTAAAACACAGGGCATGATATGAACATCACTAATAAAATATAATATTATTAATATAAATATATATATAATATTAATTTTGGTAAAATATTGTTATATTAAACTACTGGTTGAGTATGTTTCAACAGGACTTTTCATCTTACAACACCTTGGAGGACTTTTTTCCTTTTTTCTTTTTGCGTAGGTGAATTTTTTGTGCATGTTAATTGAAAACAAGGGATTAAACATGGCACATCACTTTGATTTGCATTCGCGAGTATATATAACAACACCGATCATGTGAGCAAAAGAGCTCAACAGTGCACTTTTACTACTTGTAGAAGAAGCCGATCGAGTAACTACTTGGAAGGGAAAGGGAAAAAAAAAAAAAAAAAAAAAACGAAGTTGGGCATGCACCGAGACACTTTATGAGAATGTGCCCAACTCGTAACGCTTTTTGTCTGAAAAAGGGGAATGTGATTCTACGTTTCAACGATATGAATTAGGCATATGCTCAACACCTGACCTTATGTGTGTTGTATTGATGAGCAAATTGGGGCGAAGATATTGCTACCTTTCTCATAGCCTGTGTCGCTTTTCCTCTGAAATGGAACGTTAGATGGAAATATCTCCACATGATGGCACGTTGGGCGTTCGGGCTTTTCGGCGCAGCCCCACGGGCGCAACGCACAATTGATGCTTGATTTGAGTATCCGGCGCTATCATGTGATGGGAATGCCAAAGAGACGTGACGGAGCCGACGCCTCCGCCCCCGCCTTAGAACGTCGATAAAATGTTGTTTCAATAGTAATGATTCCTGCAGAAACTGTAATTCCCTGTGACAGAATCAAAGTTCGAAAAATCGGCGGCTTTCAAACATAGTATAGGTCCCAAACATTTCGGGCTGCCAAACACTATTCTGATACAGCTGCAGTCAGAAGTAGTTAAAGATAATATATCGAATTGAATCTTCTACTTTTGAAGAGCGAGAAACTGTTGAGATAACATATAGACGATGCAAAGTTAGTTCCCCAGGTTAGTTTATTTCCAAACTTCTAATAATATCGTAGCTTCTTATAATTAGTATGAGAACTCCACTAACGGAAAATTTTGATGCGTCAATATTGGTTTTCTCAACGCAAGAAGAAAGCAAGGGGCTATAATGGGGTAGAGGTGAGAATACATTGTTTAGTATGAAGTTTTGTAATTCAAAATGTAGAGGATAGAACACAAAATTAACCAATAAGAAACACTGAGTATCTTCAAATGTAGCCTAATAAGAAATCCTAGAAGTAAATATATTTCAATGTTCAAAACAGAGACAGTCGTATACAAATCCAACCTGGGATAAACTGTAAAAGCTATACATCATTATGTGCTGGAAAGAGTGTGCCACGAATAAGAATGTTAGCTTAATCTCTAGCCAATTTCTCTAACTTAGATACTGAACAGCACTCACAGGAAAAGAAAAGAAAAGAAAAGAAACAAAATTATACACTTGCTTCTTAAATACAATAAATCTATGATTCTTGATTTAAAAGATATTGTTGCTTATTCATTCATTCACTCACCAGACTTTAGTCCCCTATGTACCCCAAAGACGCAAGGGATGGTGAAGAGCTATTTCCTCTCCCGATGAGATGTAGTAGTACTATTGATTATGGTGGTGTATAACAGTCACCACAAACAAAAAACTGGTTCAATATAGGAAGGACTTTTACCTTAGTATCTCTTCATTGACTTTTAGGAGAATACAGTCAGAAGCTCCACCAATCTCATTTCATGGAGACACCGTGCATCTGAGTAACAATAAGTCGAAAGGAGGACGGTTGTTTCACTCACTTTGTATGTATGTTCTTCCTATCATGAGAAGTTTCACTATTCCATCTGAAATAATAATTTCAATAGTGTAGATCTTACGAGTCAAGCATTAGTGCATTATCAAACTCTAGCAATCTGAAAAAAAATGGCATTGAGTCTGAGAGGAGGAAAATAAGACACAAGAAATGAAAGTGTGTAAAGAAGCACAAGTTTATAAAGGGCTAAAAATGTTGATAACCCTGGGATTTATAGAGCTCTAGCACTTCACCCACAACCATATGGGATTTATAGAACTCTAGCACTTTAACCCCTTTTGTAGAGAGGAAAGTGCCAGGATTCTCAAAAAACTTGAGAGGTTATCTACAGCTTTTGATTATCGAGAGGGTTAAAGCAATTGTGATATATCAATATTTTGGCCTCTACAAAACGAAATTATACCTTCTATCCGGTTCCCGAAAAGCCTCACTTGATAAATCCACTGGCTCGGAATTCCTCCCCGACCTATCCCACCACGGAAGATTTTGTCTTACTATTTCGGGAAAGACTGCTTCGACGAAGCAGAGGGTTTTCTATAGAATACACTAGCAAACTTCCATCCTTGGTTCCGGCTAGAAAGCATTCTTCAGGCGTCACAGCTAAAGAAGTTATTACCTTCCCAGCACCCTCATACTTCTGAATAACAACAAGAGAATGCATAGAGCGGAGAACTATTTGCCCATGATCGCTAGCACACACCAAGTACTCCCCACAACTGCTAAGTTCAATACAATTGAGACGGCCGTTCGACTCACAAGAGGCAATGTGCTTTCCATTTATGGAATACATATGCAAAGAAAGGTCGTCATCAGAATAAAAGACTAGTCTCCCATGCCTTGATGCCACTAGCTTTGACAAGCCACAGCCAGATGGGTGCTGAATAGATCGTATGTAGGTTCCCTTTCGTAATGTATGGAAAATACAGGTACCGTCCTTAGATCCACTGATAACAAGGTCGAGCTCTGTGCTAATGAACAAGCATGTGATAATATCATCGTGGCCACAAAGGATGTGGGAGGGACTTTCGGCAATAACATGGTCTTTTGTAGTGGAGTCAGATTGGGCATTTCGTGATTTCTTCTCCGTTGATCTGCCGCGATAGGCATGCCATACCATAACCGTGGTGTCATAGCTTCCAGTAGCAAGTATACTTCCATCAGATGAAACTACAATGTGCGCAAAGTTGAACAGAAGTTGTTTATGCCCATGTTCTCAATGAGAAATGCACAAGAACATTTAAAAATTTTTAGAATATGCAATATAAAATAGGAGGAAACATATTAAAGACTCCTAACTCAGGCCATTATGGGAAGAGAATCGCAGAGTATCCTTTTTCTTTTCATTAACAGTCATGTTTTGATTTGAATTATTGCCATCAATTGAAGTGAGGATTTTGTTAAACTTAATGGCTCCACCCATTTATAAGGTGAGCAAACTGTGGTTTCTATTAGGAGTTAATGGATACTGGCTAACTGAACAACTAAATTTAACAGATTTCTTGATTCAATTGACTGAAATAGCCCAAATCAAAATGTGCCAAAATTGATGGTTGTCAATCAGAGAACGTAGAGTTTGGGGGTCTTCCAAAATGACGGTCTTCACACATTTTTATCTAAAAAAAATACATCATGTGAAAAGATACGAAAGAAGAAACCAAGAACGAGCAACAAAACTTCTCAAATAGTACCAACATGCGATTGTACACCTACACTTCACGCAAAAAAAGAAATGATAACTACCTGCAACACAGCTGACGACATCTTTGTGCTGTCGTATACTCTGCACAATCCTTCCGTCGTTTAGGGATATGATCTGGAAGCTATTCTCCCAATTGCCACATGAAACCAAATAATTCTCATTTTGAATCTGCATTGTTGCTAGGCACTGTCTTCCAAACTCGATATTTTCAGCAAGTGGAGTGCCGATTCTACGAGGAGGAAGAACATCAGAACCAACCCCAAAAAACGGTTCCTATACAAAGACCACATAGATAAATATTAGATCATTTTTCTAATCACTTGGATATATCTATATATATATATATATATATATATATATATATATATATATATATATATAGAGTTGAACTAGAATACTATCGGTAGTAAAACGGTCGTTTTACTACCGATTTGTTTTCGATGATAGAGCTTCCAAATTGATGATCGGCTCCGTTAAATATGATCTAAACTATTTAAACTACCTAGAAATCAAATTTCACGCACTTTCGATATTGTTCTTTTATCGATCAAGTGGACATAAAAATGAACGGCTGAAAATGAATACTCTTTAAAAAATGATAATAGGAGTCTTGTAATCAAGATCAAGAGTATAGATCTTGTTTTAAATAGTTTAAAGAATTTTCTAACAAAAATTCAATTGATTTGGATATCTTTACGCCGTTAAACGAGAAAACGCCTCTTATCGACCATTAAAATTATAAATTTTGAAACCGTTTGATCATTAGGCAAATGAAGTCGAAAAGATTTGAAATTTGATTTCTAAACACTTCAAATGATATAGACCATGTTCAACGAAATCGATCGTCAATTTGGAAGCTCTATCATCGAAAACAAATCGGTAGTAAAACGACCGTTTTACTACCGATAGTATTCTAGTTCAACTCTATATATATATATGTAATACTGTCTTGTTTCCAAAAATAGTTGCTGTCTATTTATTAGACCAGGAATAAATATTGAGCAAAACCTGGGATCCAGAAAATGTGAAATTTCCACCAGATTGCAATTGTGTCGTCAACCACAGTTTGGCTAACAATGTGAGTGTTTGGTTCACCAAGATTATGTTCGAGTCCAGTAAGCTGACAAACAAGATAGCTGATGGGGGATTAGTTATATTAGAAGCACATGAAGTTAGTGTTATTGACCCTGGAGCAAAGTACAAGGGATGAGCAATCGGTATGGGAGGCCCTCTTCTTAGATGTTTTTTTCGGAAAAGTTGAATCGGAGTCTGTCCAAAATTTGCAATCTGGTCCTCAATAGCAGATTTTTGCAACATATCATCCATGTTTTCCAAATCAACAGCACCTTCGTAGGTTAGGTAATAGAAAATATTTGCTGCCTGTAGTCCAAGTTTTATTACAATTAGCAAAATTAGAACGCCAAAAGATTTTACAAGTTCAGTTTTTTATTTTTAAAGATCGATAATACCTCTACAGCAGGCTTGCCACGTTGCTTGTAACCAAACACTAAATCAATCCAATGATGCAAGTTGGAACTAACAAATTCACTTTCAAGGGCTTCTCGATTTTTGTGTATGAACTCCTCACGAGAGCCCTGAAGCAGAAATTTCAGATTTTGAAGTTGATTATTTTGCAGAAAAAGACACAGGAAAAGAAAGGAAGACAGAAATAAAACATCTGAATTTCATTTTACAGTACATAAAAAATATTCAATACCTTTGCCCAAGGAGGCAGAACAACATCACCCAAGGGTTCACCATCTTGCTTAACACCAAGGTGATAAGAATTCGAATTCACAAGGAATTCGGGCATGTAAAAGAATTCAGGAATAAGCTCCTTCACGTCGCTTGTATTTGACAGGCAGTTCCTATACGTGCTCTCAATACTTTGAAAGAGACGGTCTGCATGGTCAAACTTACCACCCTGTCCAAATACATGTCAAACATATATAACAAACATAAGCCATTGTAAAAGAATATCAAGAGTAGGGGAAAAAAAAATGTAACAAGTCTGCAAGAAATGAAAGGAACGATAACATGATACCTGCAAGTTTCGGTGCAAGGCTGTAAAGGGTTCAAGCCGAAGCAGGTAATAGAGCACAATGCCCATGCTTGAATAATGAGATCCATAATAAAAACTGCAAGAGGCAAAAATGAATAATGCAACAGTTTCAGTATTGCATTAACTACCAAGAAAGTGAAAAAAAAAAAAAAATTCAAAGGCATCATAAGCATCACAATAAGATTATGTTACCTCGGAATGTCAGGATCCGAAAAGTTACGATATCTGTCCTCAAAGACCTGCATAGGGAACAATCTAGTTTTATTGCAAGTTAATCAACTAGAAACTGCTTTGCTCCACTTACCAATTGTACTAGGTAAATCACAAATAAAGCAGCATTTTGTGATACCTGAAAACGCTTTAGATCCAAAGCACCAACTGGTTTAGAAAGATCCCTGAAAGTGGAAGATTTGTTGAAGTCAAGTTTTTCTGAGGAATAGTCAGCCAATACCCAAGGAAAGATAGGATACTGAGTTAAATCATTATATGATCTGCCAGCAAGAGTATTAAGGGTCATTAGATATTCAAAGTTGCTTATTTCCCTTCTTTTCCAACTCTCTCTGGCACTTTCAGCCATTTCCACAGCAATACGTCTGTCCACGAAAGAAATAATTCCATTTTTATCCTTGGTACTTCCCTTTGGAAACAAAGACTCATTCCTTAAAGAAACTATCAAAGATCCAGCATTTTTAGCATCTTTTTGGGATGCAAAATTTAAAAAAATAGGTGCAGTTGAATCGGCAAAGAATATCTCAATTGCAGTATACTGTAAGAGGTAACGAGTCCAATGAACTGCTTTCACCTGCCAAATAGACGAAACAATTAAGGCTTATAGTTAACAGCAAGTGGTAGACCAAACTGAAAAGAATCAATATAGAACAATACAAAGTACAAACAAATAGTTAAGTAAGCAAAGTACCGTAGTCAGGTTCCATCTCCGATGGCGTTTAATTTTATTTGGTCGATTATTCATTGAAGCATTGAACTCTATAATATCAGTAGCATTTCCTTTTCCACGCTCAATATTTGGCTTCTGCTTTTGGAAACCTCCTGTTTGATCATGTTTGGTGGAGTCCAGATTTTTCTGATTTTGAAAACTGTTGAAAACAGATGATCCTCCAGTACCTTCGACCAAAAACTCCCCCGAAAAATGCAGAACATTTTGCATAATCGCTAAATGCCCAGCCAACTTTCTCTTTGGTGTTACAAGCACACAGGGAACTGATAGATGCACCTAGATAATTACAAAATAACATAAAAATAGTCGCCTTTAGGGAAATAAAGGCCTTACTAAAGTATAGCACATCTTGAAATAATTATTGAACTTTAGAAATTTTGATTTCACTACTGATTACTGAACCTAAGACGTATTTCAGTTTCAAAAATTCTATCCAGTTCTGTTAGAACTTAACTCTTTCCATCAAACAAGTTACATAATATTCCTTCAATTAACAGAATATTCCAACAAAATAGTTAAAAATACCATTCAGTTTTAGCAGAGAGAAAATTTAATCCAAATGCCCATATGGATATTTAAAAATACCATTAATTTTCCGAACCCTTTTCAAAATGCATTATAGTTCAGGAGCTTCAGGTAACGTTGTATGCTTTCACCTTCAATTTATAATTTTACAAGGCTGATTTACCTCATTCAAATCATTATCTAGGGTTGCAGAGGATGACTCCTTGGCCCGAATGCTATCCAAATGATCAGAGGAAGTTCCAACACTCTCCAAACTTTGATTTTCTGAAGAACTAACAAGGGAAGAACCATTCGGATCATTCACATCTTCACCTGGATCAGAACTATCTTCTGTGATTCCACGCACTCCTTTCAAAAGGAAATGCTTCATTTTCTCAGGAATGTTAGCCCCTAAACCAGCAAAAAACTCGCCTACAGGTTCAATTGTTGTATTGGAAGATTTAGCAGCCGGAGGATGACAAAGTCGCTCATCAAATTTATAATTGCGCTTTAGCTTGGGCCTACGGCGCCATTTATCCTCTGTCTTGTCAAGTTTCCAATGTGTTACAGTGTTGTTCGGGAAAGGATTAGCAGACCAAGGACCTCTCTCATCAACCAGAGCACGGTACATGTGGATCCATTTATTCTGTCATCAATCACAAATTATTACTACACTGATTGGTTGTTATAAGACTTGCTTCTCAAATGGCTCTGCTACTCTGAGAAGCAGCAAATGAACCATCTGACAACAAAAAAAAGAATAAATAAATAAATAAAGTTGCTCTGGGCAAAAAGCTGAAATAAGCTTCTAGGCCCCAAGAGCGAAAGCTTCAATTTGAAGTTGCTACTTCAGCTACAGCAAGAGGCCACAAGAGAGTTTCTAATAAACAAGCTATTAAATGTTTCTTCAAAAGGCTCAACTCAAATAGCACCACTGTAGAAATTCTAGTCAAGTGAAAGAAGCCTTAAATGGCAGGAGAGACTTCCAAGGCAATAGTAAAATCATATGTTTGACTTAAAAGAACAAAAATTACACTTACAGCAACAATTTGCTGGTCCTCATCGTAAGCAAGCTGAAAAACAGCTTTTCTACTGTCATCCGCAGAAAGAACAGCACTCTTGTTGGAGTGAATCTCATCTTCAAAGTTCTGCAGTTGGTTTAGCTCTTCAACAGAGTGCTCATCAAGCTTAAGACGAAGTTCCTGCAACTGCTTTATGCGATCAACCTTAACAGCCTTCATGTATTTTGTTTCATCAACTGCCTGAAATTAACACAGACATCTAAATATCAATTAAAGACTAAATAATGCAGCTGCATTCTTAGCACTTCCAAACCAGCTGTAGTTCCGTTTTCTTGTAGTTTCTCAGCTCTTTCGGCGCATAAAGAAAAAGAAAGAAAACTGTGATGATGAAGAATAACCACTAATTTCAAGCTAAGACTTGGTTCCTTCAAGCATAATGAAAAAAGAAATTAAAATGGAATTATCAAACAAAGAAGTCAAAATGGTGAGATGCTAAAGAGTTAGTTAGCACACCGCGGAAATAACTCGATCCTTTTGAATTAGGTTAAGTATGAATCCAGCTTCTTTTTTGTTGCTGTTTTCAATTGAATCATCCCTTCCCGAAATGCTAGTGGCAAGCATAGATTTCCCACAGATGACAGTTTCAAGAATCAAGTGTGAGATGACATGGAAACGTGCTCCATCATCCATCCCTCCGTACTGTGATCGAACTGCGAGTAAAGACCTGAAACCAAACAAATTGCAAAAGAAATATAACAAAAACAAAATTTGACCAAGTTTTCTTTCCATATTCAGTCAAGAAAGGTTACCAAGAATAGCTAGTGGTCACAGAAACATACCAAAGAAAAAAGTGCAGCCTGTTCTTGCTTTGGTCATCATCTGATGTAAGAAGGGAGGGGAGCACCGAAATGAACTGCTGGACGCATCGAGAAGCATTTTCTAGCCCAGCTTTGGAAAGATAGAGGATTACAAGATGGAAAATAACTCGTGGACACCTCTCTCCTCTCAGCATCATTGCTTTATCAATATATTTAATTGTCTTTCCACCTAAAGCACTGCCGATTCCACCAGACACAACAGCAGAAGCCATTTCTGCAGCAGGAATATTAAGAGATTCCACTAACCCACGAGCCCTTTGGCCAAAGGATGGGCCTCCCACTGCTGGACCTTTGGGTAACACCTTACTCGGACCTTTTCCATTCATTTCAGTAATAAGAATCCATGCTTGGTCATATAGATCCCACCACTCATCATTCATTTCATTGCTCTCATCAGCAAAAGAGTTATGGCACCAAGGAAGCCTAAAGATGGACAGAAAATAAAAAAGTAGAAAGGAAAGTGAAAAATAGCTCTGCACACGGGATACCAGTTGAAAAACAAAATAAAGTAATGTGTAAATATATAGAATCTCACATTGCTGGGTAATTCTGGTTTATGTGTGTGATTAGATTTAGGCTTGACAGGGACATTAGGGCCTAAACCGAGAGAATTTGTAACGCCCCAATAGTTCCATCCGAGTCTCACATTGGATGGGAAACGATTTGTGAATAGGAATAGAATGATTTAAGACCCAAATAATAATAACCGGGCTTAAGCATTTTGGACCAGTGGTTTGGTCTAACGAGTTATTATTGTTAGTGGGTCGGATCGTCACACTCACACACACGCACACTCACACACACACACACACACACACACACACACACACACACACACACACACATATATATATATATATATATATATATATATATATATATATATATATATATATATAGAGAGAGAGAGAGAGAGAGAGAGAGAGAGAGAGAGAGAGAGAGAGAGCTAGGCTACTATACTATCCGTAGCACGGAGAGCTCCGTGCTACCAAGTTGTTTTTGATGATGCGGCTTCCAAATCGACGATCGGCTCCGTTAGACTTGATCTACACTATAGTATAGTAGCCGGACTCTATATATATATATATATATATATATGCAGGAAGTCCTGCTATGAACCTCGGATTAATGTAATTATTATGAATTGATCGCTTAAAAAGCAGGTGAGCAGAGAATAGAGGATAGAGCATGGAATAGCAGGATTACTAAAGTAGAGGCATGCATCAAAGGGTTGTGCATTGGAAGCGTTCTTTGTAAATTCCTAAGTAACAGCAAAAATAGACAGAATGGCAAATCTAATTTTGAAAGTTAATAGTTAAGCCTTCAAAGTAGCAGTTATATTCATAAGAAATGCCATCATCATCATCAAGTGAATTAAAACAACTAGGCGATCAACATGCAAAGAGATAAAATCCAGGTTTATATTTGCCATTTGGATTATGCATCATTTCCAAATGATAATTACCAAACCAAATCAGAATTGGTACACTAATTTACCTTGGAAGTTGGTTGACACTCTCACTATCCAATATTTCAGCTATAGCAGATCTGACATCATTTGGACTATCTCTCTGTGGGCCATCAAAGGAAAACCCTGACGAGAGTCCAATATCGGGAAACTACAAGAACAACAAGAATAAAGATTGGACCAAGATTATGTTCTACTATTCAATTTTGAAATTATAATCAATTTTGCAAAATCTACTACAAATAGAAAATTACAGAGAAATTTTGATAAAAAATCGATTGTTCAGCTACAAATCACTTTTGATTACTTACCAGTAGATTATCAGAACTTTCATTTATTAGCAACTCATCAACAAGCTTGAGAATATATAAGGCATTATCCCGACACGGCTGTGCCATGAAAACATTTTCTTCAGAAGATATTTCAGTCAAACTCCCAATAAGATCTTTAAAGATGTCTCGAAGCAAGCGTGGATTCAATAGCTTTCCCTGCAGGCAAGGTACATGGTTGAAACAAGACTGTAGCTAAAACCCTGCTCTACAAATAGGTTGAATATTAACTATTCTCCTTACCTCTTCAAGCTTCAGCAGCAGGAAATTTATAGTCTCTTCCAACTGGTGCCATCCGCCTTTTACCAAATATAAATAGTGGGAAAGCACCACAGAATATAGGTTTCTAACTAGAATTAGTTCATTAATTTCTGATTTATCTGATTGGGATTCTGACACCACTTCATAATTTTTTAACACATCAAGCTCCACAGATATCTCCAACCACGAACTCCAACCATGTTCCTGGTTAAAGCATTCACGTATTAACTTGCAACTTCTAATTTGTAAAGAAACTAAGAAGAGTGAACACTAAGTAATACCATCAGAGATTCAATGTTTGACGGATTTGAATCAAGCAAACCAAGAAGGTTGCCTAAGACTTCTGTACGTACTGAGTTATCCTTGCAACAATGCAAATACTCAAAGATGCAGACCAAAATTTGAGGAAGGACAAAGTGAGAAGAGAGTCCCGAGGAGTTGCTTTTCTTTTTTTTCTGTGCATCAGATAGACCCTGTTTCTGTATCACCTGTACAAGACATTTTAATGGGACGTAAATCAGGAGTGACTAATTAGACTAAAGTATAGAGTAGCCAAGAAATAGCACAAGTGCTGGCAAGAAACTATAAACTTCATGTACTGCAGCATCTTACCTGTTTAGGACTAGCACCTCCAAGAAGCACATCAAACAATGTGGCACAAAGATTATCTGATAATGGGAATTTAAATAATTTTTCAGATATTGCAGAAAAAATAAGCTGGGGCATCATTATTCCTTTCCTTTGATTGTCGGTGAGAGATTTGGTTCTCCCAACTGCAAGGCTAAAAAATTTTGCACCTTTCCTCTCAGATCGAAGTCCAATCAAAAGCTTACCAAGAAATTGTAGACCCAACAGCCTAATTGGTTCGAGTTCCCTGAGATAAAACCAACACCCCAACGAAAAAAAAAAAATGTCATGTGATCAAATATCCATTGCATAATGAATGTATCAGAGGTGAAAAGAAGACCAAAATGCCAATACAAAGGAAGCAACAGTCCTCATCTACACATTAAGTACCCAGTAGAGTACAAAAAATATCACTTATAAAGAGAATGCTTAAACTACCAATAACTACCTGATATGAAAAAGTATTCTCTGTGCACTCCTATTTCATGTTAGTTCAGTTTGAGGAATGCAACCACTACAAGAATGTAATGATACTTTTGCCGGACAAAATCACGAGGAACCACTTCACTATCAATGAGTTTTCATTGCGTACATCAAAAATTTCTTGCACAACAATGAGCCAGAGGAAGTAGGATTTTGAAAGATTGAGTATAAATTTGAGTACTTTCTACGAAACAAATACTTTTCTTATGTCCTTAGTGCTTCCACTGACAATTTCAAACAATATGTTTCAAGACAATTTCTTTTTAGGAAGTACTTTTTTGATGTCTTCATTGCATCAGCCAAAAATTTCAGAAATGTTTAATAAATTGGCTACAATAATCATATGAAGAAAGAGCACAAACCTCGATAGAAGATTAACGAAAATTTGACAACCACCAAGCAAATTTACTTGCTCCAGAAATGGTGCTAGCACAGAGTTTTGAGAAAGAGCGCGAATAACCATATGCAATACATCCTCTATGCATGCCATATCTTGACTTCTCTCAAAAAAGGAAATAAGAGCCTTCACATCAGGTTGGGAGATTTTTTGCCTGCGGTCGCATTTTTTCCCCCTTTATTATGTAAATTATGATAATGTAACTGATATGTATTGCTATAGTTAGAGCATTCATGACCAATAGAAATGTGAGAGGAAATATTTTTTTAACAAAAAAAAAAAAATTCTAAACTACTAATGTGATTGGTGGACTCTACCTCAAACACATTTCTGCGAGACTTAAAAGAAGCAGCCGAATCTTCCGGACTTCTCCTAGGCCTGGTCTCTCTCCAATCACTTGTTTAGTTTCTGAATGCAGAAGAGGTTTGCTACCTACAGCAGACCTAGAGTCTGCTTTATCCCAGTAAAATTGTCGTATGATATCGATAATCCGAGGGAGCCCACACAATGCTTGCAGCAATCTGCTCTCACTCTCGAAATAGTTTATAAGAAACATATAGAGATCTCTTTGCACTTCATAATTTGCATATACCCAGATATGCGGATTCAGATAAATTCGCGAAAGAGCATCTTTGAGTAAGACTTCTGACATGCCTGATTCAGGCAGAAAAAATTGAGTAGATATAAAGCTCAAAACAGCAAAGAAGCCAATGCATTGATGAAAGAAATATCAGGTAAATTGAGCATCTGCTTACCACAATTTTTCAGAACATCAAATAAGTATTTCAAAGCGGAAAGTGCTTCTTTATTCAGCTGCTGAGGTGGAACAGATTGAAATAAGAAGCCCAGAATGGAAAATCCTGAAAGAAGCTGCATTTGTTGTTGATTTGAAACATTCCCATCTAAAACGGATGCAATGAGCTCAATCACTTGGGCTGCAAGTGTCTCACTAGTGATATTCCTGATCAAAGTATACTCAGACTCTCCACCTTCTACGTCAGACTTATCGAACTGTGTCAAAAGAGGGAAAAATACAGAAACGCCACCAACACAATAAATGATCTCATGCAGCAAGCGGCGCGAACATAGCTTTGTCCCATCCATAACTGTTGCTTCAAATATATCCTTATCGGAGAAACCCTCAAGTGGTGAAGACACACTGAACAAGGTTCTATTATCACTAGCCTAAAATACAATAAAGAAAAGAAAAAAGAAAGAACTTCCAAAGTCAGCTTCAACTCCTAGCAATTTGATATGTCAAAGAAAAAAGGTGATTATATGAAGTAAAACCTGTGCATTTAAACCAAAAATTATCTTCGATGAAAGACCATCTTTTCCATCTAGAATTCCTTTATACATGGAGTCATCAGTAGCAAAGAGATTTTCGTCACCAAGAAATGAATACATGTAACTAGGTCCTAGACAGTGTATTCCCTTCACTTGCTCCAAAGAGAGGGCATCACAAAACATATAAACTGGACCCATTTGACCAATAAAAGGAAATGTTCTTTCAAAGTTGAGGGAATAAGCCTCCTCACTAATAGGTGTGAGTTCGGTCCCTACGGTACAGCGTGTCATAGAATCACTAACTTTCGCATACCTGTGATAGCAAACTCAAAGCTCTTCAATGAGACAAAAACGAATAACAATTTTCTTATATTGAATAGAATAAGGGAGAGGGAAAAAAGGGAAGTAGCAGTACTGACCTGCATTTTTCAGACGATACCAGCTCTCCATCGATATAGCACTTGAGTTGGCTTCCACCAGAGAATGCTCTACCTATGCTATGAGTAATACACAGGAAATGCCATTGCTTTGGTAGAAGGTTGAGAGGTAATAAAACACACTGACGTTTTTGGTTGATAGACTGGCAAAAATAAATAAAAATGTAGTAGTTTAACAGTTGATAATCAAGCAACTAGATTTCATTAGGCTTAAAAATGTTTGCAGCTAAAAAGGCATAAAAACCGTGTTACAAGGTTTCAAGCATCTCAAAAGGATAATACATGCCAGATACATGCATACCTAACCATATAAGCACAAATAAATGGAATACATTTGTTTACACATAAACATATATGCATATTATTTTGTTCGAGAAACATTCTACACCAGTTGTCAAGCTACCTCACACTCATTTGACTCATTCAGGAAAATTGAATAGTGAGTTGAAGTATCCAAGTAAAAAGGCCATCTTCATGCATTAGGCTCCAGCTGGCGTAGATGTAGACTTACCCTCATTATGGAGGAGGTTTTTCTGGCTCAGCTTTGCCCACCAGAGTACGTTGCTAAAGCCTTAACCAAGTCGCAAAGTTGAAAGATTCATGTATCATGCTCAATATGAAATTGGGAATAAGGCTCTCCTGTTTTTGCGTAATACTCAGAAAGTAAAATGCAAAAACAACTCTTGTTTTAGCGATCACAATATCCTAATCCAAGTTTATGATGATAATTAGACCTTAATTTTTTTCAAAAACTATTCATCTGTCATTAACTCATTGTTGAAGCTTTGCACAAATGTAACCATACACACAAATATAACCTATATAAATATGGTGTATCGCTTAAATATGAAAAAGGAATATAGTTGGAAAAGAAAACTCAAATGTTAGTTGGAAAAGAAAACTCAAATGTTAGGATGAAAGTCACTGATACCTCAAAAACAAGTGTGCCTTTTCCAAGCATTGCTAAGCACCCCCTTCCATTATCTGTGAAAAACGAAAAAAGGCCCATTATACCATTCTCAGGAAAGTTTTCTACCCTGAGCCAACATGAGAAAGAAAATCCTTTGTTGTATGGCCATTGTACAGGTGTTTTTATTACAATTCCCTGCCAAGAAAAAGAGAATGTTAGCTAGTCATTTGCAAAGACGTAAATTCAGTTATCAAATAGTAGCCATCACAAGGCAAATAAGAGTAAACTGTCACAAGAAATTGGAAAGAAAACAGAAAAAGAAAAGTGAAAGTACATACAGAATCACTGCCAGTGAACTCAAAGAAGGCTTCAGGGCCTTTTTCCTTGAGCATATAACCAACACTTCTCAAGAGCAAGGAGCGGTGGTTTTGCTTGGAATCAATCTTCTCACTGCGGAGAAAAGCAAAAATTTTTCGAATGTCTTTACCAGAGATACTATGTCCACCAACTGTCTGAATTAACTGAGCAATTTTCGAAGTAATGTCATCTCTTTCTTCCACAGAAAACCAATCAAGTAGAAAATTAAGCATTCCTGCTCTGAAACAGGAAGTTCTGTTTGTTATGGAGTCCTTTAACAGCTTCTGTAAGATATCTAGCCCATAATGTTGAAGTGAGGTGCTGCTCTGCCCACCAGAACTTGTTGTTGTTACAAAGAGCCAATATGATTAAATAATTAAAGAGAAAATTAAGGGAAGTGGAAATAAGAATGCCAACCTTTTGAAGAACATGTAAGAGAAGTATAATCACATCTTCGTTCTGCAAAAGAAGAAAACAGAATAAAGGAAATATCAATGCTGCCGATGAGATTATATTCCAAGTTTCCAACAGTGTAAGCTTAATAGGAGATACATTGTAGGATCCTACAAAGTGCAAACTTTATTACAACTTTTTCCCCAACCTTTATTACAACTTTTTCCTTCATGTCGAACTTTCCATCAGTAAGCATGTTAAGAAGAGCATTCACGAGACTGTCCGTTGGTAGCCACTTGCAGAAATCCAGTAGCAAGCTCTGCAGTGTCTGATAACCCATACCAACAAGTGTCCTAAAGGTGGCCTACAATTAGCAGAAATAATTAGATGGCATATTGTTAATTATTAGTCTCATTAAGCTTATGAAAGCATCAATACGAACATTCTGAATCAGGAAAAGAGAAGCAAAAAAAAGAAAAAGGAAAAGAAAGAATGCATGGAGCCTCAATCGACATTTTGAATACAATGGAAGTAGACAAGGCTTTAGCAGAGTCACATAAGGGAAACTGGCCATAGCATGTACTACCTTGAGCATGCAAAGCTTAAGAAAATGATAGAATACCTTCGAGTTGTCATTTCCACTAAGCAGCAAGGTTAATGTCTGAAGAACATTGAGGACCAGCAGCTCCCCAGTAATCTCATTGAAAGTTCCATTTAACAAAGAGACAACATGCAGAAAACACTCCCCTTTGCAAAATAATGTCTGATAATACTGAGAAAAGGTAACAAAATCAACAGAACATATATCAGCAATCATACTTGCTTCTAACATAGAATGGTCTGAAATTAGATAACTTAGCATCCACATTTTACTATGAGAAAACCTACCGGTTGATCAATAAGTATGATCTCGCGCATGCAAACCAACAGATCCATTGACAATTCTGCGAAAATGTTTTCATGTTCCTTTGCACGAGTGAAAACTTCTAAGAACTTGGTGCATAAGTGCAACTTTGCTACATGATCTTCTGCGGATGATGGAGGCAACTGAAGACAACAAACAATAGTAATATTATTACCAGAAATAATAAATAAACAAATCAAAAGAGAAAGCAAAGAGGATACTGTTGTACCCTGAATAATCCAAGAATTTGCTCCAATACGTTCTTTCGTAGACTTTCTTCCCAAAATAATTCAAACAAGCTATCAATGCAGCTGGCATTGTGCAAAACCAAGCTTTTCCCATTCTCAACCATCACAAGATATTCTTTAAAAAGTTCAAAGGATGATTCGATGCAAATGAGCCAACTATTAGCTCGCTCCGTTGAAGAAGCCATCTGAAGCTGCTTCAAATCAGACCCTTCACTAAACTCATACTCGGAATGAGGACTCAAGTGACTCAACTTTCTCACTTCTCGAACCTGAACGCATGCCACTTTGAGCACTCGAGCAATTCCATCCAATGACTTCAAAGAAGCTAAAGTTTGTTCAGTAGAAAGTTGCAGTATGCGGTGCATGCTCTTCAAAAGAATACTGGCCACCTCACAATTACAAGCAGATTGTTCAAGTATAACTAACAGAACAGAGCATTCTGACTGCAAACAAAGAGGGGGCGTAAAAAAACCAAAGAATGAATGAATGAATGAAGAAAAGAAGAAAAATCAAGCCTTAGCCACAGAAATATCATGCAAACACAACAGTTACTATTAGACAAAAGAAATATGACAAGTCAAAAGAAAATATTAGTGGTTCTTGAATTATAGTTATGGAGAAGTAATGTAATAAAGGAATAAAGCAAAAGGCATCATCTATAGAAATTATGGGCCAAGTGTGCCATCATAATTCACTAAAGCTTTCTCCAATAAGGTTGGTAGCAGAGACATTACTCAAAAGTAAGAAGATTTTTCTTTAGAAAACAAAAAGAAATAAAGAGAAGACACTATGAAAGATTGAGCAAATTGCAATATTCAGCCAATTCTGGCCAGACAATTAAGCAAACTTCATTGTGAACGTAAACTAGTCAAAGTTGGGCTTGTCTTGAAAGCCTAGATGGCCATAGTTTCCGCTCATGGAACCACCGAAAGAGAAATTCTATTCAAAGGCAAAGGCGATGCTACTTTGTTTAACTAAAACAGAGAAAGTTCATAGAACCTCTAGGAGAAGGAACCAAAAAATATGCATTCGAGGTTAGCAGCAAACTGGAATTTACTACTGATGAGCACTAGCATCCCTTTAACAGGTGTCTACCACCCCTACCTGGGGTTTTGGCAAATTCAACATGTCAGTAAGTCTAGTGCATATAATTTGGCACAGGACTACAGGAGTCTGCTACCTCTAGTCCTGTGTAGCTTTTCCAAGTATATATAGCATCGGGCAAGACTTCCAGTATAAACAACTAGGCATAGGCAAATTAAAAAAAAAAAAAAAATTAGTAATTACCAAGTTATTTGTATTTGTGCTCAGTGTAGCGGCAAATTCCAAAAAGGAAATTGCCTCCACTTGAAGAATCTCAACCCCAATTTGCTTTGCCTCTTCCTCAAATCTTTCAGAATCTGCAGGTTGTTTAGAGTTTATTGCATCATGTTCTGTTGGTACGCCAGACCCAAAACATACTTTCTCTAAGGATGGCCCGAAATAAAAAAATTTCTCCGAGAAAATCATGTCCCATACTCCCTCCTTCCGAAAGACTTCTAGAAGAGCTGGTGCAGAAACAAGAACCTTTCTGAATGCACAAAGGATGTAATGCTGAAAAGTATTGGCTAAAATCCTGCAGAAAAAGAATATGAAAAAAGTATATAAAAGATTAAGAATGACAGAGTGAAGAAGACCAA
The DNA here is from genome assembly GCA_025177825.1 of Aechmea fasciata. Taxonomy (NCBI): domain Eukaryota; kingdom Viridiplantae; phylum Streptophyta; class Magnoliopsida; order Poales; family Bromeliaceae; genus Aechmea; species Aechmea fasciata. The sequence continues at coordinate 4,860,709 of CM045943.1, read as the reverse complement.
CCGTGCCATTGAAAAAAATATAGAAAAATATCCAGTAATCCTGGCAACTGTTAAGCTTAATTTCATAAATCTTAGTCAAACTGCAACTACTGTAGACCTAATAAAGCACCTTAGAAAAACTCGTTTGAACACATTTCCGAATAGTTGGTTATCTACATTTGCTAGTGACATATAGGAAACCTCTAACAAGAAACTAGACAAATTGGGAGAAAAAAAGCAGACAATCTTCTTCATTGGATATAGTCATAGCTAATAGCGTCAAGTGATAATAGCATCTTGTGAAATCATACAATGCCGTAATCTATCTAAAAAAGTGACTATCAATGGAGTATTAATGAAGGAAAATTGCACAAGCATTATTCATGTTATCAAAGATGCCTTCAACCTATATCACCACTTCATTTATGTAATATAGTCAACTCCCATCATGCGCAATCGACAGAGTTGTTCAGAAGTTCTGCATTATCAGCTTCTCAGTTTCAAAGAAGAAGAAATTTGAGAGCCTTACCATGAAATTTTAACTCTTCTTTCTGAAACTATATTCCTCAAACCAGATTTTTCAATGCAAAGCTTCTTCACTAGGCTTAAAATTTAACAGCAGAGCTACAACTCGGTAAATAATTGTGCAAGTTGCAACTGTTCATATATCAATGAGATGTACAGGAAAGAAAGTTAGACTTTCTGGAATTCGGAAAAACATGTATATTTACTTTCTCCAATTAAAAGGAAAGCGAATATAGGTAGCAAGATATGAAAAATGAAAAAGGCATATATTTAAGTCAAGTACTAAATACAAAGGCAACATTTATCGGTCGCATTTACCTTACATGGTTTGGTAAGTCACTTTCATTAGAACAGGCCTTAATGCATGGAAAAACAGTTAGTAGAACTTTTATGATCCATCTCACAGAAAGTTCCCAATAGGCCAACGAGACAGGAAGAGAACATAGACTAGCAGAGACTTTGTCATGATGAAAATTGATCTCTTCAGGAGGCAGAAGGAAAGAACAGAGTGCTCTACTCAATTTTACAGAATATTCGTTCCATTCTGTTAAGTTAGGAACATCCATTTGACCTGGATACAGTTCTGATGAATCTGACTTGTCGGTAGTATCATTCGCAGACCTCAAACTACCCCCCCTTTGAGAATCAAGATTGCTCATCTTTTTCCGACTAAACTCCTGAAGCATAAAAGCAGGCCAGCATATGCTGTTTGCGAATTTCTGTATCCGTCCATTTTCACATAGGAATTGCAAATTGTTCAAATTGCCAAATCTGAGGCAGTAATTAAGGATCCACTCATAATGTGACCAAAAGGTTACATGGAAACTTATACAAGTGGAAGTTGGACTACTCATGTCTGACCTTGCTTACAATAAGTTAGAAATAATAAGCAGCTTCCATTGTTAGCCCACTTCAGAATAATATGTAAAATTGATAGACTGCAAGTAAAAAAATCGCAAATTGAATATGCACAGCATTTATTTTAAAATTGCACAAGAACATTAAGAAAATTAAACTTGAAATTCCAGCAATAACAAAATTCAGGATACACTGATTCTTGTAGGACTTCCAAAGAAAGTATCTGGAGCTGGAAGATTTCAACTCTGCAAAATTAATCAGTATTTCAGAACATGAATATCATATACGAATATGATAAACATAAAAATGAAAGAACACAAATAGAGACATGCCGTTCTACACATAGTCAGGAATCAGAAGTCCACCTTTCATCTCCAGAGAACAAGGAATGCTTTGAAATCGGAAATTTGCTTGATGGAAGTCCAAGCCCATCCAAGAGAACTTCAAGTCCCCCAATGCTTCTGAAATGATTTTGTGCTCGGGTATTTTCAGATAAAACAGATCTTAGAGTGCCCAAAGTTATGTAATGGAGGGATATATCAGTCCATTGCTCTTTTAGATTCAGTCTTCGCATAACCCGTAAAAGCTCTGGAAAAGAAATTATTTTAAATATTATAATTACAAGATTCATATTATACAAAGAAAATAAGTATGCAAGCAAGAAACTATAACTGTATAACATCACAACCAGATGAGCAGTCCAAATATCTCATTGATATTCACAAGAGCATATTTAGAATAGTCTGTTTGATAATTATGCAAGGATCAATGAAGAATTTTTCACGAATGAGGTCCTGATAGAGTTTTGTAATGCTAGCTTCTAACGTCCAGATAATCAAAGTTGCTATCCTTATTTTTAATTCCCTAACATGAAGTTGTTCATTCTTTGTCTTGCAATTATCAGTCTTCACATGGTCTACCTATTTTACACCCTTTTTCGCCACATAAGCTTCTGCAGCATGCTGCTAAATGCCAGAAAAATACACTTTTAAGTACCAGAGATGTCTTGAGAACACCTTACTGCTTTGATAATTCCTTAAAAGAATGTGTAACAAATTTATTCATATTGTCATGCATGTTCAAATTGAACAAAGATTTGATTTTCTTAGAAGAAATACCTATTCTCTTAACAAAATTGTATACATAAGTTCTTCCTTTATTCACCCACTTGGATATAATAAACATTTAAATTCAGGTGTGTAATTTTATGCATACAAACAAGAAGGGCCTACCTTACCTACTAACCAATTGACACCACCGGCTTCCATCACTAATACAATTGCCTTTTGGCGCCAAGACATCATCGCGTCAGGGATTGAACTTTTTGGATTGCCTGTGGTACCTTCATACAGGTTGTCCTTTGAAAATGGATTTTCAGCAGTATCTACATACTGAGACTTCTTTGTTGCATTTGAATTCAATTCCATGAAGGTTGAAATGATTGTAACAACATAAACAAGTATCTTTTGCATCACCCTGGTCTTCTCTATGCTACAACTGGATAATTGTTCATCTACAGCAAGTGAACTGGTCAAGGTCTTTAGCTGTACTACAGAAGCTGGAGAGATGAATGCACAAGTTAGATACATAGCACTTCCAAGGTCTTATACAATTAAAACACCAATAAACATCAATAATCAGAATACTCATAATCACCAACCATCAAAGAATTTAACCAATTGAACATTGAAAAATACGTGGTCAGAATAAGACTAAGAACTAAGCATGAGAAGAAGAAAAGGAAAAGGAAAGGAGGCACTTAAATTATACGTGACCAGAAGCAGAAGCTAAGTCCAAGATTCTAGGAACGTGAAACTACTAAGAAAGAAAATTTTCTCTCTACCAAATACAATACGAAAATATTATCGATAGTTAACATTGCCATCCCAACCATTGTGGATTGACAAAGCCATGAAAGAAAAATGTTAAGGAAACGACATCTCACTTTCTCAAAAGAGGGGATCATACATAATAATTTTACTTTGAAAATACAACCATTGTAGTCAACAGAATTAATATATAACACTAAGTTTGCTGACGGAATCATGGAACAAGAATGCTTGAGTTGAATGATATCAAATGGTGTGACAGCAAGTACTCTAAGTATAACACGAAAAAGAGCACACACAAAATTTACTATCATTATAGCATAAGATTACCTTTGAGAAGAGCAATGATCTTCTGCACGCCTCCATAATAGCAAAATACTCTACAGTTGTGAATCGAACGAATTATGATTGCCAAGCAGTTCAAAATATACAACACGTCAGTATTTAATCCCAAATTAATCAATTGCTCCGAAAGATCAGCACTAGGTTCCACTGCAGTATTCCCCACTAAAATCAAATAAAGAGAAGAACAAATGAGGCCCTTCTTTGATCAGTGTAAACCAATTTTACATAATTATCAGGGAATGAAAATTCATAAGAATAAGCTATAACGTTTACAAATTTGCTATGTAGATTTAGTTATATAGCGTACCACAATTTAAAAAAAAAAACACTTGATTTATGAGACAAAGCTACATAAATTAAAACTTGGAAACAAGTTGAGAGTAACTTCACAATGTAGCTCATATTTTTGCAAGACAATTTGTATGTATAGGTATGCTTGTTTCAAACATCATGTTCTAATGCTCTTGAACCTTGTGTGGCTATTAATAGCTCTTTTAGCGTTAGAAGAACAGCAGCTTCCTATATGGTTCAACAGATACTGTTCACTATCCCAGAATGATAAGGTTATCATTCCACCAATTTAACTTTTTATTAATAAGTCCATCACTTCAGCCTACCAAGGACATACATAGGTTATCGGTTGGCCAAGTAGTCAATCATTATAGTTAATAAGGTACATGTGTGACAAAGTCAACGAATAAGATCAGTATTGCAAGGCTGAACCAAATTATCCATTACAAGATATTCAAGTGCATATCAATGAAACCACATCGCAAGTCTCGATCAAGCAAAAATACCCCATAATGCATCCATAGGAATGCATAATGCTTGTGACAAACATTTGAGATGCCACATAAACCATAGAAACATGTAAAGAAGCAATTTTATATCACGTGGACATGGTTGTGGTAAAAATAAAATGGAAGTGCAATCCCAATCGTAATAAATACAAGATGACGGTGACCAGCTAAGAGGCCAGCGGGAGAAGATTGAATTTATTAGAATAGTCAGTCCTGGACTAAAATGCTGAAATCTATTAGACAGTCAGTCCAAGATCAGTACATGCATAAAAAGAAGCAACTTTCAAGTGAGAAACATTAGAATCTATGAAATTCACTTACACTCGCTAACAAGTGCAGTTATTCGAGCAATCTCCTGGACTAAAATAAGAATGACCTCAGGAGGATGCCCTCCGGAGCATCCAACAAGTATATCTTCAGATCCAGATGCTTGAGCTGTTTGTATTAGGCCATTATGCAGCGGCTCCCAGTTTTTATAAGTTTGTATGAACTGTAGCAGAAAAACTTGCAACGACTTCCTCTTTTCAGTCTAGAAGATGGTTGTGCAAACAAAGAAGAAAGCAATAACAAAGCATTACTACAATGAATTAATCAGAATCTATATAAAGTTAATACAATGCTAAGTGTTACTATATATCAAGGCATTACAATGCTAAGTTTTACTATATAAAGTTAATACAAAGCATTACTACAATGAATTAATCAGAATCTATAAAAGTGACCATCTATTGTTGCTATATTAGAAGGCGATTGTTAATAAATTCATCCATGTTAAATTTTGCAGAGCAAACTCAAAAGTTTTTCTATCCATGAAAAGAGTCTAGAAGAAGAAGAAGAAAATAATATAGTTCTCTTTTGTTATTTCGAAGGAAGGAATAAGCCAAAAGGCCAAAGAAACATAATTCCTGCAGATGCTACCAATACGACATAAGAAAATAGGTCGGAGGGGCCAAAATTCTATGAAATTGCAAAGTCATGTTACTTTGATCAGACTCTGAAGATAGGATGGTATTGGTTATGAAGAGAATAATGATGAATTATTGTAGTCGAATACATCACGAAAAGTCCGTAACCAATGTGTACTAATATTAGACTAAAATGAGTGCATAAAAGTCAACCAATGTGAGCTAGTATTGCAATACCTTATCAATTGTATTCTCGTATCTTTGCCAGAGTGTGCTTAGGACTGCCTCTTCATCAAAATCACTAGGAAAAAAAAAAAGAAAAAAAAATCAACCAAGGACTAATAATAGTTGAATTTAGTTCAAACAATTTTCCTTTAAGAATAAAAGTTAACACATTGACATCGTAAATTGCATCAAAGATCTAAATTATCTATTTTACATAGAAATATCAATGAAACCGAACTAGGTAATTAAGCATGGCAATATGTCGAATGCATCATGAGGTGAGACATAAAAGATTACATTTACACTGTTTACCATGACCCAAGCAATACATGCAACTGAACATCATCTTTCATTTACTCGGTAGCCAAACTTATAATCTCTCTGCAACGAGTTACTTAATCCAATTTAACTCCTAACAAACAACAAGAAGAAAGGAACTGAGAGCATCAAAAATATCAGCAAACAAGTAAAATACTCCAACGACATTCTCTCCAACCTGATAAATCAATATGGAAAAGGTCCTGATAATCCCTAATTTACCAAGATAACAAAAACATTGAAGAAGTGATAGTGAGAGCATACCCAAAGCGGATCCTTGGAGTAGGAGCTGAGAGCTTATTGGAATTCGCCCATGATCCTCCTTCCCCGGATTGTCCAGCAGATGACCTCCGTATGAGGTCAGCAACGCCTTTCAACATGTTCATGCCTTCGATGCGAGGTGCGCCACATGGAAACGTTACAAGCTGGTCAACCAAATAATGAATAAACCCTAACTACTTCCTTACTCACTCCCATTTTCGCAACTTGCAAAATCACGAGCAAATGTCCTGCAACCAAACAAACCAGAAAGCAACGCAAAATTTAAGAAACTCAATGAAAATCCCAGCACTCAGCAATCCCGAACTGAATAGTACAGTGGGCTCCAATTATCGATTTATGCGAAGGGATCGAATCTGAGAGTCAACTGAAGCTCCACACACGACGTATACATAACCACACATATTTTACACATCCAAACCAACAAAATACACAACAAAAGAGATCAAAGCTCCTGGAATGGATCAAATGCGGCTATAAATCGAGAAGCAGCTGCTCAAATAGAACGCTAGCTAATAGAAAGCACTACTCGGGGCGAGTTCTCCGTTTCCTATCCAATCCGAGCTCCCGATCCGCGATTTCTCCTCAAATACATAGAATTCATGGGCACAGAAGCGGAATCAGAGGCGGAGAGACATCGAATTACCTATACCGGAGATCGGATCGGGAGATGGTGAGATCGAAGAGGAGATCGGAGAGGGAGCTTCTCCTCTTCGTCGTCGTTCTCCTCCTCCTCGGCCGCCACTTGTTCTCTTCCTCTTCCTCTTCCTCGTCGCGTTGTGTTACGAGAGCTTCGACACAGCGCGAGAAAGGCGAAGACCCAACATGGGAGATCGAGGGGAGCACCGTGAGATCGGCGGAGATTTACATACGTTAAAAAAAAAAAAAACAGAAAAAAAAAGGGAGTGTCTGGGTACTGGGTAGAGATGTAACGTGGGCTATACCGGGCCGGCACGGCCCACATTCATCCGGATCGGAACAGGCCGGAGATCAGCCCTGCACAGCCCGGCCCCAAAAGCGGGCCGAGCCGGGCCGAAACAAAACTCTCGGAATCCGGCCCAGTACGGCCCTCCGGCCCGGACTGCACGGGCCGTGCCTGGCACAAGAGTGGGCCGATCTGTTGAAACCCGAACCCAACTTCAAATCCAAAATTCGAATCCCACGAATTTAGAAAATTCATATCCAAATCCAAACCCGAAATAATTATTCCTTTTTTCAATATTTCAAAATATACTATATTAAATTTAAAATTTTAAAATATAAATTTAAATACAATATCAAATTTTTATATACATATCATTATTATTATTATTTTATATATAATATAAAAAAAAATTCGGATGCGGATGGGATACAGTTAAAATTTATATTCGCATTCATCTTCGTCGAATTTTTATTGTTGATATTTATACTTATATTTGAAACTATATCTATTTAGCATCGAATAATTTCATTCTGTCCGAATTCAAATGCGTATAAAATTTTGGATATCCGCACCCGTTCACATTCCTACTAGAGTCTATCTCTATGAAATGCCCCTCGTAGTTTCTGAAATTTACGGAACCCAAAGTTATAATATTTCCCACGTGGACTTGGTTCACCACGTCATCTTTCCACGGAGATGATGAAGTAAACCACGCGGTCCACGTCCTATAAAACTCTATAGAGGAATTTGCTTGCACCCAGTGTATACGAGAACTCCAATGCACCAAAGCGAATATTTGATGATACGGGTCTACAAATCAAATTTAGATTTCATATATATCTCTACGATGTTTAGATAAACTTTTTTATTTTTTATTTGTAAAATTTATTACCCACCCCTGAAAATGATCATTATTTAATTTCGCACACCATCTGATGTCCAACATTTATAAATTTTTATACTTCAACTTTTTAATTTGCTATAATACATCTGATGAATTATTATTAGATTCTAATTTTGAGACCACAGGTATGTTCATACACCTGGTGCAGCTAAAATTGGACGCTATTTGTGCTGGACCGGGCCAATCAGAAGCACAAAAACTGGGCCTGAAATTTAAGGACAAATAAAATCTGGGCCGAGAGCGTTGGGCCACGTATTTATATATATACATATATATATATATATATAGTCATAAATTTCACTCTATTTACTATTGCGCCACCGGGGTCCAGTGATGACGTGGTAGACCTAGCTCACGCAAAATACTACTCCTTCCTATAAATACTTCTTCTTCTCCTCATCACTCGCAAATTAGGGTTTATGGCTCCGTGTAAGGATCAGCAACGCCGCACTCCGCAAAAAGGTTTCTTTTTTATTTTTTTACTTTTTTTTTTTTTTGGGTTGTGTGGTTCCTCTGTGTTAGAGAGGGGAATGCTTTTGTAGCTTTTTCTCTCTAAAATCAACAATAATATTAAACAGAGGAAATATTAATGAGTCGAGATATCGTTTCGGACGCTTTTTTTTCGTTTTTTTCTCCATGGGCGATTCGATTGTTGCTCGACCACATTTACAATTTACCCCCCTTTTTTTCTATTTTTTTTGAAAATTTTATGCTATTTTTTCCCCTTTTTTTTTTTTTTTTTTTTTTTTTTTTTTGCTTTTTTGAGTTGATGATCGAAGTGCAGGTGATGTTACTGTATCACTTTTCTTCACTTTGAACCGATTTATTTTTTCAGTTCGTGGGGACAAATTATTTATTTACTGATGCACTTCGTTCTATATATATATATTTTTTTTTTAACACAATATTTTTATTTTATTTGCAACTTTAATTGTAATATATTTTTTCAGTTGCCCTTGGAAATTTTAATTTATGTTTTTTTTATAAAAAAAAATCAAGTTTTGAAAACGGAGGCAATTGAGGTTTTGCAAGTTCCTAGTTTTTGTTATCAAAGGTTTTTTTATATTGCATTTTGATTTTTTTTTTTTTAATCCGAAGCTAGTTTGCTTTGGAAGTATTATAATTTGTTATGAGAATTAAATTGAATTATTATTTTGATGTGAATACAAAATTGAAACCAAAAAAAAAATCAAATTATGTTAAAATTCAAAATGAAAAAATAGAAGAAGAATCAAATGCTTAGAACCAATCCAATCCATTTGTATGTTCACACAATTAATTTAGTATACATCGAAGTTCACAGGTCCCAAATTTACTATACTATTGAGAGAGGAAGAGGTTTTATATGTTTCACATCAGTTCCAAGCAACAATCTCAATCAGTTCACTCAAATGCATGAGCCAATGATCTCCATTCTCGGCCCTCCGCCGACGCCGACGCCACCGGCGAGGAGGCGAAGTGCTGCATCCCGAGCTGCTCGGTGCCGTCGTCGGTGGTTATCACCGATGACGGGCCGTTCGACGCCTCCCCCCCGCCGCCGCCGCCGTCGCCGCTGAACCATTCTGCGAATGTTGCCGTCATTGTCGCGGCCGGCATTGCGTCGAAGAGGCACGAGATCTCGTCGGCGCAGCGCTCGGCTTCCCTCTTCTGCTTGGTTTCTGCGTGTCGATTATGTTCTGCTTAGTTGCGGGAGTTCGTTTTAGGGCAGTGCCAAAATGTTTGAGAATTAAAATTGGAATTTTTAATTAGACTATTATGCTTCTTCTAATAGCTATGCTCATTGAATCGAGGTGTACCGTTAAGATATTGTTGTTGTATGGTGGTAACTGCTTCTGGAGAAGTGATTCTTTTGCTGCTGCCGCCGCCGCTGCCGCTGACGTGAAGCCACTCTGAGTCCTGCTCTTCTGGAACCAACTCCGGCAGCGACCCCGCCCTCCCCAGCAAGAAGCGCTCATCACCACCGCCACCGACTCTCACCTCCTCATGCATCAGCAATGCATCAAATAACATCCCACCGCCACCGCTACCGCCACCATAGTCGTGCGGATGTAGTGGCTCCGGAAACAACAGTTGGTTCGAAGGGAGCTCCGCAAAAGCCGCGGACGAGGACGACGAAGCGCCAAAGTGGAGCAGCTGCAGCTCGGGGAGGTGGCTCGAGAAGTGGGGGTTGTGCTGGGCCAACATAGGGATCGCAGCGGTGACGCTGTTCGCTGGGGATAAGGGGTAGCCCTGGGCCGCGGCGGCTACCGCAGGGTCGAAAATGAATTCGGTGTGGAGGGGCTGGAGCGAAGGCGGAGGCGGTGGCGGTGCCGCAGCCGAGTGGGGGACGGAGTGGCGGGGGAGGCGGGCATCGCCCTTGATGTCCGGCGGGTAGACGGGGAGACCGGCACGCTGCCGTCGCTTTAGCCGGGTGTTCCAGTAGTTCTTGATCTCGTTGTCGGTCCTGCCAGGCAGCTGGAAAAAAGATAGGGAAAGCGAATTGATAGTCAAGAACAATTCATTATCCAATCTGATTCCATTACAATGATCTATCACATATTCACATTAAATAAGGTATAAATATATATACATGTATATATTTTGTAGTACATACGTGTGACGAGATGCGGGCCCACTTGTTGCCGAGCAGGGCGTGGAGGCGCAGGATGAGGCGCTCCTCGTCGGGCCTGAAGGGTCCCTTCTTCAGGTTCGGCCGGAGGTGGTTGGCCCACCGCAGCCTGCAGCTCTTTCCGCACCTGGCGAGCCCGCTGTTCCGCTGCACCGCATTCCAGTTCCCCTCCCCGTGCTTCCGAACGTAGTCCACCAGAATTGCATCCTCCGCCGCCGTCCACGGCCCCTTCTTCATCCCCCCTCCGCCGCCGCCGCCGCCGCCGCCACCGCCGCCTTCGACTCCGACTGCACCGTTGCAGTTCCTTGTCATACTAATAAAAATTTTAAAAATATATATATATTTTTCGAAAAAAAAAACAACTAAATTTATTTTGTTGCGGTACTGCTCCTGCGTCCACTTCTCCGATCTTAATTACGTATAATAACAATAATAATAATAATACAAAAAAAAATAAAAAAAAGAAAGAGAGATTCTTGTTTTTCTTATTGAAAAAAAAAAGAAGTATAACTAGTCCTTAATAAGAGGGGTGGTTAAGCTTTTTAATAGGGCCGGGAATTAATGCTCCCATCTTAATTAAGCACTTAATTAGTGGACGGTATTATGTAAACATCTTCTTAATTAAGCACTCGCATGCCCTCAACAGCTCTGAATTTACCCAAAAAAAAGCTGGATTAATTTCCTTCTACGAGATGCTGATGTAGGCATCTAACTGGAAATTATATATTTTTAGAAACAATTTTTGTAAAAAAAAAAAAAGAAAAGAAAAGAAATGTGTGGAATGTTCTAGAAGTTGGCGTTGACTAAGCTAGCATAATTAGAACTATAACGAAAATTAATTAAAAACAATGGCAACTCAACCAACTTATGTACTCTTGTATCTTTTTTTTGGTTTATGTAGTTGCATAATTTTTTTTAGAAGAACAGAGGATTAATTATTAACACATCAAGATGACATTTTTTTTTTTTTTTTTTTAAACTAAAGATTGAGTTAGAAGAGTACTACATGGCAATCTCACTTTAAGAGTATTTACATAAATAGATCTACTTTAAACAATCTCTTTATAGATTCTTACCAGATATAGAAGATAAAAAAAATCAAGCACTACAACTTTGTTAAGCACAATATATATTTATTTTGCTCAGAGTCATGACCAAAGTAATTAAAAGATCAATTAATCTATAAAAGCACTTTGTTAGGAAATTGATTAAGGTGTTGTTGCTTTTCTTTTGTTGTAATAATCAAGTAAAAGTGCACTTAATTCATACAAAAGTGAAGAGTAATGCATAGATTATGTACAACAACAAGGGGAGAAAAACTAATTATAACCATTACACACATTGATCAATAAAATTAACGCAACTCGTAAAACTCAACTAGATGCGATGATATCGGACGGCCCCATTTCATGATCAGAACGTGATATTGGCGCGGCTCAATCAAAAGAGCGGCGACCCGAGCTCTGGAGCGCCACGCTTTCTGATTGAACCGGACCAATATCCCGTTCTTTAGCCGGCATAATCTACTTCTAAAATAGAACGCCAAAACTCATACCAACAACATCCACATCAGTAGTAGTAGCCTGATACAAGCAAAACAAAGGAAGCAGCAAAATAACAGCAAGAACAACACAACATGCCAAATGTGGCATGACTAGGTAATGGTTGGAGACCCTTCACACAATTGCTAACCAGACATATATATATATATACATAAGTGACTCCTTTCACCATCTATGCTTTGAAAGCAAAGAAGCTTTGGGGGATAGAGAGAGAGAGAGAGAGAGAGAGAGAAGGGGAGAGAGGTGAAAATAGAGAGAAAAATGTTGTAGGGTTCTTTAATAGAATATGTTGGAGTGGGTGCATTGAATGAGGCCAACTACTGAGGCAAAGAGGGGGTTGGGAGGAGTTATTGGTGAATTGAAACACACATATGAGATGCCTTGAGAGGATTTTGATTTGAGAGGATTTTGATTTGATTCTCCACCCCTCCCTCACTAGTTTTTTTTTTTTTTTTTTTGAGAGAGAGATAGGTAGCACGCTACCTGCTTCGTTTATTTCGTTAAGAAATAAACTTAGCTAGAAATATGAATCAACTAGTATTCGAACTCGGGTCTCGGATACCAACCACCAAACGGTCGGTACTAGTATTATTACTACTACTACTACTAGTGAGGGGATTTAAATGTTGAGGGAAGCAATAAATTGCATCAAGCATGTGCCATTTTGGCCTATAGCTTGGAATTAAGCTCTTGCTGCAACCACTCTCTCTCTCTCTCTCTCTCTCTCTCTCTCTATTTATTCAATTCTTATGCAACCACTCAAGTAACTGTCATAACTGTTATAACAGACTATATATATACTCCTCTTGGGGGTGGGGATTTTGTGTTTGCGCACCTCAAAGTATATGTGTTTGAGTCTAAAGCGCGCATAGTATATCTGTATAGTCACATTAATGCGAACGACCATTTGCTTGACCATGGTGAAAATCGTAATACAAATTTACATCATATATATTGTGAAATTGACATGAATATAACTCTTAATAAAGTTTTTTTTTTTTTTTATCTGTTTGAGATATATACAATAGCATTGACGTTTGTTTGCTGGACCACGGTTAAATTTTAGTAAAACTTAGATCATATATATTATAAAATTAACAAGAATTAATACAAAAAAAAAAAAAAAAAAAAAAAAAAAAAAAAAAAACTTAGGCTAAAAAAACTCAGAAACAGTAATCATATAAGAAACCACATGAAAATTACATATTATTCGAAATTTGTAAATATTACATAGAATAACTGTGACGAGGAAAAAAATATTCTGTTGATATTTCAAACTGAAATTTAATTCACCTATCAACCTGTCTTGGGCCATTTAATGCAAGCATTGAATGAAATACACCGACCATGGCTTCGCTCTTGCAACAGAAACTCAAATCTACTAGGAATAAGTACTTTGAACAAATTAGAGAGTAATCGAAAAGGATATCCCTAGGACCACAAAAGATTCATACAACAAGGTTTAAGACTCACTCAAAAGGATATATATATATACATATATATATATATACATATATGAATATTGAGAGATTCAAGAAAGATTTTGATGTACGCCAAAATAGAATGGGAATGTAAATGATGATTAAATATCTGTGACAATTTCTTGTCCCTTTTAAAGTGTCCTACCCACACACTTACAAGCATTAATAGAGGTACTCAAAATAATGCTCTCTTTTATTACTGCATACAAACTCTCTTCTACTAAGAAAAGTACTCAGCATTAAGGAACTCCGAATCAGAAACCAACTTCCATGGATTGGATGGCTCCTCAACTTAAAAAGATAATATTTTATATACACGGAGGTCGACATTTCAAAGTAGTATGCATGTAAATAGATAATCTTGCAGATAAATATTAGAGAGTATGTTCACACAACTTCATGCGATAGCTAAAATAACAGTAGTAATGCAGGTATTAAGAAGTAAAAAAACCAGTAACATGAAACGACAATAAAGTGATTTTTGACACATTTTTTAACCATGGATATCCAAATATGCTGAATCCTTGCAAGGCAAAGAAAGAGCATGAGCATGCATGCATATATGATCCAATTGTAGTAGTAGCAACGAACGCGGATGGGGAAACTATACACAGTTATTCCACGCCTTATTTACAGAGAAAATGTCCGCCGCGACTTCTTAGGAGGAACCAAAAGTGTTCTCCCCGCTGTATGTCATGTAGAGAAAGCCGTCTTCGTCTTTGTGCTCCTCATAAATCGCAGACATTATCGCGGCTGCAAACATAGGAGATAGAAAACCAAGCAATCCATAAATAGCGGCTCCAAAAAGATATTTTACCAAGTTTCTGATTATGTACAAAAGTCCCGCAACTGTAGTTCATTTTTTGGAAATGATTTCCTGAACTAGAGAAATTTCAATTTGGACCGGTCAACTTTAGACCGATTTGAAAACACTGAAATTCAAAAGCATGTTTCTGAATAAGGGGGGTATCTATTAGTTTTTTCCTTGCAAGAATGTAGCTGACCTGTTGGGGGAAGAGTATCCTTCACAAAAATGAAGATGGCCTTCTCGGCACTGAGCTTAATCCTCTTGCGAACAACGTACACAAATTGTCCAACCGTGAGATCAGCAGGAACTAAATACCTGCATCCATCAATTATCCGAAAATTTAAGATTACAGAGTTTAGAAACTGCCATCGATATTTAGATCATAACCATTAGAAGAAAATTACAGGAAATCTAAAATAGAAATGTAAGATTTTCATCAGAGTTGTAATTCCAAATAAACTGGCAAATGGATAGGAAGACAAATTCATGATATCACAAAATGAAATGCATGAAAGAACTGACTTCTTCTTGTCAATGTCCGGTATGTCGCTCCTCTCGGCCTTCTCAACAATCACCTATATTACACAGAAAAGTTAGAAACTAAATAAAAATATATAAATGCCAAACAAAATAAGCACGGTACTTACAGGGATTCTGTCAGGATACTTCTCTCTAATGCGAGCAGCTTCTGCCTGTCTCCTTTCTGAAATGCATAATCAAACTTCAGATCATAAGCTATAATACTGTAAGAAAATGAAAATTTCCATATTCTTTAATTTAGTAGAGCATGATTTGATCACAGATATCCTGCAAATATATATATATTACAAACATATATATATATACACAAGCATACATATATACATACATATGTATGTACATATATATACACACGTGTGTCTGTGTGTGTGTGAGAGAGAGGGGGGGTATATATATATAGAGTGTAGAGCTACTATGCTATCAGAAGCATAGAGGATTTGATGATTCCAATATTTTGACCCTTGGATTAAAAATTATACGGTTGGGATGATTGCGGTCCACCCCAGGGTTGAGTAGTACCCCTAGGGTTGAATGGTCCCCACAGGGTAATAGTATTAATCCAAATGTTAAAAATGATTAAAGGGGCTGATCAAACAGCCAAAAAATTGAAAGCACCAGATTCTCTATGCTTCCGATAGCATAGTAGCTCTACTCTCTCTCTCTCTCTCTCTATATATATATATATAACAAGGCAAGCATATCACAGAATTCCAATAGAAGGGTAATTCTTCAAATTTCAAAGAGAAGCATAGTTCTGCAACAAAACCAAACATAATTAAATCCCAGAATTATCTGATACTACAGAGCACAACAACCATTAAGTAAATGCTTATCAAGCACATCATCATTCGATTTTTTTCTGTCAGACCATACAACAATCTAGAAATTCCGACTTAAGGCATTCCATTTCTAGAAAGACAAGAAAATACTGCTTTTGTGTTAGTCCTGTAAACAGCGCCAGTAGTGAATGTCAGAAGAAAGAAAAGGACAGCAATTCACCAATTACATACACAATTATGCTCATCTCGTAACAAATTATCACGAGGACCACAATTACTCTCAGACGGCTAGAAAGCTACTGATACATTGTATCTATCAAGATATGTTTCTTGGTCAACGCAATATTTCTTATTTAAGAAAGATTGCGTAGAGGATGAACAACAGGCATACAATTCGTACATGTTGACACATCATAAAAGTTTTTCCAAGTATTTTTACTAACAGATCCTGGATAAAGAACACCATGAAAATACCTACATAATTGGCCTAATCGAAAATTTAAACAAAGATATATTTCCTGGCCACTGCTTCATCCTATTACCCTAATTTATTCTTTTCGCAAATATTTGATACATCAATAACCACCCTCATCAGATTACTGGGTGGTGGGGTCAAGTGAAAACCATAAGGATCTCAGTTACAAACAAAATAAAGATCTTAGAATAGAAAATACTCTACCATTGGATATTAAGGCAAAATCCATACACCAGAAATAAATTTGTTATTAACCTAGAAGAACTTGTGGATTTCGACAACCTCTACCGCCTAAACTACGCCGCATCAAACCAAATTTCTTCCATCCAGTACACATAATTATAAGATCGTAAATCCATCTTGACCCCGAATACAAACCCTAATAGAAGGTAGAAACTTTGGCATCGAAAACAAAGTCCAAGGCTCACGATCTCACATAGAACCACATATCAACTAAAAAACAAGAACAAAATCATCAAAATCTAATGAATAAATCAGAAAAAAAAAAAGAGATCTTTTCATCAAAAGCAAGAGGGAAAGGATGGGATCATACCCAACGGGTGCTCCACTTTGAACGAGCTCTTCGCCATGGATCCCTTTCTCCTGCGACTATTCCCAAAGCAAATCCCCATTCCCCCCCAACAATCATCAATAAACCCGATCAGAAAACCCAACAAGACAACAACAACATCATCATCAACATCAACAACAACAATTAAACAGATCTAATCAGATTTGGAGAACCAAACCCTAATTAAATCGAATAAAAACAAGAGGAGGAAGAGATTACGTACCTAACTTGGCAAAGAAGGTGGAATTGGGGATCTGAGAGATTGATGAGATGGAATTCGTCTTCGTCACGAGATTGAGACAAGGGGGAAGAGAGAGAGAGAGAAAGAGATTTTGGGGAAAATGTGAAGGGGATGCACGGATCACGAGGTGCTCGCTTTGATATAGTCGCACGAAAGGACTTTTTTTCAAAACCACCCTATAAAATTTATTAATTCGAAAACTAATCCTATACAAATTTTTTTTGACAAATTAACCCTTCATGGCAAATCATTTAGGGTATTTTACTTATTTATTTTTTTTTTATATTCCATATATAATTTTAATCATTATATATAAAAAATTTTAACAGATCATATATAATCTTAACAATCTCAAAATTCTAATAATCTATGACTTAATTTGGTATTAGGTTCTCCTAAGAGTGTAAGAAAATATAAGATAACCGACTCATAAAGAATACGGAATGCTGATGCAATATTACATACATAAACAAACAGAATATTTTTTCAACCTCACGTAGCGCAATCTCCCCGTAAGCATATCTTATACAATCCTAATAAACAAATAAAAATTCTAATAATCCACGTATAATTCTAATAATTTTATTTTTTTATTTTCCATCTAACAACTTTAGATTTTGCTAAATCTAGGAGATTTTCGGAGACGAAGAAAGGATTAATTGTCAAATATAAATTTAACAGGATTATTTTGTAAATTATAAAATTTTAAAAGTTACATTTGTCACAAAAAAAAAAAAAAAAAAGTCCCGCACGAAAAGTAAAGCAGGGGGCGGGGAGGGGGAGAGGAACTTGGACTCCACTCCACGGGGAAACCGTTTCCTTTATTTTATTTATTTTTATTTTTGGATTAATTACATAATTGGCCCCAAAGTTTTACTTAATTCCTTTTTTTATTCTGGTTTTTAGGTTCATAATAATAATATTTATTCTTTATTATTATTATTTAAAAATACTATTAATTTTAATAAAATAAAATTAAGTTGGTACTAATTAATATTTGTGACTTCAATCCTAATAAATCTTACTGCTAGTAATTTCTGAGCAAAAATTTGGTAGAAATAAATTATAATAAAAATGAAAATTTAATTATAAAAAATGAAAAATAAATATTATTTTTATTTTATGTGTACAAAAATAGGCCTTGTATTTTTATTATTGTGTTTTTTTTAATATTCTATATGGTTGAGTGGTTGATAAGTGGGTGGATGATGATAACTCTATATAATATTTTCTTTCTTAATTCTTTTTTTTATAATTTTGCTAATATATTTTTTTAACAATGTTTTATTTCTACCTCTAATATTTAGCAATTTTCTCTAATTTGAATCATTTTCATTTGATCATGATCATTATCTTTGAGTAAGCTTTTATTAGGAATCAAACAAACCATATTTTCAAATTGTATCTACAACTCCATGTGCACACTTATGCCCTTTTTATTTTAAATATAATGATGTAATAGAATACACAAATTGGTTTTATTTTTCCAAACGCTACTCAAATTCAATTCATAGTTATTATTATTTTAATTAAATTTAGAATCGTCTTAAGTGGTACTTGCATCAGATCGAACTCAAAATCTATCGTCCATCACTATCCATCAAAAGGCGATGATGTGATTTGGTCTTGGAAAAGAACAAAATAAATGTTTATTTGATTTTAAAAAAAAAATCAACTCACCAAACCTTGTGGAACAAGAAAATGAGAAAACAATCAATTAAATCAATAAACTGTGATCATGGTCACTAGAATAAAATAAAAGATATATACAACAAAAGGCAAAAAAGAAATAAAGAATGAAGGGCCCACAAAGAGTGGTTAGGTTTTAATTATCATAATAATAATAATAATAATAATAATAATAATACAATATAATGTGAGATCGGGAGGCTAGTGAGATCGTTAAATGCGGTGAAAAAGACATTAAAAAATACCCCGTTTGTTTCCGTACGTAATATTGCGTTGCCGATATATTTTCTCGCGTTTCTATAGATATTTTCTCATGCTCCCACGGAGAACGCAGAAGCATATCTCTATATATTTTTTCTACAACTCCATTTTATCTAATAATATTTGATAGACCTTAATACCAAACTAAACCTTAGTAAAATTTTGAGCTATTTTTCTATACTTCAATATTTTTGTGCAAGGAGTTAGGAATAGAGACAAAGTGGACTCCTCACCTCACCTCACTATTGTTGTTGATTTTTTATTTTTTTTAAAAAAAAAATTGTAATTTTTCTATACATGGATGTTCACATCTTTGACCTCAAAAAATCGAGTCTCAAACTTTACTAACGTTAATCTGTTTAAACCTCTGGCCTTTTAAATACAAATTTTACTATACACAGATGTTCAAATCTCTGACCTCATAATTCAGAAATTTTAAATGCGGATGAAGGAGAGTCATAATATTACTATATATATATATATTAGATGTTCAAATCTCTGACCTCTTGATTAGAGATCTCATTAAGATCGCATAATCTTCATTTAATCCAACAAATTACTCATCTGTTTTAAGTGAAAAATCAGGAACTTATTGCAGTTAGTTAAAGCTTGCTTTCACTTGTGAGGCTTTTTGACTTCTGCAGCAGTAAGAAAGCTACTTGAAAAGCTAATACTGCTTTTCAAAGAGCTCTCATCATTCATCAAACATATAAAACTCAATAGATAACAAAGATGATTGACCCAACATTTTTCCCAGGGATTATAATAATAATCAAAAGCACATTATTAGAAAGGAAAACATTATATAAGACTAGCAACACACAAATCATTTTATACTTATACTTATCTAACTCTAAAACCTAAAGGGAGGGGCCAAAAAAAAAGAAAAAAAGAAAAAAAAAGAAAAATGAATGCATAGAATTTACTGTACAGAGACAAAAAGAATACTCCCCCTCTGAACTCTTTTAAGTGTATTTCTAGGGCCCCTCTTATTCTAGTCACTCAATTTCGGTTTTTTTTATTTTTATTCTTCTTCTTTTCCTATTCGAAAATAACTCGCGATTTCTACTTGTGCGCCGAGTGGTACAGTTCCATGTAGTCCAAGGCGGGGCGGTTCCACGACCAATCTTGCTCCATTACCCGCTTGCACAAAGAGTTGAACCATTCGCGGGCGTCGTACCATGCAGTGATTGCCCTGAAAATTTGTTCAGCAGCAAAGATAAGTAAACCTTTTGCGCATTTGATATATTACTCTTCACTCTCAGAAACAGGAAAAAAGAAAAATTACTATGAGAAGGTTTCAAGGAAAAGAGAAATAAGCATTGATCTTGGAATATAAGATAAACCAAATCGCGCAAGCGAAACTCCACGGTTTCTGCAAGAGTAACTCTAGAAAGATATACATTCGACCGGGCATAGAATAGAGTGGGGACGAAAAATGAGACTAGTCGATAGGAGATGACACTTGCCTGTTGAGAGCGTAGTCCACACCAGACGCATCAGCTCCATCGAAGCTAAACCCGTTTGGCTCAAGACCCACCGCTCGAGCTCTCTCTTTGTCATTATCAACGTCAAACACCGTGTCGTAAAGCCCTACAAACAAGGCAACAGTCGACACATTTATCACAAATTATGGTTCGATATCTTGCATCCTATTTTCCAATTTTCCAGTGGTGTTTATGTATTTAGCACCGAGAAAAAGAAACCACGCTCACCTCCGGTTCTACGAACAACAGGGACGGAGCCATATCGCATGGCTATAAGTTGAGTTAGCCCACACGGCTCGAAAATCGATGGAACGAGGATTATGTCCGCTCCCGCATATATCTAAAATAAAGCAATGGATTATTGTTAAAGTTCGAGTCCTAGGGGAAAGCGCAGAATTGAAAGTTATCAAAATTTGAATCGCAAGTAATGTAGTCCTTCGAGTCTCACCAAATGCGAAAGAGGTTCATCATAAGTTAGGCAAAGGCGCGCACTGTTGTTATGTGAAGAATGCAATTCGTTTTTCAAATTAACAAAATCGTTTTGGATACGAGGGTCCGGAGCTGAGCCCAATAAAACAACCTACAGAGTCCCCAAAAAAAAAAGAGGTTAAAATAATATAACAAATCAAATAGTTTTTTTTAATATCTTGGTTAAAAGAAACATCTAAATAAAAGAAACAGTTCTAAAGAGACGAAGTAAGAGATATATTAGATGAACACCTGTCCATTTCGTTCGAGGGTTCGGCAAATAGCATGTTTGATAAGGTGAATTCCCTTTTGGACGGTCAATCGAGTAATTATTCCCACTAAAGGTTCGTCGGATCTCTTCAATCCGAGCCTCTGCTGCAATGCCTCTTTAGCAGCCCTCTTACCTTCGACCACAGTCTCAGGTGTATAAGGGACCTGAAATGGCGAGGAACAAGCTACGTATTAGGCCAATGTTCATGTATAAATACTAAGAATTGTTATTTTATTGTCCGCACACGCTTTATGATTTATCAAGGCTTAGGCAATATCAACACTAAAATGTTAAATACGCAGTAATTCTACTAACCAGAATAAGGTTTTGTGGAACAATTAAATCTCATTTATACTGAGAGAGAGAGAGAGAGAGAGAGAGAGAGTTGTGCATCATACGGGAATATATTGGTCATTGTATGGATCCCAGATATCCGGATCGATCCCGTTCAAAATACCATGGAATTTGTAAAGATGGGGAGAAATTGCAGGATTACCAGAAACCTCCCTTGAATATGTGTGCGAGACCTGAAAAAAACAAAGAAGAGAAAGAATAAAGAATAAAGACGATGATATTTAACTTTAATGAAAGAACAACTTAAAAACACTGCCATAGGCCATTATAAGATTCATCGTCAATATATAAGTCAGAGTACTCGACGCCTTAAGCTCAAAAAGGAAGGTTCAGGACTAACTGTTGTGGCCTTGTCAGCAGCTTGCATTGCTCTGCTGATTTGGTGTATCCCGAATTCGAGATTGTGGATAGTGAACACAACTCGAGCATTACTCAGCCCATATTGCAAATAATTCTCCTTGAATAACCACGCAATGGGAGCACTCGACCAATCATGGCAGTGTAAAATATCCTGTCCGTCGAATAAATAATCAGATTATTTTCTACGTTTACACAATCCAATACAACTAAAGAGAGTTGTAATTATACGCTACCCAAATTTTAAGATAACGGATTTTTGTAAGAATCTGCCCTTTTTCACGAGGATATATGAATATCGAGATTATATATGGTTATAATATATGTCGAAGTTCCTGTTTATTTAAAACATAATAGGAAAGTAAATTAGTAATTAATATTACAAAACCGTGATTAATTCAACTAAGGAACAAGCAGAAATATTCTGAAATCATGAGAAGCAGTAATATGATAGTAAAATTTTACTATTCCTACTTACAGGACGAGATCCGCTTTGCAGAAGAAATTCAAGAGCGGCGTGGCAAAAGAAGCCAAATCTTTCTGCATCATTATGCCTTCCGTATACACATCCTACCGAAAACATCCTGCACAAGAAAAACTCATTAAAATTCAATATTACTCTTTCTTAAAAAATATGAACCATGGTCGATCCATATAAGTTTATGCTTTTAGTTGTTGGGGGAGAACCAAATGACATTCGCAATTACAAGATGCGCACGAATAGAACAGCACTGAATAACAACCCCAAATCGATACAATCTTTGCCGCGCACAAATGAAAAATGAGAAAACAAAGAAAATTGAGTCTGGAGGAAATTGTTTTTTTCTTTTTCTTTTTTGTTCAAAGAATGAGATTAAGGAACAGGAATTTACAATAATGCGTTGAAAAGTTAAATTAAGTCTCTACTTACCCATTTAGTGGCTCTAGAAAGTATACAGAAAGGCCTTCAACCTTTCCAAACCAAACTTTTATTTCCGTTCCACTCCAAGCAAAACTTCGGGAAAAATGGAAATCTTTTACCTAAACACACACAAAAAAAAAAACAATCATACAGAAATAGGAACAAAAATTTAATCATGCTATGGTCTGTCATAAAATAATGTTTAATAGAAGAAGACAAGGACTACTACAAACGAAAAACTCTTGATAAGTTGACCACAAATTTATAGTTGCTGAGAATAACCATGGAAAAAATATATATACATATATAGAAGTTGAGTGATGGAAGAAGCAGTATTATCTATATAATAACAATTATACAAGAAAGAAAAACTTTAGATATGAAGAAGTTCGTGATGCTAACTCACATTGCTGAGATTCAAACAGTCATACTTTGGAAGAATGATATCAACAGTGTGGCCTAAATCTTGAACAGCACGAGAAAGGCTTGTAACAACATCACCGAGACCTCCGACCTGTAGAAAGTTGAACAAAATAAAGTTGAGACTTGATAACTATTGCATAGTCACAATTCTCAAATTTAAAATATCCAAAATGATGTGACAAAAGTGTCCAAAAGCAAGGATTTAAGTGCCAAGGCACATAGTTGTGCCGAAAACTTACCGGCACGGTGTGTGCCAGACCGTGCCGATACGTGCCGGTCACAAAAAATATATGTGCGCCAAGACATAATGGCATGAAATATTTATTTTCTTTAGCAACAAAACAAATCTTTTGAACTTTATTGAGAGAATTACTTACTAATTTAAATAATAGAGAAATTTGAGATGTGCCATCAGCACGGTGACTGTATCGTGCTGATATCTTATTGGCACGATACGGCACGGTAGAAACGGCCCGTGTTGATGGGCACTTAAATTCTTATCCAAAAGAAGTAAAGTACATATCCTATAGGGAGAAATGTGCAACTTAATCAACTAATTGAAGTTGATGACCAGATAAAAAATCGGGCTAATGAAAACTAAAAATGAATTGGATTAAAATTGTGTGAATCCAGGAAATAACTTTAGTAGGGACAATAGAAAAATATAGGCAAACAGAGAAGTTAATAGTTAACTCATCAAGTAAGCTAATTCAGGCAAATGGGCAAAGGAATAAAGTGAACTTCACTCGAAAACTTCAGTGACTATTCATAGTTAGCAGGCAGTTTAATAGAAAACCTCCTTTTTGAAGAGGACATTTGGAAGTTGGTGTTGTAAATATCATGAATGTTCTGAAAGCCGGAGAGTTGAATAAAACATGTACATTAAGTCATAAGAATTTACAGAAAAAAAACGTAATTATTAGAGAATCATTTGACTAAGGACTAATAAATGAAGCTGGATCAGACATAGCACCATTAGAAAACTCTGCTTTTCATGATAATTGCACACAATATTCTTAATTCAATTCCACAGCTGCGTTGAGGGATTGAAGTAAGTGATGTTGTTCAGAAGTATTTGTGGACTGAAAGTGTAAAGCTCTCTGATTAGACGATGCTTCAATAAGAAGGGGGTAGAGAAATTTGTTTACCTTTGCAATAGGTGCCATTTCTACAGAAACATGAACAATGTGCATCGGCGGTTCCTTCACAATTCCTCCGGAAACAGGAATATGGTAGTCCATCCCATTCCTGTTGTCATAGATTCCACCGTCATCTCTCTCAGAGAAAACAAAATCCATCATGTAGGCATCCATTGGAACCTTAACTGTAGATATGCACACCCAAGGAAAGAAAAGGTCACTTCATACCTTCAGCATGAAAATAAATCAGGGGAAAGAAGAAAAAAGATGGCCCTCGTATTTTGCTCCAAAATATTTAAAATATTTTTGCCAGATTCATCAGTTAACATTTACTTATACTTAAAAATCTTTCTCCCAGGTGTCCTCTTCAAGAAATTTTAAGACAATACAGCTTTTTACCATTAGCTGAAGTTGCACAAAGACTGACGAGACTAATGAGCAACAGATAAACATGCAAGTATACATGTTAAGTTTAAATAAAAGATGGCTGAAGCATAACTTTTAAAAATTTAGAGGCAGAAGAGAGGATTGCGATATGTATGGGAAGGTTTACTGCATTTTAGCCATGACAGAAAGACAGTTTATACGGGATGCCTCTCTCACCTGTTGCTTCTAAATGAGAACCATTCTCTTCTTTCACCATTTTCTGGGGTGGTAAGGGGCCATTTTGGTAAGTCCAACGGTTGAAGGAACAACGAATCCAAACTTCAGGCTTCCCGTTTAAAACCGTGTTCGAGGGATTGTAGAGAACTCTAACCGTGCTTCCAGCACGTACTTCTAGTGGATCAGTGTAGACAATATGTTTCTGTGACAGCAAAAATCTTTTCATTGCTCTCTCCTTTGTCACAACTTTCATTCGTGCCATCTTCTCTGCCTGAGTTATGACAAATCGCCCCCAGAAAAGGGAGAAAGCATTATTATGTATCAAAATTACTTATAGTTACATTTACTGGAGACATATAAGCAAATGTTTGCATGTTGGTAAAGAATTAAAACAGATTAACCGTCTGAGAAAGACAATAATTTTATAAAAGCCTTCGGCCCGACTGGAGCTTCTGCATAAGTGCTTTTCCAAAAGACATTGTCAAAGAAGAACTACCACTTTTTCATTAAAATCTCCTCTACAGATTCTTGCCGCAGCAGAAGCAGAAGCTTCAAATGAAGCTTTTGCTTCCAAGGCCCAAAAGCTGATAATCGTCTGGTTTATTGAAGCTTTTGCTTTCTAGAGTAGAGTAGAGAAGTTTGTTCTAGAGGCCATGTCAGGGAACATTTTTCAAATATTTACTTTTCAAACTAACCTTTTCACGCGCAGCCTGCTCCTTCAATTTTCTCTCCTCCTGAAGCTTTCTAAGGATTCTGTGTTCTTCTTCAACCAAGAACAGTTCTTCGCTCATGCACTTTGGGACAGTGGCATGAAAATCTCCGCGGTTGTTGTTGTCATAGACTTTGGCTTGCTGTGGTGGCCCATCAGCAAAAACCCAATCTATTACACGCGCCTGGTCGGGGACAACAACTGTAAAACAAGTAGACGTTAGTTAAAATACTTAGTAGATGATAAGCAGTAAACATAAGCAAAGTAGTTATCTCAAGAATACGGATACAATTAGTTTCTTGATTAGAACATCAACAAAGGCTGGTAAATGTAATAGAAACTAGCATTGTAGCATCAGTCCAAGAACTTAAAATACGGCCAGAAATTTATAACAACTAAGAGCATGGACTTTGCCAAATTGTATACCCACAGAACTATAAATTTCCAACTCGTAGTTAACTCTTTTTGCTTCTCCATATTGATCGAACTACTGAATCCCTCTCCTATGTTCCAAAACTAGAATCTCTCACCATATCTCTCTTAGTGGTTTCTTTTTTCTTTCTTTTTCTTTTTCTTGTTATGTTTTATAAAATAAAAAATAAAAAAAAAAGCGTTAAGATGGCTATCATTGAGATAGTGCAATATATCACTGATGCCGTATAGAAGTGAATATTAGTTGATGAAAAGTGTGAAGACATACAAATACATACCGTCTGCATACCACCAATCACCATCTTTTTTCTCGGAGGGAAAAAGTCTGCTCACAATAGACAAACCTTCGCTCCAAATGTTATGACCTCCATGAATCCAGATCTCTGTAGAATGCTGAAGTGGGCGAGAGCTTCGATTGTAATACAATCTGATTCTGTCCCCGCCTTTAAATAAACTAGGTTCTATATGCCACACATTTTCAAGAGAATCCCTAGCTAAATTTTTCATACGTTGAAAAGCTTCTTGCTTCTTCTTGACCTCCACCTTTGCTTGAGCCCTATCAGCTTCTCTCACAGCCTTTTCTTCCTCCTCCTTCCTCTGTTCTTCGGCTCGTCTTTCCCTTTCGGCTTCTTCAGCAGCGATTCTTTCAAGCTCCTTCCTTTTCTCTTCAAGCAAGAAATCCTCGAATGCCTTTTCATCCATTGTACCTTCAACGGGTAGGAAAAAATCCTTCGAGTCATTATTCTCATAGACATTGGCCCCGTTAAAGAACACAAAGTCGATTCTGTACGCCTGTTTATATACATAAAGTTGGCAAGACCACCAATCCCCTTTTAGTTCCGTTTTCTGCAGCCTCTCCGTGAAGAACTTCCACCTCCAACCATTAAACGCACCCTTAATCAGAACTTCCGGTTCATCTTTTAGACCTGACAAGCTTCGGTTTAGAAAGATCTCGATAGTTTCATCAGACTTCACTGTGCTAGGAAAGGTGAAAACTTTGGTGCCCTTTTCAAAATTTTCTTGCGCAAGGTCCTCTAGCATCCTCTTACGTTCTTCCGGATCGAGAGTTTCCTCTTTCTCAGTAATATCCACATCAATCTCAGCCACAGCATCTATTTCCACATCTTCATCCTCCTCCTCAGATGATCCCTCCCCAGTAATATCCGCATCAATCTCAGCCACAGCATCTATTTCCACATCTTCACCCTCCTCCTCAGATGATGCCTCCCCAGTAATATCCACATCAATCTCAGCCACAGCAGCATCTATTTCCACATCTTCGTCATCCTCCTCAGATGATGCCTCCCCTTTGATGCTTATTCTATTTAATCGTTCATCTATTTCACTCGAAACGCTTCCTTCAAAACCATCAACAACTGAGAGAGTCTGCATATTAGCACGGACCTCGTCACCAAATTCATCATTTTCATCAATGCCTATGGCTGCCTCTGAATTAACTTTTTGATCCAGCCCTTCTTTGCTATAACTTTCTTCCTCCGCTTCATCCAACAAGTCAATCCGTCTTGCAGCTGAATTACTTGAGACACTCGAAGCTGAATCAAGAACGGCTGTTCTCGAATCATTGATACTTTGTTTGTTGGTGAATTCACTGCTGCTTGAAAGCATCAAACTACCGTCGGGGTTTTCCTCTCCTTTCTTTCTAGCGTCGCTTTGGTCTTTCTTTTGCGTGCTCGTTTCTACTTGTGGTCGAGGCGCGAATCCTTTAGGAGTGGAGCCCTTCGTTTTGGGAATCAAGCTTCTTCTAGGCCGCCTTCTGGAATAGCCTGTAGAACACAATCCAAAGAAAATTAGAAGAAAAGAAACGAGAGTGAAATTTAACTTACTGCATAAGTATAATTACCTGAACTTGCTGCCATGGAAGGCATTATAGTGTCGCTCACAAATCCTTTGCACCGCAACATAGACTAAAGAATCAAATAAACAAATCAATAATAAGCAAGAGAAACATAATAAAAGAGAAAAGAGAAGTTAAGGGAAAGAAGAGTGAAAGGTAACAGTGAAAAATCTCTACAAACATATAATTCGGCATTAGCATCAATAATGAAAAATTAGACCTCCGGAGCCAATGGTCCCGCTAAAACTCTACAAACTTGTAATTCCATAGAAGCATCAACAATGGAGAATCAAATCTCCGAAAGCTGACTGTGACGCCACAAATTTACGACTAGTGTAATCTCCTCAAAAGGAATAAGCAAGAAGTGATCAAATCATACTTAATGCAGCAACACTTTTTCCATCTCCCTATTGAATTATGAAACACTTCAAAGCAAAACAGTGTCGTGAAAAGGGTTTCAGAAACAAGAGGAAACAAATCTATATAAAATATGCATCGGATCAACCTGACGAATATCCTACTACTCACCAGTAAAGGAAAGTATCAACAGGAACAATGCCACAGCAACAAAATCGAGAAAAATATTTCAGCTATCTGATTGGAAGATTTTCAATTTCTAAGCAATCCGAGACGCCAATTTATGACCACATAACCGTAAAATTTCCTATTTTGAAGCACATAAAGGAAATCATGAATAGGAAAAAAATGCCATAGGAACAAAATCAAGGAAAATAAGCAGGATCGATGTTCTGGCGATTCAATCGGATGTATTTCACAGTTCAAGATGCCCAATTATGACCCATAGCACTAAAATTTTGATGTTTTGGTAATCCGATCGGAAGTTTTTTGTAGTCTAAGGAGTTAGAGATGCCGAGTTATAACTACATAGCATTAAAATTTCCTATTTTGAACAGCATCATAAAAAAAACTCAACACCCAAATCCCAACACCCGCATAATCAATTAAACTAATGACGGCACTGAAACCCCCAAAAGGAGGAAGCTTTCATGGAACAAACCACTCCATGGTACCGAAAAAGGAAGGCCCGTTAAGTAGAACCTAAACGAAACTCTTCATCAGATAAGATTGAATCGAAAAAAACTAAAGAAGAAGAGCCACTCACTGGATCAAAGTGGCCAATAAAGGGCCTGATTCTTAATCCGGTATGTTCTGAAAGTGTTCTTTTACAATAGAGAGGCTTCACTGATTGCACGGCCATCTCCATATACGAAGCTCGAGTTTGAAGCCCCCAAAATACCCTAAATTTAGTGAACCCTCTCCTCTACTCCCCTTAGAAGAACCCACAATAGATTGAAAAAAAAAAAAAAAAAAAACACAAGTTTTTAAAAGAGAAGCAGCAGGAGCAAAACCAACAATTCGGTGCTATATTTATATATATAAGAGAATAAACCCAAGGTTATATTTTGGATTTTGAGTGAAGTAGGGTGTTCATTTGTATCTCTCTCTCAAAAAAATAAATAAATAAACCGTGCTGACTAAAACCGAGACAAATATATGGTAAACCAACCCAAGAAGATAAAGGTATCCGGTTCACCTGAAAAAACAATTTTTCAAGTATGTTTCCGGTTATATGTTGTTATTTTGGAGAGAATGCATCGATATTAAAGGAATGGTCCTTTTCTTTAAAGCAATTTCTCTAGTTGCAAATCTAGCATTGACCCATGTTGCGGATTTATCAGGGCAACGAGTTATGCACCACATTCAATTTCTACGGATAGTACAGTATAAATATATTTTTACCTATAGTAAAAATCGATCAGCATTCCTACGCATGCTTATTTTAGTAAGTTCGACTAGAATTATCTATACAAATTGTTGACTATTGTTTTGTTATACTATTATTTTCTAATAATGTCAGTGTAAACTCTTTGAATTCTCAATATGAAACATTTTGTAAAATTATACTAAATTTGCATAACTATAAGAAGCATTACAACACTGGCTTAATTGTACATGACGCTATAAGCGATAACCAATATCCCGCGAACAATTTGATCTAAAACCGCAAAACCCAATAACCAACAAAGCTAGTTAAAGAACCCATACAAAAATTTTGCCACTCCGAAAAAAACTGATACCGGATTAAAAAAATCCATAAACCAGTAGAGTTTAAGCTTTACCGCGACAGTTTATGCAGTTCGAGATGCCGAATTATGACTCTAATAGAATTAAAAATTCATTCCTATTTTGAAGCTCATAACAAATGATCCAACACCCAAAGTTCAACACACATGACATTAGAATTCGAGATGACGAATTACGACTGTAATAGCTAAAAATTCCTATTTTAAAGCACATAACAAATGATTCAGCACCCAAAGTTCAACACACATGACATCAATCAAACTAACAGCACTCCACGGCACCAAAAAGAAAAAGGAAAACCCATTAAATAAAACTTGAACTGAACCTAAGATTATAACTAAACTAACAACACCACCACTCACAACATACTGATATCCCCCCAAAAGGAGGAAACTTTCATGGAATAAACCATTCCATGGAACCAAAATTGGAAAGCCCATCAAACAAAACTTAAAATCAATCCCTAAAATGCATGAGATTGGATCAAAACAAACAAATAAATAAAGCGGAAGAGCCACTCACTTGATTAAAGGGGCCGATAGAGGGCCTGATCCTGAATCGGGTATGTTCAAAACGTGTTCTTCTACAACAAAGCGGCCTCATTGGTTGCAGAGCCATCTCCATTGTTGAAGCTTGAGTGCGATACCCTCAAA
This sequence comes from Aechmea fasciata, assembly GCA_025177825.1. Classification (NCBI taxonomy): domain Eukaryota; kingdom Viridiplantae; phylum Streptophyta; class Magnoliopsida; order Poales; family Bromeliaceae; genus Aechmea; species Aechmea fasciata. The sequence continues at coordinate 4,830,044 of CM045943.1, read as the reverse complement.
AATCCCTCTCAATAGAACAACCCAGCAGAGAGAGAGGGGAAAAAAAAAATCCAATTTTTAAGAGAGAAAGAGAAGCAATAGCAATAGTATTATGGCGAAACCAATAATTGGTTCTTATTATAAATTTATACCCCCCAAAAAAGAAAAAACAAAGAGATAAAATCGAAGGGTTTTAACTCGGATTTGGGGTGGGGGGAGGTGAATAAAAATCTGTTGGCGAGATTTTGAGGCTACGAAATTTTTAAAAGGTTTTGATTTGATGAGAAACACATGGATATACTGAAAAAATAGGGGCCTTTTCCACCGTAGATTTTGATGAAATATAATAATGACAAATATTATTGTTTTATTTATATATTTATATATTATAATAATAATAATAATAACATAACAATAGTATTACAATTATAATATATTTAATAAAAAAATTAACAAATATTAATTAATGTACGAAAAATCTTCGTGGTGGTTACTTATTCGCGGATTTGCAGGGGAAGTTGCACACTGCACTATCCTAACCTGCATGCGGATTCGGTAATTAAATAATAAAACAATCCGAAACCGAGTAGGAATCCGAATTCGATAAGAAGATTGTATTAATTTAAGTCATGTGAAATTCAACAGAAAAATTAAATTAAATTAAATATAATTAGTTTCGATAAAAGTATTCTTCGAGTAAAATTACTATAGACTTGTAAATTTTAAAAATAAATATTAAATTTACCAACCTTAATTATTAATTAACGTACGAAAAATCTTCGTGGTGGTTATTTATTCGCGGATTCGCAGGAAAAGTTGCGCGAGTGCACGATCCTACCCGCATGCGGATTCGGTAATTAAATAATAAAACAATCCGAAACCGTGTAGGAATCCGAATTCGATAAAAAGATTCCATTAATTTAAGTCATGTGAAATTCAACGGAAAAATTAAATTAAATTAAATATAATTAATTCCGATAAAAGTATTCTTCGAGTAAAATTACTATAGACTTGTAAATTTTAAAAATAAATATTAAATTTACCAACCTTAATTATTATTATTGATATTGATTAATGATTATTGATTATTGATTATTGATAGTTAAGAAAAGTAAATAAATGTTTGATGGGATAATTATTAGCCTTAAAATTCGCAGAGCTCAAATTCAGCAATCTTATTCGGATGTTACTTGTTAAAAATTTGCTCTATAAAAAATTATTATATTTTATGTAATTTTTTAGTAAATTAAATAAAGTAACTTTTTAAGTTATTTTTTTTGAAAAATAACTATTTATTTAATTTACTAAAAAAATAACTTTTAGGTTAATTAAAAAATAATCACGGGTCAAGTATGATTTGAGGTAACAAGGTTCAGGTTGATGCGACTAAAGATGGGGACAAAAAAATATAAATAATAAAAGAAAAAAATTTGTGGTATATATTTTTTTTCTTTTTTTTGTATTTTGTGCTCATCTATGATGGAATTTAGAAGCTTCTGGAGTGGTTTTTTTTTATTAGTGAAATTAGGGATCCATACTGTTAAAAGCGATCTAGGATATTTAAAACTTTTAGAAATAAAATTTTATATTTTTTACATAATTTACTTTATGATCAAAATATTTTAAATTTATTAATTTTCGATGGCTATTATGACGAGTTTGGAGTTTAACGGTATAGAAGAATCTAAATTTTTTCAAATTTTGATAGAAAATATTTTAAACTATATAGATTAAGATAAACATTCTTGAGCTTGAATTTAAAAGTCCTATACTTAAATTTTAAAAAGTATTCAATTCCTATCGTCTATTTTGATATAATTTATTTACTAAATAAACGATATCGAAAAGAAACTAAAATTTTATTCCTAAAAACTTCATATACACTAGATCATATTTAACGGTGTGGATCGATTGTTGATTTGAATGCCCTAAGATCGAAAACAACGAGCTCCCGTACTATAGATCTATAGACAATATAGTAACATAATTTTATATATATATATATATATATATATATATATATATATATATATATATATATATATATATATATATATATATATATATATAGTTGAGTTACGTACAAGTTCACGTAATAATTATTTTAAAATTAAATAAAAAAATAAAATCATTATCTTAAAAAGAAAAAAGATATTTTGAAATTCAAAAATATATATAGAAAAGAAAAAATATTTTGAAATTATAGAAAAATAAAATCGGTTAGAAAAAAATATTGGGAAAAAATATTTTGAAATTAAATAAACAATAAAATCCATTATCTTAAGAATAAAAGATATTTTGAAATTTGAAAATATATATAGCAAAGAATTTTTTATAGAATTTTCAAAATATCTAAAAAAGATATTTTAAAACTAAATAGGAAAATATTTTTTATAGAATTTTCACATCCATAATCTGTTAGAGAAAAATTACTATTGAAATTTCAAATAGAAAAATAAAATCTGTTATCTTAAAAATAAAAGATATTTTTAAATTCAAAAATATATATAGAAAAATATATATATATATATATATATATATATATATATATATATATAGTTGAGTTGCGTGCGAGTTTTACGTAATAATTATTTTAAAATTAAATAAAAAAATAAAATCATTATCTTAAAAAGAAAAAGATATTTTGAAATTCAAAAATATATATAGAAAATTGAAATTATAGAAAAATAAAATCGGTTAGAAAAAATATTGGGAAAAAATATCCACAAATTAAGCAAAATCTAAAATCAGATTAATCGAATATACTTCCATATTTTAGCTTCAATCAATTAACCAAGTGGATCAAAATTAGAAAATTTGATCCTCTTACCAAATATATAAATGGTGTGATTAATTAACTGGGGAAAAGTTTATCCCCCAATTAGAATAACTGCCATATATATATTATTAAGAACTTTATATAGTTGGTCTTAAAAAAAAAATTTACTTGATGGGAGCAAGTACTGTATTGGCAGATATGGAACCCATCATCTATATATAGAAAATACTCCAAAACAATAATAACTCTATAAAATTTCGTGTTGACAAAAACTCCTCAACCCACCATCAATTAATTGTCTTCTAACCAAGCATATATAGGAGACATATATAAATGCTTTTATTATTATTATTATTATTATTATTTATTTCTAGTGGTTGATATTTGTGTTATACAACTTCATGTGTACACAGTTGTTCGAGTCCCAAATTTAGTCTACGCAATTTCATTTTTTTTTTCCAGCTGCAAAAGAGTTTTGCTTTTTATTTTTGATGCTTCTACGTACGCAGGCATGCAAAAGCGTTTTTAACATCTTTTGAATAAAAAAAATGATAAAGTATGGACAAATAATTAAAAGCCATTTAAATTATAATACAAATAAAGTTATCGTACGTTTCAAATTGAGTATTTGCTATTATTATTAGCCTCGTAACATAAATAAGCCATTGTTTTTAATTTTCCTTCCGAAACACAGTTATAAATTCAAACTGCCTATAATTTTTTTCTCAGCGAAATATTTAAAAAGGAAAAAATAAAAATATCGAATAATTAGCCCCCCCAAAAAACAGCCACATCGATCATGCCGATGATAAATTAGATCATCATGCTATACTAACTAACTAATTAAACAACCATGCATGCAAACATTACGTAAATAATTAAAAGTCATTCAATAATTCAATAATAATAATTAATGTGAAATTGCAAACCATGCACGTACACACGTGCCGCAGCCATGCATGCAGCCTCATTCCTAATAACACGAATTTTGGCACATAATAAGAGTATATATATATATATTATTATCATCATCATAGAGAGCTAGCACTGGAGAAAAGGCCTAAATAATAATCCAACTAGCTAGCTAGTAGAAACCATATTGATCAGCGTCGTACGCAAACTGAACATCATGAGTAGGACCATGAAGATGATGAAGATGATGAAGATGATGAGGAGGAGGGGGAAGAGGAAGAGGAGGAGGAGGAAGCATCAGTACCTTCCCCTCGATCACATTATTATTACTACTATTATTCCAATCAAACCCTAACACTAATCCCCCACCACCGCCGCCGCCGCCGCCTCCGTAGTAGAAGTCGCCGCCGCTGTCGGCGCCGAACCCTTTTGCGGCGGCGTCGAGCATGAGGAGGTGGTCGGCCCTGAGCGCGGCCTCGGCGCGGAGCCTCTCGAGCGCGGCGGCGAAGGCCTCGAGCTCGGGGAGCGGCATGGAGTCGACGTCGGCGTCCCACATGCCCGCCCGCCTGGCCCGCAGCGCCTCCTCCAGCGCCGCCCTCCTCCGCCTCCCCCCCTCCACCGCCGCCGCCAGCTCTGCCTGCCGCGCGTTCAGCTCCGCAGCAACGGCGGCGGCGGCGGCGGGAGTGCTGTCGGCGCTGACGGCGCTGTGGTTGTGGCAGTCGGAGGAGGAGGAGGAGGGGGAGAGGAAGCGGCGGAGGACGGAGGGGACGGAGGGGTGGCCGAAGGAGAAGGGCTTGCCGGCGGGGGAGAAGACGACGACTGCGATGTCGGCCCCGCAGAGAACAGACAGCTCGTTCGCCTTCTTGAACAGCCCCGCCCGCCGCTTCGAGAAGCACACCTGCCGCGCCTCCTCGCTCGCGATCCGCTTTATCTCGATCTTCTGCCTCCCCATGCTCTGCTTTCTCTTATTATTATTATTATACATATTCTTGCTGCTGCTGCTGCTGCAATTGTTGTTGTTGTTGTTGTTGTTGCTCTCGGCCGCCGCCGCTACCATCGTTGTTGTCGTCGCTGTCGTCCTTGTGATGCGAAACGTACGTAATGTATTGGTATAAATAAATAAATGAGGATATGGTAAGAAGAAAGGAGGAGAGGAATAGTAGGAATTAATCAATTCCTAATTTGGAAACCTAGCTAATTGATTTAATTTCATTATTAATTGAGTAATCATTGCAATGTATGTATGTATTCTATACTTTTATGAATATAATAACAATAATAATAATAAAGCTTTTCATACTCGTAAATTTTTAACCGTTAGATATAATTCTTTGATCATTTTCATCCGTCCGATTATACTATTCAATCAATCACCTCCTCAACTTTAGGAGCCACTACCCTTATTTATTAATTGAATAATAAATGCTTTTGTTATGTTCAATCATTATGAAGTGCTATAGGTCTTTAATTAAACTTGTTTCTTAAAAAAATAAATAAATTTATTGATTTATTTTAATTATTTTAACTAGTTTACTAGTTTATTTTAATTGTTTGGTTCCCCCTAAAAGTGCTCGAAAAAAGTTTTCGGTTGAATTTTTTTTTTCTCTCTGTTCCGTCTGCAAAAAAAATTTTAGGAAATTTTTTTTTTTACAGATTTTCAGAAAAAAAGAGAAAACAATTCCTTTTCGTTTTCCGCTAGTATCAAGCGGAAAACGAAAACATGTAGCTGGAAAAATCGCGGCGCAAAAATGTTAACACGCGGCCCACGAGGTGAAGTTCACCTCGTGGACCGCGTGAGAAACATTCCACGACGGGTCCACGATGAAAAATCGCAGCGCATGGGCATCATTGCATCGGGTCCACGAGCTCATGTAAGAGCTCATGAATAATTATAATATATTAATAATATAGATAATAAAAAATATATTAAATAGTTTTTGTATTATTTTTTCTTTTCTTTTCAACTAAAGGATCGTCACAAAAACTATTTTTCTTTTTTCTTATAAACCAAACACAAACAACATAAAATTTTTTCCCACCGAAATTTTTTTTTCCACAGTTTTATGTGGAACCGAACACACCACCCTTAGTTAAATATGCAATACCCCCTCCTAATCTTTCACACAAGACTGAATTTTCAGAAGCATCCACTGTGTTACTCTCTCTCTCTCTCTTTCTCTCTCTCTCTCTCTCTCTTTCTATATTTATATATATATATATATATATATATATATATTCCGAAAAATTAAATTATTTTTCTGCAACCAGAACGCCCACCAAAGAGCAGCCAAAGTTATGTGTCAACAATATTATTATTAGTCTACTACATGATGTTTTCAACAGATAATTTGAGAGGCAAACTGCAGACCTCTGCATTCAGTGGAGTGACTATTGAAGCAAGCATCTAACGAAACCTCATCCAAAAACTATAAGAACCATACATTATGGAGAAGTATACAATGGAAAAAGGGAAAGAGATAGGCACATCAATTCTATATATTCCTCCCAAGATAGTGCAGATGAAAATTAATTCACTTGTTTCAAACATGTAAGTTCTAAGGGGGTAACGGTGTTCTGACGGGAACTGGAATTCTATTTACTTAAATTTTCACAAAAATCAAATATATAATCCCACTAATGAACTACTTCACCTAGATTTCCCACGAGTCAATACTAATCCAACCAAGTTTACAGTAAATCAAACTCTAATCCACACAAGCCAGGTAACTTCAATTTTATCAGATCAAGAAGCCGCCAAATGAGATGCATGGAATGGACAGAAAACAGATCAACTAAAAAATATGACCAACAAATCATAACACAGCTAACATATTGGCAAATAGATAAAATCCAAAACCAAAAAGATACCATTACCCTAATTTGTAGAAGCTACATAAGATTTACAATATAATTAAGAGGTTAAAACAAATGAATTTATGACCTACCAGTAAACCAACATACCATTTGAAACTAGCAAAGAAACCATGACAAACACACTCTTAGTCGATGCTTACAAATCAGTATGCTAGCACGCACTAAAGTAGTGTTCCTTACTTCCTATAGTTAAACCAGTTAAGGCAATAAAAGACTCGTAACATTGAGCAAACTTGACGCATGGTCGACACATTACTTACATGAGAAAAAAAAATTCAGAAAACAGAAACAGGACAATATACTAAACCTTGAGAGAATTTAATACTTGCCTAAAACCATACTATGATAGATGTTGCCGAGTATTAAGACCACTAAAGGCCACTGAGGACTTCTACTTAAGCAAATCTATTATAATAATTCCCACATTTAGCATAATTCCTATACAAGCGCATTCATAGAAACTTACAACAGCAAAACATAGCCTGGAGATAACAGTTCATTTAATCAACAATAGTTGAACAAAAATGTACCATGAAAGAACAAGCAAACTTGGATGTTTTCACTTTACAAAAGCAGCTCCATTGAATTTAATTAGCAGCTGATCACTAATTCTATGATTAAAGTGGAAAATGCAATTAATCATACAAAGATTTATTATGGAACTGTACTTAATTAAGTACTGTACTTAATTAAGTTATAACCAATCTAATTCAATGTATGTCCACCGTTCACCAATAGGAACTATCCCTAGGAAATACAACTAAATGGGTCGACATACATAGATTAAAAGTAACATAATAACAGTTCTTCTGAGAATCCTAATAATAGAAAACATAAACCATTAGGAATTTACAGAGAAAAAATGTATAATAAATGCCAACCAAACCTTAAAATAATGAGAAATATAAAGGGAAAAAAAAACAGCAAATAAAGCCCAAAACCCAATCCAAAATGATTGGTACAGGGAGGTGGATCTGAGTTGGTTTCATTTGAACAGCATGCATCAAATTATCTTCCAAGCTACACAAAAATCACATTTTGCCTGTTTCCCCCATCTCACAAACACAAACAAGAGACAATAAACCCCTAAATCCTAATCTCATCATGCATGAAATTTGCAAACATACAAATATATCCGCCTCCGATCCATCTAAATCATCACATATGAAGGAAAGGCAATAAGGAAAAGGTTAAAAAAAAAAAGTTAAGATCTGCACATAATCAAGTCCCTTCTCTCCCATTTCAATGAGCGGCGACGAGATCCGAACCAAAGGAATCCATGAACAGATCCGAGATCTCGGGGCTCGGCGGTACGAAGTAGACGGATTTCGAAGCCGCGAGCTTCTTCCGCCTAGGGTTCCGGGGGCCGGAGGCCCTCGGGGAGAAGTAAGGGACGCCATCAACCTGGCCGGCGGCGGCGGCGGCCGCCGGCCCCGGAGTGGACGGCGGCGGCGAGGGCGGCGGCGAGAGGTGGGTTACGGGGATGGATCGTGGGGATCGGGCACTCATCTTGGAGTCGCGGATCCGAGCTAGGGCTCCTGGTCTCAGGAATCGGTGGAGCCGCTCCTCGATCCGCGACGAGGGCTTGCGATTGGGGCTTCGCAGGCGCCGATTCATGGCGAGAGAGCAACCACGAGAGAGAGAGAGAGAGAGAGAGAGAGAGAGAGAGAGAGAGAGGAGGTGGTTGGTACGGGGTTGGGGTTAGGGTTAGGGTTAGGGTTTGGGGATTTGGGGGGGATTTAATGGCGAAGAGGAGGGAAAGGGCGGGAGATGAGAGGAGGGAAAGGAGAGGAGATGGGGTTTTAAAAGTAGAAAATTTTTTATGGGGGCAGTAGGCGGCGGGAGTTAAAAAAAAAAAAGAAAAAAAAATCCACGAAGTACGCGCCTCAATTTCTACTTCCTTTCAGAAATTACCATGCACCCGATGTTTACATCCACTCTATACACCGCACTCTTTCAATAAATATTTTTAAACAGTCCCGCTACTATACTCTTATAAGTATAGAATTTTTTGTACTTATAAATTTTTAACTGTTAAATCTATCCCTTTAATCATTTCCATCCTTTAAGTCATACTATTCAACCAATCGCCAACTCAGCTCTAGAGGACCACTGTCATTATAACCACACATTCTTTTATCCAGCAGTCGAGAACTTACGAGTACAAAGGGAAAGACCACTGTCATCCTAACCACACATCCTTTTATTCCGTGGTCAAAAACTTATGAGTATAAAGAAATATATATATATATAGAATAGGACAACTATGCTCTTATAAGTGTAGATCTTTTTATATTTATTATAAGTTTCGAGTCGTTAGATGAAGGCATGTGCTATTAGAATGATAGTGATCCCTGATTAAGATGATAGTAGTTCTTTAGAATTTAGTGGGTAGTTAATTAAATAATGACGGAGGAAAATAATCAAAAACTAGATCTCATGGTCGAAAATTTATGAATATAAAAAAAATCCATACTCATTAGAGTACAGTAGCTGCCCCCCCCTCTCTCTCTCTCTCTATCTGTATACATAAAAAGTAATATATTTTGAAAATTATTGCATGGGTATTGAATAGTTTGTGAAAATTAATGGCGGAAGATGAGGTTTAATTTGATTTGTAAAAAAAAAAATTTAGTGTTTAGTGTTTATGGTTTATGATGTTTGGGTATTTTAAATGTGAAAGAATACATTCACAGTAGAAGAGAGGTTTTGGTAGGTAGGGTGTATGAGATGGGCTCGTACGCCGGGTGCAAGCATGGCTTATCGTACTTTTTTGGGGCTCGGGCCTCGGGAGATGGGAGGGACTTTGGAGGGAAAGTCTCCGCCAATTAGGATCTTTCTACAGTGGGGTCCACCTTGGTCCCAATGATACGATTGGCTGCACCCAGCACGACAACTGTAATTTTGTAAAACTCGTTTGTCCATCATCGTCATTATTATTTTAAGGAAAAATTTCAAAAACCCCCCTGTAGTTTCGCATCTTCTTACTTTAGTGCTATGCAGTTTAAAGTGTATCAATTTGTTCCTATGTGGTTTTATTTTTATCTTTTCTGCAGCTTTTTTCTTAATATTTTTTTAAATTATATACAAATTTTTTTTTCAGATACACACCTAGATTTATTGAATATTTATTTTAGTATTCTTTTAATTTTAACTCACATTTGATTTAAAAAAAAAAATTGATACTAAAAAGAGAAACGAAACCACGGAGAGCAAATTAATACACTTTAAACCACATGGTACTAAAGTGAGAAAGTGCGAAACCACATGGGAGTTTTTGAAGTTTTTTCTTATTTTAAATTATAAATTTTACAAATGTTTGAACTCATCTTAGAAACTGTAATGTAAAGTTTTAAGTTTGCTCTTTCATTTTGGCAATCAATTTTTTTTATTTTTTTTTTATTATCTTTTAGTTTTTACCCATGATATCGTACTATTATTGAACACTGCAATATTTTGAGTAAAAAACGTTGATAGAATTTTCATATATTGTGGTCTAATTAATTATATTTCAATTTAAATTTATTATAACTAAAGGTCAATCCTAACAAATATAGAACTACTTAATATGCTATATTTTATTCATATTCCTTTTATTTTAAATTTAAATAGAATTCCCATACGGCAGAGTGCCTGAGATAGGAGGAGAAACTAAATTACCTAAGTTCGGTTCGTGATTTTCGAGAATCATGGCCGAAACTTCTCGTTGATCAGATTGATCAAATTTTTCTCTATGGCGCTCCATGAGTTATTTTATTTTGATCTTGAATTTTAGTATGTATTTAATTTGCTTTTTATTTTACATATCTTAAAATTCTAGCAATTCATTCATTTTTTATAGCAGAATATATTTACAAAAGCCAACGAGGAAGAGGAGAGTTTGTGTGTATTAAACTGTACATGAGCTGGCTAATGTGTTATTATAGTAGAAAGAAACATGAGACTCATGAATACATTTACAAAAGACGACGAGAAAGATGAGAGTTGGGCTTTTTTTGCAATTAGTTTTCTAAAAAAGTTTTATTTTAAAAATAGCTCCAGCAAATTTAAATTTACAAAAATGACTCTGACCTTGTCATGTGGGCGCCACGTCAGCGCCACACGGGCCGGACTGGACCAGATAGTTAAATTAAACACGATGAGCCATTTACCGTGTCTAAAGTCTAAACACAATAAATGATTCACCGCGTATGAGCAAAAGGGGAGGAAAATAAAAAATAAACGTATTATGAAAAAAATAAGTATTGAACACGGTAAATAGTTCACCGTATTCAACTTAAAACCATAATCCGTCCACGTGACGCTGACCCACGTGGCAGGATCAAAACTATTTTTATAAATTTAAATTTATTAAGACTATTTTTAAAATAAAATTTTTCTAGGGAACTAATTACAAAAAAAAAAAAGCCCAGAGTTTGTGTGTATTAAACTGTATATGAGCTGGCTAATGTGTTAGAGTAGAAAGAAACACGAGCCATACATGAGTCTCAACAAAACTAAGGTTCTGTTTATCTCTCGGTAAATGCTTTTGCCTCTCAATTTCATGTTTATTAAATACCCCTATATATATATATATATATATATATAGAGAGAGAGAGAGAGTGGAGCTAGAATACTTTTGGAAGCACCAAGAGGTTGGTGCTTCCAAGTTTTTAACCCTTGGATCTCTTTCCTTGATTATTAAGAGTCCTTGGATCAAATCTTATTAACTCTGCACCTCTACCATAATCATCTCAACCTCACATCTCAACATCTAATGGCTAAAAACTCAAAAGCACGCCCAATGGTCTTTTAAAAGTATTCTAGCTTTTATATATATATATATATATATATATATATATATATATATATATATATATATGTGTGTGTGTGTGTGTGTGTGTGTGTGTGTGTGTGTGATCACGGTTCATAAATTGTTACAAATATACAAATTTATGTTGAATGCAAACAATAATTTCTATTTCCTTTTGTCCTAACTCATAAGACAAATTACAATCCAAATATGCTTTAGTTCTTGATAACATTTTTTAGCATCATTTCTGCTAAATATAAAAATGTTTAAAACTCCGCTATCTAACAGCTTAAGTGTTAAATATAAAAATGTTTAAACACCGCTTTTTTAACAACGATGGTTTCACACGATATCGAGCGAGGAGGCCTTGAGTTCGAGTCACGCCAGCTCTAGCATATTAATTTCCTCCTATTTAATTTAAGCCCGCGTCATGAGCCGACCAAAAAGTCTCGAGTCCAGACATGATGAGAGAGTGTTAAATATAAAAATGTTTAAACACCGACTTTTTTATTTAACAAATAAAACTTTATACTCTTCGTTCATTCCTTTGCGTGCACAAAAAAATTATTATTATTATTATTATTTTTAGAGAAAGGCACGTTGTCGCTTGAAATAAGCTACAGGGGTGAGACAACTGGGCCTTGAATTAGACTAAAATAAAATTATTCATTAGTTATTTTCTAAGTACTACATGTAATCTTAATTAATCTAATTAATTTATAAATATAACATATTTAGATTTTAATTTGAAATCATTGAATATTAATTAGTAATTAAGATCTTAATTAATTGCACTATAAACTATCGATTACTTTATAAATTACATCTTTCATCGACTACGCAATCTCGTAACGGTATTGCGCGCCAAAAAAGCACTTTATCTCTATTGAGAATTTGTTCCCTGTACCGGGCGTACAAGTATATTTCATACACCGTGCCTCTAATACTTTTTAAAATCAAAATTTTGATTATTTATGGGTGTTCTATGATATCTAATTAAAAGTTTGCATATAAAAAATTATTTATTTTGAAAACTAGTTTTTCACAAATTGAATAATAGTTCTTTGTTGAGCAAATGAATTTTAAAAATAGATATATTTTTTACATTAAATTCTTAAAATAGGTCATATCTAGCGAATTAAATTTTAAATTAAAATACATATTTTTTAAATGTTAGCCCAATGCATAGAGTATACTTACACATTAGGTTCAATAAATATTAAAGTAACTTCGCCTTCTCTCTCCACACTTATTTTACTTCTAAAAATTTAGTATCTAAATTTTATGATTTTTGTTATACAGACATTTCGAATATTATAAATTATTTGGCGTCCAGAGTCATTTGAAAATTTGGATTAAAATAGAGTTTGAGCAAAAGCAAATAGAGATTTGCTTTTCTATTTTTCGATGAGATGGGGAAGATTAAATTTTATGGGATACTTAGCTCTTCAATAATATTATTATTTTTTTTCACACTTGTTATTTTATGGTTAAGATGTTTGAAAAATAAAAGCATCACTTTTTCATAAATCCAAAAGAACTTTTTATCAGAAAATTCATTTTTTTTTTTAAATCAAGCAAGCATTATTTTCTATGAAATATTTTCTGATATATTTTTCAAAAAATCAAGCATCCACTTAATAAATTTATTTTCATATGTCTAATGTAATATTGTTCACACAAATAAAATGACTATTTTCTTGAGCTTGACTGGGCTTCTATGGCTAATAAACAGTTCGATTTACTATTAATTTATTTTTGATGATTGAACTTTCAAATCAACGATCGACACCATCGAATATAATTTAGACCATTTAAACTATCTATAAATTAAATTTTAAGTTTTTTTTTTCTTCTTTGGACATCACTAGTCTAATCGGTATTACCAAAGGATCGTAAAATCTATAATTTTAATGGCCGATATAGTGCGTTAGCTCGTTTAATAGTACAGAAGAGTTCAAATCAAATAATTCTTGTTAGAAAATTTTTTAAACTATTTAAAATAAGATTTATTATCGTAGATCTTAAATACAAAATTTATATCATCACTTCTCAAAGGATTTTCATTTTCAGCAATTTATTTTTTGTTCACTTCATGGATAAGAGTGTGAAATTTGATTTTTTGATAGTTTAAATAGCTTAGATCATATTTAACGATGCCGATCGTTAATTTAGAAGCTCTATGACTAAAAATAAATCAGTAGTAAATTGAACAGTTTACGGCAGATAATATTCTAGCAAAACTCATATTTTCACATCATACTTTTGTACTCATACACCCGGTTCATGCAATAATTTATCACAACTCTCTCTTGTCTCTTTCTCTCTCCTCGTCATCATCCTCGCGACTCACCTGCTATAACAGAAACCTCTCTCTCTCTCTCTCTCTCTACACTCCACTTCGCCCATCCCCATCTCCATCTCCATCTCCACCTCCCCCATTAGGGTTAGGGTTTCCGTTTACCATTTAATGCGCCCTCCCCGCTCTCCTCGTCATGTATAAAGCCGCCTCCTTCGGCCCCCTCCTCCGCGCCTTTAAGCCCGCACCGCCCCCTTCTCGTCCTCCTCCTCCGTCTTCGATCGCTGCGTCGAGGTCGATCGGACTCTCGAGGTCGTGTAGCGCCGCATCGCGATCGCCGGTGATCGGCTCCTCGCCGGCTTCGTGGCGGTACGGATCCGATTGGAGGTCGCCGGTGAGCCTCGGGCCGTGGATCAGGCGCTCCGCCGCGGTGGTCGAGCGCTTCGAGAGGAAGATGGCGACCGTTGGTATGAATCTCAGCTGTTTCTGTTTGATTTGATCGGAATTGTGATATGATTTCTGAAAATTTGATGTTAGGATGATCCGTACTGATTAGAGCGTTTAGTAGTACGTAGCAACCAAAATTATATACCTACTTGATCAATTCAGCTGTTTCTGTTTGATTTGATCGGAATTGTGATATGATTTCTGAAAATTTGATGTTAGGATGATCCGTACTGATTAGAGCGTTTAGTAGTACGTAGCGACCAAAATTATATACCTACTTGATCAATTCGCACTAAAGAGAGCTCGTAAATTTATTGTAGATTATATGTGTACTCTACTATCTGTAAAACCAAATGCATCCTAAGATTGGATCATTAGATGTGAGCTCTGATAAGTTGAGCGGAAGTATGAGGAATCAAAATAAGCTTTTGATTTGAAATGATGGTCTGCTGAAGTGTGAATTGTGTAGCAGAAGGATAGAGGAATTCTATATAAGAATGTATAGAAGTATGGTAGCAATGTTACCATGCTTATCGAAAAAAAAAACATCCCTGAAACTCATGTAGACTGATGCTTTCTTTGCGCAATGTTCCTTTGTTTTTTTCTTTTTTTTTTCTTCTTCTTTCTAATATGTCATTGTGACAGCATAGCTATTTTCCCGGAAGCTTTTCGTAGCTGTTTAGCTGATAATGTCTTATAATGCACTAGTGTTTATATTTTGATTGTTTCTCGATTCTAAAGTCTTTGCTGCTGTAATTGTCATGCAGCTACAGAGAATGCGTTCAAGGACATCTTAACCTCCCTTCATAAGCCTGGAGGCGGTGAATATGGAAAATTCTACAGTTTACCTGCACTGAATGATCCGAGGATTGGTAATACTTTTGTTTAATTGTCTTTTGTCTTGGATTTGTTCTAATTTGTTATATAATATCTGCTGCAGTGCTCTTGTCAAGTTTGTGCTCTTTTTCAGCTTACCTGTAGTCTTTTGTTCTCCTATGTTTAATGGATTAAAGTCTGGCTAATGGGGAATTTGCATTGACTTCTAATCTTCATCCTGTTACTCTGGATTTTTTTCCAGTATCCTTGTCATTATCTAATGGAGAGAAGTTCTAATGTTACCTGTAACAGGTAGACTTCCATACTCTATCAGGATTCTTCTTGAGTCAGCAATCCGTAATTGCGATAATTTCCAGGTTACTAAGAATGATGTTGAGAAGATAATTGATTGGGAGAATACTTTTCCCAAGCTAGTTGAGATCCCCTTTAAGCCTGCTCGGGTTCTTCTGCAGGTTTGTTCGAGAAGGGTCAATATTGCATAATCTTTTTCATCTTTTGTAGCATTCAATTAACTAGTTTAACTCCTCTGTCCAGGATTTTACTGGTGTGCCGGCTGTAGTTGACCTTGCTTGCATGCGTGATGCCATGAATAAGCTTGGCAGTGATTCGAATAAAATCAACCCTTTGGTGCGCCCCCATCTCCATTGTTTAATCTTATTTATTCCACGCTTTAAAGTTTTGTGGTTTCTTGGCTGGTGCTCATTATTTAGCAATCAATGTATACAAAAGAATATAAGTTTATCCTGTCAGTTTGACCCATAGACTACTTGCCATTCTGACTAATATTAACTATAAGAACTTCCAGTTTCTCTTCCTTTGTCCAAATATGTAGACGTATGCTAATTCAAAGTGGAACTGTTAATGCATTTCGTAATGACTATTCTGTTAGTTTTACCGTCTTTATGTTTATGCTAAGCAGTCAAGGTAGTTTAGAAACATATCGTCTTCATTTTCTACTGTTACGAGTGTTTGCTTACAAATACTATGCCCTCTTTTTTTCTCTTGAGTGCAGGTTCCCGTAGATCTTGTTATTGACCACTCAGTGCAGGTAGATGTAGCAAGATCAGAGAATGCAGTGCAAGCAAACATGGAACTTGAATTCCAAAGGAACAAAGAAAGATTTGGTTTCCTTAAATGGGGATCTACTGCTTTCCATAATATGCTAGTTGTTCCTCCAGGTTCTGGTATAGTTCACCAGGTAAGAGGTCTTCGAATTTTCTACTGCTTCTGTTTTTTTTTTTTTTAAATTGGTAAAACAACATATATTATTTTTCCATGAAAAGAGCATTTACATATTTATCCTCTAAAGCTGACATTAATACATTTGTCCTGGTAAATTTCAAAACTGATTCATCCCTTTGTTTTTATAGGGACATCCCTCTGTTTTTCAGGATTTATTTGACTCTAGCTGTATTTTGAAATACAATTTCAGGTTAATCTGGAATATCTTGGTCGAGTTGTTTTCAACAGTGATGGCATTCTATATCCTGATAGTGTGGTTGGAACTGATTCCCACACTACTATGATTGACGGATTAGGAGTTGCCGGCTGGGGAGTTGGAGGTATTGAAGCAGAGGCTGCAATGCTTGGTCAGGTAAATAGTTCTGGGATATTTTATCGTCCATTTCATCTAAAGAACTGATGGCGTGATAGGTTGTTATTCTGCACAGCGACATTCAGTTGATCGTACTTTCCACATTAGCTTGGCTACTAGTATACTTTGAAACTACTCTTCCTTTTTATCTGTATAAAGATTCTCTAGATACACTTGTTATGTTGTAATTTGAGTTTAGAAAAAAAAAGAAAAATCAGCATTTAAGCTGTTTCTTCATGTCATTGCATCTCAATTTTCAATAACTTTATCGACAGATAGAGAACTTTGGAAATTGAAGTTATTAGCAAGCTAACAAAAATTAAGAATTGGCAGTATTTGTACTTAACTGCAATCTGTCGATCCCATAATTTTGCTTTGCTTGTCAGGACTCAAGAGTAATGCCAACTAATTGAAAATGAAGATATTTTTCGATCTTCGATAGTGTGCGAAGTGAACAACTATATCTTGATGTGTTAAAACGGTTTCAACTTTTAAGACTAGAAAGATTAAGCATTAATGAGCCAAATGACTATTATTCTCCATGAATTATCCATTGTATAAAACTCAAAATTCCCTTGTACAATTTTTCCTTGTTTTTTTTTTCTTTTTCTTTTGTTGCATTGCTTGTTTGAAAGAGGAATGACCTTACCTATTCGTTACCATCCATTTCTTTCTTTTATGTTCTTCGACAACATGGAATATCTTTGTTTGATACTTATGAAGCTTAAGCGTTTAACATTTAATGCATCTCATTTTTCTGGAAGTTGCAATCCTACTTTGTAGCTAATTTGCATGGAGTTCCATAGTTGGCGGTTGACTTCTGTCTTTATTTTTCTTCTAACCTTTTAATATTAGTCAAGAATATATGCAATAGCTCTTGGAAGAAATGGAATACACTGTTTTGTGTTTTTGGTTTGCTAATTGTTGACTTTGTAATTGGCCAGCCTATGAGCATGATGTTGCCTGGTGTAGTGGGGTTCAAATTGTCTGGGAAATTACGAAATGGTGTCACAGCAACTGATCTAGTTTTAACCGTGACTCAAATGTTGAGGAAGCATGGTGTTGTTGGCAAGTTTGTTGAGTTCTATGGTAATTCATTCTTATTCAAGATACGCAGAGGACAATAAGCAAACCTTCTTTTGCTTCTTTGTTACTAAAAAACTTTCATAATGTTGAACAGGTGAAGGTATGGGTGAGCTGTCTTTGGCCGACCGAGCAACAATTGCTAATATGTCTCCTGAATATGGAGCAACTATGGGCTTCTTCCCTGTGGATCACGTGACATTGCAATATCTCAAGTTGACAGGACGAAGTGATGAAACTGTGAGTTAACACTTCTTTTGACAAGGACACCTTTTATCGGCATTATCTATTGTTTTCTTCTTTTTTTTTTATCAGCTGGGAAATTTTCAACTAACAGAGGATGATTACTCTGAAAAATGTAGAATGCATTTTTATTTTGAAGATATATTATGCATTTAACCTACAAGAAAATTGCAATAAATAAAATATGCAAATTCTCTTGTGTGAACTTCCAAGTTTCTTTGGATGAATTGATTCTCTAAAGTTCAATTGCATGTAAACCTTAAATCTTCTTTTTCTAGGTTTTCTCTATTATTGCTGGTCTTTTAGCCCATCTTACTGCATCTAATTCCTCCCCATTTACTTCTAGGTCTCAATGATAGAGGCCTATTTACGGGCAAACAAGATGTTTGTGGACTACAATGAGGTACAGTTCTTTTTTTGCCCTCTATCCTTATTGTCATCGAACTTGTTATCCGTTCATGACATGCTCTCCTATTTGGTGTTCAGCCTCAAACTGAGGGAGCATACTCGTCTTATCTAGAATTGGACCTTGCAGATGTCGAGCCCTGCATTTCAGGTCCGAAAAGGTAATTGCCATATTCTTTCCTGTTAAACACCCTGCAACCAAAAGTAGCTCCTAGTTTTCCTTTTGCTGTCCACATTCTACCACTTGTCATTTGTTGGAAATTTCTTCTGTTCTCATTGTCTGAAGCTTGTTCGTATCATGTAGGCCTCATGACCGTGTTCCTTTGAAAGAAATGAAAGCAGACTGGCATGCTTGTTTGGATAATAAAGTTGGATTTAAAGTAAGATTCCGAATGCTTGATTAACGAATTAGTGAAGTATATTCCCGGTCATTCTCCTAATGCAACAATTCTTGCTAAAACTACCATAGCGCATGTGTCTGGAGAGAGTCAACAATTTAGTTTGTTGCATTCATACTGAGGAGTTATTTTGTATTCTCTCCTAGGGTTTTGCAGTGCCAAAAGAATCTCAAGAGAAAGTTGTGAAGTTTGATTTTCATGGACAACCTGCTGAACTCAAGCATGGTAGTGTTGTCATAGCAGCAATAACTAGCTGCACCAATACATCAAATCCCAGTGTAATGCTCGGTGCTGCTCTTGTCGCAAAGAAAGCCTGTGAATTAGGTCTTCAGGTGGCTTTTCTTTTTCATTGTTTTCAGCAAACATCAGTATTCTAAGTTTCTAACCTTGTGTTTTCATTGTCTTTACTTAATTCAAAAGTTTATTGTCTTTTGGCTTGCTCTTCCCTGCTTTGGAATAATTATGAATTGCTTCTTTCAGGTCAAGCCATGGATCAAAACAAGCCTTGCACCAGGTTCAGGAGTTGTTACTAAGTATCTGCTTAAAAGGTATGATTGTTCTTGCTGGATGCATTTAAGAGACTGAACAGAAGTTTGAGAAATTTACATATATCAACGAGTGATGGATCCTGTTTCTTGTTGTCATTTTTAAATCTTCAGTGGGCTTCAAGAATATCTGAATAAGCAAGGCTTCCATATTGTTGGATATGGTTGCACTACATGTATTGGTAATTCTGGGGATCTTGACGAGGCTGTTGGTGCTGCAATTTCAGACAACGGTAACATGAAGATTCAGTTAGTTTGCTGCATTTCCCATCTATCTTTTTACTTCTTTGATACAACTATTAACTGCGCTACTTTTTCTGTCTTGCTGCTGTTGTTAATAGATATTGTTGCTGCTGCTGTTCTCTCTGGAAATCGAAATTTTGAGGGTCGAGTGCATCCTCTGACTCGAGCCAACTATCTTGCTTCCCCACCCCTTGTTGTAGCATATGCACTTGCTGGCACAGTAAGTGAGAATTGCTAGTTTTGTGCACATTTTCTTGCTGATTATTTAAGGGAGGCAAGCAAAATTGTGGAAATATATTTACTTTCCCTGTAGATTTCTCCAGTTTCATTTTAATGATACTGAAGTTCTTTCTTTCTTCAGGTTGACATTGATTTTGAGAAGGAACCAATTGGAGTTGGGAAGGATGGCAAGGAGGTCTACTTTAAGGAAATATGGCCTTCTAATGAAGAAGTCGCAGAGGTAGATACTACAAATAATAAAGCAGATGCTTTCCTTTCAAGTTATAATTGGCTAAAACAAGATAGACATTCTCTAGGAATATAGAGTATTTTCCCTCACCTTACTTCGGCCATAGAACTTCTCTCAGTTTTTTGATAGTAACTCTCTTTATTCTGCTCTTGTCATCTTGTCTAATTTATGTTACATATATACAGTACATGAATTATTGCCTGATTATATTAGTCATGTGCCATGTTTTTTTCACTTAATGCATTCAACTTACTCTTGTAGAACACGTTATTATGCTGTTAGACATGAAAATCTACAGAATTGAAATGCAATATTCAGTACATCCGCTTTCTTTATATTTAGGATGTAATAAGTTTTCTCTAACAAGGCACGCTACTTTTTTAGGTTGTCCAATCTAGTGTGCTGCCTGATATGTTCAAGAGCACTTACGAGGCGATTACAAAAGGCAACCCAATGTGGAACCAGCTGACTGTCCCAGCCACAACCCTGTATTCGTGGGACCCGAACTCGACCTACATTCACGAACCCCCCTACTTCAAAAGCATGACCATGGCCCCTCCAGGTCCCCACGGGGTGAAAGATGCCTACTGCTTATTGAACTTTGGCGACAGCATCACGACCGATCACATTTCGCCAGCCGGAAGCATTCACAAGGACAGCCCTGCTGCAAAGTACCTGCTCGAGCGTGGCGTCGATCGCAAGGACTTCAATTCGTACGGCAGCCGTCGTGGAAACGACGAAGTAATGGCGAGGGGAACATTTGCAAATATTCGGCTTGTGAACAAGCTCTTAAAAGGAGAGGTTGGGCCGAAGACTATTCACATTCCAACAGGGGATACGCTCTACGTGTTTGATGCCGCAATGGTAAATTGTACCCTGAAACCAGGACTAGAAACCTTTATTATGATTATTATTTTTTGTCGAGACTCTTTATCTTTTATTCTCTTTTGATTTCTTTGCAGAGATACAAGGCGACCGGTCATGACACCGTAGTTCTGGCCGGGGCAGAGTACGGAAGTGGTAGCTCTCGAGACTGGGCTGCGAAGGGCCCAATGCTACTTGTGAGTATCATATTACGGCTCATCAGTTTCCTTATAGCTTTGTGGATACATTAGTTCACCATAAGTTGCTCATGATACTGTTCTCAACAAAAACAGGGGGTCAAAGCAGTGATAGCTAAAAGCTTCGAGAGAATTCACCGAAGCAACTTAGTGGGGATGGGTATAATCCCCCTCTGCTTCAAACCCGGCGAGGACGCCGACTCTCTTGGTCTGACCGGGCACGAGCGGTACACGATCGACCTCCCGAGTAATATAAGTGAAATACGACCTGGACAGGACGTTACCGTCGTGACAGACGCCGGAAAGTCCTTCGCATGTACAGTCCGGTTCGATACGGAGGTAATGATGCTCGGCAGGCACCTTGTGTAGTTTAATAGTGGGTTTTGATAACTCAGTTGTGTAGTAAATAGCATTCGGATTAACTCTAGTTGTTTACAATGATTTTGATTCTCGACTGTTAACTGTTGCAGGTGGAGTTGGCTTATTTCAACCACGGAGGCATCCTTCCGTTCGTCATCCGAAATTTGATCAACTCTCAAAAATAAACCAAAAAAGTTGAAAGGCTAAAAATTATCAACACTGGACTAAAAGAGCTTTCTCTGACAATAGAGGTTTTTTATTTAAAAGAAATAAAAGTTCAAGCAAATTTAGGTGGAAGGGGAAAATTATTCTCCACACTTTGAATGATAAACCCACTGAGACCCGTGGTTTATTGTTTTTTTTTTTTTTGTTCGAGTAGAAAAGGTAGCTAGTTAACTGCTTACGATGCAGTATTTATGAAAAAAAAAGAAGAGAGGCACAATTGTGAGATCAATTTGGTGTCTAATGTATTGCACTATCTCTCCACTTGTCGTAGAATTTAATTTCACTAAGTTTCTTTACGAGATATTTCTCTTCAAGTCATCTTATCCGTAAAAGAATTTACTAAACTTAAAAAATATAAAAGTGCTTTTGTTTTTTTTTTGAGAATTAAGATTCTACACACACGCGTAAAAAAGAGGAGGGGGAAATCCAAACGTGATTAATTCATTATATTATGCGGATCGAAACAGCGTCAAAACCAGAGTTTCTGAGAAATAAAATGAACAAAATCTAGTTGATTATGGTACACACTCGCCGAGTTACAAAAGTCGAAGAGAGAAGCGGAATTTAACTCAGTATATTTATACATATAACTGTCTACAAACACAGAATTTAAGGTGTAAAATGTGGCCAACTGAATTATCTCTTATGCAAGAACTTGCTAGCCTCTGCGGCGAGGGCGATGGATTTAGCATCGATGCTCGTCATCATATATTCCCTCTCCGCGCGCCTCTTCTGCTGCCTCGCTTTCTTGGCCCTCTTTGGAGCCAGCCTTGCCTCCCTCTCCAAGAATGCGAGCCTGAACCTCTCGGCGATGTGCATTTCAGGGGCGTCGTCCGACGAAGAGGGTGTGGGGTTGGTCCTCCTCGGAACGGCAGAAACAGCCCATGTTTTGGGATTGACGTCCTCGACTGCGGAATGGTCCAAAGCTACATCCGGTAATGCCTCGGCAGGTACTTGTACCCCTCGAAAGCCGATCGGAGAGGGTTGTGGGTTCACGATGATCCGAGGGCATTCCTTGGCCAAAGTTACCTTCGAATCCTCATCAATCTTAGGCTACGAAAAAGGAAAAAGGACAAAGTTTACTAAAGGACATTCAAGTTCTGACTTATAGTTAAAGAGCGGCAAAGAAAAGGGGGGCATTGTAAATCCTACGAAGAAGCAAATGCATACCCATACAAGCCACCTCAGCGACTGTGCACCGTTCCCGATGTCCACTTTGTCCAGCTCCTCCCACGATTCTTCTTCCACGACGTTCAGTTTGGGCTTCAAGATACACAAGCACCCGCGTGCAGTAGAATTGCTCCTCGGACACCCTCTGCAATCACCGCATTTAACCTCTGTTCATATCCTGTTATGTAAATTTAACGAATAGTTAAAAGTGAAAGCTACATAACAAGTCAAAATTTTAAAAACTGTTTACGTGTTTTCACAGTAGTATCATGGGTGTCGAGAAAAAAATTATCGCTTCAACTCAAAATGTAATAGAAATCAACCTGGCATAAATCTCAATATACAAGTAAAGACCTGAAAATTCTAATATTATGGTGGAAGGGTAATGTATTTGAAATACACAGGTTGTAAGGAGAGAATTCTACGAATTGTAGATACAATACTAATATTATGGCGGAAGCCAGCTGTTCGTAATTTGGAATGTAAGACTGGTTTTAATAACTTACGTGAAATTCAAACATTTAGAAATGTGAAATTTGAGAATGTATCCAACTTCAAGAAAACAAGCATCAGATACAGAAGGGCGAAATCTTGAGAAAGCATACCCGCATCTCAATATCTCCAGCGACCGACAATGAGATATAAGCTCAGAAACTCCAGCAACAGTAACCTTTTCACACCGGCTGCACCGTAAAACAATACATTATTCAAATTTAGAGCAGATGCAAATCAAGACAGTTGGTTGGCTTCAGTATTTCCCAAGTGAAAATGTATGTTACAGTTTATCCAGGAGTACAAGGAGAAAATCACAGATATCCGCACAATTCACGTTGGGTTGAAACTACTTTATCTGAATCTTCCTACACATTAAAATTCTCAAAAAAAAATTCATGAGTTACCGGTTGTACACTCAAACCAAAGTGCTAACCTTATATAAAATGCAAGTAGGAGGTAAAATAATCTTTCTATCATGTGCCGCTAACATTTTGATTATACATTATCAGTACATAACTTAAACTATCAATAGCTATAACAACAGGAATGCCTACTAAACAAATCAAAGTAAATTCCATCAACGTAAGGATGTTTTAATAAGTACATATTATGCCAAATCTTACCTAATATCAACAGCACGCAAATTAGTACAAATCTTTGCTACAGTTGACAAGCCGGAGTCCGTGACATCAGATCCAGAGATATCTAGAAGCTCCCACGAGCTTTCAGCAAGCGATATAAGGACATCATCACTCAATAATCTTCTCCTCCTTGCTATAGCTGCCATTGCCAACTGCAAATGAATTGAAAGCCCATTGTTAAGTTCAGTATGTACGAATAATATAAAACCCTTAAACAAACAACTCTCCACAAATCATTTCAGAGCACATTAATATGCAGTACGAATCCAAAACTCTAGACAAGTACGAAGAGTTAATACATTTAAGTCTGTATAATGTACTTAGACCCAAGCACGATGAATTTAATTAAAATCCGGTTGTATGATCTGCTAACAGTAAGCGATAGCTAAAACTAAACTACCAAAACAGCTAAAAACTGTTGATACAGCCATCTCTGGCATTTTTTGACAAAAATGTACTGCGATATGTTTCAGCCAAAACAGTTTAGTTTTTACCTGAAACTTAATGCTTTTCATTTCATGCCACTCCATAACACTGAACGACATATCCAACATAAAGTAATAGCTGAAAATACAAGACTAGCGCAACCCCTGGTGCTGGAAAAACCATTCAGGAAAAGATGGGGACTCCCCACATCACCCAATACATCCAAAAATTACAATCAATACCACTAAACAGAAAGATTAAATGCAAAGCAGTTATATACCTTGATATCAGGAGGAAATCCAGCAGCAACCTCCGAAATATCGGTGATGATATCCTCGAAATGTTCCCCGAGAAACCCGAGGCACAAACTGACTAACTTTCTAGGCTTGGAACTCTTTACAGGTAAGGCTGAAGTAGCTGATCATTTCAACAAGCTAGTATAAGCAAAGCATACTACGGCTAAGAACATCTTATCAAAGAACAAAATATTTAGCCTACAATTGAGATATACTAGCTCTAGGATCGGTATGAGTAGCATCCGCTTCCGATCAAAACCAACCCAGTAGAAACAACAACAGTTTGAAGAATATTAAGGCGCAATTCGAATATAAAACTAGTTTCGTACTACTATAACTATAAGAAGCGAAAAAACCTCACCTTTATAAGCAACTGAATGAAACTTAATTAATCGAAGTATGAGATATACTCAGCAATTAAAAGCTAGACAAATTCTAAGCTCACGAAAGTTGATCAAAGCCCTACAAAACCCTAACGCACTAAGCTCTAAATCTAATAAATTAAACAAATTGTACAAGATACATAATCCCAAATCAACATATTAGATCGCACAACTCTTAACACCAAACAAGTCGAGATCTTTACCACAAATTCGACGCATCAAACCCTAGAAAAGAGCATCAAACATGAGGCGAAACATGCAGGGCGACACTGATCATAGAAATAATAAAAAAAAACACAGTAAAATCGGAGGAAATCGAAGAGAACACTATCGTGCTCACCGAGGGATCGGGATAACGAATTCGGAGTAAATTTCGGGCGCGGCGCGAGGTGCAGATTTTTGAGCGACGATGCTAATTCGGTGTTCGCCAACGATTTCCCCTTCTCCATCGATGATGAGGAGAGTTCGCCAAAAAAAACACAAAAAAAAAAAAACCCCCAAAAAAAAGAGAAGATAAAAATTGGGGAAAATTAAAAAATCAAACTCATTCGCGCACGGGAGAAATATATATAGCGAGAAAGTGTTGGTTCCTCAAGTAGAAAGTGTTCCCTGGACCTGGTGTATACTGTAACTAATACACCGAAGTTTATATTTAATAATAAATAATTAAAATGTTCGATAATTGTAATTTGTCACATATTAGAAAATTTTGGTATCATTGGACTAATGAGTTTAATTTTGACTCTGAGGTGTTTGAGATAAAATTATACACCAGGTTCACACAATAGCTTCCACTTAGGATTTTTGGTTTATGGTGCACCAGGTGCATGTAACAAGAGTTTTCCGGCCTAAAACACAGGCCGGTTGAATAGTACTAGACCGGTTCATCGTACGATCCTATTAAGCCGAACCGGTATAATCCCGGTTTTGGAGGTAAATAAAAATATGTATAGCTAAGGGGGTTAAGCGTAATAATACCAAAAAAATTTGAAGGGCTTGTTTGAAAATTTCTTATTGTTGAGGGGTCTCGTAACCTCTTTTACCGCAATGAAGCTCCACCTCTCCTCCATTAATGGCGATCCCCAAGCTCCTCCATGGTCATGGGCCTCCTCCAACCTTACTTTCCTGCGCCACCCTCGCCTCCTCCCCCTCGCCGCCTCCTCCCCACTCCCCCTCCGCCGCCTCCTCCCCCTCCTCGCCTACGCCCTCGTCTCCGGCCTCTTCCGCAACCCCTTCGTCTCCAGTCGCATCCTCCTCCTCGCTTCCTCCGCCTCCGACCTCTCCTTCGCCCGCCTCCTCTTCGCCCAGATCCCAAAACCCAACCTTTTCTCCTACAACACCATCATCAGGGCCCTCGCCGAGTCCCCTGAGCACCACCCAGTGGCCGCATTCGAGGTGTATGGCGAAATGCTTTGGAGAGGCGCTCGCCCAGATAAGTACACCTTCCCTTTCCTTCTCAAAGCATGTCGCTGTCCCCTCGATCTCCATTTGTGCAAATCGGCTCATACCCATCTCCTTCTCCTCGGTTTCGATATCGACCCATTTGTCCAAACCGAGCTTATGAACATGTACTTGCTGTGTGGGTCTTTGTACGATGCGCGGAGGGTGTTTGATGAAATGTCCGTTAGAGATGTTGTCGTTTGGACTGCAATGATCTCGGGTCTTTGTAGCAATGGTCTTTATCGGAATGCTTTGGAAGTGTTTATTGAGATGAGAGGTAGTGATCCTGGTGTTGATCCTAATGTGGCCACTATGGTCTCGACTATGTCGGCGTGTGCTAATTTGGGCTCCCTTGAACATGCCAAGTGCTTACATGCGTATGCAGAGAAGGTCGGAGTCGAAAGAAATGCTTTTGTTAGGAACTCATTGATCGACATGTATGCAAAGTGCGGAGGCATCATTTTGGCCACCCAAGTGTTTAATAAAATGAATGAGAGAGATTTGCTTTCGTGGACGGCCATGATTTCAGGCTTAGCTTCTCATGGATTCGGTAAAGAGGCGCTCAAATTGTTTTCGAACATGATAAAGGCGGGAACTTCACCTGATTCAACTACCTTTATTGCAGTTCTTTCTGCTTGCAGCCATACTGGATTGGTCGATGAAGCGATTACTATTTTTGGCTCAATGGAGAAAGTATATAATGTTACTCCCGAAATCAAGCATTACGGATGCATGGTGGATCTTTTTAGTAGAGCCGGGCTTCTTTCTCATGCTTACGAGTTCATTGCCAACATGCCTTTCGAGCCCAATTTGGCGATTCTGGGTGCTTTGTTGAGTGCATGCAGGGTTCATAAGAATTTGGAGATTGGTGAACTTGTTGTGAAGAAAATTGAATCAATTTGCCGGCACAAAGGAGGGGCTAATGTGCTCTTATCTAATATTTACGCAGACCAGAGACAGTGGCATGAAGTTGCTTCTGTCAGGGAAAGAGCAAGAAGGGATGCAAGTAAGCCACCCGGTCAGAGTTGGATCGAAGTTAATGGTTGTGTTCATGAGTTTATGGTCGAGGATAGATCACATCCGCTTTCGGCGGAGCTGCATTTGTTGTTGGATGGATTAGGGAAATTAATGGAAGAGCTAATCTGATATTTCATTAATTGCATTTTTTGGATCAAAGTTCGATGATAATTGCTCTGGATTGTGGATAGACAAGACTTTACATTCTAATTCCACCAAAAAAAAGAACTTTTGTTGAGGAAAAAAAGTCTCAAGCAGAGTTTCAGAGAAATGCATTTGTTCTAGACAATAAAGGATTTAGTTTTCTATTAGATCATTGTTTTGCCGGGGAGTAAACTTGCACATGTGATCACATGAGAAAAGCAACAAGGAGGGGAAAAAGAGGAAGAAGCAAGAATAAAAAACTTGATCAGAGAGACAAGTGGGCAACACTCTTCCCATTAGATTGGGAAGAGTAAACAATGAGTTTATTTTTGAATAACTTACAGTACAGCATTATTGCTAAGCATGACAGATTCTCCATGGATATTTGTATGCATGCATATGTGATCATATGGACTACAAAGTACCAGTCACTTGTACAAACATACTGAAAGATGCAACACTATAATGTGATCTGATGATCTCAAAACGATTATTTCATTGCAGTGTCCACATTGTCTAATAAAACCTGTCGAACTTTTACAAGCGACAAATCATCAAATATCAGCTTTGTGCTAGGGTGGAAATGGTCGGATGGATCCGCTTCGATCCCTCCCACTTCCTGATCGAAACCAGAAGAAGTTTGTTCAGAATTTTTTGTTCAAATGACCAGGATTTGGCCACTTTTTCAGAGGGGCAAAGAAACAGTTTTTTTTTTCTTTTTTTTTTTGGACATATTTCTGTATGTTTTGTTGGAGAATTTGACAAGATTGTAACTTAATGTAAATGTTAGAAGCCAACTATAAACAGCCAAAAGAACAACTAAACTGAAACTGTCTTTAATATGTTGAGGGACCTATAGTGATATTTAACCCAAAAGGTGGTGTACCTCATTCCCTCTGTTAGGTATCAATTATAGTGGGCAGCAAAAGTGCTTCTTTGTGCTTCCTATAATAATTCTGTTGCCACTTTGATTATTGCTAGTCACTACCTTGCTATATAGTGCATCAAAAATAATAGTATATCAGTGACCACACTATTAAGTGCAACAGAGCATTATGGTGCATATTTTCCTTTTACCAAGTTATGATACTTAATCATAATCTTTCCCAACTCCTGCTCTTTCAATAATAAATTCTTACATATTGTGTAAAAACTAATTGATTATTGGGAGAAGACATTACAATTTTCACACTTTTCTGACTCCTGCATACATATTTGGAGTTCAATTCCTCAGAATGCTCTTGTGATTCCTCATATTTTTAGGTTGAAATCATTGATATCCTAAGAAAGGAAGGCAATATTTGCTAGAATAATACAATTTCCTTTTCCTCTTATTAGAAAGAAACCCCATTCACACAGGTAGGCTCACAAGGAAAAGGTTGATTCTTAGCGTTTGGTTCGGGGATAAGTAAGAACTAGCTGTTCCAGGGATAGGTACAAGTATGAGGATAAGAAAAATAGCGTTTGGATGAAAATTGGGTTGTTCTCGGGGATAAAAGAAATATTAGATAGTTTTATATAAAAAATGGAGGTGTTGATGGGGATAATCGAGAACTACTATTCTCGGGTAAAAAATTAGCGTTTGGGTATAAAAGGAGGATAAGGGCCTATTCCTATTCCTATCCCCGAAACAAACGGTAAATTTTTTAAGGAACAAAAAAAGAGGATTGAGAACAAAAGCTTATCACTCTTATTCAGAAACTGAAAGAATATCAGATTTTTGACTTAAGCTTCATATGTTGCTTGCCAACTATCAGTTTACTTGGTCCACAAAATCAGCAACAAAGTAACAAAGTAACCAAACTACAGCTAAACACTCCTAAAAAATATGACATTAGCAAACTAACTAAACAAAAATTTGATACATCAACAGAAAAACCTTTATCATACTTGATCTATTGATCATTCCTAGGAGGGCAATTTCTGTGCCCATTTTAAGACATGGGTTCTGATTTTTTGACCCAAAAGAGGAAAAAGAAATTATCTTATTCTGTCTATTATAATATAGGGCTGTGGCTACTATACTTATATGAGTATTGGACTCTTTGTACTCATAAATTTTAGACCGTTCAGATGAAAAAATGTGCGGCTAGGATGAGAGTGATTACGGTTAGGTTGATAGTGGGCCCCCTAGGGTTGAGTCGGTGGTTGGTTGAATAGTATAATCTAACGGATAAAAATGATTAAAGTATGGATCAAACGGTCAAAAATTTATGAGTACAAGAGCTTCTATATAGTATGTATAGAAGAGCTAAACTAAACTAGTGTAGTATAGCACCAAAAGTTTCAGCAGTGAATGCTTGATGGTGAAGCATTAAACCTACCACTGACACTTGTTCACTGAGCCCACAATATCATTGTAACTGTTCCCTCCTCCTTTTCTACTCATATATTTTATACTAATATTTCACCCGTGCGATTCACGAATAATATAATAATATAAAATAAATAATAATAAAAATTATTATATGATGATAGAAAAAAAATTCTAATTAATATTATATTTTTTTAACAAATAATGAAATAATATACTATCAATCTTAATTATAGTACATATTAAAGTATAAAAAGCTAGAGAAAGAAAATTATGGACCAAAGACAATTATCAAGTAAAAAGCAAAATTCAACCCTGCTCTATTATCTATTAATTGGTGTGCAAAATTGGTATTCTATATTTGAGTATAATTATAATAATAATAGTGTTTAATAGTGTTTCCTAATCAAATTATAGTTAATTCTTTAATTGGTATAATTTGACTTAATTTGATTTAATAGTGTTTCCTAATAAAATTGTTATCCTATATTTGACTATAATTATAATAATAGTGTTTAATAGTATTTCCTAATCAAATTTTAGATAATTGTTTAATTGGTATAATTTGACTTAATTGGAATTAATTTAAATTAATTTTATTTAATTTGGTTTAATTATATTTAATAGTGTCCTAATAAAATTGTAATCTGATTTAATTTGATATAATAGTGTTTCCTAATAAAATTCTTGTTAATTGTATATATAATTATATGTAATTGGTATAATTTGTTAATTGGTATAATTTGATTTAATCTGATTTAAAATTGCTATTCTAATAATAGTGTTTAATATTGTTTCATAATTTAATTTGATTTTTAATAGTGACGTAATTAGATTTTTATAAATCGTAATTAGATTTTTATATGACTTAAATTGAATTAATTCTATATTTGAGTTAATTTTATATTTGAAATAATTCTAATTGATTTAAATATAATTAGCAAGCATATAGGATTTAATTTGATTTTTATAAATCGTAATTAGATTTTTATATGACTTAAATTGGTATATATATAATTATATTTAATTGGTATATTTTGAATTAATTTGATGTTATTTAATAGTATTTAATAGTGTATCCTAATCAAATTATAGTTAATTCTTTAATTGGTTTAATAGATAGATATAATATAATAGATAGATTCCTCTTTTTTTACCAACAAAAAAAAAAAAAAAAAAAAAAAAAAAAAAAACTCTTCTTGTCCCATCCTTGTTATCTTTATTTAAGCAACCCCATAAGGGAAAGAGTGATGCATAACACATCAAAGTGAGATGGGTTCTTCTCCATATCTCTCTTTGTTCCTCTTCTTCTTCTTCTTCTTCTTCATAGCCCTTGTCTCTCTAACACCATTAGCCATTGGAGGGGGGGATGAGGTGGGTGTTAAGAGCACTGGGCTTGTGTTGAACTTCTACAAGGAGTCATGCCCACAAGCAGAGGAGATCATAAGCCAGCAGGTGAAGCTTCTCTACAAGCGCCACAAGAACACTGCTTTCTCTTGGCTCAGGAACATCTTCCATGATTGTGCTGTTCAGGTCCAAAATTTACTAAAAATTTCAACTTGGGCCCTCTTTTCTTTTTCTCTTTTTTTTATTTTTGGCTTCAAAAAGGAGAGATTTTGATGGGTTTTTTTTTGTAATTTTGGGGGGATTTTTTTTTGTTATGATGCAGTCATGTGATGCCTCATTGTTGCTGGATTCAACAAGGAGGAGCCTTTCTGAGAAAGAGGCAGATAGGAGCTTTGGGATGAGGAATTTCAGGTTTATTGAGACCATTAAGGAGGCTGTGGAGAGGGAGTGCCCTGGTGTTGTCTCTTGCTCTGATATCCTGGTCCTCTCTGCCAGGGATGGCATTGCTGAGGTAATGTGAATCTCTCTCTCCCTCTCTCTCTCTCTCTCTCTCTCTCTTGTTTAGAGATGGTATTGTACTCTTGACTTATATTGTAGTGATGAGTTATGTAGTAGAAATTTGTGTTGATGTATGTAGCTTGGAGGGCCATACATCCCACTGAGGACAGGGAGAAGAGATGGAAGGAAGAGTAGGGCTGATCTGCTTGAGGAGTACCTCCCTGACCACAATGAGAGCATCTCCTCTGTCATGGACAAGTTCCAAGCCCTGGGCATTGACACTCCTGGAGTTGTTGCCCTCCTTGGTATATCCTCATACCCCTACATCCATGGAACATGATATTTTAGGTCCCTGTTTGGCCTCACATCTGAAATTGTTCTGCTACTTTATTCTATCAAGTAGATGCTTCTTTATGCCGGATATTTTGTCGATAATTGTTCGGAGTTTCGGCCGTAAAAAGCAAAGCAGCTTTAATTTGAAGCTTCGGCTTCTGATGTCGGGAATTGTTCAATTGAGAGGCTGCTTCTTTTGCTTCAAACAACTCTACTCAAAACTATCAAGTCATATGATTCAAGTTACACATTTGTTATCATTTTAACAACTAGAGAAATAAGATAGTACATCTTTTTCTATCTCAATCGGTGTGTACCACCAATATCACCACTTCATAGCATTGGCAACTTAGTCGAATCTATGTTCATTGTTGCAGGATCCCACAGCGTGGGCCGTACTCACTGTGTGAAGCTGGTGCACCGGCTTTACCCGGAAGTCGACCCGGCCTTGAACCCTGATCACATCCCGCACATGCTAAAGAAGTGCCCGGACCCGATCCCTGATCCAAAGGCCGTTCAATACGTCCGTAACGACCGTGGCACTCCCATGAAGCTAGACAACAACTACTACCGCAACATACTGGACGACAAGGGCCTATTGCAAGTGGATCACGACATAGCTCACGACAAGCGGACCCGACCATTCGTGAAGAAGATGGCCAAGAACCAAAATTACTTCTTCCGAGAGTTCTCGCGGGCGATCACGATCCTATCGGAGAACAACCCGCTCACGGGGGACAAGGGCGAGATACGAAAGCGGTGCAATGCCGTCAATAAGCGCCATTGGTAGGCGAGGCTCGGCAATGTTTAAGTGTGATTGTTGATGAGAATAAGTGTGATCTTGGCTCACCAATGGTATTGTTAAGTGGTGGTGCATTGCTTCTTTTTTTCTCCCTTTCTTTTTTTTTTTTGCTCCTTTTAGCTTGTAGGAGAGTGGCAGGAGATGAGGTGTGGTATATCTTGATGGTTTTTATGGTAGAATCATGGAAAAGCTCAAATAATGAAGAGTGTATTTTGAGTACTAGTTGTTCTTCTTCAATTGAAGATCATATTTGTGATAATTGTTTTTGCTCATTCTGATGCGCAGGCTCGATTTTTATTTGTTAGATTTGCTTGTTCTAAATGTCTAGATTGATCTAATCTCCTGTATAGTATAGAATATCTTATCAATGCTTTAATTTAATACCACTCTTTGTTTCCTATGCGGAAAAACCCTAGTAATTTACATGGAACATTTGTGTTTGTGACCATCAATTACATGCCAAACGTAAGTGGCAAAGTATTTGGTGATTGAATTTCAAATTCGAATTCTAATGGATTTATATTTTTAGTTATGTTTATTTTTAAATAAAATAAACAAAGCGAATAACATTCTATCTGTCCCTTTATATAAAATAAAAAAAAAACAATGTTGGTGGCATAAGAAAGAAAAGAAAATTTTATCATCCTTAGAGCTTTTTTAAAGCCATGAATCCATTTTGTGTTGCCTACAAAAAAAAAGAAAGAAAAAAAAAAAAAAAAAAAAAAAGAAAAAGAAATCATGGAGGGGTCTGGTAACTTTGCTTGTGCGTGTGTTAGAAGCTCGGTATTTGTAAAGTGGCTTTTTTCTTCTTTTGTTTTTTTCTTTTTTTTTTTTTTTTCTTTTTTTTTCTTTTTTTTTTTTTGCATTTAGCCCATTAAGAAAAAAAAAATCACAAATAGTCTTATAAAATTTATATTTACAAGATTTGTCCTATCTCTCGCGACGTAGCCTTAGATAACTTATTGCCCAACCTAGAATAATAACTTATCGCCCAACCACAAGCCCAAAATGCTTAAGCCCAGTTATTATTACTAGTGTCTAAGTCTATTATAAACCCAATGACAATCCCTTTTCCATCCGATGTGGGACTATTGGGGTGTCACAGACTCCCCCCGTTAAGGCCCGACGTCTCGTCATCCAATCACACACACAAATTTCAAGATCACCAGCTATGTGAGACTCGTCTCGCTAGCCGTCATCCGACTCAGGTGAGACTCGCCACACACGTCCAAATTGGTGAACCGCTCGATACCAAATGTAACGACTCACCTCACTAGCAACAATAACTTGTTGGGCCCAACCACAGGCCCAAAATGCTTAAGCCCAGTTATCATTATTAGTGTCTAAGTCTATTATAAACCCAATGACAATCCCTTTCCTATCCGATGTGGAACTATTAGGGTGTCACACGAGCATGACGGCAAGTTAAATTGAACACGGTGAGATTCACCGTGTTTGGATACTTTCTTAATCCTAAATCCTAAATATTATGCAATATCATAGTAAGAAAATAATAAAACACGATGAATCATTCATCATGTTGAAATACGGTGAATGGTGATTTATCGTGTTCAACTTAACTTTCACGCTCGCGTTGTTCTCATATGACACTTATGTGGCCGTAATACGGGCTGGTCTAAATTTTGTGGGTTACAAATAAATTTAATTTTTTGAGGGTGATAAAATGCAAAAAAAAACCTTTTGTAAAGGGTTAGAGAGAGAGAGAGAGAGAGAGAGATGGCAAGCATAATTTCACATAGGTGACTACTCCCATATAGAGCAATACAGGGCATGTTTGGTTCACCTACTTTAAATTATGAAATCGGATTGGAATTTATTAATTCTGATAGTTGCCATTTGTTTTATAGGAATTGAATTTTCATTCTCATTCCACTCTGGAATGGAAATGACCAAATTCATTTATGATCTAATCTGACTTTGAATTCCGAATAGACTCATTCGCAAAAAAATTATTCAAAATTTTTTTTCATCAACACCTATCTTTTCTCTCTTCAGCACTTTTCTTTTTCTTAATCAAAATTCTCTCTTAAAAATTTTAAATTTTTATTTTAATAATAAATTAAATATTTTTGGATGATTCGTCATTCTATTTTTTTCATTCCAAAACAATCTAAATTTCGTGACGAGCGTAAATAATTAAAAGGTCTTTGATGTGAATGATATGATGATCCTTTTCCCACCACGGACCGGACCGGACCGGACCCCGCCGCCTCCGTCCGGTCTAATTCTCACGGTCGGACCGGCTCGTCAACTCACACGTGCGTGCCACGTGGGAAATTGATTAGGAAAAATATGTAAACAATTATTTTTTAATTTGAGTATATGACCCTTCAACTCTTCATTGCTCACCAAATCTCTCTCTCTCTCTCTCTCTCTCTCTCTCTCTCTCTTCTATGTTTGGCGCTACTTTTACTTTTATTTTTTTTATTTATAATTAATTTCTAAGAACAATTATTTGTTAAATAAATTAATTATTATCTAAATTACTGTTTTAAGAGGTCAGAATTTAATTTCTCGAATCTGCATTCAAAAATAAAGTTTACACCGATTTTTATTACAAAACTAAATAAATTATTCATCCAGCTGATACTTTCAATCTCAGCTGCACATTAACTCATGCCTTTTAAAATCATGCCACAAAGAAATGATCAAAATGGGAACTACTCAAGAGCAAGAGATGTAAATTGTTTAAAAACAAGAGATTTGGTTTTGCCTCTTTCATTCATATATATATATATTAATTAAGTGCAATTTTAAGCCTACCATGGTTTAACAAGTTGAACATGTTGTTGTTGATTTTTGAAAAGTAGAAGAACTCAAAAATGACTACATCAACATATATAATAAATAATTCATATTCTCCAACATTTGGTAATTACTCAGAAGGAGAAAGATAATTAAATGACCCCTTTTACTCCTTTGTAGCTTTTAAAAGTGTTTAAAATCCTATTAACTTGATAATTAGAGCTTATCTAATTAGGAAATACGCTGTAGTTGGAGATATATATAATTAGAAATATATTAATTACAAGTACATCCATCTTATTTGGTTGGATGCAGCAAAATTGTCCTTCAGTTATAAATATTTAATTTATTTGATTTTATGCAGTTGAGAATTCTATTTATAAATTTTATTATCTTATATATGAGATTGCGAGATTACCCACAATATGAAAGAAAAAGTATTTTTTAGACAAATTTATATCTTATTTAAAATTACTTTATCCAACGGCTGCAGCTGCTTTTACGATTAATTTGCATGTAATTCTAATCATTATAGAACAGTCTCATTATATAGTTCTAACTGCATGCAGCAGTTAAATTCTAACGCATCAATTCAAATATTGTATTTCGATCTGCTGCAGTTACAGCTATTAATGCCTTTATAACTATTTGCAAATCACTGATCGTTTTTAGAGCAAATGGTAAAAGATTTGGTGGTTAGTACCTAAGACTCAAGTTCGAATTCTAGTTGATTCAGATTTCCACGTTTAACATCTACTTTAAAAATTATTTAATCAGCGGAGCGGAGAAGAAGCAAGAGTTATACAAACTCTTTCTTTTTTTTTTCTTTTTTTTTTCTTTTTTTTTCTAATTTAAGAGTACTACATATTATTATATAATTGAATACAAAAATCAATTTGTGGAAAACAAGAGTCAAACACTCAAACCCATAAAAGCCAGAGATGCCTTCAACTGAGTCGTATTCACACCTACAAGTCAAAGTCCTCGTGGATTAATTTCTCCATTTCAACAAATCAATATTACTAATTATTATTAGGAGCAAATAGTGGGCCTTTTATATACCAATAACTTTGAAACATATATATTTCCAACTGTTTTGTGTCCTTTTTTTTTTGTAAAAAGCAAAACAAATTTCAGCCACTTTATTCTTATAAGAATCAATTTAACATAATAATTTGCACATAACAATAAGATAGTACTTATATATAGAACTAGGCTACTATGCTATTAATAGCACCAAGTCATTGGTGCTACCAAGTTTTTGGCTATTGGATTGAGAGATGTGCGGTTAGGATGATGTGGGCCTCCTGGGTTAAGGTGGTTGGTTGAATAGTATGATCTAACGGGTGAAAATCATCAAAGAGAGATAGAGAGAGAGAGAGAGAGATGAGTTACTTATACATTTATAGAATATAAATCTCATTGTAATATTAGTTTTTCATTGCTTACTTAACATTTAGATGAGTAAAAGGTTCACCACAGAGATAGAGAGAGAGAGAGAGAGAGATGAAGGTCATTTATAAATGATTTGTTGATTTGCTAAAAATAAAGATAATCTAAAATGAAAAATAGCTTAACGATAAATCTATACCACTTGAAGTGTTTAGAAATCAAATTTCAAATCTTTTACATCATTTGCCTAATGATCAAAGGGTTTCAAAATTTGTAATTTTAATGGTCGATATGAGGCGTTTTCTTGTTTAACGGTGTAAAGATATCCAAATCAATTGAAAGCATAGGAGCTCTGAATATTGTAAAGATATCCAAATAGTATAATCTAACGGATGAAAATGATTAAAGATGTAGATCTAAATAGTATATATATATATATATATATATATAGGGTTAAATGGGTGGTTGGTTGAATGGACAAATCATCTTTTTGAACCACTCATCAAATTTGATGGGTGGATCTAGCAGTGCTTAGTATATAAAATTCGTGGTCTTTATCGTCGTGCTGGCTGCCTAGGGAAAATAATCGTCGATCGGCTACTAAGTAATAAGCTAGTAATATTCAAGACATCCAATTTCTCCCAATATTTAGTTAAATTAGGGAACGTGTGATTATCTGAAGCGGTTGGTTAAGTCGGGGAACATAAGGGCTTACAAAACGCGATAATATAGCATTAAAATTTAGATCAAAGATATGGATCTTGTTTTATATAGTATAAAATTTTCTATCAAAATTTCATGTAATTTGGTTGGTTGAATAGATCGATCTAACGGGTGAAAATAATCAAAGGGGTGGATCTAACGGTGGAAAACTTGGTAGACCAAATGCGTATTCTTATCGATAGTATTAGTGGGACTCTCTCTCTCTCTCTCTCTCTCTCTCTCTCTCTCTCTATATATATATATATATATATATATATATATATATATATATAGTGGTTGAAGTACCACGTAATACGTCCTCTCCATGTATGATGCGAATTGCCGACTGTTGATGTCTTTTAGAATTTTAGACTCGTTCAGTGATGACTTGGTCTGCCTGTCTGCCTTCTCTGCTCGCATCAGCTTCTACCTAATTCAATCAGCAGGACAGTCCAACATCCTCTCTCTCTCTCTCTCTCTCTCTCTCTCTCTCTCACTCTCTCTCTCTCTCTATATCTCTTCCATTT
The DNA here is from genome assembly GCA_025177825.1 of Aechmea fasciata. Classification (NCBI taxonomy): domain Eukaryota; kingdom Viridiplantae; phylum Streptophyta; class Magnoliopsida; order Poales; family Bromeliaceae; genus Aechmea; species Aechmea fasciata. Next base: position 4,791,806 of record CM045943.1, on the reverse strand, counting down.
TATTGCAGTAATCAAAATGTAGTTCTTTACTTTCTTTTATTTTGGCATTTTAGCTCCGAATATTGTTAAAGAGCCCGTTCCAATCCATCCAAAATCTTAAAAATTTTATATTCTGTTTAACACTAATAATTTATATTTAATATAAAATTAATATTCTTAATACTAAAACTTTCACATATATACTGATCATCGTACATAGCACAACATAATTGACAAAAAATTTGACTGTTGTTATTAGAGATCCCAAATTCGAAATCTATCTCTCTATCAAACCAGAAAAAAAAGAAAAAGAAAAGAAAAAACATTCATATATATGTTTATATCTTTCGGAACAAAGAATTTTTGGATTTGTTTTGATATTATGCATGTTATCAAAAAAATTAATCTAGTAGAAAATAGTTTAGAATTAGTCTTAATTAACACAATATACACGAAGAAACATGAGAAATTAATCAAGAGTTCAAGTGAATAGTACAGTGATCCCAAATCATAATATAGAGGTTTTAGAGGGATAATCCATACACATTAATTAACCTTTCCTAATCACTCTATGGATAATTCTTCCTAATCACTTTCCACCCTTTTTCCTTCTTAGACCCAAATACCTACTAATGATCAGGAGTGTACGTTGAATTGGTCTTTGCAATTATCAAATGCTTATTTACTATCTCCACATTTGCATGAGCCATGAAATGCCTAATTTTGACCCATTCTACTCCCCACTATATATCCCTTCCCTCTCCTCTATATGTATGTGTGTGTGTATATACATATATATATATATATATAACTCAACAAAACAAATCCTTCCTCACCAAACACTTCTTCATTTGCTCTCTCTCCTCTTCTGTAAACACCAAACAAGAACAACTTGCCACTAAAAAAAGAAAAGAAGAGGAGATCTAGAAGAGATTAATGGGGAATTGCTTGAACTCGCAGGCCGTGACGTGGGTCGACGACGAAGATTGGGAGCCGAAAGAGCTCGACGGCATCAAAGAACAGCGGAGAAAACATAAGAAGAGTAAGAGAGGAGGAAAGGAGAGCGAAGTCGAGCCTTCGACTACTGTGGTGAAGATAAAGCTCACAAAGAAGCAGTTGGAGGAGCTTTTGGTGCGAACGGATGCGAAGGGGCTGTTGCCGATCGACGAAGTTATATACCGTCTCATGAAGAAGGCGAGCAAAGAGTCTACATGCGGCGGCCGGAGCTGGGGTTGGAGACCAACTTTAAAGAGTATACCAGAAGAAGAAGTTGAAGGTGTAGGATCTTAGCAAGATAAGCTGGTTTCTTTCTCTTGAGAGATACAACTCTTCTGCTTTTACAAAGCTATGTACATTAGAGGTTGTGAGAGCCTTATTGTCTCTTTTGAATATAGAGGCCCTTTCTTGTTCATCATATACTATCGCACAAAAGTTTCTCTTGAGCATAGATTTTGGAGATACTGAAGCCATGAATGAGAGACATTCATATATACAAACCAACACATGAAGCATGCAAATGGGCGCATGTCTCTTGTGAATAAATGCATAAATGATAATAATACTACATGTATCACAAACACATGACAAGAAACAACGCTCCAGTGAGAGCAGGAAAAGTGCTACCTATGGAGCATAAAACTGAGAGGTGTTATCATTCCACCACAATAATTTTAATGTTGCTTCTGTCCTTTTGCCTAATATTTAGAGACTTCAACTATTCAACTACTTCCATGCACACACACATATATATATAGAGAGAGAGAGAGAGAGAGAGAGAGTAATCTCCCATGCTTCTAAAAGCTGTTCTTGTGCTTGTAATTTTTTAGCCACCAGATCACTTCAAAATCTATGCAGTAATAGTAAATGAGACTTTATGGAACATACTGTCATTAGCGCTGCGCAGATTTTGAAGCAATCCGATGGCTAAAAAATCAAAAGCACAAATGGTCTTGTTCTTTTAAAAGCACAGGACCTCAACTCTCTCTCTCTCTTTATATATATATAATGTAGAGCTCCTATGCTATCGGAAGCATAGAGTGTTTTATGCTTCTGACTTTTTGACCTTTAAATCAAAAATTGTACAGTTGGGATAATTGCGGTCCTCCCTAAATTTGAGTAGTACCCCTAAGGTTGAGTGGTCCCCACAAGATAATAGTATTAATTCAAAGGTTAAAAATGATCAAAAGAGTTTATCAAAGGCCAAAAAGTCGGAAGCACTAGATCCTCTATGCTTTCGATAGCATTGTAGCTCTACTATATATATATATATGAGATTACAAGCTATATATGAGAGCAAAATGGGCAACTACATAGAAATGTTTAAACTTACTATAGCATTCAAGACATGTCCATAGACTCCATACAAAGCATAATTATGGTCAACACTATCCAAAAAGGAGCAAAAGCAGACAGTAGCCAAAAAGCAGTTTCTCCGCTAGGAGATCAAACACTACTTACAAATGAGCTTTTCGTCATCTATACCACAGGAAAAAAGGCCCACTAATTTCAGAGTAGAAAAAAGAGATTCAGGCGATCATCATCGTCACCAATACCATGCTGGTAGTCATAATCAAAGTAATCGTAGTCATAGTCATTGTCATACATCATATCATCAAACTCAGAATTTTCTGAGAAGATATCATCATCATCATCTTCGTCGAAGGAGCCAACAGCAGCATCGTACCCACAGTCATCGATGGAATCCTCTGGTAGCCTCAGATTCCTTATTCTTGAACACATTGCCTTCATGCTCGCATCCATATTCAAATTGAAACACCGGCGTATATCGAGCGACTCAAGGTGAGGACAGCTATCAAGAATGGCCTTTAATCCTTCATTAGTTACCCTGTTACCAAAGAGTTGAAGTTCACGGAGCTCATGCATGGTTTTGGCTATTCCAAGTGCATCGCAGTCGTCGGTATTATCGAGTTCCTCTTCATCGTCTGACATGTAATAGGGCCCTTTAGAGTTCAGTTTAAATAGTTTAAGCTGTGGGCATGCTTGACCAACGGATTCACACAATTTCATGGTGAATGAACCAAACATAATCTCAAGTTTCTCTAAGCAAGGGAGCCTCTTGACCATCTCAGTCAACCCTTCATCGGAAATGTCGTCGCATGATAAGAGGCGAAGTGATTTCAACAAGTTTGCCCTGCGGTAATTAAAAACTTAGGTAGATAAGACGGCAAGGATTGCTAAATTGATGTAGGAATACCATGTAAAGTTGATAGAACCGTCACAGCCTATAAGCATGTACACATACTATACGCACACAGTAAAAACAAGAGAAAAAAAATCAAGGATTTCTCGATACACATGTTTAATAAACTCTTTTAAATGAAGCCATCAATTTAAGCTTCTTTTTTTTTCCTGAAATAATGATGGAATGCACGTGAAAATGTAAATTGCACCATGGGTCCTCGAGTAGGAAACTTAAGTAGGGTCTTTGAGATTCTAACTTCTCATAATTCAACTACACTTTTTACACCCAGTGACATTTCTAGTCGTTTCTCATTAAATTGGATGGAGATGTCCATGTAACAGCTATGTCCATGTATCTGCTATATGACTATGTAAGCACTGTCGCAAATGTCTAATTACAGGTCGCACACGTCTACATATAGGCATTTCCATCCATTTGATTAGAGTAATTAGATGGAACTACTAGGATTACAGTGTATTGAATAATTTAAAGACTCAGCTACACAAATTTGAGAGGTAGAGTCAAATAGAAATTTCGCTGAAAGGTTAGCACTTGGCCATCCAAACACAATTGCAACATTAGAAACCGAACCATTCAAATCAATCGCATATTCGCATTTTAAAGCAGAAGAGCATAAACACAAACACGAATGATCCCGTCCACAATGTTTCATAGCAGTAACCACAATCAGTCGAATTACTTCATTGAAACAGACGGAAATGCCCGATGTAACTACAATTTTATCATAGTGTAAGTGATTCTTTGGGATCGTCTCTTCGCGAGCGAGGGCTTACATATATATATATATATATATATATATATATATATATATATATATATATATATATATATATATATATATATATATATATATATATATATATATAATGGTTACACAAAGCATTTGAATGCACTCAATCAAAATAATTTAACATGACTCAGCTGTGCAAATTCAGAGGTTTAAGGATCAAAAATGAAACTTTGCTTAAACGTTAACATTTGGAAATCCCTAATTACCACAATTGCAACATAAGTAACAGGATTAATCAACTCAATATTGCACCTCAAAGGAGTATAACACAAACAACCACAAACTGTTCACCGAAATGCGCGAGACAAACCTCTCCGCGATGTACAGCAAAAGCTCGTCGCTACCAAAGCGCGTGGCCGAGAACTCCTCCATCCGCCCCGCGCTCCAGTCCACCGCCAACCTCGCCATCGCCTCCGCCTCCGCCTCATCGATATGGTCGAGGAGGGTCATGTCGACGCGCCGCCACAGCAGCGGCTCACGCGCGACGCGGCGCCACCCGCGGCACACGCACGCCGCCCCTGTCAGGATCTCGACGGCCCCGATCTTCCCGAAGATCACCGAGAGCACGTCCGGGGAAAGCTCCGCCCAGTTCCTCCCCTCCGCCGAAGGAGGATTAGGGTTCGGATCCATTATCGCCCCGCACAACCCTAGGTTTTGGAGCGACACAGGTGGCGAGAGGGGAGGGGAATTGATCGAGATGGGGGGTTAGGGTATTTGGATCGTTTGGGGTTTGGTTAGGGTTAGGGTTAGGGTTTGGGGGGTGGGTTAGGGCAACCTAGGGTTACGGAGAAAAATGACGATTGCGGAGTGGAAAGATTTGGGCGGGAAGGAGAACCCATGCGTCCCGCTGATAGGTTTTATGCGGACACATAGCTCTTTTGCGGAGAATTTATAATTGCTGGACCCGGTCTATAGACCACTCTTGACAAAAATGTAGTAAGGCCCCTCAACTCATAGAAAATTTTTAAATAAATTTCTTCGATTTATTACTCTGTTCAAATGCAACAGTCGCACATCATTGCTTTTTATTTGAGTTTGTGAAAATTTTAACAAAAGGTGAACGTTTTGGCAGAAGTCGACGCAGAAAGATAAGCGCGGATGCCTCGAACATGGAAGGCAAAGTCGGTCAGTCCGGCAGAGTGCGAGCACCACAGTTTAGTTCTGAGTGAGTGCGGGCTGTCACGGACTTAACGATTTTGTCCGCAAAGTTCGTGCGGCGCTCGCCTTCTTGCGCGAAGTGAGCAGGCCTGCCTCTCTACTTGCTAAGTTAGGACCTACTCGCCCTAGACTAAACACAAGAGAGAGAGATAGAGAGAGAGTTTGAAGAAAGCTCCTCTATTGCATAAACTTGAAAATACAAAGTAGATTCTGAGGTTTGAGGGGGTGGAGGCCACACTATATATAGGCCACTCGCCGCCCACGCTACCAGTAGAAAGATGCCAAATAGCTTATAATAACTGGATGAAAGTAAAGGCTACGGTCTTCCCAGAGACTTACATTAATGCCTACATAGAAACCCTAAGGGTCACCTAGAAACTCCAAGGGGCTCTTGACTCTTCGGCCTCCGTGCCAATCAGTCTCGAGATCCACGGTAGAAGCTTTCAGAAGATCCAGGCAAAATGGGCCACTGTCGAGGAAAAGTCAGCGGAGAAAGTTTTGTCCGTGACAGGCCGCTTATTAATCGGCATGAATGGCGCGAACTTGTGACTTTGTCAGCACTGTCAGCAGTGGAGGCGCAGTCGAGATCGCGCTCCAGCTCAAGTCCGCCACAGAAATGAGACTTCTGAGGATGGTTCAGACAGGAAAAATCCCCTCAAGCAATTGAAGTCGGCAGCGGTTACAATGCTTCTACACCTAACCTGCAATGAAAGTCGGCAGCAGTTAAATTGCATTGCTCCTGCTACTGCGTCGGCATCACTAACTTAAGTTGCTGCAGGAAAGATCAAACTTCCTCACTAAATTTTGTTGTCTAATTCATTTTAGTGGTTAAATATTTGAAGCTCACGAAAATATGGAGTAGCAAGGAAAAGGGTCCAAGACAATGCATAAATTTTTTTAGTTGATAGTTTGAGAAGCTCCACTTTTCAATCTATAACCAATAGTTAAAAGTGAAATTTGATCCAAGTGGTCCTCATGATCTTCTTACAGAAACTCGATGATCAGAAGTTCACAATTTCACAAATTTGATCATCAAAACACATTCAGGTTTTTGAATTCGACTTTGCCTTTTAAAATCAAGGCTCTGATTTGCAATTCCATATTTATTTCATTATCTCTGAAACAAGACGAAAGCAGTTGAGGACTTTACAACAGAAAGCAAGTTGCAGTTGCAGTATCAGCTCAACACCGTAACCAAAAAGCAAAACCTTAAACAAGCTCTTCATACCCATCCACAATCTCCCTATAAAATCCCCACCCCTCTACTACTCCACGTCTACTCACAAACAGAAAAAATAGATAACATGAAGACTCTGGTTGCATCTCTGCTCCTTACTCTTTTGGTCGCTTATGTGGCGGCTGAACGGGCCCACGAAATGAGCTGCACCGACGTCGACATGTGCATCGTCCCCTGCATCTCTTACCTGACAGGTGAGCAGCAGTCCCCGGCCCCTGCCTGCTGCGACGGGCTGAAGAAGCTCAGAACACTGGCAGCGGGCACAACAGCGGAACGTCGCTTCGCGTGCAACTGCATTAAGCAGGCGGCGGCGCAGTTGAAGAATCTCAAGGACGATGCCGTCAGCAAGCTCCCTGCCGCATGCGGCACCCCACTCCCCTTCCCCATCAGCTTAGAGTATGATTGCTCCAGGTAAAAATGCTTCCTTCACTAAATACATTTTTATACCTCTTGCAGTGTGCACTCATTGCCGATAGCTTTTTGATGACTTTCGCTTCCTGCAGCCTCCCGTAAGCACTGGAGAAGGACATTAAGTTGGGCATCAATAAAGGGAAAAGACAACTCTTTCTACTTCAGATTTATCTGTAGCGAAGCTTTTGTTCAAGAGAATAAGAGGAACGAGATAGTTTATATTGTATAAGAGTATGTAATCATACGGGCTGTATTTTATCACAAGTAGACGTTTTCACCGTGAAAACACTTCTTGGTTCAAATATAATTGTAACTTGCTTCTTGGTTCAAGATAGTTTAAATTGTATAAGAGGATGTGTTTCCGGATATAAAAGCATGATCTTTTCGCCGTCTGCGAATTTGCACGAATTGATTGAAACATTCACCCACGATCCAACCATAGTGAGTGAAACGCTCACTTTTGATTCATCGTAATATAGGAGGTATCTGTACCGCTTGTGAAGACTTATCCTGCACTTGGCTGATTTGCATCCTTATCAAGTATAATCCAACTATAACCTGGATTCTTCCTAAAACTGTTGGACTGCATCGCCATTCTCACATTTTCCCCCTCCTCCTCTAGCCCAGCTGAAGACAACATACTAGATAGAACAGCATAAGCTGTTGCATTATTGGGTTCCAACTCTAAAAGCCCTTTTGCCGCTACCTTTGCATACTCAAGATTGAAGTGGATTTTACTTGCATTAAGCAAAGCCCCCCATACGTCTGAACTGGGTTTAAATGGAATACATTTGATCAATTCCAAAGCTTCATAAAGCATTCCTGCACGCCCAAGAAGATCAACCATGCAGGTATAGTGATCCGGCCCAGGTTGGATCCCATAAATAGTGCTCATAGATTGGAAGCAGTTATACCCTTCTTCAACTAAGCCCGCATGAGCACAAGCAGAAAGAATCCCTAAGAACGTAACATAATTGGGCCTACACCCATCTGCTTGCATTTTCACAAATAGTTTTAGGGCTTCCTCAGCCAAACCATGTTGTGCAAATGCAGTTATCATTGCATTTATGATAACAAGACTCGGTTCGCTGATCCATGAGAAAACACGATAAGCATCGTCCATGTTTCCACATTTAGCATACATCGAGATTAAAGAGCTCTGAACAGTTACATTGAGCCCTAAGCCCATCTTTAAACCACAAGCATGAACTTGCATCCCTTGGTTCAAATAAGCTAATCCGGACAAAGCACTCAACACACAGCTTAATGTTATGGAATTAGGTTGGTAACTTTCTTGTACCATTCGATTGAACCACCTCAATGCACTTTCATTATCCCCGTTAGCTATGAATCCAGAAACTATAGCAGTCCAAGCAATTTCATCTTTTCCCGGCATATGTTCGAAAAGACGGACAGATTCTCCCATGCATCCTCGATTAGCAAAACCCACGACCATCGAAGTCCAAGAAACAGCATCCTTTTCGGGCATCATCTCAAATAGCTCATATGCCTCTTCAATGGCATCATGCTGAATATAACCGTTGATTAATGAATTCCAGGACACCATATCTTTCCTCTTCATGCAATTGAATAACCTCTTAGAATCTATCATCAAACCGGCTCTAGAGTACATAACAATCAAGGAATTACCTAAGAAGGCTGATTCGAAACCCATTACTATAATAATACCATGAATTTGAACCCCTTCACCAATCCTACTAGATTCGCTGCAGGCATCAACCATGACCGAGAGTGTGGTCGAATTGACCCTCACGGATTCCTTCCTCATATCGAGAAACAAAATAAATCCGTCTTCCCACATTCCGGCCTTAACATATCCTCGAATCATAGAAGTCCAAGAAACTACATTCCTCTCCGGCATCGCATCGAACACTTCTCTAGCATCGAAAATACTCCCATATTTACAGAACCCATCAACCATCGAGCTCCACGAGAACACATCCTTTGCCTTCATTGCCCCGAAAACTCTCATGGCGTCATCCAGCTTGCCAACCCTCAAGTACCCGCAAATCAACGCATTAGAACCAACCGGGTCCCGCCACCTCATCGGCATCTGATCATAAATCCCCTCGGCCTCCCTTATCATGCTGCACTTGGCGAACCCGGCAATCATGGCGCCGAACGACACCGCGTTCTTCACAGGCATTCGGACGAACAATTCATAGGCGTCAGCGACCTTCGAGGTCCGTAAGTAACCCGAGATCATCGCATTCCACGACGCGGCATTCCTCTTTGGCATTTCGTCGAACACCTTCCGTGCCGTCGCGGCATCGCCCGCGTCAACATACGCCGTGAGCAGCGCCGTCCACGAAACAGCGTCGCGGATGCGCATGGCGTCAAAAATGGATTGGGCTTCTCGGATTTCGCCATTTCTCCCATGCTTGGCGATCTGGGTGTTGTGGACCACCAAGTAGCGAGTGGATTCGGAGCGGGGAGAGGTAGGATTTGTGGAAATGGGTGGTGGGGGTGAAGTGGAGAGGCGAATGGAGGGATAAAGGTGGAGACTTTGGAGAGGGAGAAGGGTTTCGGAGAGGAGGTGGGGAAAGGGTTTCCTCAGCATTGTTGGAGCTCATGGAGACGCACATGCAATAACTATTTTTCGGGAGAGAGAACACATTTTTGAATTTGCATTATATACGAAGCAAGGTACGTTGAAGTCGGCCAGAAAAGATGTCTCGTCACCGACTTTTGTTGCTGCCCCAGCGACATACGAAGTCAGTGGTGGTAACTATTTCGCCGCCGACTTGATTAGAGCACGTTCAACAACGATTTGATGTCTGACGTAAGTTGAAATCGGCAGTTGAAGCGTTCTCCGCCACCGACTCTCCTAAAGGGAATTAAAACTAAACTCGGCATTGGAGAGTAAATCCGTCGCCGAATTCACTTGGGTACTTTGACGAAGAACTTGGCCATGCCAATAGTTTCAGCAGCAACTTTATAGGAGGCCTTGAGTCAAAGTCAATGTTTTCAGTGCTTTCACCACCGACTTCATCTAAGTCTTATGAAACAATCGTTATACTGTAAAAGTTTAAATTGTTAGAGAACGATATTTAAACATTTTTATATTTAAGACTTCTCGCCAGCCCCACTAGATTTATTAGTCACCACGACGCGCCCCGATGTTTCCGTGCCCTGGAACGTCTTAAGCAATGATCGTCACTTGGTCACTCTGCGACTTTGAGGCCACTTCTGTACTTTGCTTTTAGTTTTATCCTTCCTCTTTCCACTCTTCTTTTGCTTTTTAGCTTTTTCTCTTTCTTGGGTTCCCGGAGGCCTAAGGTTGCTCATAAACTTATCTTTCGATTCGTTTCTTAATGAATGAAGCGCGGTAGCGTCTTTACTGCTATTTCGCACAAAAAAAAAAAAAAAAAAAAAAAAAAAAACAAGTTTCTACCAGCTCGTCCATACAGGTTACTGATTTTAGGTTAGCTTGTAAACTCGGCAATAAGCGGCGTTCCGTCGCCAAATTCACTGAAGGATATCTTAAAAAAGGACTCTGCACGCAAATAAGTTGGGCAACAACTATATATATAGGAGTAGACCTTGAGTTGAACTCGATGCTTTTATTACTTTCACCACCAACTTTATATGTAGTTATGTTTCTAGCTACCCCGGCCGTTATCAGTGCATCCACACAAGTTATAAGTTACATTGATTTGAGATTAGCTTGTACTCGATCGCAACCTCTCCGATCTATCCACTGACACACACACACACATATATATATATATATATATATATATATATATATATATATATATATATATATATATATATATATATATATATATATATATATGAGGAAGATCAAAGGAGAAGATTCCAAATTGCGATGCAATCGATTGATTAGTACGTACTCTCTTCGTGAGAAAGAGCATGCATGTGATATATATATATATATATATATCATCTTCGCCTTTTAATATATATATATATATTCCTATCCAGGACTAGTATATTAATTCCTGTTGCATTTTTGCAAAGGGTTACTTTTTTGTGCTCATCTTTGCAAGGTTATTCATGTTTCACTTTACGTAAAACTCGTCAATTCAAATACTATAACACCGAATTCTAAAACCGGTTGTACATAGCAGAATTAGCTAAGGACTCGATAGTTCCACCACACCAGACGTTTCAATTCCGAAGCCTAGTTGCTCTATATATATTCTTAGCTGAGTTCATCATTTCTATAAGAAAAAAGTGAGCAACATCTCAAGTAATATTCAAAACAATAATACTAAGAAAAATAAAAAGTTTTGGCACTGAGAGAACCTTTTGCCCTCATCTTATTGTTATTATTTTTCAACATATGACTTTTTTTTTTTTTTGAAAGAGAGAGATAGGTAGTACGCTACCCGCTTCGTTTATTTCATTTAGAAATAAACTTAGCTAGAATTGTGAATCAACTAAGATTCGAATTTAGGTTTAGTCACCGACTAGCCTTCTTCACTTTCTGGACGGTCGGTTCAACAGATGGCTCTTTATCAAGCCAAAATGCCTTACCCATGATATACTACAATATTTTTGTTATCTCTTCTACAAAGCCCTTATTCTTATTAATTTATTTTCATTTTTTGATCTTAGCCCCATGTGTACATCTCTGCAACCATGAGTCTTAAGTCCATCTCCCAACCTAGCTATCTACTTCCAACTCACATTTTGTCACACAATCAGAGATATCAATCTCAGATAGAATAAAGAAAAGTATTTAATTTCCCATAAAATAAGTCATATCCAAACTCTATCTAGGGCACAACCCATGTTGAAGTAACACTATGGCAATGTATATGGGCCCCTATTTTTGCCTTGGTCTAAGATTTGGAATTATGTAAGCAGATACACTACTTCTCACTCAGAAAATAGTATAAAAAATGCATAGCTAGAGACCCCATCAAATTAACTATAGTTTGCTTTGAAATGGCCCCCTTTAAGTGGGGTTTGGTTCCTTAGAAAAGTACATAAAAGTATTTATTTTTTAAAAAAAAGTTTTCATGGAAAACACTTTTTTCTCACGATTTTCGTTTTCCAAATAAAAAATATGAAAAACGAAAATATATACTACTTTCCTATAAAGTCCAAAATTTTTTTTTATGAGAACTACTATTTTTTAAGAACCAAACCAAATGAACGAAAAATATTTTTTTCCAGCTATATAGACACTATTTTTTAGGATATTTTTGGGAAAACCAGAGGTATATAGGGACTCCCCATCTTTGGAATTAATTAGTGATTTAGTACTCAGAATAGAAATTAAGAGTTTTCATCGAATTAATCGATCAATTTATCAAATTTAATAAGTTAATTTAATTAATCACTTTTGTAGCATCTGAATTTATGGCTAGTAGAACTACAGTATTAACAAAAAATTTAACTGAATAAGTACTAGAATAATTGATGAATTCTAAAAAAATTAAAATTAAGGGGTTCTCAACTTCAAAAAAAAAAAAATCAAAATCAAAATTGAGGGGCCAATTTTAGAATGGTCTATGGGGATCTCCATATTATTTTCCCCTTTTAGAAAAAAAATGTGAGAGAGAGAGAGATATTTTAGTTTGTGAAGGGCCCTCTTTACCCATGTTCATGACTCTTATTATTTTACTTTATTTCAAATTTAAAAATTATTTTGGGGAGTAAAGGAAAGGGATCGAGAAGGGATTCTTTAATTTGCATCTGGCTTCAAACTTATATAAAGCACTTAATTCGTTATTCTTAAAATTCTTTTGAAAATACAAAATCCATTTATAACTTGAATGATCAATTTTTATCAATAAGTAATTACCACCAGTTTATAAGGAGATCTAGTGGTAAGTGTACGAATCTAGTGAGATAGGTATAGGCAAATACAAAGTTTTATAATATGTAATATGTGAATACATGTTGTTTTATGATAAAAGCCAACAACGTCGTCGGCGCATCGACAGATTGATAAGCTCAATTTAAATTTTCCTTCTGTGTATTTTATTGTATCTTTTAGCTAGTTGGCATATACATCTTTTAGTTGGATGCATATACTTTTTGGTTGATTAATTTCCACACATCATGTTTAATTAGCTAGTTAGAAGTATTAATTGCATTTGTCATCTCTAAGTTAAGTTAATTAGCTAGCTAGGTCTACAAGAAACACTAGATCAACAAATTAAGAGAGTAATAAAAATTTTTAAAAAAAGTAAAAAAAGTGAAAGTAAATATTATTACAAAATGCATGGTTGATCACATCGGATTTTGCAGCATAGTACTCAATGTCAATGAATTAATTGTCAATGTATATTTTTTCTTTGATTTTCTTGCCTAAATGTATATTATAAAGATGAATATATGAATATATAGTGGAGAGAAGAGAAAAAAGAAGCCACAAAAAATAGGAGGAACGACATCGGCCACTAAATAGGAGGAAGGGGATAGTTGATTTGGCAGCTTGCTGGTGGACCATATGGAAGGCCAAAAACGACATTATTTTCGTGGCATCCAGTTCGACCCTCTTCTAGCCGTTCAGAGACTGAAGCAACTGTTTTTTTTTTCATGGAATGAGTTGGGTGCCCCACCTCTGTAGCTTAAGTCACTTTTGCATCATCTCTGTAGCTTAGGTCACCAATATTGATTGTTAGTGTTCTATCATTTTCTTCTTTTTTTTCGAGGCTCTGGTTGCCTCACCCCTGTAGTCCAATTCATCATTTCTTTTATTGAATGAAGCAGGTAACGTGCTACCTTTTCTCAAAAAAAAAAGAAAAAAGAAAAAAGAAAAAAAAGAAGCCACAAGCTAGGAAATAGATTAAAAAAAGCATAAAATATGAGAGAGATCACTTTTTGGTTAGAGAGAGATCTTAGACTATTCTATAAAGCATCTTAGACCCCACTGCTTAGAATTTATGCTATGATTACTCAAAGTTAGTTAACTAACTCCTGAGGCTATAGTACTTACAAACACAAACTGTTAACACAAGGAATATATATATATATAACCTAACCTATAATATTTGAGACCAAACATGCATACATAAATTTGTGTCATGATCTATTCTAATGAACCTGCATTTGTGGGTGAAGAGAATCTCCCTTGTCTCCTCCAATGTGATCAAGGAAGAGAGAAAAGAAGCATCAATATTTGTCCCCTTTCCTGATGAATAATGGGGTCAAACGCCGCATGATCGCGCTTTAACAGCATGGGGTCTTCATAATTAAAACAGTGCTAAGAGACATTGATTCATTCCTAATCATCATTACTGTCCCTTTCATCTAAACCCTAGCTATAATGCAGCCTATATATAATTTGTCGATGTTAATTAACTAGTTAATTTATGGGTCGCGACGACGGGCCCACGAAACGAAAGATACTTCGCGGTCTTATCTCTTAATTTCTCCTTGTTCTAATCTTTAAGCTGATGTGGGTTTAGATCACAATGATCTCTTTTTTTTACTTTTTTTTTTCTTTACAATATCCTTAGATCATGAGGTGTTTGTACACTACTGTACAAATTAAACTGCATGGAATTAATATTGTACCACAAAACACTACTACTGCATTATTAATTAATTAATTAATTATTTGCATAAATGTCCTTATAGCTAGGCTTATTAATTATTATTATAAAGAAAGTAAGGAACAAGTTAATATGCATGTTAGTTCATTTTGTATGATGATTTTCGAAAGTAGATGTTTGTCTCGCGTAGAATATATAGTTTTTACTACAACGAATGAGTTTGCGTCGATCGATCGATCCTCAAAACAAGCACAATTAATCAAGGATCTACATGCATGCATGATGACCCTCATATATACCAGATTTTTCCAAACCTATATATATTCTCATTGCAATTTTTCACATTTTATATATTCACACTATATATATATATATATAGCTCCCTCTTTTGTTTTGTTTTTTTGTTTTTTTTGTTTTTTTTGTTTTTAGGTTCCAAATTGTGGGATACCTCATCCCAAATTTCTCCAAAAAGTTCCTGCCAATCTAAGGAAAGCAGTATATATGGTGGCAATCTTAGGGAGCATCATTGTAGCACCTTTTGACTAACTTTGACACACTGCTCTCTCTCTCTAGATCTCTAGATCTCTCTCTCTCTCTCTCTCTCTCTAGTCTCTCTCTCTCTCTCTCTCTCTCTAGTCTCTCTCTCTCTCTCTCTCTCTCTCTCTCTCTCTCTCTCTATCTACTAGCTTAATTTCTCTCTCCAGGGAAAGTTGTACCTCTATTGCCTTTATCACCACATGCAGCCCCCATACTCACCACACAGATTTTGACTGTCCAAAGGACAACAAATGGGACCAACAATTTTTGAAGAGTAGTCTCCATGCATCTGGGGTAGGTGGGGAGTTCCCTTCAAAGCCAATATTTGATTAATAACTCTGCATGTGTCCACTCCTTCAATTTGTACATTGTTCATGAGCTAGCCCTATCAGATATTTATATATCTTTTTGAGGGGGTTAATATTAATGTTTGAGTTGATATATACATACATCTCAAGTTATCATGACTCCATTTTTTTTTTTTTCTCCTTCTGTTTATTTAAATTGAGAGGTTAATATTTGAAGGCATGAACAAGTAGCTAGGAAAGGAAAAAAAGAAAAAAGAAAAAAAAAGGGTGAGAAAACATATATAAAAGTTGAAGCATACCATCTGAAGAGATTCCTTGGAGAACAAATAAGGCTTTTAGCAGCTTATATATCAAAGTGTGTCAGAAGTTTTGATGACCAAAAGTGGTGATACAAATGTGCAGTTACTCTTTTTTTAATGCCCATTAATTTACTATACTTGAATGATCGATTCTCATTAATAATCTATATATCTTGATCGGGCTGAGCTTCTGCAAAAGTGTTATTTGAATAATGGAATTGTGTTTAAAATGACGACGCCGAGAGCTTTTTCATCAAAGTCCACTCAACAAGCTTCATTCTGCTATGAAGAAAATATAAGCTTATTCAGCATCTTCTCGCGGTAAGAACCCTAATTTTTTATTTTATTTTTTTTTATCTCATCCATTGCAGCTGATTTTTCGAGTAGATCATAAATTATTCCGTAATCTAATCTTAATAATTAGTTTGTATATATATATATATATAGCTTTTTAAGTTGGGAGCTGATCCATTACATATTTATGCTATATATATTTCATTTATATCTTGCATACATTCTAAATCTGATTGGTAAATTGATCCTTTCACCATCAATTTTTGTACCACCATAGCCATATGGTGTGGACCATTTGCTAGGTTTGAACACATGACTACACAAAATTCCTGAAGTGGTGTAAATAGAGGGGCCATTAAGTGCCCAACTAGAAGGTGGTCCAATTAATTAGTCACTTTAGAGCAGCTGTGATTTACACAAAAAGGACATTGCTAAGGATAATATGATAATGCACCACATAATATTATATAATAGGATGGTTTAATTAATTTGGGGAATCATGTACAAGGAAATTACTCACAACATATATATCTTTAATTATTGATTAACAAGGTTAATTTATTGTGGACATGTGCAAGAGAATTTTTACTTGGCAACTTAATTAATTAATTACCCTATGAAAGCTCCCATAATTAACTTTCTTAATGTCTTCTTAAAGAAGGCTTAACTAAGTTCATGGTGTGCAAAAGGCGAATAATTAAGTTATTTGATTACTATGTTAGGTTTTCCCTTACCATTTGATAGTGATGTAGTTAGCATGCAATTAATAATGTGAGCATAAGAAAAAAAAAAAACAAAAAAAAACCTGTAAATGGACAGAAGGGATGAGGCTGACCCCTGCCAAATGTTTAGATTCAAATTGCCGGGGCTTTTTGGTCGATCAAGACAGCGCATCTGCAGAAACATTATTTGAGTAGAATCACTTTAAAAAGTATTGACAGTTCGTCATTAAAGTTCTTGACAATTTCTCAATTGTCGCAGCAAACGCGGAAACTTCGAATATTTACAAAAAAAAAAACCCTAAAAGCTTATTCCAGCTTCAAGCAATAGAAAAGGCTAGTTGTTTGAATAGTAAAAGCACGCTTATTTTCCAAAGTAAAAGCTGTTTTAGAAGTCAAGCCAATTAAACAAGCATTGTATGCATATAATTACGGGTTTGTGATCATGTTCTTTTCTTCGGTTTTACATGATTATATTAAGTCACATGCAGGAAACAAAAGATTAATCTAATCACATCCAAATTGCGTTCAAAAATTAATTTTCTGTGAAAGTGAAGATAAGACAAACAAGAAATTGTTATATATATATATATCTTAGCTTCTTTATTTTGTTATATATTTGCTTATAAATTTATTTGGAATAGTACTCAAATTCATAACAAAAACTGAAGATAAGACAAACTGAAGATAAGACAAAACAAAAACTAAATTCATTAGTTTGGAATACTCAAATTCATAACATATATCTTCTTTATTTTGTTATATATTTGCTTATAAAATTTTCAATGTTGTGCATGATTGAAGAAAGAGTCAATATGATGTGTATATACATACACACACACACACACACACACACACACACACACACACACACACACACACACACACACACACACATATATATATATATATATTTTTAATACTATTAATAAGACCAAAACTTCACGACTCTCTCTATATATATACATATGTATATAGCATGACAATATTGTATATTTTAATGCAATATCTTATTCCATGCTAATCCTCAATGGATAATGCTAAAGCATATATACTTAAATAGCAAATATATTCAACTTGAATGAGTACACTAACATATGATTACTTAATATTATCGTTACTGATCTATTTTTTCTAAATATATATAGTATGTTGGAAAATGATGCAAATCATGTGATGTTAGTGGCCCTACTATTGTGCAAGTAGTGGGTGCAAGTAGTGGGCTAAGATCATGGAAATTAATAATAGTGGATTAGTGGCTTAATTTGTGGGTAATGTTATGGAGTTCATGGTAGCTAGTTTCTAGGAGCACATGTGTAATGGATGTAGTGGAGAACATGTGTTGAGTTAGGTTTTCTTAATCCTCAAGTTTCTTCTTCTATTTAAGTCTTTTGATTGTAAGCTTTTTGTAATCAAGTTTTTTTTTAATGAAAGTGTTTTTCCTTCCACTTAATTGCTGTAGCAAAGTTTATTAGCAAGCTTTAGATTATTTAAGAAAGCCACTACCATCTACATTTGGTATCAGAGCCAGGTTGTGATCAAGGCTGGGCGTTGTGGTATTCTCTGAAGCAAGAAGCAGTTAGAAGGCTCACAAATCTAGTAAGTTGGAAGGTACAAAGAGAGAGGTATACTTTCATTACACTTGTTTTCATCATGAGTAACTCAAGTGCACTTAATCTCTCTCAATCCTTGATTCCAATTTTCAATGGAGAAAATTATGAATTTTGGAGTATCAAAATGCGAACCTTTTTTATTTCACAAGATCTCTGGGATCTAGTTGAGAATGGTTATGCAGAAGCAGAAAGTTCAAAAGGTACGGATAAGACGAGATCAAAAGGAGCTTCGCAAGGATGCCAAGGCATTGTGCAGAATCGCAGACAGCATTTTTCCTCGAATTGCAAATGCCACCAAATCAAATGAAGCTTGGACTATTTTAAAGCAAGAATACCAAGGAAATGATCGTGTTCGAACAGTGAGGCTACAAACTTTCCAAAAGGAATTTGAAAATCTCTACATGAACAATGCCGAAGGTATGCAAGAATACTTTTCTCGAATTGCTGTCATTATTAATCAAATGAAAAGTCTTGGTGATGATGTTTCTGAGAAGAAGGTGGTTGCAAAAGTCTTGAGAAGTCTTCCTCCTAAATTTGATCATATTGTCGCTGCTATAGAGGAATCAAAAGATTTGTCAAATTATTCATTTAATGAATTAATGGGTTCTCTTTTAGCTCATGAACAGCGACTAAACAGATCTATCGAGAAAAGTGCAGAAAATGCATTTGAATCAAGGGTTGAAAATTCGAAGTCAAAAGGTGACCAAAAGTATGCCGGAAGAGGCCGTGGAAGAGGTGGTTTTCGCGGTCGTGGAAGAGGCCGAAGCTATGGTAGAGAAAGATTTGACACAAACTACCGACAAGATGATAATGAGAAAAGCAACCAAAGCCAAGGTTATAAGAGTAAGCAATGTCATTTCTGCAAGAAATATGGTCATATAGAAGCTTATTGCTGGGCTAAAGCAAAACAACAAGCCAATTATGCAGAAAAGAATGAAGAGGAAGGTAAACTATTTCTTACATGTCTGAATTCTAATATTAGTAGTGCTGATTTATGGATTTTGGATAGTGGCTGTAGCAACCATATGTCAGGATTTAAAAACATTTTTCGTCACATTGATGAATCCGTAAAGTTGCAAGTTCGTCTTGGAGATGATAAGGTTCTACAAATTGAAGGAAAAGGGACAGTTGCTATAAAAACTAAGTCAGGTATGGAAAAGTTTATCAATGATGTTTATTACGTACCTTCCTTGGCTCATAATTTATTAAGTGTTGGACAATTGATTGAAAGAGGATATAACGTTAAATTTTACGACAACTTTTGTGAGATTAGCCATGAAAGATCTCAAATACCCTTGATTAAAGTTTCTATGGCTGAAAACAAGATGTTTATACTTGACATTTCATGTATTGATGAGCACGCATTGGTTGCTAACACTAAAAATGAATCATGGCTTTGGCATTTGCGTTATGGTCATTTACACTTTAATGGATTGAAGTTATTAAGTCATAAGAAAATGGTATGTGGCTTACGGAATAGATTGTATGAATGAAGTTTGTGAAGGATGTGTTTATGGAAAGCAACATCGGATTTCGTTTCCTATTGGAAAATCTTGGAGAGCTTCTAGACCTCTACAGTTGATACATGCCGATATTTGTGGTCCAATGCGGACTCGTCTTTTAACGAAGTAAGTACTTTTTCTTTGTTCATTGATGATTTTACCGGGATGAGTTGGGTATACTTCATATCACAGAAATCAGAAGCACTTGACAAATTTCGAGAGTTTAAAGCGCAAGTTGAGAACCAGAGTGGGCATTCCATCAAAACTCTTCGAACGGATCGAGGTGGAGAGTTTCTATCAATTAACTTCTTTTCTTTTGCAAAGAAAATGGCATTTGCAGGCAATTAACAGTGAAACATACACCGGAGCAAAATGGAGTTGCGGAGCGAAAAAATCGAACAATAGTGGAAATGGCTCGTAGTATGCTTAAAGAGAAGAAGCTAGAATGATTTTGGGCGGAAGGCATAGCAACCTCGGTGTTCCTCCTAAATCGATCTCCAACTAAAGCAGTACGAAATATGACACCTTTTGAAGCTTGGTGTGGAAGAAAGCCCGAGGTGAGCCATTTTAAAATTTTTGGCTCTATAGCCTATGCATTTGTTCACACCGAAAATCGTAAAAAATTGGATGAGAAAAGTGAAAAATGTATCTTTGTTGGCTATAGTAATGAATCAAAAGGCTATCGACTATACAATCCGATGACAAGGAAACTTCTTATAAGTCGAGATGTGATTTTTGATGAAGATAGTTTTTGGGATTGGAATGAAAGTTCACAGGTGCCATTGGCAATTGAGGAAAGAAAGTCGCTCGCACTTCAAAATGAAGAATCAGAAGCTTTACAAGCTACCCCAAAAAGCCAAAGGAGAGAAAATTTGACTTCATCATTGTCGGATTCAGAAACCCCTCCTCTAAAGGTAAAATCCTTGAAAGAAATTTATGAAACTTGCAACTTTGTTCTTATGGCTGCAGAGCCGTATGTTTCGAAGAAGCTTGTGAAAAAGAAGAATGGAAGAACGCAATGCATGAAGAGATAGCAGCTATTGAAAAGAACCAAACTTGGGAGCTTGTTGACATGCCAAAAGAGAAAGAAGCAATTGGTGTAAAATGGGTTTATCGGGTGAAGCATGATGCCGACGGAAAAGTTAAAAAATACAAAGCACGGCTTGTGGCGAAAGGGTATGCTCAAAAATCCGGTATCGATTTTCTTGAAACTTTTTCACCTGTCGCTCGTTTGGAAACTATTCGAATTATTTTAGCTTTAGCTGCTCAAATGAAATGGCTTGTTTATCAATTCGATGTTAAGTCGGCTTTTCTTAATGGAAATTTGGATGAAGATGTTTATGTAGAGCAACCACAAGGTTTTGTTGTTAAAGGAAAAGAGGAGAAAATCTACAAGCTCAGGAAAGCTCTTTATGGCCTGAAGCAAGCCCCTAGAGCGTGGTATAGCCGACTTGATATCCATCTCCGACAGCACGATTTTCATAGAAGTGAGAATGAACCAACTTTATATGTGAAGGTGAAAGGTAAAGATATTATCATTATCTGTGTTTATGTCGATGACATAATCTATACCGGTTCATCAGATCTTCTTATCTGTGATTTCAAGAATATTATGATGCATGAATTTGATATGTCGGATTTGGGACTTTTACATTATTTTCTTGGGCTTCAAGTTATGCAACTGATAATGGTATCTTTTTGACCCAAGAAAAGTATGCTGTGGATTTGCTCAAGAAATTTAAGTTACAGAACTGCAAGGGATGTGCAACTCCTATGAATCCAAATGAAAAATTGACAAAAGATGATGGAACCGGAAAAGTTGATGCAGGGATTTTCAGAAGTATAGTTGGAGGTTTAATGTATTTGACACATTCACGTCCTGATATTATGTTTTCGTCGAGCAATATCCAGACTTATGCATGATCCTACAAAGCATCATCTTGGAGCCGCAAAACGAATTCTACGCTACATTCGGGATACTACTAATTTTGGCATTTGGTACCATCCGGTTACTAATTTCAAATTGGTTGGTTTTAGTGATAGTGATTGGGCAGGTTCTCAAGATGACAGAAAAAGCACAAGCGGATGGATCTTCAATTTTGGATCTGGAGCGGTCACGTGGGCATCGAAGCAAGCTACTACCGCTTTATCCTCCTCTGAAAGTGAATATATAGCGACAACATCGGCCGCATGTCAAGTGTGTGGATGCGAAGAATTTTGGAGGATCTATATCAAGCACAAGAATATCCAGACGGAGATATATTGTGACAATCGTTCTACCATTGCAATGACGAAGAATCCGGTCTTTCACGGACGCACGAAACACATCGAAGTACGTCATCACTTCATCCGGATCTTGTCAATAATAGGCAAATCGACATGAAAAATTGTTCCACCAATGAACAAGTTCTTTGATGGATTAATGAAAGCTCTATCTCATGACAAATTTTTGAAGTTCGGAAGAGACCTTGGCGTTACGAATTTGCATCAAGAAGTGTTGGAAAATGATGCAAATCATGTGATGTTAGTGGCCCTACTATTGTGCAAGTAGTGGGTGCAAGTAGTGGGCTAAGATCATGGAAATTAATAATAGTGGATTAGTGGCTTAATTTGTGGGTAATGTTATGGAGTTCATGGTAGCTAGTTTCTAGGAGCACATGTGTAATGGATGTAGTGGAGAACATGTGTTGAGTTAGGTTTTCTTAATCCTCAAGTTTCTTCTTCTATTTAAGTCTTTTGATTGTAAGCTTTTTGTAATCAAGTTTTTTTTAATGAAAGTGTTTTTCCTTCCACTTAATTCTTTGTAGCAAAGTTTATTAGCAAGCTTTAGATTATTTAAGAAAGCCACTACCATCTACAATATTATCAAGGTACTATATTATTTCAATATATATAAAGAAATATATATTGATTTTGATCTCCTTCGATCACTAGACAAATAATATCAAAAAATCACAAAATTTATTTTCAAAGTATTTAAATCTCAGGATCAAGTTTAGCAACGATTATCGATTAAGACGATCCGTAGCAGTGCCCATATGAAAACATATTAACCTCACTCAAGTTATTGAAATACTTGATCTTATTTTATATAGTATAAAGAATTATTCTCGATAGTGCAAGAAGTAGTCGATCGTGATTAATTTTCTCGATCGATCGATGAATCGATCTCAAAGCATATTGAATGGCTATGTAAGGATGTGGGCAAATGAGCTAATTAACACCATATATATATAATTGATATATAGAATTAATTTTATTCTCAATGCATAGTTTAGCATGATCTCATTTAGGATATATATATATATATATATATATATATATACATTCCTAATTAATTATTAAATTGGCTATAATATTTGTTTGTTCGAAAATGACAGGATTGGATATAATCTCCATATTAAAGTAGCTTTCTTATCACAAGAAGCCTATTCATTGGCTATTATTTGGAGTTTATTTGGCTTAATTAATATGACTCAGCAAGAGTACCATCATCAAATTAATGCTTAGTGGCAAAGTCTCACATGCATATCTATCTAATTAACTTCAAAATGCATCTTCTCTCCAAACCCAAGTCCCTTTCTCATCTTGGCCTAGCTAGTCCCCATCACTTACCAACTTATAGGACGTAGAGCAGGTACAGATATCTTTCGTATTCATATCGATCGATTAATTCGTCGATCGGGCGAATTCGATTAGTAGAGATGTGATATATATACCAATCAATATTGTACAAGAAATAACTCGAAAGTTTCGTATGGATGCGAAACAAAAAAAACATCTATATATATATAATTGAAGATGGCGATTTCTGCGAGAGTGGACTTGTTAGAAGCAGACGGGCTTTACGTTCACAACGTGTAGTAGTCCTCGTAAATCATGTACGTACGTACGTACGTACGTAGTGACTTGACTCATGATGCTTTAGATTTCAAGGATTGAAATGGAGACGACGGTGATAGCGACTCGCATGTGGCTATGTCCGTGTAGGACTTATGTGCGACATATATAGATATATGGTACAGATCGAGCTCGACACCCGTTCTTTTCTTGCTTTTCTATTAAATGCAGCATAGACCAGCATGTCAGTATTAGTAACTCGATAAAGCAGGCCTTAGATAGAAGATAAAAATAGTGAAGCGGAGATCATTGAAATACCTTGTTACTTAAATTTTTATCCGACTCTGAGAGATCATCGATCCTTAGCTTATAATTTGAAAGCAATCGCTCTTTCTCTCCCACACACGAGGATCTCTGACCCCACGACGCATCGATCGCTATTGTCGGGCTCAAAGCTCGATCGGTTAGAGACCCTTTAGGGTTTCGGGCTCGTCATGTGGCTCCAAATGACACCAATCGCTCGATCTCTCGCGCGGTTCGCGGATAGCCAGGAGAATTTTTGCCATGGAATGCATGAGACAGGTTGGTGCATGAGGCATTTGAGTTGGATGGTGTGTCATGTGTGTGTGTGAGAGAGAGAAATATATATATATATCAAGTTAGGACTTAGCTTGCATTATGAGTTGTCTCAAAGGGGAAAGGGTTTCACATAGCTTTTTATTGTTGTGTGAATGGAGTTGGGCATTGTTGTACATTTGTAATACTTTTGTATGTTGTGAATTTATGGATGGATAATAATTAGTTTGTGAGCCATCATGCATGGTCCATAGCTGTTCTCTTGTATTGTCACATTGACCACATTGTTTTCAGAATTTTGAAATATATAATGTGCTAGATGTACATATATATATATCTATATATATATATGTATATAAACTTATACATTTATGTTGTTGGTGTACATGTTAATTATTGGTGTGGTCCTCAATTCCCCATGCATTCACATTGCAAAAGTTTCTAGCTAGCTACTTAGTTCTTAACCTTTTGGTTTTTATAGATTAGTCGTTAATCGACGCATTTAATTAGACACCGTAATCTAAACTCTTTAATTAATTAAACGAATGATCTCTTAATTTGTTTAGTCAATTGATGTACAATGTATAAATTATTAAGGACAAAAAATTGCAATTCTACAATATATGCGAGCAATTGCATTGAAGTATAGCTAATTATAAGGATAATTAACCTCTATTTTTATCTATTTTCTCTTTGCCATTTTTAAATATTTTTTTTTGAAATTTAGTGGACACATGCTCTCCACGTGCATGCAACTAAAGCTTGGTAGAATAATTAATAATTAAACTAAAGAGTCAAATATATATTACTTAGTGCATGGATTTATACAACTACTAGTTAATTTGTGCATGATTTTATTTTTCCCTTTTTTAATGGGGGAATTTGCATTGAATTGAAAGTTTAATGAGGAATATGCAAGTATCTTAAGAATTAATTAAACTATAGTATATACGAAGAATATATATATAGAAACATAATTAATATTCTTTTAGACTTTTATTTAGTTATCTAATCTTATAGAACTTTTACAACAACTTACTCTGCAATTGTAATAACTTCATTAATTACTTTCAAATTTATTTCCTTAAAGTTGACTTTGACTATTAAATTTAAACAACTCACTACTCGATATATTAATGTAATTAATGTCTAATTAATTTAATTAATTATAATTTATTTAAATTAAAAAAATTAGAAAGAGTCAATTAAAAAAATTAATTTAAAATTAATGAAGTATAATTGAGGAAAAGTTAATTTGAGAATGATCTATAGTTGTGAAAAAAGTCTTTTCATGGTGCAAGAATATTCCTATCCTATTTCATTTCATTATAATATCATGTGAGATATCATAGAATAGAAGAAGGGGTAATATAGTATTTTTATATCAAAAATGATATTTTAATGTAACATTTTTTTTTTTACTTTTATGCAACATGCAATTTTTTTTATTAATATTACTATTTTGATCTAAGCCTATGTAAAATTATATTATTATATTTATTTTTATATGTAATATTATTTATTGTATATCATAATTAGTCGATTATAGTATATATATACATATGTTTTTACTAGTTTACTGAAAAATTTCAAATCAATTTTTTTTTATTTATTAGTATTAAATGAACTTAACACTAAAATAGACAAACAGAAAATATATAAAATAAAAAATATATATATTTTTTTGTTTGTGGGAAAAGCGTAAAAATATTTTTATTATTATTATTATATTTTCTTGTCGTATGTATATAATTTTTCTACGGTTTTAAAGGGGAGTGTAATTGCTGCATAAAACACATTTTTAATGAACTAAGAAAAAAAATATTAAATGAACAAAAACAAATAAAAATAAAGAAAGGAAAAATAAATAAATAAATTGGCGGCTTCTCCGCGGTAAAAAAAAAAAAAAAAGAAAAAAGAAAAAAAAAAAAAAGAGCACCACTCGTGGGGTTAAAAAGCCCGAGACTCGAAGCTTTGCTCTCTCTCTCTCTCTCTCTCTTTCTCTCTCTCCTCCCGAGGTTTCGATCTCCTCTCCGCGCACTTGAGAGACCATCATCATCATCCCCAATCCCACTCTCCTCCCATGCCCATCCTCTTCCCTGGATGCTCCGCTCCCTTCTGAGTACCCGCTCTCCACTGCTCTTTTTCCCGGCGCCGGCGGCGGAGGCGGAGGGGGAGGGGGAGGGGGTGGGGGCCGGGGAGTGGTGGTTGGGATCTGGGGTTCATAGGGTTTCGAGATGAGGAGGGTTGCTGGAGAAGGTTCGAGCTCGGATTAGGGCTTCGGGAGCTTCGAGCAGGTGGTCTCGGAGCTAAGTAGCGGGTTTCGGGAAGCTGGGGGGTGAGATCTGTGTGATTGAGCTTCGGATCGAGTTGTTCTAGGAAGAGGAGCTCGGTTTGTGGCGTCGGCGAGCTAATGGAGGCTTTGAGTTGAGATCTGAGTGAGCGAGCTTGCTGTTTTGCTCAAAAAGGTTGCTACTTTAGTGGGATTCGTGAAGGTGACTTCTATCTTGGGTAGGGTTTTGTGCTCGTTTGGTTCATCGGAGGTAACTGGTTTGCCTCTTTCTAGCCCTAATTTCTTTCGTTTGATGCTCCTGTTCCTTCCTAGAGCAGTAGGTTTTACTGCTACATGGCCGTAACTTGAGAGTTTTGAGTAGTGGGAAAATTTGGTGGTTGTTGAGGTTGGACTATAGAGCTGGGGTTTCCAGGTTAGGGTTTCTTCTGAGGTTTGGAAGCCCCCCACCCAAAAAGTGGTCCATAAGCTTGTCGGAGGAAGCGCTTGTCAGATACTGGGTTTTCTTTCTTCTTCTTCTTTTTTTTTTAATCATTTTTTGGCTTGGTTTCATCCGGGCTTCCTCGTTTGAAAGGGGAAAAAAGTGTTTATGGTGGTAAAGATTTAGACTTTGTTACTAAAGGAGTCGCTTTGCTACATAATCAAAGTGGCGTTTGAGATCAGTAGTTTATTGGTGCCTTCTAGTTTCTAGTTTTTGGACTAATCAGTGACGAAGAAACAGTTCTCCAATACGAAGGGAAATTCAAAGAGAAGCATTAAAGGAAGGTTTGGTTGCATTTTTCCTGCTGTGGAGAAGAAGTTGCTGTTATTGGTTACTTCAAGTGCCTGCCAACGGATATTTCACTTGTGAATTGAACTAAAGGTGGAATATTTGTCCCCATTCCACTTCCTTTTAGTGTTAGGGGCCTCAAATACCAGGAAAAGATGAGGCTTTCGACTTCTGGTCTCACCAATCAGCCACAAGAAGGTGAGATTTAGGAGCTTCATGCCGGTCATCTATCGTGTTATGTGCATATGAAATTACTTCAGAACTCAAATTGTGTCCTCTCTATTGGTTGCTGTCCATTTTTTATGTTTCATCTCATTTGATTTGCAATTGTTTTCATTGGTTTGGCTTTTTTTTCCCATGCCCCTAGTGAATTTCAGTCCTGTTAAGCTTTCTTAGTTCTGGTCTAGCTTACTATGCATATAAAAAATCTAGTAAATTGCTCCTTCATTGTGTGAGAGAATGCTATATTACTGTTGTTAGGTATATTTTTACTTCCCTCCGTCTAGTCTTTATGCTCTGTGAAAGGATGGAAAAATGCTTTGACCCAAATTGGGCATTGGTTATACATTAATTGATGGAAAGATGGTTTGACCTTAATTTGGCATTAACTATACATTAATTTATCTGAAATATTCTCATGACTCCGATTTATTATTATAGATATGAAACTTTGCACTTCAAGGTAACTCCATGTTCTTCAAATCAATACTTTGATTACAAATATGTACTTTATGAGAAAGAATAATTTTGCATCCTTTTATCAGGAAAATAAATGCACTTAAACTTAAGTAGTGGC
The DNA here is from genome assembly GCA_025177825.1 of Aechmea fasciata. Taxonomy (NCBI): domain Eukaryota; kingdom Viridiplantae; phylum Streptophyta; class Magnoliopsida; order Poales; family Bromeliaceae; genus Aechmea; species Aechmea fasciata. Next base: position 4,763,966 of record CM045943.1, on the reverse strand, counting down.
TTTACCTAGCTAGTAGGTTTGTAACTTTGCTTGTCCATTATCATTTTAAGAGAGTGTGTTGAGTCATATCCTTCAAGAACTACCATGCTTCAATGATTATCTCTGTCTAACTATTGTCAAATAGATAAAAAAACAAGTTGACTTCGTGCAGAGATCTTCACACTTTAATTTAGTAATCTTTATATTTGGTTCCAAAGTGCTACAATTTGTCAAACTTGAGACCTGATCAATTTATTCTTTTTGTATTCTATTTCATATACTACAGAAGAACAAAGGTGCCTAAATTCGGAGTTATGGCATGCATGTGCTGGACCACTCGTGTCACTACCTGCTGTTGGAAGCCGAGTTGTATATTTCCCACAGGGTCACAGTGAGCAGGTCAGAATAATACCCAGTATTTTTGTCAGCTATATGTAGATTGTAAGCAACTGTCTTCTAGCATATGACAGAAGCGGGGGCTTAGGCGTTGTTTTATCTGGCTGTTGCCCAGAGTTTTTGCAGAAATGCTGTTTGGCTAGAGCTGTCTGAAGATGCACTAGCTTCTTATTCATCGCTTCTTGCCTTTGCAAAAGTAGAAGCATAAAGTTTAGCTTTTGCTTTTGTGGCGTAAAAATAGATTTCACCCCAAAAGCTCCAGACATTTTGTTTCCGAATGGCTAGGTTTTAGAAGCATATGCTTTTTGGAGTAGAGAAGGTGCTCCATATGCTAGGCCGAAGAGGCACGAAGAATATGTATATTATTTGTCAATTAGTGTTGGTTCTTCCAGCCATGCTTAATGTCCCATGCTTTCAATTATCATATGGCATTCCAGTGCCGTAATTCTCTTTTGTAATCTAAGCTGCAAACTGGTTTTTTTAAATCTAGAGACCATGAACTATTGGAGTTTATTTTGTTAAAAGTGATTTGGTCCAACAACAGGTAAGGATGAAAATAATGGCTCGATAAACCAAGATTTCTAACCTATCTTTGTTTCAGTCAATCTTGGCAAAGTATGAACTTTCAATAAATCTCATAGTGATATATTGAACTTTTTTTTTTGCAGGTAGCGGCATCAACAAATAAGGAAGTCGATTCCCAGATTCCTAACTACCCTAGCCTGCCGCCTCAGCTTATCTGTCAGTTACATAATGTAACTATGCATGTAAGTTTAATACTTCATCGCACTATATGCCAGTTAAATTTGTATAAATTTATTCTTTGCTGCTAATGCATAAGTTTCGATCCACATACTTAATTCAGGCGGATGTAGAGACAGATGAAGTTTACGCACAAATGACATTGCAGCCGCTGAGCCCGGTAACCCTAATTTCTCTTCACTGATGATTTTTCTAAAATTATTTACTTTCGGCAGTTTATATATAGCCCTGCAAAATTACCTATTTTCATATATGACATCTTTCAGAAGCCTGCACTTTCAGAACAATATATGCTTATGTATATGGAGTCCGGCTGCTATGTTATCAATAGCACGGAGCATTCGGTGCTACCAAGTTTTTCACCGTTAGATCCACCCCTTTAATGATTTTCACCCGTTAGATCATACTATTCAACCAACCACCCACTTAACCCTAGGGGGCCCACATCATCCTAACCACACATCTCTCAATCCAACGGCCAAAAACTTGATTGCACCAATGACTTGGTGCTATTAATAGCATAGTAGCCTAGTTCTATGTATATGTATTCCTGTAAAAACCCCTGCATTTTAAGTGCAATTTAACAAATGATTATCATGTTTACATTGCAGCAAGAGCAGAAGGATCCGTACCTTCCTACTGAATTAGGTGCCCTCAGTAAACAGCCAACTAACTATTTCTGTAAGACATTGACTGCAAGTGACACAAGTACACATGGTGGATTCTCTGTTCCTCGTCGAGCTGCTGAAAAGGTGTTCCCTCCACTGGTAGGTATCTTTTTGCCCCCCCACCCCCCCCCCCCCCCCAGTTTTTAATTCCTTCTATTAAGAGGTATACCTATCTTGGTAAGTATGTATGAAAGCATCTCCATTTCTTATCTCCCTTTTCCATTATGTTGGTGTAGGATTTCTCTCAGCAGCCTCCGGCACAAGAATTGATGGCAAAAGACCTTCATGGGAACGAGTGGAAATTTCGTCACATCTTTCGAGGTGAATATTTTTGAAGTTCAATTTGTCATTAGATTTTCTATTTGAAATTATAGGTTTTAATGTGCATATAACTTGTTATAATTAAACTCTTCGTGATGAAGTAAACGGAACAAAGAGTATTTTTCTTGCTTGACTGAGTTTTTGGACGAAGCTGACATTTAGGTTTTGTGATACTTCTTTCCAATCGTCTTAGTTATATTTTCCGCAGAAAGTTGTCTACGTATTTGCTGTTCTATTGTAATTTAGAAAGTGCTCGTTGACATTTCATTGTCAGAACTAATGCTGGCTACTTCGTAAATTCTTATCTTTGGAATCACATTCTTTACGCAGGACAGCCGAAGAGACACCTTCTCACAACAGGCTGGAGTGTGTTTGTGAGTGCAAAAAGGCTTGTTGCTGGGGATTCTGTCATTTTTATCTGGTATGATCCGCCACATTGCTATTTCTAATCCTGTTACTTAATCCAGTTCCTTTTCCTCATTTTCTTAGAATATTTCCTCATCAGGAACGACAACAATCAGTTGCTTTTAGGGATTCGGCGTGCTAATAGGCCGCAAACTGTCATGCCTTCATCAGTCTTATCTAGCGATAGCATGCACATAGGTCTCCTTGCTGCAGCTGCTCATGCCGCTGCTACGAATAGCCGGTTTACCATATTTTACAACCCAAGGTTGTAACTCTTCGTAGTATATGTATCTTTTCATTTATTATTTTTAATGAGAAATACTCATTTTGTTCCATTTATTTTACAGGGCAAGCCCATCTGAATTTGTCATTCCTCTTGCGAAGTATGTCAAAGCAGTCTATCACACGCGTATCTCTGTGGGTATGCGTTTTAGAATGCTTTTTGAGACTGAAGAATCAAGTGTTCGCCGGTAAATTGAACTATATTCATCTTCTGTAATCTCATTTCATGGAATTTTATTACTTGGTCAAGTTTGTGCCACATTCTGTATGTTCATTTCAATTTTTTAAAGTGTTTGATATTTTATTTCCCAGATACATGGGCACTATCACGGGAATAAGCGATCTTGATCCTGTTCGTTGGCCAAACTCACATTGGCGTTCTGTAAAGGTATATGATCTTCAGAAACAACAAAAAGCAATATTTGGTGAAGACTGCTCCACATTCTGTTCGCATTTACTTAGAATGTAAAGGTTGGTTGTTTATTAATTTGTGCAGGTTGGCTGGGATGAGTCAACTGCCGGAGAGAGGCAACCTAGGGTTTCTCTTTGGGAGATTGAGCCTCTGACAACTTTCCCAATGTACCCCTCTCCTTTTCCCCTTAGACTTAAGCGCCCATGGCCCACAGGGTTGCCATCTCTCCACGGTAAGCCGAGCACATTCATTCTCTTCCTTATATTCATTCATTTACCCAATAAGTTTGTTATGCTTCTGATCTTATTCTATGAAAGGATTAATTAAACTCTTGCTCCTCGACCTTGTAGCGCAGTTTCAGTTTGGTCCCTAATCTTTTGATTTTAACAATTAGTACCTCTAACCTTTATTATTTTGTTGCAATCTTTCCTCCAATTTAACAGAAATATCAATGTTACCATCATTTAACTGTAACATAAACAACTTTGGATGTCTAATATGGCAATAATTGGTCTTTTCCATCTAGTAGTCTAGCCACAGAATTTAAAAGGCTAGGGAGTCGATTGTAACGATCAAAAGGCCAGGTAGTAAACCGAAATCTCCTAAAAAGGTTGGGGACAGCTGGTGTGAACTACTCTTTTTATTCAATTCCCTACTTAGCAAGTATAATAATGTTGATCTAACTTTTCTGATGTTGCTTCTAGATGGTGCAAACTCTGCATTTCAGTCGCTGAATTTCCAAGGTCTCGGCATTGGTCCTTGGATGCAGCCGAGACTTGATAGTTCAATGCTCGGTCTGCAATCTGACATGTACCAAACAATAGCTGCAGCCGCACTTCAGGAAATAAGAGATCCTTCAAAACAGCTTTCTCCAAATATGCTACAATTCCAGCAACCTCAGAACATGACCAGTAGATCAACTCTACTACCAAGCCAGATTATACAAAAAGGACAACCACAGTTGCAGCAGCCTTTCCTTCAAACAATTCCGGAGAATAAAATTCAGAGCCATGTTCAGTCTAACTATTTGCAGCAATGCCAACCCATTAGTGACCAGCGGCAGCAAATTCAGCAGGTTGAGCAGAAACAGCTGCACCAACAAGCCCAACAGCAGAAGCACTTGTCCGATCACCAGCAAGTTCCTAATGTAGTTTCAGCCCTTTCTAATCTTACCTCCTCCCCGCAATCCCAGATGCAAGCTATCTCATTTTCTCAGCCTCAGAACTACTCTGACGCGAACAATAACTCTTTATCCGCACCCACTGCCACCACTCTTCATAATATATTGATGCCATTTTCCCAAGAAGCACCCTCGAATCTTCTCAACATGCCAAGAAGTACCCCCATGGCAGTTTCCAATCCGTGGTCATCCAAGCGTGTTGCAGTTGAATCAGTTCTTTCTTCTATACCACAATGTTTTATGCCCCAGATGGAACAGCAGTTGGAAGCTACACAGCCTAATATGTCTCAACACTCTGCAACGCAGTTGGCTCCATTTCCAGGAAGAGAGTGCTCAGTGGATCAAGATGGAAGCACAGATACACAAAACAACCTCTTGTTTGGTGTCAATATCGACCCGTCATCTCTTTTAATGCAGAGTAGTATGTTGGGCCTCAGAAGTGTGGATAATGGAAACGATGCGAATTCTATGCCTTATTCTGCTTGCAACTATCTGGGCTCCACAGGAAATGGTTTTCCTTTGAATCAGACGCTGACTAGTTCTAATTGCTTGGATGAATCGGGTCTTTTGCCTTCTACAGGCAACGTTGATCAAGTGAATCCGCAGCGCGGAACCTTTGTCAAGGTGTGTGGCCTCTTTAGCAGATTTTATGCCATTATGCGACACAAGTACTTAATATAAGTTTGGATAATTGTACCTTTGTTTCCAAATATTTGTTTCTTCACACAATTAAGATACTTTGATGGAATTTCTTTTGCTAGAAACAAATAAAACCTTACCTGAACTATAGCGCACTTCGGAAAGGGTGTCTGAATGATTTTACTATCAAACGTTTCATTGCTATTGATTTTAGAAAACCCCATCAAGTTTTGTTTGAACTCAACAGCTTGCTTACAGATATTCTGTTAAGTAGCAGAGAAAAGTTACAAATGCCGCAAAGTTCTTTGTGATAAGTAGCTAAATCAAACATATCATAAGTCCACGTAGCATACTAAGAAATTTTGAAGTTCAACTGCGATGATTGTTTAAACAAGGTGCATACTTTTTTACCTGTCTGTTTTTCCTTTTCCATGTTCAGAGTGAATCAACTGATCATTTTTCCAAGCGATTGCAGGTTTCTAAACCAGGAACCTTTGGGAGGTCGCTCGATATCACCAAATTTAGCAGCTACAATGAGCTGCGAAGTGAGCTAGGGCGCCTATTTGGCCTCGAGGGCCAGTTGGAAGACCCTATGAGATCAGGCTGGCAGCTTGTATTCGTCGACCGGGAGAATGATGTTCTTCTTGTTGGCGATGATCCGTGGCAGTAAGTCTCTTTTCACTCAAAATGCCCTTTCTCTTCTTAGTTAAATTTGTTCCAGCGGATTCTTCTGTTTTGGATTGATACTTGTTAGCTATCTTCGTCATATGGACATGCATTGATGCAACTTTTAAATATTTGCTTCCAACTCGGCACTGATTTTACTTTGTGCATAGTTAATATTTGATGTTTTAGGATGTCGTAACCTGGTGAAAAGGTGCTTAAAGATTGGGAATTTGATAGTGAATATTAACTAGCATTAAATTCCATGGTTTCCGGAAAAGCTTTCCTGCTACCGAAAGCAGATTCTTCTGCGAAGCTATTAAGGAGAAACGGCTAATTTCATTTTCCTTTTTGTTTTTGGGACTTGTGGTGCAGGGAATTTGTAAACAGTGTTTCTTGCATAAAGATACTATCGCTGCAGGAGGTTGAGCAGATGGTCAAACAGGGCACCGACCTCCTCAACTCCTCCCACATAAAACGGCTCCCCGGCAACAACTGCGAGGGCTATGTGAGCCGGCCCGATACAAGGAGTTTGAGCAACGGGATGACGCCCGTGGGATCCTTAGAGTACTGAAGGAGGAACCCCTCCACTGTATTTTGCCGCACTTTCTAGTCGTTTTCTGGAGCTGGACTAAAGCACCTAGTAAGTCAGACTTACGCTACCTCTGTCTAATAACTGTATCATTTAGTATCAGCTTATATCTATCTCTACTATACATGTCAATGCTTTATTTATCAGAAATACTGATACTGTGAATGTAGGCTGTTTTTAGTAGTTACATCTAATGTATTGAATTCTATGTGTTTGTATTATTTCCTTTCCTATTATGAAACTGCTGTAGCTCTTGGTTCTCCCTCTATTTTCCCTCATATTGCAGTATTGTCAGAGTGTTCAACAGATCCAAGAGGAAACCCATCTTTGCAGTCTTCTGTAGGCCTCTCAACTTCATTGTTTTCTTTTTAATTCTTTGCCAATATCAACTTTCCCCCCTGTTTTTAAGTTTCTGTAAGCTATTTCAGTGGAATTTTCTGACCATTGTGGTGATCAGACGCTGAAGAAGCTCCTAAATCCTAAGAACTGGAAGGTAAAGAGAGTTAGATTCAAGCAATGTTAGATGAAATGACTCAAATAGTTAAGAGGGCTCCCTAGTGGTCTTTTCAACCCATTCTACTCTGATAAAAGTTGGTGTCAGCTTCTGCCATTCCTGTGGACAATGACCTCACTCCAAAAGTGTGGGACCCTCACCCATGTGATTTTTGAGCCCCTTTCTTAATGTTGGAATGCCCACTCATTGGACCATGCAAAACCACACACACAAAAAAAAAAGAGAAAAAGAAAAAGAAGAAAAGGACCCATCTCCTTCTTTTAGATCACTCAGATCCTCTTTCCTCTCCCTCTCTCTCTCTCTCTATCTCTCTCTCTCTACATTGTCCTTTTCCACTCAGTGTACAGGAGTAGACCCCACACCATTGGAAGGGGTGTGGTTGGTTGACCTTTTTGTGTATGTGTGTGTGTTCCATAGGGAAAAGATTCAAAGAAGGTGGTGGTGGGAGCATGTGGTGGACTCCATTAGCTCATCTTGCTCTGTGTTCTACCCCACCACCACCACCACCACCACCACCCACACTCATGTGTCAAACAGGAGAGGGGAGATGTGGGAGGCATCTTTCTCCTTCAATCAATTCCCTGGGATTCCCTTTTCCCTTTCAGATCTCTGGGTTGGACCCCCATTACAGTGTGAGACTCAGATCTCTCTCTGTCCCTTCCCCTTTTTTTCTCTGTTTTTTTTGCTTTTAATGATCCCTTACTATTTTAATGATTTAGGATACCAATGATTTGGTTTCTCCCTTCCTGCACTTCTCCCCCCACATCTTCTAACTCTAAAAGCAATAGCTGTTCCTTTTTTTTAAAAAAAAATTTCTTTGATTTTTTTTGAGGGAATAGTTGCAACAGTAACAAAACCATCTCTCTTTGTGAGGTCACAAGATAACCAAACCCAATTAGATCCCCTGATTTGTAGTTCCTATTGGACTCGGCTTCTGGAACTAAGTCCTGCTCAGATTGTGCTTATATAAAATGTCTAGAGCTTTTGTTGCAGCAGAAAGGTTATGATGTTCAAATTGATACTTTTGATACCCCCGCGGGCTGAAACTTTTCTTATAACTTCAGCGGAAAAGTTGATAGTGCTTCTTTCAATCGCTCAAAACTTGGAGAAAGGAAGTGTCTGGTAAGTTAACTAATTGGCAACGCATGGAACATTTTCTGCTAAGCAAAAAGCTGAAATGAGAAGTAGAATCTCTAATTTGAAATTTTTTATTTTTAAAGATAAATATACAATATTAGGGGGATTTATCATTGATATTTTAAGAAAAAGATACCAAGCTATTCGTTTCATTTATTAATCTAGCTACATGTACGAGACATCATAACCTCCTAGGAGGATATTAAGAAGTACATAAAAAAATAAGTTCTATCCAGGAAAAAAAGACGAAGTACAAAAAAGTACACGAATAAAAGCACTAGGAAATAGCTAAGTGTCAAATACTCTAATACCGTTTGGTTCGGGTATAAGCAAGAACTAGCTATTACAGGGATATGTACAAATATGAAAATAAGAAAAAATATCGTTTGGATGAAAATTGAATTGTTCCCGAGAATAAAAAAAATATTAAGTAGTTTTATATAGAAAATGAATGTGGTGGTGGAGATAACCAAGAACTATTATTCTCGGATAAAAAATTAACGTTTGGATATAAAGGAGAGGATAAGAGTCTATTCCTATTCCTATCCCCTAACCAAACGGTGCCAGATCTGAGACGGATTCATATTTCTATTTAAGCAGCACTTCTACAGCAATTCAAACATGCTCTTAATCAAAAACAAAAGGTATTTAATTTGATTTTTCTCCGCTTTTATTTAAAGTTACATATATTTCTAAATTTTTTTTTTATCAGAGCGATCTTTTAAGCAATATGGTATCATAATCAATTTTACGGTCCTGATAAGAATTGGGTGGTGGGAGAATGAATTGATATCATTTGATAATAATGGTGAGAACATAAATAGAAGTTTTGGATCAAACATTTTGGTGCATATTTTTGATGCATTTGATTACTCTCACCTGGACATGTCCATGGTTTAATGGTTTAATAAAGGGTAGTATTTAAAAGCATCTTTTTCTAAAAGTGTTATATTTTAATAAAATATTTGGATTGTGGTTTGGCCTAGTCGGAGTTATTACATAAATACAAATTGAATAAAGCTGTTTGAAAAAGTCTTAATTTTTTTCAATAAAAAATAAAAGTTTCAAATTAGCGCTTCTGATTTCGGTCCGGGTCTAACTTCATGTAATGGTGTATCCGTTAGCCCAATGACCCAAGCGCGGTTCGGGCTTCGTAAACTTACGACCCGGGCCGAACCAGACCCGAACTCAATAGTATCAAATTAATCCCACTATTACTTATGGGCTTTACTGTTTTTTTTTTTTTTTTTTCCTTTTTTTTTTTTTGTTTTTTTTGTTGTTTCCTTTCAGGGAGAATTTGTTGGATTAGAATCAAAAGATGCCCACCAAATGCTCGACAATATAAAATAAAAAAGAAATATATAAATAATAATAATAAAAAGATGATAGAGATAATTATAGCTCTATTGTTTTATTTTTATATTATTTTTTAAAAAAAAAAAAAATCTCTTTGCTATGTTTTATGTGTTTGTTGGTAAGCATGCAAAATACGAGTATCACTAAAGAGGACAAAACGCAACAAAACAAAAACCAAAACAAATCAACATCGCCTAAAAGTTATAAGAATAAACTTCAAATACCCACCCATATAGCTACGCACTCTCTCATTTTAGTACTTTTTTTATGGTTTTTAAAGTGCATAAACTATCGAGTTGGTGTCATGTGGTTTTATTTTTAATTTTTTTCGCCAGTTTTTCGTTAAATTAAATATAAAAAATTTCAGATGCCCCATATAGATTTATCGAATATTTATTTTAGTACCTTTTAGTTTTAACTTTGCCACTAATTTAACGAAAAAAATTAGTAAAATCAATAATAAAATAAAAAATAAAAATAAAATCATAGGTTACTAAAATAAGAAAATGTGAAATCACAGAAATAATATTTGAAGTGTTTTTTCCAAATTATAATATATGGATATTGTAAATTGGGCCCTTTTACTTTAGTTGAATTATTTAGTATCTAAATTCGATCTTTTCATAAGCATATCCGTTCCACTCATCTATTCAGGCTTAGTTTAGTATTGAGACATATCTAACGCTATTAGATAAAATGTTGTGAAAAAAATATATAAGGATATGTTTCTGCCAGTAAGATCGCAAAAAATATATCGTAACCGACTCATCGTGGAACGCGAGTAATATTACGTACGGAAACAAACAGAATTTTTTTCGAACGTACTTTCTCACCGCACGACACAATCTCCCGCGATCCGAAACAAAAAAAAGTTAAATCAAACAGGTGTGTTTCCAACCGCACGCAATCTCCTGCAATTCCAAATGAAGACTATATTAAAAGGTTTGGGGTAGTAAGGGGGGGTAGTTATTGGTAATATTGGGTACGCATAAGCAGGGGAAAGTGTGAGAAACAGAAGAGGAATGAAGGAAACAGACACACCGTTATTCTGCGGTGGGCACGCGGCGATTAAACGGACGACGCTTCTCCCCCCACCCCTTTTTGTGCCCTCTCCCCCATTCTCTCTCACCCCCTCTCTCTCTCTCTCTCCCCCTCTCTCTCTCTCTCCTCCTCCTCTTCCTCCTCCTCCTCCTCCCATTGTCGTGGTACTTGGGCTTCCGGAGCGTCGCCTCACGTCGATCATGGCGTCGGTAATCGCCCTTTCTCTGCTTCGCTCCTTGATTCTATATCGAACGACCGAGTTCGCGCTTGATTTTGTCGGGAAAGTGGGTGGGTCAATTGAAGTTGCGGTTTTGGGGAATTGGGTCTTTCGATCTGAGTGCGGAGGTTGTGGGAATTGGGTTTCGGAGCGGCGTAGGGTAGGGGGGGGGTGGTTTCTGTTTTTTGTTTTGGGAATTGGAGTGTGTTTTGGAGTAAATATACGATTTTGCGGGGCGTAGGGTTTGATCTCCATTTTTGTTGATCAAAGATACGATTTTGCGAGTTGGGTCTTTTGATACCGAGCTTCGAGCTTGGAGTTTGTGGGAATGGGGTTGTTGCAATTGTTTGGAATGTTTTAAGAGTAGTTTCTAATTTTTGTGTGGAATTGGACCACTGGGGATCTCCTTTTTGGTTGTTCCTGTTTCTTTTTAGCATTGGGAAAATAATCAATTGTGTTACGGATAATTTGATGCCTATGAAGCATTGATCTGAGGCATTGTGATTACAGAGTGATGCGATCTTCTTCTTCTTCTTCTTTTTTTTGTTGGTAGGGGTATGAATTTATTGTGGTTTTCGGTTAATGTTGAGGCGATGAAATTTAGTTTGATGTTCCTATGTTCCCATTCATCTATTATCTAATGGGTTATATAGTGAGGATGCTATTTTTCAATTGCCATTATTAATTTGTTGTCGCGCGGTGCTCACCTTTTAGATTGGGAGCAGATATACCTCTTGATTTACATATTAATCTTCTTTCGTTGAATATATGCTTGGGTTATTTTATTTTTTTTTAGTTTTCCATGGAGAGGTTGAAGAAAGTTAAGATGCTATTTTCCCTGCTTTTTTCATGGTTTATTTATTTCTACTGATTTAAGGTTCCAAACCGAATATTGCAGTTTCTACAGTTTCATAAGTAATGTATTGATTAAAACTGAGATGGGCAGCATGAGCTATGCTGTAAGATGAAGAAGATTTAGTTACTTCGTGTTTTAGTGAACAAATATTTGTTGACGAAAGGAACTACTTGTATCGAGGAGAAATTTAGCAGAGAAAGCTCGTAGAAACATTTAACTGTTATTCCTGCTATGAGTTGTTCCTGCTAAATTGCTCCTCTTCCTGAAAGGTTATCTGCTTGATCGACTCCTCCAAGAAAATAATGATTAGATAGTTTATTTTCCTGGCAACATTATAAAGAAAAAAAGAGAATGTGTGTATATTTGCTTGCATCAAGTTATCTGCTTTTTTACATGCATATTCTTCACACTTGATGCTTTCATGGTTTCGCCTTAAACTTAACGTACTGTTTATTTTGTCCCCTTTTCTTTTTCAAATTTGTGCAGCAGGAGAAGGGCCGACCGCTGCCCAAATTTGGAGAGTGGGATGTGAACAATCCAGCATCAGCTGAAGGTTTCACTGTCATCTTCCAGAAAGCTCGCGAAGAAAAGAAGACAAGCGGTAACCCAGGTGGAGCCTCGGCACAACCACCGTTACGAAACAATGTTGGCGGCCTAAAACCCGACGAGAGCTACCAATACCCAAGAAAGAGTGTATGATCCTATTCTATCTAAGTTGTTAAGATATAATCACTTCAATCTTATGAAAATTGGTTGATTTGCAATTCAAGCTATTTATTGTAGGAGTTTTTCAATATATATGCCTGCAAAATCATCTATTTACACATTTTCCAACAGAATCGCTTGATGCGCGGTTTTCTTCCGGCCAATATAAACCTGGTACTGGCTGGCAGGAAGTGCTTGTCGTGTAATGCTTTAGAAGAATCCAGAAGTTGCACTTTTGCTAGAAAAGCCCTTTCACTGATCTATTCCCCTTGCCATAGATCATGCACAAATTTCACAAGCATCATAAAGGATGCATTAGCATGTATCATCCAAGTACCTTTTCTTTTGGTGAAATATATTGCATCATTAAGCATGCATAGATTTCTTACATCCTTTTAGACTAGACTTTTATCACCTATGGCCATATTTTAATTGTGGGAGAAACAGACCACCATCAGATCAAAAGATCTAGCGCTGCAGAGGATAAGTGATTATATAATGTGATCTAAAGAGGATAAGTGATTGTCGAGATAAGTGATTATATAATGTGATCTAAAGAAGGTAATTGATGTAGACAAACCCCTGTATTCTCTGTATGTGAAGATATGCGCTTCGAAAGTGCGGTTTCACACGAGTGACTGGTATCTTAAGGTGGGAAGTCTTTCAGTTTATGGGGGAGGATGGTCTTATATTAGAAGTTCTTTAAAGAGGGCTACTCTTTGTTACGTTGAAGGATATGTACTTAACAAATTAAGTTTTTGAAGGACAAACACAAACATTCAGATTCTCCAAGGAAATAGATAATTTTGCAGGGGTTTATTATTCTAATATGCAGTCATGATATACCTGAACTTTCCAGTTTACAGATTCTTTCTAAATAATTATCGAATTTGGTTGCAGAAAAAGTGGTTTTGCTGTGGTTAATGGCTGCCGGAAAAAGCTACTACGGGATTTGGTGATCTTCATCTAGGGTTTACTCAGGAACTCAGAAGAGCATCTTTATCTACAGTGGAAAATAAAAGCTTTGTTTTACACATTTGTCGTTGCGCCTCCCTTAATGTTGCCATGTCCCATGAATCCATAATCCTTGTGTTGTCTGTTTACCTAGTATAGAGGAGAAAAAAGTGGAGAGATGAATGGAGGACCTTTATACTTTTATCTCCTCTCTCACTCTTGATTTCTTTTTTCTTTTTTTTTTTTACTTTTTTATATATATGCTGGAGAGATAAAAACCTGAATGTGTTCCTCATGATAATAGATGTTTGGATACTAACTCTCTGTAGATGATTGTTATAGAATACTCAACATATGATATACTTGTGTGGGATATTCTGTGTATCTGTTCTTTTGAAATGTGTAATGTTGAGAAGCACACAAAGCTTGTAAAAATTCTCTTGAAAACATTTATGTTTAAAATGTTCAAGTTTTATAATCTTATCACTTTTTCTATATGATGACTTTGTTGAGATGACAAACAAGTGCAACAATATCAACCAGGTACTGCATCTAATCAATGGTACCATTATATTAGACTGAATTTTTTCGCAATGTGTTTCTCCCAGAACTAATCAACCCAAAATAATTGAGACACAGGAAATGGCATTTACTCATCTTCAATTATGCAAAAAGGGTAAAAAAAAAAGAAGAGAGATTTTACCAAATCAAGCATTACATGACTGATCATTCATTGCTAATTTTCTTTTAAAAAAAATAACAGTAAATTGCAGACCAAGAAATATCCATCCATCCACATCAACTGGTTTCCACACAACCTAATACAGACACATTCCAGAATCTAAATGAGTTGTGGTGTCTCAAAAAAAATTAAACATTCCTCTGAAAACTGTAAGAAAAACATGGCGTTCGATTCGCTCGTCAAAAGCTGCAAGAGTTTTTTTAGTGAGCCTTCACATACTCATGCACGACGTTAAGGCCCTCCGATTCCTCACCATAATCCTGAAAATTATAACATCATAAGGCAACTACATCACACGCAACAGTAAAAAAACAAAAAGGATTACTAAAAACGACTGAATAATCCTTTACCTTGACAACCACACATGAGCAACCTACAACTTTTCTCGCTTTTCCCTCGGAGTCGATTTTGCAGAGCTGCGATTCAATACATTGAGTCTTGTTTTAAGCAGAAAAAGCATGGTAAGAAAAGTCACAGATGGTTTCGATAAAATAAAGTTGGGAGTTTGGTATTAATAATGTGACTGACCCCTGCCCACTCGCCGAGAGTTTTGGCATTCGGCACAGTGACCAAATGCACATTGTGATCGGCGCATAGGGCTTTGACCAACTTGATATAATCGGGCTGGTCGCAATCCTCGGCGAGAACACAAAGCTGCGCCGCGTGCTTCTCTATCGCTTTGGCCGCTTCGTGAAGCCCGCGAATAAGCCCATCGTGCGCCAGTGATTTCTTCATCACCAGTTGCAGAGCCGTCATTAGATCCATGGGCTCTCCAAGAGCTGCTGGAGCGGATACTTCAGCCGCAACACCATCTTCACTGCCGTCATATAGTACGCATAACGAAAAAAAAAAAGAAAGAGTCAATCTCTAATGCTTGTGAAATGATTCAGCAGAAAATAGAGTTACAATAAAAGAAGTGATACAAACAATCAAAACACACCTAAAATACGGATTTTCGATTACTAGGTTAGTTGCGACGACGTCGGACTAAAACAGAAGTTGAAAATGCAGTGTAAGGATACATCGAGATGAAACTACTACTGAATCAAAAGCAACTAAGAAAATCTCAGGAGGTACAAATAATAATGCTATTACTGAATCAAAACAGCTAAGAAAATCTCAGGAGGTACAAAATAGCAATGCCATCAACAAGTTAAGACACGAATAATGCCTCTTATCACAGCTTAGATGTAAAGCATTTTATTTCAGTGCGGACATAGAGGCGACACTAAAGAAGGAAAAATGCAAAACATGGATTGAGGTTTGTTTTAATTGCATGGAAGGCGTAAAAGAAGAAAAAATTGCATTCTGAATCAGAAATACTAAGAAGTTGCTATTGCAATTTATTATTGACCAAACAATCTAACAACTGATAGAATAGATATATAGAATCTAATTCACCCCACCATTCAATATACTCAATCAAAAGAAGATTCTAGTGTAAACTCCGGTTAAATTACATTCCATTTCCAGATACCAATTTCGATAACTTAGCTCTCTATAATTCTTCTGAAATAACACAAAAAATATAAAGCCAACATTTAAAATTAACAACTTTATATGCAACACTCATAAGCTCATCAACTGATTTTTCACATATTTTCAACAAAACATACGATACTAGTACTAGAACCATAATAAAGAAACAAAAAACACATTTTTAATCCAAAGATCCCAACTTTTTAATCCCCACATATCGCAACAACTCCATGATTGAAGTTATAGTGTAGATAACACACAGATTACTTAAATAACGAGAAAATCTCAGAAAAAGAGTAACCAAGATTAAAAGATCAGTTTACTTACGCCGCCATTGTTCTCACGGTCGATTGAAAATTTGAAACCTGGAAAAAAAAAGGGATCGAAATTAAGAATCCAATGAAAATAGAGAAAAACAAAGAGGTTTCAATCGTCGTGAAAAAGGAGCAGCGCACCTCCGTTTGGTTTGGGAATTAGGGTTTACGAATGGTGGAGGTGGAGGCGACGTCGCTTATATAGTTGGTTCGACGCGGTTCGAGTTAACCGCACCACAATGAAAACCGGTTCCGGTTCAGGTTGGGTTTGGATCTTGTCTACATTGGACGCGGATTCGGGTTTATACCGGTTAGTTATCGGGTAGTGTGTATGTACTCAAATCATCATTATCTGATTTAATAATTCAATAATTTAGATGAGCACCTTTTCTATGCTTTCGAAAGTATAGAGGTATCCATACTTACGAGTTACTTTTATATTCAATTCGACGATCAATTTCGTTAGGCATAATCTGCACTATTAAAATTATCTAAAAATTAAATTTCATAATTTTTTGATATTATTTATTGAGTGATCAAAATGTCTCAAAAATAATTTTTCTAAACGATTGATGTCACATGTTTTCAAATTCAACAATGCAGATTGTCTTTTATCATTATTTTTTATGAAATTTTTATTTATAGTCGTTTATTTTTAAGTTAGTCGTTTATTAAGCAAATAAAGTCAAAAAAGTATAAAATTTGATTTCTAAGTAGTTTTAATAGCGTAGATTATGTTTAACGAAATCAACTCCTGAATTAGATGTCCGATCATAAAAAAAATTAACTTAGAAACACGAAGGACACTGTACTTCCGAAAGAATAGGAGCATAGCTCAATTTAGATTGTATATCACTTTGCGTGCATTTTGCATCATATATGTATATATATCCACTATTTTAACTTGTTTACGAATTACGAAGCACACGATTTTTCCTATCTAACCCACATTTTATCACTAGATAATAATTTGCTCTACTACTACCTTTCACTTTCTCAAACTCCACACATAACACAACCTAAGCCATTTTTAAGCCATTTCACCAAATCATTACAAAGAGAAAATGCAAATCCAAAGCTAGGAGAAAAAGATTGATGCGATTAAATATCAATTCTTTTTCGCATAAATTGTTGATGAGAACATGCACATTGGTTACAAGAAAGAAATCAAGTGGAAACAGTATTATTTTGAGAGAAATATCATGATAAGCTCTCAAAACAAGGAGAAATTTTGAGAGTAACACAACAAGTTTACAGTTCACCTTACTACACAATTTCCAGTAATTTAATAATAATTTCAATCATCTCTGGGTATTCTTTGCTGTGATTTGATGTTATTATACACATCGAATATTACTAATCACTAAATTCATCCTCCCACACCTCACCCTCAAATCAGATCCATAGTACGTAACTCTGTTTCCTATTTAGTTGAGTTTCTTCAACCTAACTTTAAGCAAACAACAGGCTCCAGTGATGGAGAATGTTTAAGTGTTACAGGTCATAGAACAAGAAAAGAAATATATGATGAGAAATGCAATACCCAGAGAGAGAGAGAGGGAAAAATTTTAAAAAGAAGAATCTCTGGATAAAAAGTAAAGAAAGGAAACACCATCACTGGTTCTGATGCTCAGATTCTGACGGAGATTCACCCTCGGAGGCCCGCCGCCTCCGCTTGCCCTCCCCGTACCTCGACCGCCGCGGCGCCGCATCGTCCTCGCTCTCGCTCTCCTCGTTCTGGAAGCTGTTATTTCTGGTGCCGCCAAACTTATCGTCGGATTGCATCTTTGTGTCGTGCTGATAGCCCATCTCGTCTGCTGTATCCTGACCCCTGCTCCCTAGGTCTGATCCCATCTCATACCTGTCGCCTCCCCGATCACTCCCCGGTCTCCTCTGGTCCCTTCTCGGGCCCCGGCTGTTCGGAAGAGGGGGCGGTGGGTGCATCATCGGGCGGTTGGACCGACCCAGTCCACCCATTGGCATGCCCGGCATTCCCCCCATGAACGGTGCCCGACTAGGGGGCCCCATCATCATCCCGAGCGGCCCACCCATCGGGAAGACAGAGCCCGGGTGAGGGGGCCGACCAGGGAAGAGCATCCCTGGCATCGGGGCAGTTCTGGAGAAATCACCAGAAAATCTCGGGCCGTTGAAAGGTGGGAAAACCCTAGGAGGGACGCCAAAGAGATCCGGCATGCCAAAGCCATCATTGTAGCCAAACCCATCTGCGCCCATCATGACCGGAGGGAAACCACGAACTCCGAGCATTGGACCCGCACCTCGGACTCCCATTGGCATATGCGGTCCCCACATCATCGCACCCCTTCCCCTCCCCCGACCCTGGGGGCCCTGGCTGTTGCCCTCCTCTTCTTCCTCACTTTCTTCTTCCTCCTCTTCTTCGTTGTCCTCGAAGAGCACAATATCTTGATTATCAGCTGTCTCATCATTATTGACCCCCTTCGCCTTTTCCTCTTCACGCTTAGACTCAGCTGCGGCAAGCATTGCCTGAATAGTGCAAAGCATCATACGTAAGATAAGGTTTTCAAATTTGGCGAACTCATTTGCAAGGAAACCAATTAGAGGAGAATTTGAAGTTTCTGTTCTGACTGAACAAATCGTGTGCAGATATTTAGACAACAAATTGGCTTGAATTTGCAACGATATACAGCTATAAACACATAAAGGAAGGAGAATTACATTCTGGTAAATTACTAACATGAATGAGCACACCATGAGCGCAGATTACAAACTCCTAACAAAAGAATCTACTACAATAATTGCTAATTTATAGGTTTTGAGAAATTATGGTCAACTCAAACACTAATATTATGTAATAATGACATGGAAATATGGTGCAACGACTGATTATGAGAAAGAGGACACTGCATGCAACATATGCTTAAAAAGACCACCAGGGTTCCTAAGAAAAGAGAATTCTTATTTATTATATTGAAAAAAAGCATCAAGTAATCCTGCCTCTTGCAGCTAATGTCGTAGCTAACCTCGCGAAGCTGTGTAAGCAAAATGTCAACCTTGCATTCGGGAAACGCATATATAGATAAGTTAAATGTATACATAAAGATGGTTTTCCAGCCCAAGCCCATAGTGGACATAATATTTGAAATTTTTAAATCCAGAGAGTTTGATGCAATAATAAATTCTGCATACAGGAAATATGCAAACAAAATACTAGCATACCATGAGTTCGCTATCTGGCTCTAGATAAAGCAGAGAAGCCAATTGTTCGCCAATAAAAGGTTCCAACTCTTGGCAATCTCGACTGATCTGCAAAAGTTAAGAAATCTATCATTGCTGCTGGAGACGGACAACATTTGATATTTTGAAAGTAGTCTATACCATTACATGTTGAGGTGAAAAATTACATTAGTAATGAAATTTATAATTCATGAAGCAAAAATAAGGATAGCTACCATGTTATAAGCAATTTATCGTACAAAAATTTTAGAGTGAATTTATTTAATGTTAAGATTTTAACCAGATAGATAACAAGATAAATATCTCGAATAAAATAGCTAAACCCGTGTCCTTATCTCAAATTGCCCTAATATGAATTCAGACCTTTCGAGGAAGGATGAATAAATATGTATGCATATAAAGTTAAAACTCGGAGAGAGAACTGAGTCTTGTCGACATTCATATTACCAAATATATTGAAGCGTACCTTTACTGGTAGGTTATCATTGTATGGATTCCGGAGATGATGGGTTTTATTAAAGGACAACTCGCACAGCTGCAGAGCAAAATCATGTCAGGAACAAAATAAAAGAAAATTAACAGAAGAATTCTACATTTTTTTTACCACGGGGAGAAAAAAGAATTATCTGGTAGTACAGGAGCCCAAGTATTAAACATCACAGAATGAGAATAATTATGGCCTAAATAAAACATCGTCTCACGACTCTCACCTCAAAACTTTAATTTAGAGGATCATTGGTCAAAATGCACTTTTTCATACATCACTACAATACATGGACTAGAAGCATGAAATTTAGACGTTCAACTTTCCTTGCTAAGAAAAGGTAAATAACTTTTACAGCATAGTAAAGAAAGGTAGCGACCACCATACAAGTAGATTATAGGAAAATATCCAAAGAATGATTTGTAGTAACTAGTGAACAAAGAAAAAGAACTTTTTTTATTAATCATAAACTACATGTATTTTGACTCCAGATACTCTAGACATGCAAACAGATATGCACTTGTCATTATTGAAAAAAGGGATAACAGACAAAAATAGAAAGCTAAGCTTTACAGGCACGATAAATGCTCAGAAATTTGGTTTTTAACTGGTAAATTTAAAAATTAAATAATGTCAAGATAGACCACGCAAAGACCATCAAATTAATCACACCTTAAGCCATTTTACCGAAAAATTCCGACCATAATGAGCAGTTCCATGAGCAGATTTCCAGTTTCCTCCACCAATAAATCCACCAATCTTTGAAGTCATCTTTGCACAACCCTTGAGTAATAATGTGAATTCAGTCACAACTCAGCACTTTTATGTCAAAAAACTGTGTAACTTCAGATTTTATGTTTGAAAGAAAAAAATTATCTTAAGGGTCGGTATGATGCAACAAATTGAACCAACCTGAAAATGACGAGTTCTGTTGATTGAGAATATCAAAATGACGTTGTCTGATGATTCGAAAGCTTCATTAAGTTTAGCCTCATTACTCCTTTGAGTTGCCCAAATACCCTGCTGGACCGATATTTCCAGATTTTCTCGATTGCAACTTTTAACAATAAAATACCTAGTTTTACATATTTCAACCAAAAATTCTGGTTAGAAAAGCATCAACTGATTGCAGCAAAAATCTAACCATAGATGTGTTGCAGAATTTAAGAAAACGCAATAAAGGTTCTAATAAAACTGCAAATTTTGAATTGGAAGCAGGTATTCAAATATAAGGTGACAGAAGCCAGATGTAAAGCACAACTAAATATCAACTCCAAACTGACCTTGGATTAACGTGAAGCACACCAATACAAGGTAGATGCGGCCAGATCTAAAGCACAACTGAAAATCAACTCTAACTTGATCTTGGATTAAGAAAACATATTACTATCCTAGGTCATTTCAAGATTAAATTAACAG
Organism: Aechmea fasciata; assembly: GCA_025177825.1. NCBI lineage: Eukaryota > Viridiplantae > Streptophyta > Magnoliopsida > Poales > Bromeliaceae > Aechmea > Aechmea fasciata. The sequence goes on along the minus strand of CM045943.1, from coordinate 4,743,236 downwards.
TATTATTATCATGCAAACAAGCAAGCAAACAAAACAACAAGAGCAACAACTATGCTTCTAGTACCGTCTATTGAAGTGTATTTCCTCAATAAATGTTTACATTAGGCGCGTTTGACAAATCATTCTCATTACTTCCTCAGTTCCTCTAGTGTGATTTTTGGTCATCCCACTCTCTCAAGGCACATTTCTTTGTGAACTACTATAAGCACTATTTGATCTACGTTGAATAAAACTATCTCAATCAAATTTCATAAAACTTATCCTCTGTATCTTGTTAGCTTCTATACGTGACTTATTACAGACAATTATTTCTTCCCTATTCTCTAGTAAAATCCACATATTCACCATAATATACTCATCCCAGACAGAAAATTTCCAAAATGCTGCTTTTAACTACTCAAATTCTGATAGGTATAGGATACAGGCAAAGACCTATAATTGTTACTTTATAGAGATGTAATTTTCAATTTTAAAATTAATGCTGCCTGTCAAGCTAACTAACACAAACATCTCTTTTATCTTGACATAGAACCATATATTGAAAGATTTGCACTAGACACAAAATGGCTCAGCCACCAAAATAAATATTCAACTATCAGTAAAGCAAAAAGTAAGGATAAGCACTAGGTAGAAATTCGTATTAGGAACTTGATAGTCTTTTCAACGAAACTTATCTACAACGAGTTTCCTAAAGGATCTAAGTCCCCACAAAAGGTTACCAATTACACTTACAATCAGAGCCTATCATAACAAGTTCAGCAAAAACAGGAAAAAAAAAAAAAAAAAAAAAGGAGCAGTTTTACAATGCTCCCTGCAGTAGTTAGAAACGAGATAGGCTAAACAACATTTTAAAGCTAGCAAAATAACAACATCAAGAAAAAAAGGGCTTTGTGAAATGTAATCTAGTTTCGCTAGAATTTTGATTAACAAAGAGACATATGACAGCCTGCAGATGCATTCACGAATCAGGATATCAGGACATAAAATGTGTACAATTCAAACTCTAACTGCCATCGATAAAATTGTAATGACTAATAATGTTTTCCAACCGTGATAGCTTCAGCTTAATCATTAGCAACAAACAGCGGTTTACAAGGAACAACCTCGAATTCAAACGCAAGACATTTGGCAGCGTACAGACAATGTTTTCCATCCACATAATTTAAGCCTTCTCTCCGCAGCCATGTATTTATGCACCATGGATGGCCCCACTAACTCTCAACTAATTACAGAAGCAGAGAAATAGGATAATTCAACCTTCTCTCATATCAAGGCTTAAGAAAACAAATAATATGATTCTCGTCTCATTTATTAACACTCTATAATAAAACAAACAATCAGGAAGTTAATATGCAGGCTCCATGAAAGCTCAATACAAGTAGAGTCGAGCCTTCAGAAATTGCTTAACCATAAAATTCTACAAAAAAAGTTCTTTACAAACTTTAGTAAATCTATGAACTCCAGACACACCTAGATTGACCTTGAGGAAGGGGAGATGCAGTTCTAGTGGCTTGGTTCGGCAAGCCATTTGGAACACTCTGCGCCTGATTCTCAGTGGTTTGCGGTTGCTGTGGTTGTTGTTGTTGTTGAGACTGCTGATTTTGTGTTTGAGGTTGCTGTACATTGGACTGTTCGGCTGTTGGCTGTTTTGCTGCTGCATTCTGGTTAGCTACCTCAGGACCTTGTGGCAACTGAGGCCTCTCTCCTTGCTGGTTGTAATTATTGTTTCTATGCTGAAAAAATCGGTTTGAAGATCCATAACCAAAAGAACTCAGCTGTTGAATCTTCTGAAAGATTTCTTCAACAGGGGGTGGAGGTCCAGGCAGCTTTGCATGTCTATATCGGCAATCCGCGCCATTTGGGCAGAAACCCATTTTGTACCTGCAGTAGAATATAACATCAGAATCTTAGATTCTACAGCTCTAATCAAATATAATCGTAAGTGTCTTCTGCATTCTTATGCATCCAAAAGCTTAATAACTCAGATAAAAAGTAAACCAAAGTTGGTGGGTCTTCATAAATTTAAAGGAAGCGAAGAAGAAGAAGAAGAAGAAGAAATGATGATTAACTTATTTGCTTTTACTACTCTCTAAAGAGAATAATACTAACAGGATTTAGCCAGCAAAATAGTTTACATAAAGACTATTGTTTTCTCCTTCTCAACATGAAATCTTATTCATTCAGAGCCAGCATCTAAATCCACAAATTCACAAAACTGCTCCACAAGTAACCAAATTGGTTCAAATTTTCTGAAACAGCAGTTGATCCTAAATAAATCACAATCCCAAAAGCATTACAAACAGGAAATCATCTAAGAACGAGGTCCATCCACTACAGTTAGTTTAAACAAAACACAAAAACTACTTTACAAACAGGGAAAGAGGGAGAAGAGGGAAAAGGAGGCGGAATTAGGGATCATTACATGTTGCACTCCTTGATGTCCTCGTTGGTGTGCTTGTAGACGCAATCCTGCTCGCGGCACTCGCCGAACATGCGGAAGAAGCGGCACACGGGCATCCTCGCCTTGTCGTACTGGTGGAGGAACCCGCACGCCTCCCCCTTCATGCAGAGCCCGCGGAGCCAGTGCCGGCACACCGTCTGCCGGAAGCTCCGCCGCCCGGCGCCGCCGCCGGGCAGATCAGCGGGGCCACCGCCGCCGGGGCCGGAGGGAGCGACGGATCCAACGACGGAAGACGCGGCGGCGGCGGCGGCGGCGGCGGAGGGGTCGGAAGCGGCGAGGGAGGAGGTGGCCGCGGAGTGGTGGAGAGGAGGGACTTGGGCGGCGGCGGCGGTGGCGTCGAGGCCACCCTCGAAGTCGAAGCTGAGGCCGCCCTCGGGGTCGTCCATTGGTGTGTGGTGCCGGAGGATGAGGAGAGAACCCTAGGTAGGGTTTTGCGCTAGCTAGGGTTTTCGGGCGGGTGTGGAGGCTTCAGAGAAGGATGATGATCGCATGCGAAAGAGTCGGGGGGAGAGAGAGAGAGAGAGTCGATCGGGAGCTGTAGGCTTAGGGGTGCTAAACAGCTAAAGTCACCCCCCTTGCTTGAGTCCTAATTATATTATAATTATAATATAAAGTATAATAATAAAATAGAGGGGATTAAATGTAACAACATTTATACTGTCGACCAATTAATTTAAATTTATACTTTATATTTTGACTTCGTTCGAAAACTGTTTTTCAAAGAAAAATTAGAAAAAATCACCTCCCCATTCCAAACACCTGTTTCACGTTCCTACTATGTTAAATTAATTTGATATATATATATATATATATATATATATATATATATATATATATATATATATATATGTATATATATAAACTTGGCATTCCATTTTCCCTTGTAAGTAATTTGGTGGTATCCTTGTAAAATTTTCGGGAGGTAAGAGTTTGATAACAATGTTCCGGGCGCTTCTTATGATTCTGTAGCTCAACTGCAAGTTCCATGACTCGTATCACCTGTAAACAACGAGCGATGAGGCACATTTGGCTTCCCCCCCTACAACTAGTGACCAACCAACAAAGAGAATCAAAACACAGCTGGGATGTTTAGGTACGAAACATGCATCTTCAATGAGGAGAACAACGGAATATATATATAATGATTAAGAAGATGAAACAGAACACACAATCCTGATGCATATCATCCACCAGCACAGCGACAACCCCGTAACTGATAACTTGCAAAACCAATGCCACAACCCATGTTGAGAACTCAGTCCAGAGCTAGAGAGACAATATGAGTACAGAAATCCTACCGTAGGCGAAATCGAGAAGAGCCGTCTAAATAAACAGTTAAAGCAACAAGCGGGAAAAAGTACATGGAAAATAAAAACAATATAAGCTACCAGCCAGATGAAATTTGGCACCAATCAATTCAAAAACAGAATAAAGGGGGAAAAAGAAAGAAAAAAAAAAAAAAAAATAAAAATAAAAGGGGGGAAAAAAGAATTGAGAGAACAACAGGGGAAAAGTACTTCAGAACGATCTTGCGGGTGCTTCCTAGGGTTGGTGAGGGCGCTCATTTTGTACAGTGGCAAGCGACAACCACGGAGGGCAAAATAATACAACATCTTAGCCCAAATAAAGCAAAAGCCTTCATTCATTAGTAGATTAGTGTTCTGACAAGGGCCATCCGTGCACCACTGTTTTGGACCGCGAAATTGTGGCTGCCATAACTGCATTTCACTTCTCATTCTCAATAGCCTTCTCATTCTCTGCATCCCCCGGAGCAACTTCATTGGCCGGTGAATTAGCAGGTTCAGGAGATTCAGATGAATCAGCACTCTCACTACCACCTGCACCGTTGACGGTTAATGTTTCAGTAACCTCAACTTCTGGTTTGACCTCAACTTCTGGTTTAACCTCAACTTCCGATTTAAGCTCAACGTTGGATTCAGGAGACCCATTTTCTTCATCGCCATTTGCCATTTCTGGGGAACATTTCTCAGTATTTTTATCTTTCTCTTGTTCAACTTCACCATTTGAAACCTCTGGATCTGGGCCCTTGGACACTTCACCTGGTGCCGATGTCTCTCTCCATTCAACCCACTCTGGCGACTGCTCGCCTTGGTTCATACTCAGTGGCATTGTGTCATCTTTGTGCTCCTTGATGGGACCATTTGTTAAAGCTACGCTTCCAGCTTCTCCAGAAGCTGTCTCTGAGTTAGAAGCAAGGGAGGATGCAGAATTGCCAAACAAGTCATCTTTGTCACCGAGAACGACCTCGTCGGACTCGTCTGTATTTGGAAAAGCATTGTCCGAATTAGATGAGGGTGAGGCAAGGGAGCCGATTGAACGGTCTATAGCTGCTTTGTCGTCCTCAAAAGCAAACCAGTTTGAGTTTGTGAAGAGTGAGCTGCTGTAGAAGAAATTTTAGTCAGTTCGGTACTTGGTAGTTGGTAGTTGGTAGTTGGCAGTTGGTTCTAGAAAAAGTACTATACTAATTGACATTTCTAAGGCTCATACAAGAATATAGGTTACCTGTCCTGGTCATCACCCAAACGAAGAGAAGAGATAACAACTTCAGCAGTTTCGTCATCAAAATAAGCATCCTACAAAACATTAAATCACATGATTGGGAAAAATTGACGTAGAAAAAGCAATTAACAAACAGGCCAAAAAAAAAAAAAAAACGCAAGCAAATCACAGCCTTCAGTATACCTCATCATCACGTTCAAGCGAACCATGAGCCTGCACCCACCAACACCAAAATGTAAAGAAGTTTCTTTTTTTTTTATTGAATAAAATGTTAGACAGAATTAGATCACAATGTACTTACTGGTAATTAAGCAATACAAATGAAGAGGAAGGTGATAGTGATAAAAAGATTATCTCAACTTTTACAATGTTTGTGTAGGATATCACAACCGATTTTCACTTGCTTGTGTCTATGTATGACACCACCTTATCCCTTCTCTGAGTCTCTTGTAAGGAAATTACATTTATTTCCACTAAACTATCATAAATCACTTGTAATCTGAGTCCAGATAAAAATCGAGTTTGAATAGCTTCTTTACCCACATTTATCTATTAAGATGTGGAAATCCTTGACTTGTTTTCAACTTTTCATCACAATCCAAGCTCATAACAGAAAGTTATAATGATCGTTAGAAAGTTGCCTATTGTAATTTATCAGAGTTTCAAATTAGCAGCAGGTAAGCAATCATTAGAAAGTTGCCGTTGTAATTTATCAGAGTTTCAAATTAGCAGCAAGTAAGCAAAAATACAGAAGACGAAAAGCCAATTGTCAATAGGATGGATACCTACCTCTTCAATATCCTCATTACTGTAAATCCCATATCGGAATGCCTGACTCAAGTTGTTAGCAAGTGCTGCTACATCATAATCCCTATCGCGGAAGTCTTCATCGTCGCTATCCCTACCTCGATCTTGCAACGAAGTTGGCCGCCTACAGTAAATTATCAGAAATTCAGGGTAACTTTCCAGCAGCTGAAGTTAAAGCAGATAAGGATTGCCAAGTTCCACAGATACAGTAGAAACATCTATAACACTATATTATTCCACAATTCTTTAAACACATGGCTGCGCCTCATCCCATTTGGGTTGTCGGTCCAACGCCATAGACAATTAAAATGCTATTTACTTGGAAGATGCCTCTACGGGTATAACATTGAAAAAGCTTGCAAGAGGCAGAAGAACCTACCCACAAGCCCATTGATAAACATTTTCCACTGCATTTCGTCTAAGCAGGACATCGGTATGCCAATCAACCCATGCACTATTCTCCTGCAAATCAATTTCAACAACCATTCAATATTTGCCACTAATATAGTGTGAGAACAATAAAGAGGGGGGGGGACTAACAATGGTAGTTCTTGCATATTAAACAACTTTTACATCTTCAATGGAAGCAGAGGGGCTTATGAACTTTGCAGAGAGAGATTTTTGATAAAATTCACTTGAATTGCAAGAAATAACTAAATGCAAATGCATACGAAAGAAGTGGAGAAATGTGAATTGCTAAAAGAGAAATGCTAAAAAAGAATATTCTTTAATTGCATCAGCTGCGAGATAATGGAACACAGTTATCTTGACATCACATTTATCACATCGTCAGAAACTTCAAGGTTAATAATCCTCAGAGATTAAAAAGATTCACTTGCAAGATAATAGAACCTGCAAGTGTGTCTGAATTGTGCTGTTGTTATTTCCCAACTGAATAAGCTTGTTAGCCATGCGAGTCATGTGACCAACATTTCCAATCTTTGGAGGTGACTTGTCCTGTGATGGAACTGTAGGCTGCACAAAAAAGGTTCAACAAACCCCACCAGTCCTTAGGGCACAAATAGCATGATTGGCTGGAGGAAACAAAAAAAGGAAGGGAAAATGGTGGAGAAAAGAAGATAGAATAAACAAAAGTATAATCATTGTCTAAATATGGTGGCAGCTTGATACCTTAGCAGAATCAGTTGACAAGGTAGAATGATTTTCAGCTTCAAGTATTTTTCCAACAATGTCACAGTCATTCAGAACATGCTCGATAAGCGAACTCCGCTTACTCTCTATACATGATCCAACAACATTCTCCACGTGATGATGTAAAAAGTTATTATACGGGTACCTATAAAAACATGATATATATGGAATAAGCATTATATAAACCAGTCAGATAATAAAGTATGCACAATAATGCACTTACTCAAAAAATAAATCTATAACACGTTTTATTGCTCCTTGCTGGCTTAGTTCCTTTTCAGCAGCTTCACTGCCGATTGCCAGCAAAACAGAGATGAACTCTACAATCTATAAAACAAGAAAATCAATCAATTTCAATTCCGATTAACAACGGAAAAGAGATAAAAAGTAATGCAACAAAGAGAAAAAGTATAAACAGAATTTGATACTAGAAAAACCAACTTTAACATTATTCGTGTAACCTAGGACGGTCCAACATACTAAAAGCTAATCCATGTCAAACTTAGCCCCTATATTGTCCCTTTTCACACATCAAAGTGTGATGACAGTGTTTAAGATCCAGTACCAGCACTGATGGGATACCATGATTCCTGGCAGCACAAACTATCATCTAACTAATGCATCTTCACATGGATCTCTGTCAAAGCCTAGAGGAGGTTTAAGTACACAGCCAGAAATCTATGACAATTCATACCTTCAGACGATGTTTTCCAAGGGGAGGTTTTAAGTATCCATACGTGGTAGGCAAGATATCCTCAGAAGAAGAAACATCCAACAACTTCAGTAAATCACCTGCAGTGCGATGACAATAGTGACACATATAGAGCCGAAATAAAATGCTTTAATCAGAATTTCACAGGTAACTACGGAAAAGAGACCATATGAGTACATGTAAGCAGCACTAGTTCGGCAAATTTCTGCATGGGAATAATTAGATGAATGTCATCTTAGATATTTAAGTTATGTATAAGATACTAAATTAGATCAGTTACATGGTCAATGGTTCATAGTGGCAATTGCAGAGGCCTTACATTGCGAATATTTGAGACTTCATGCACATAATGTCTAAACAAATATTGTATGCATAAACTAGTATATGATGATATACTGTTGTCTGGTACCAAAAAATTTATTAAATTCAGAGGGTAAAGTATATGCCCTGGAGGCTGAAAATACAAAGAAAATGTGCAGACTAACTTATGCAGCAAGGACTGTCAAGATACAGAAATCCATGTCAATCTACATAAGGATATCATTCACATTATTAGTGAAATAAATTATTTTAAAAAAAAAAGAAGAATAACCACCTACCTAAGCTCTCTAGCATACCATCAACCGTCTCGGTACTAGCAGTAACCAATGTCCCATGACTTAGTTGGCTTCGAAATGCTTGGTTGGAAGCTGACACTAGTCTCCTAGGATCTAACAAGGATATGCATACCGATAACGAGTGAACCAGTACAGATTTAGGTCTTGAATTTTCAAGTGCATGGCGAAATAGTCTCTCAACAAAACTGTGTATTACAAACAAAGGAAAAATACAAATTAGGAAATATTTATATGCCAAATTTAGGAAGAAAACCAGTGTCCTTGGAAGCTTTGACAAGCCGACACTAAAAATGCCTGAACCAACAGATACCTCGGGCTACATATCTTCGTAGCAAGTCCAGGAGGGGCGTATCGGGTTATGGCACAAAGGATTTCAGCAGCACTGGCATGCACTTCAGGAGAGTCCTATTTAAATATGGTAATTAGGAAAAGAGTATCCAAGGAACCCAAGCTTATTAAAAATTGGAACAATATCATCTTTGAATTATCAGCATGCACAGGGACAAATATTCAACCCTTTAGATAATAAAACAGGAACTAAATAATTTTCTCCAAGAAAGGTGAAAATGTGTTATAGTCAAATATAAGGACAATTATTTGAAAATATGTGTTAATGCTGCAAATTTGCTACTTCTAAGAAATCCAACTGTAAAACGGTGACAAAAGAACAGTCTAATATGTAAGTAGGAAGTAATTAATATTCGCAAGATCACAAGTCAAATACTTTGGTCTTACCAAATCAAACAGTCACTATGTCTCTTAAATTACTCATTTTCAAACATGCTTATCAGAAATTTTCTCCTGATATCCAAATCTATACTATTACAATACAATCCATACTCTTGGACAAAGTCCTATCTATCTAGGATCCACTCTTTTCTCCTTGTTTTTCCGATGGATTGAATGGTTGCTGCTTCAAAGATCATATACTAACTATTCATTACAAAGCCAACAAAGGAGGTCTGTATCAAACAGAGATTACTCTGTATTAAGCAGAAAAGGAAAAATGACAAGAAATAGCTCATGGAAAAATCAACACGTACCGAAGAGCTAAACTTATCCACAATCATCTCAAGAACATTTGTCTCTTCTAACCATTGCATCGCATCCGCATAGTTCGAATACACACTCTCATCAGCACCAATCAACCGAATCAGTATCTGTATATAAGTCAATATACGAGGCAAGCTCATCATCACATGCATACCAACAGAAAATGTGGAAAGAAAAGGTTAAATTAGAGAGATAGCTGACCTCCATGATAGATGTAATGCCAATGAGATCGACAAGTTGGCTAATTATTTCTGGATTACCCTAGATAACAAGGGAAAATGTCATCATACTTGCATGAAATACTGATGCAAAATATTTAAAGCGAGTGATAATAAAAAATAAGATTAAAATCTACAATTTTTCAAAGCAGCAAATCTCAGTTACTAATGCAAATGGCATTGATGAAGTGCTATAAAAACCAAACGATAAATTGAATTTCAGCAAAAATAATTTCTGGCCATAAAGAAAAATGGTACTGTACTAATAGACATCCTTCACTTCTTAGGTAGAAAATAATGGTCTGGAGTCACCAGATTGATGGTACAAGATCATTTCCAGGAAAGTCCCCCCAATCCCCACCCCACAAAAAAACAAATGATGATTATAACATATCAGCCATGATACCCAGCTATAATAACATATCTGCCATGATACCCAGCTATAATAATATATCTGGGTATCTACCCCTACTACATTGCAAATGGGTTCAGGTAATTTAATTGACAAGTTAGGGCTAAGACCTTGCTCCCACCCTTCAAGGATGGTTTTTTATCAATAAATAAATAAATATTAAAAAAAATCTGCCTAAATTGAAATGAGTTAAAAAAAAAAATAATAGAAGAGATTCTCTGCCACAAAATTCCAACATTTGACCATCTATTCCAACCTTAGAAACAGAAAAATGCTCCACAAAAAGTATGTATACAGCAAGAAATATGCTCTGTCCACGGTCATGAATGAAGGGTTACCTGAACGTAATTCGTAAGAGGGACTGTCTTGCGCAGCATCAAACATATAACAACCTAGCACCAACACAAAAGATCATTTTATCAAACATGTATCAAGATAAAAAGATTGGCAAAAAATTTCAGTTACATAAACAGTATAAAAAATCATTGGTTATAAAATTTAGTCTTGTTGGTACATATAATTCAGAAGATACGAATTGACAGATGGGGAGAAAAAAAAGTACCTTACTGAAGTATCCTGCCAACAATGTGCTATGAGGGCGGTCAGGTTTTAGGAAAGAGAACAGTAGGTCCATCAACTGCACAGGAACGAGAAACAAAAAGATAAACACAAGTTAGAAGGAACTGAGTATTAAAATGGAACTCTCAAAGCCTAACAATGAAATATATATCACCCACCTCTTTGTCCTCCACTAAGGTCCTGAGTATGATGTCAACTTCACATGTAATTATCTCACATGCTACAAAAGGAAACCTGCAAAAAGAAAAATGTAACAAGTTTGAAAAAATAAATCAGCTAATAAAAGAGTTATAAGAAATAACTTATGCCAAGGAAGCAACGATTTTACTTAAAGGTCCGCTTCCTCTCAGCATCCTCTGGAGTCTCTTCAACAATATAGCGAATCAATTGCTCCACTTGAGCTCTATCTCGCAAGCTTCAGAAAGAAGGGCAATAGATTAAGCAAAACAAACTACTCAGACTACATAAATACAGGTTCCAAATATAGCACTACAAAATTCATCGAGGCATCCTCGTTTGTTTTGTTCATACAAATGAAATGGTAAAGCAATAACGAAATGCAGAAGTTCAGCATGCACAGATAGTAAGATCTCATTCAAAGTGAAGTCAAAGACAAATTTTAAATGGGAACAGAAAATGTGAGTGAGAGGAAAAGATCATTACAAATTAATAAGACGAGTATTCAGTACTTTGCACTCTTGAATAATTTCATCCTCATCAAGAAGCTCTTCCAATGAATAGTTCTCTTTGTCTAAAACAGTATCCACCTGAGATTGAAATAAGAATGAGTTGGAAAAGATTAAAAGGCACTCGCATATGGGACAATACTAGCACACACATTATCATGATAAAACAAAAACATAGAATTTGTGTGTAGACATGCTAGAATAGATTAAAGTGGAATACGGGCTAGAGATTACGGGGATGAAAAGTGAAGTAAGAAGAAAATAGGACCTACAGAGATAAAGGATGTAGTCACAAATACACGTATAACATAATGAAGTTTAGAAAGGTAGACAAGAAAGTGGTAAGACCTTCGATACAAAATGCCTCAATATAAATAATGAACAAAAAATTCAGCAGTAATATATTCCAAGATGACCACCGGTATGGAGCTTAACTATAGTTCCACCAACGTAGCTGAGCATTGAGAGAATGAACAGAGTGCATCATTTCATAGTGATTTCCAACTTGAAACATTAATATCTACTGCATCAGCAGACCGCCGGACATCAATTATCTGAACTATATAATTTAAAATCTGATTGAAATAACAGAGAATGGTATTGATGTAAAGTACATAATAGTCCAATCCAGTCTAATATTGAAGATAAGCTAATTTCTAGCTACAGATGGATTAACGTTGATTATCATCTTTAAACATCTGTCTACAACATCACTAGACAGTTATGCCAAAAGAAAATAAAAAAAAAGTTGTACAAAAAAATATACAGCAATTAGCAATAATAGCTAAAAGGCTAGAACAAGAAACAATAGTTTGAAGAACGGATTTTTATGCCTTCCAAAATTAGATAAATTTCATATATACAGCAAAACCTACCTGCTACACCACTGAAACAGTAAAAATAATAATAATATTACTCAGAGCCAAATTAATATATAATAGCATAATCTATAAGCACAAACACTAAAACATAACCTTTGTAGTCAATAGCCAAGCCAAATTTCTTTACAAGCTTGCAAGTTCGGTAGGCCATGATCCCAACATAGTTAAAACTAATCATTTGCCTAAACAAACAACTTCGCAAATTGGTGCAGAATGGAGAAAGCAAAATAGTAGTTTTATGCATTCATAGTATATAACAAACTGATTACTTTGTAAGCATTGGTTCCACATAAAGTATACACTCGACAAGAATCCATGGAACATAGATGCATGTGTATACTAAATCATAAGAGGAACTAGCCCCATTAGGACCAAAAATATGGCCGCATAAGAAAAGCTAATATATAACCCTAAACTCTTCAAAACTACAAGAAGAAGCAATCACCATGCAAACTGTAAAACAACAATTTATGCTTCACAATGATATCAATTGTTGCGGCACCATTGGAATTCAAATGTGGAATAAGCAAGACTCGAGAGCCAAAGCAAAAATGAAGAGAAATGTAACCTTACTCTTTAAAACTACGAAAAGCAATCACCATGCCAAACAACAATTTATACTTCACAATGATATCAATTGTTGCGCCACCATTCGAATTCAAATGCCCAATAAACATAACTCGAGAGCGAAAGCAAAAAATCAAGAGAAAAACGCATCAAAGAGCTCGTGAACTTACGGGCGAGGCCGCGGACAACCCAGTCATGCGCCAGAACATCTTGGCTTGGCCGCAGTGGAAAGATCCCAATCCTTTCCTCTTCCCCGCCCCAAAACCACCAGATCTAGGGTTACCAAACACTCAAATCCGCGGAACAAACCCCCGACCAAACCTCACCGAAACCTCCTCCAAAAGCAAAACCAACCCTAACAACACCCTAGAATTCGACTCCTCGGCGGCGCCGAAAACCCCCCACACCCTGTCGAAGATCGAACGGGGGCGAAGCAGATCAGAGGAGCCGCTCCAAACCCTTGCGAGGAACGAGATGCGGTGGGGCGAAGTAGTAGACGAAGAGGAGAAGCTAGGGTTCGGAGGGTTCGATCGATTAGGGTTTGGGGGGAGAGAGAGAGAGATTACGAGAGGAGACGAGGAGAGAGGACGGGGGAGATGAGCGAACCCTTCAATCGCGGGATGGAGTGCAAAAGAGAGAACAAAACAAAATTAAAATTAAAAATTAAAAATAAATAAATAATTGTTATTATATATATTTTTGGTGGGGAATTTTTTTACTAATTATTTTTTTTATAAAAATAATAATTACATACAATTCACTATAAATATAATGAATCACAAATACATCCCTATTTATCCCATTACCTCCGTTGTTTAGATTTTATTAATCATAGATAAAATATTTAATCTTAATTAATTAATTAATAAGATGGATTAACTTTGTAGAGGGACATATTTATATTGATAAAAATATTATTTTACGTATAAAATAAATAGTGCTTTAATGATAATTTACTAGAGAGATATATTTAAAAATATTAAGACTTTTATAAGATAATATATAAAAATTAAATTTTATAAAAATATAATTATAATTTATTATATTTACATATATTTTTTTATATTAAATTAATGTTTTTTTATTTGGGTTTTGCATCTGGATACGTGACGCATCATGTATACTCTTTGGATTTACCCAAAGCGGACCCGAATTTAAATTTCAGGGGTAGAAAAGTAAATACATGCTAATACCAATTTGATTATGGGGACATTTGTGGGTACATTTTGGGGTATTCGCAGGGGCGCTGAAATGGAGCTTTATTTTTTAAGTTTGTCGTAAACTAAATTTTTTTATAATTTTATTTTTTTGGATATTATAATAGATTTTCTTCCGAATTATAAAATAATTAATGACGAAAATAATTAAATAAATAACTATTATATATTGGTATCTTCTATATATATGTGCTATTCTATGTGCTATTATAAAACCTTTAATTAGTAAAATGAATTCAAAAAATAATTATAATGTCTGAGTTGTTGACTTTCTGTAACACCAACAAAAGTCGTAAAAAATTTTCTACCTCAACTTCAAGTCTTCAATTCAGCCGAAAGGACAGTAATCCTTTCAAATCAAAATTAATTAAAAAACTAAAGGTTAAATTCAACTTATTGTAATTTTTAGTTGGAACTTTCTCGTCTTGTTAATTAAAAAGCGATGTGGTAATTTAATGATTGCATCCTATATTATTTTGGGGTGTTACAGGTTTGCACGTGAGCGGCGCGGCGGTGCGAGATAAGTGTGTAGCTCCGTAGATAGCGACCTACCTCCGAGATCAGAAATAGCAGTACTCCGAGTCGGTATAGCCTAGAGATACTGGAAAGAATAAAAGCATAAAGTATGTTAACTTGTGATATAAATGATGTAATAACTTGGATTGCATTTGGTTGGAAGTAAATTGTAATCGACATGTAAAAAACATGTATGTGAATGCTTGTTATAACATAGAATGTGTTTATGTTTTTAATACTTTCTTATACAATCTGTGTATTGAATACTGTTCCTGATTGGAACTCCTTGTACAGTATCGATTGCGATGTCTTGAATGTAAAAAGGAGACTATGTTCGCATTACAGGGGCATATTATCAATTAATACTGTTGCATTACTTTTATATAAGCGAATTTATAAATTATTATTGTAATCAGATTTCATAACTCAATTTAGATGATTAAATATTGACATGATAGTAATGTGAAATTATTGTCGTGTCATCGATCATAATACTATTTATATCACTTTCACATTAACGCCCAAAATGGGTACTATCGGGTCGGGTGAATTAAAGAATAGACAGACATCTGTTGGCATTCGAACCTTTCTTCTCCTTTCAGGGCTTATCCGAAAGAGAATCCAGTACCTCTTGGTCGTGAATATCTGAATAGGACAAACTGGCCTCCGTTGATATCTTTGCTTCGGAACAAAACAATTTGAATGAGGCTCGGTCAACTGGAATGTATATTATGCATATGGTAGATCTTCTCATTGAGAAGATCCATCGACCTAAGACGAAGATAAAGAGAAAGGTCTATCTATTTTCTTTGCCACATTAATATTATGTCGATTGATTTGAATGATAAGACTTAATTGAAATAATGTAAAAAAATTAGAATTATAATAAATTAAAAGGTAAACTTTAAATATCACCGCTATAGTTTCGCATTTTCTCACTACTATGTAATTTAAAGTATAACAAGTTAGTGTTCTGTAGTTTTATTTTTGTCTTTTCGTCAATTTTTTCGTTACTATTTCATTACATTATATGCAAAAAACTTTCAGATATACCCAACATATATTTATTGAATATTCACTTTAATACCCTTTAATTTTAACTTTGTTACTGATTTAACAAAAAAATAAATAAAATCGAAAATAAAAAGATAAAAATAAAACCACATGACACTAAATTGATACATTTTAAATTATACGACACTAAAGTAAAAAAAATGTGAAATTATAGAAATGATATTAATTTGAAGTTTTTTCTAAATTAAAATCTGACAACCAAGATATTTTTTATTCTCACTAATTTAAAAATTGAACCGCGAAATTTTCATACGATAGTAGGCCACTTAAACTAATAATAATTGTTTTTATGGCCAAAACATCCTTTTCCTGTGGTGCGCTTTAGTTTAGTTTTTATGGAAGAGTAATTATGAGTTCAAGTGAATGGTGATTGGTAATAAAACTGTAATGGGCGACATAATTAGGACATTAATTTATTTTTTAACTTACGGAAATGGACGATGAATTAGATGTGCACTAAACGCCTACTTATTCTCCATTTCACTGTTTTTTTTTTTTTTTTTAGATATAGATAGCACGTTATTCGCTTCGTTTATTTCATTTAAAAAAAAATTTAGCTAAAAATGTGAATCAACTAGGATTCGAACTCGAATCTCGGATACTGATCCTACTTTTAGCGACAAAATTGTCACATACGCAGTGTTGAGCAAACAACAAAGAAAGCTCGAAGTTTTTAGTGTAGAGAGAAATTAAAATGAGATTAATCCCCGAATATAAAAGCCTCAATTTAGAGTTCCTAATTATAGCGCTATTACTGTACAAGAGGCCAAAATATTGGAAGTTCGTAATATTTTGTTATTTTGTGAAGTTTATGCGAAAGCATATAAAAATAGAACTAGGCTATTATGCTATTAATAGCACAAAGTCATTGGTGCTACCAAGTTTTTGACCGTTGAATTGAGAGATGTGCAGGTAGAATGATGTGGGCCCCCTAGGGTTTAGTGGGTGGTTGGTTGAATAATATGATCTAACGGATGAAAATCATCAAAGAGGTGGATCTAACGGTGGAAAACTTGGTAGCACCGAGTGCTTCGTGTTATTGATAGCATAGCAGCCGGACTCTATAAAAATATGCTTCTTTTTATTTTTACACGACATGTTATTATTTCGGACAAAAAATGGAGTGTGTGTATATATAAATAAAGCAGGGTTGTTATTATATAGGAGCACAGCAGTCCGCTGGTCCCTATGTTTCTAATTTTTTAATTATACTTCAAGTTTGATGGATAATTAGAATAAGAAAAATAAAAAATATTAGGAAGAAATTGGGTGTCTCAATATAATATCAAACACTCATATATAATATACAATGCAAAATCAATTAGTGTTTGGATTGGATACAGATAAAATTCATACACAAATTTAAATCTGTCGATTTTTCATTTTTATATTTGTATCTAAAACTTAGATCCATTTAACATCGAGTAAATTCGTTTTATTCGGGTTTGTGTTAGATAAAATTTTAAAAATTCGTACCCATTTCTCTCACCTCACCCCAAAAGTTGGGCCAAACGGGCCTTTAGGAAGCACTCGGTCCAATAGGCCCAATAACACAACTCTCGGCCCATGAACGGTCTCGCGATGGCGCACACGTGTTCGAGAGTGGGCCCCACGCCCACGCCTTCCTCACCGCCCGACACGTGGACCATGGCCTCACACGTGCCAACACCCCAGCCCCACTAGTGACGCACTACCGCCTACGATTCTACGAACCGCACACCGCACAAAGCCCACGTGTGCCACCACGTACCCGCACCTGCCCGCGGGCAGCCCCCACCGCCCATCTGAGCCGCGCGCTCCTCTGCCCGTAGAGATCCACGGGCACCCCCGGAACCTCTAAACGCCGTTATCTCTCCAACAACCCCGTACAGTACTAGCCCGTAACCGTGCGTTTCTAACGGCCGTTACGCTGAACCGCGAGCGCGATCGAAGATTCTGGAACCCCGGGCGCCTCTTCTCTGTCCCTCGTGATAGCTCCTCCCCCAATTTCGACGACGATATCCACGTTCTCCTCTCGAATCCCCCTCAAAGAAGATCAAATTGGGTTGAAATTTCTTCGTTTGATTAGGTAATTATCTTCTGATTCACTTATTTTTCATGCAATTTGGTGATCAAATGTAGATTTCTCGTTCAATTCCGCCGTTTTTGGGGTCTGTGGAGCTAGTGGATCTGTTTGTGCTAGGTGGTTTTGGAGGATTTTGGTATGTATGAGTGTTTCGGTTTTGATCCTCAGTGAAGTGCAATGTAGGTTCGAATTTACGGGAAGTTTATCCGAAATTACTCGACTATGATTATGACGATACTTGTATGTATGCCGATCTCCTCCGTATAATAAGTCCAATTATGTTCTGTTTAATTGGAACTTGTCTTATCATTAATTCTCTGTAGTTGGAATTGGAGCTTATAATCTCGTGTTTAGTAGGGTTTTATTCCTTTTGGTGGATGGAAGGGAGGAAAATTGGGGAATTTGGGGGTTTAGGAGATTGCTGCGACTGTAGGTGTTCGTAGAAAAATACGGAGATTGCGAGTAGAAAGGCGTACATGCAGTTGATTTTTCTGTTGAAGGTGTGTTTTTGTAGAAGTTTACGGTGTTACTAGAAGTGCAACTCTGTATTCAGTGGTTCTTGCAACTAGGACTTTGGCGAAGTTTGAATAGAAAACTCCCAAATTGTTTGTAGATTTAGAGGATCTAACGTACATAACACATTCAATTTCTTCAATAATTTTTCTACACACCAAGTGAAGGAATAAAATAAGAGACTCGATTTAATGGCGTGCAGCCAAGTTAATATTATTATCCATCTCCTGTTTATTTGCATGTTACTATGGTTGCTAATATTTTCTTTTTAACTTTGCGGTGCTATGTATTATTTCCCTTATGTCGGAACTCAACATGTTTCGTTAATTGGAAAAAGAAGCATTTTACATAGAGATTTTGGCTGGATAACTGATACAGCTTTTGATTTCTTAACGCAGAGTCAGATTTTTGTAGGAGCAGTAGTCTATATTATCATTGCCCTGCATTATGCTGCCTCCTGTTCCGCTGTAGGGTTTGCGCATGCGTCATGATATCCTCTAATCAGAGTTCATCTGGTACTTTTTATCTTTTCTCTCCAAATTCGAAACTTACGCGAATTATTTGCACAGCCTGTGCATCGTGTTGTATCTCTTGTTTGTTTTGGTTTGTTTGAAATATGATGAATTAGAATTGTAAATGTACTCTTCTTACTGTGAAGGTTGTTTCTTGCTGCGGGTTAAAAATACTCATATCTTTTAGCAGTTTTTTTTTTTGTATATTGTTGTCGCCAATTGCAATATAACTTAGCTGAACTTTCTGATTATTCTGTTGACTGTTGCAACACCATCTTCCTTTTCCTGAGGGGCTTCTTTGTGCTTTCTCTTTTTGTGTGTTCATTTTTATCATTGCTGATTAATTCTCTGCTCTCTTGATTTATTAATTTGCAGATTATAGTGAATCGAACGAGCAACAAAAGCAATCAAACTCTGTGCTTCACAGTGGATCTTCTGCAACCGGACAATATTATCCTGGAGCAACATCAGTGCCTATGGAATATATGGTGCCTATCGGCCATATAGAAATGGGGCAAACAGTGGTATTAAAATAACTGCTTCTTATTTCCCTTTTCTGCAGAGAAGCAAGAGCTTATGTCAGGAGTGTATATACTTGATTTACTATTGTGGATTGTTTGCTAATCCTACCTGTTAGCATCGACTTTTAACTTTGCTTATTTATTTTATTTTCTTTTAAAGTTGAGTATTGAAATTTAAGTCCGTCCACTGGGCCTCCAATCACATTAAGGAAGACAAACCTGAGATCATGCTAAAAGTTTTCAACTGCATGTTATTTTTAATTAACCAACATGCGGTTTGGTGACGTGTAATTAAATTAGTTTTCCAATTTCTGGTGTAAAAGTTGAGTTTAGTTCTTGGATATGAACTTGTGTTTTCGGATTCATGATTATTTTAGTAGCTCTACAAAATAGGTTTCTCAGCTGATAATAGAAGATAGCGATTCAAAAGTTGGTGGGTATGGACTTTAAAGTGTTTGTACCTTTCTCATATATACAGGCCCAGATTGCTTACCCATTTGTAGATCCGTATTGCAGAGGCATAATTGCTGCGTATGGTGCACAAACTGCGGTATGATTCATTTTTCAACTTCTTAAAATGAGAATCTTTTAATCTTTACCTGATTTTCTCTTATGGACTGGACTAGAGAGCAATTTATGTGTTTTTCATTAACTGGTTTTTATTGATAAAATTGGCTTCAGGTTCATCATCCTTCAATGGGATTGCCTCCAATTAGCATGCTGATGACAAATGATGCAGTTGAGCCTGTGTATGTCAATGCAAAACAATATCAAGGAATACTAAGGCGTCGCCAGTCCCGTGCAAAAGCTGAATCAGAAAACAAACTGATGAAATCCCGAAAGGTTTGATCTTTAGTAATTAGCTGCTTCCTATCTTTGTGATCATGTCTCGGCGGAACTCAAAGCTCAAGAAGTTCTTGTCTGATACCATGAGAAACCCTTATTACCCTCTAAAAGCTTTAGCTACTAAAGAATTATGTCTTAATATTTTGTAAATAACACTTTCATGTTCTCTTATATATCTGATAACAATTTTATTTTCGCATATTTTTTCAGCCCTACCTTCATGAATCTCGACACTTGCATGCGGTGAGAAGAGCTAGGGGATCCGGAGGTCGATTCATTAAATCCAAATCTACGGAGAAACAAGGGAACGAGGCTGACCCGCATGAAATGCAGAAGCCACTTTCCGTGAATCGCCCGAGCATAGACCCCTCTGCGAACAAGGCTAGAGCAGCTGAAGTGTCTGGGTTCGAGAAGTCTCCCTTGAATAACGGAACTGCTTCAGCTCAATCTACAGCTTAAAGATCGAAGAAGATGATCAATCTTCAATAGAATAACTTGCACCATTAATCCTTGAACTTTTAGCGGAGTTTTAGTTTGGTCCCTGAACTTCTAAAGTGTACACCACACATCCCAGATCGCGCATGACGAGAGGGACTAACCTGAAACAATATAAAAAGTTTGGGATGTCTAATGCGCGCCTTAAAAGTTCAGAGGCTAAATTGTATATCCGGCAAAAAAGTTTAGAAACCAATGGTGCAATTTATTCATCTACAGTTCTATCACGGAGTCATTCATTCACCTTTTATCTTGGCTATGACTCTGCTCTTTAATTTTTTTCTCCGTGGACAATCGACATGGGTGTATATATTTTAGGTCTGTATTGTTTGGAAGCTTAATAGTAGGGAGAAGTAGCCCTTGATGTTTGCAGAGATGTTATAAAGGAGTTGCTTTTTTGTATTTTGCAGCGGAGAGGATTTTAGGTGGTGCTAATGGTAATAATCCATGTAAATTTGTAGTTGAGGAACATGTGATGGAATAACTCGGATCAAACATTCATGAACAGATTTTTAGTCTCTTCTTCTTTTTTTTTATATTTTTTTTGGTTCTGCGAGTGCTTTTAATGAAAGTAATTAAGTGTTTTCTGTGCCAATTTTTAACTCTTTAATGCAAAACTGTGTTTCACTAATATTGAAAAAGTTCACTTTAGATACTTTTTCTCTATTTGAACCCAGTGTATATTATAAAAATTCAGAGATAATTTTTTTATTTTTTAAAACTTTTTAATAATTTTTTGTTGGATAAAAATAGAGGTACATAAGATTAGAGCTTTCATTATTATTATTATTATTATTATTATTATTATTCAGTAAACTTCTAAAATTTATTAAGAGTAGAAGTGCGTGTTAACACTTCACACCACTCTCAATTTGGAGACGAATCCATCAACGATCGAGCCCGAACCTCTTACGTTGAGCCGGAATTAGACCCACGCCATCGTCGTCTTCGTCTCCCTCACAGAACCTCTCTCTCCCTCTCTCTCTCTCTCTCTCTAGTACCAACCCTAACGCCTCCATTTCTCTCCTCTCCCCCTCCCCTCCACGACGACGACGTAGACGAAGAAGAAAACGCCATGCACGGGCGCCCACGGAGACCCCCCAAGGCCGAGGACGCCGCAGCGGCCGCCGCCAAGGCCTCGAAACTCCACGAACTCCAATCCCTCCTCCTCCAAAACCGCCAAAATCGCATGTATATTAACTCCCTCTTTTCTCCTTCTCTCTCTCTCTCTCTCTCCAGATCCACTCATGGAGCAAAAGACCTCTTGATCGCATATTTTGAGGCCTCTTTTGGGAGCCTTACGGCGGTTCTTCATCTGGGTTGTTCTTTAGATACACAAAGGAGGCTCTTTTGGCGAGCTCGAAGCTTATCGAGGTCAACCCCGAGATCTACACCGCGTGGAACTATCGAAAGCTCGCTCTTCAGCACAATCTCAACGGAGTCTCCGATCCTGAGGCCATCAAATCGGCTGTCGAGGATGAGCTCAGAGTGGTTTGGTTTCTGTTCCTTCGTGTGTTTTTTGAACTGGTTTTAAGTATCCACTTGGTTAATTTAGACAAAGGTGGGGTTTTTATTGGGAATTTGTGAAGGTAGAGGCGGCGTTGAGGAGGAATCCCAAGTCTTATGGTGCTTGGTATCACAGGAAATGGGTGTTGAATCAGAAGCTTGCGGAGGTGGACTTCGGGCGTGAGTTCCGGCTTCTGGATCAGCTGCTAAAGGCTGATGCTAGGAATTTCCATGGGTGGAGCTACCGAAGGTAGTTCTTTGATCTGTAAAGGTTCTCTTTTTTGTGAATGTAAAGGGGTTTGAATTGAGTTGACTGGGTTCAGGTTCGTCGCAAGGCTGAAGAATGTGTCAGAGGAGGAGGATCTGGGATTTACTATGGATATGATCAACACAAATTTCAGCAACTATTCTGCATGGCATAATCGCAGGTGTGAACGTATCGTTAACATTGTTGTTGAATTTGGTTTATATTAGCAAATGGATGAAATTTAGAACAGTTGAGACTAAATATTGTAGAATACCTTTTTCTCAGTATCTGCAATATGCGTTTAGAGGTGGGAGGGAATAATCTTGAATGTGCTTTTCTATCCCACAAAGATGGGTAATGGACCATTGTTCGGATAGGAAATCCAACTTATTCTTCATAATTAGTCAAATGTTTGCCTTTTGGTTCTTAGTGATTAGTCGTTTAATTACTAAGTGTAGAGCATTTGCATCAATTCTTTATACTTGTTTTGATTGCATATGATAACTAGCAAACTGTGGGGTCTCATTCAATATTTCTTCTCATATTTTCTTGTGAAGTTTACTATATAATAGCTTCTGCCAGAGGATATCTTATATTTTAGCTTTTTTATAACTTGACGTGTGTCCAGTATTCTTCTCTCCCATTTGCTGGGGAAAAAGGCTAATGGGTTCGAGTCAAAGGAGAAGATCTTATCAGAGGAGCTTGAGCTAGTGCGTCAAGCTCTCTTTACGGATCCAAGTGATCAAAGTGGGTGGTTTTATCACTTATGGCTTCTGGATCAGACATGTAGTGGGGATCAGCTAAAACTAATCTCTTCATGGCCCATTCATCAATCAAATCTTGTTCTGCCTATAGTTAAGGAAAAAGATAATTGCAATTCCTTTCTATACCCTTTTCAAAGGAAAACCTTCCCAATCGTTCTTTATTTCAATAAACCAGTCAAAGGAATAACTTCATCCACTGTGACGGTTAGTTCGGAGTTGGCCAAGAACGAAGATCTTACTTGGAAGCCACTTTTGGCTTCAAATTCGGGAGAAGCCACTTGCTGGGCTACTTATCTTGTGATTCTCGAGGGAAATTGCAGTACTTCACAAACTTATTCAGTTGAAGTAGAAGTTGGCTGCTCGGTGGGTATTGTGTCAGTTAGTGGCTTGCATTACAATCCTTCGAAGTTCAAATTTAGCGTAGAGTTTGTTCATAATGTTCCAGAGCAGGCTCAAGGAAATTTGGCTCAGGAGCCGTTTTCATGGAATTATTCGGAAAAATTCTATTCTCAGGAAAATTCAGATTTCACTTCATTTGATCAGCTGAAGATCAATGATGATGCTCTGAAAGAGGATTTAAAGTGGCACTTAGACACTTTGTCTGAAGAGATAACTCTATTTAAAGAGATGTCTGAAGAAAATTGGTTAGTGTTATCATTATTATTATTACCTTCATTTTCATTGTTTCTATTTTTATTTTTTTTTTTCATTTTTCGGGTGCTTCTTGTCTCAAGTCATTCGTTCTTTGCAGTAAATTTGTGAAGTTAACATTAGCACGCCTCTTGATTGCATATGATGCAATGAAGTCTCCTGAAAATTCTCTACTACAAAAGAGGAAGCACTGTGAGGAGGCTTTAGAGCTCTTTGATGATTTGATCAAATTAGATCCATCTCATAAAAGGTATTACGAGGACGAACAGAGCTTAGTTCTATTGGATCAGGTAATCATTTCAGGCACAATTCTTAACCATGTATTATTCAGTTGATGCTAGGGTGAGGGTGAAAATGATATGAGTAATATCTGTTTGATCTGCTTTTATGTTCGAGTTCAGCACGACACGGATGTCGATTTCCTTATCCTACATAAAATCCGGCTTCAGAAAAAATCTTTTTAGGGATAGATACATGCAAGTGATTTTGAGCTCCAAAATTCTTGGACATGACTCTTTATAGTTTTATGTAGGTGGGAAAGCCAAAGCTACAGCAAAGCTTGGCTTTGTGAAGTTTTCTGCTGGAAATATATGTATTTTTTTTAGATGATTTTCTTCCTGCTAATATTGAGCATGTCTTTGATATTTCATATAATTCAATAGAAGTTTACTGTTTGGAAATTCTTTCGAGGTTTCCCAGCTCATTCTAACTTCGCTTTCACTATGCAGGTAACTTCAGACAGAGAGTCTTTGGTGAAATATTGTTGGCAATATGATAATCCATACTTCTCTACTTTTCGTCGCCACAATTGCTTACAGCTTAGCAGACTATCATTAACACGTGTCGGATTTGTTGAACGCATGTTGTGGGTTCAGATACTGGATCTTAGTCATAACAAGCTTAGATCAATTGCAGGTTAGATCTTTTGGCTTTCCTGTAATGAATAATAGTAAGATCTCTAGGTGGCTATAGATCTTAATTTCACCCCTTTTAGAAACAAGGAAAAAAGCAAATAAAAGTAATCCTTGTTTTCTTCTTTTTCTTTGTTGACAGGTCTGGAAGCATTGCAACTTCTTATATGCTTAAACCTAAGCAACAATCAAATCAGCAGCTTTACCTCACTCGAGCCCCTGAAAAGGCTAAACTCTTTGAGGGTTTTGGATTTATCATTCAATGAGATTGGTGCTCACCCTGTAGACACTACTAGGTACCTGTGCTCATCTCCTTTATCGCACACATTAGATGTAAAAGGAATTATGGAAGTGCTTCAGCTGGATAATATCAATGTGGCAGATAACTGGGAGATGATACTACTGTTTAAGTCCTTAAATTTAAATCAACTAAATATGAAGGGGAATCCGGTTTCTAGTGAGAACTTTGTACAGTTAGTGACAAAGATCCTTCCTTCATTACACTGGGTTGATGGCGAACGTGTTCGATGATCGAGAGAATACCCAGGGGCGAATATAGGCTTTCAGAAAACATCAAAAAGACATTATTTATACCTGGTGAGTAAAATTATACTTCTAGGGGAATGTATTTGCTGATGAAGAAGTGTTGGTGATGAAGATCGATTCTTCTGCGACCTGGGCCGATGGTGAATTTGTTCGACGATTGATTTAGACTTTTTGTGGAGAATGTGCATTCTTCTATCTTCTCTTTTCGATAGATAGATAGATAGATAGATACTCTTTCTTATTTTTTTAGAAATGTTTGCTTTTTTTCTGGTCTGATCATATTGTTGTTCAGTTAATGCGATTCAAGACGCAAGAGTTGGAAACTGTTCATCTATCTATGAATCTGTTGTACTATCTGATCATTTGTTTTACGGTGTGATGATTCCTGTTAAAACAACACTAGCATCTTCATCAGAATCTGCCTACCAGCTTCCTCAGGACTTATTTCAGTTCCCTACTACAAAATGCTCTGGTGCTGCTTCTCGGAATAGAAAAATCAGCGGCACGAAGGCCGAATGGGTAGAAGCCATTTCCTTTCATTGCTTGTGAGTGCTCTAACAGATTGGTCAAAGCTGTAGCCATTCATCAGAGTGTCTTCATTTCATACTCTTTTACCATTTTTGTCCGCCACCGCAGGTGTCTGTTTGGCCCTGCTTCTACCGTGCGGTGCGTGGTATCGTTATCAAACTGTTTAATAGTTCGACAATTTCGAATTCGAATCAGACACGAATTCCCAACCATGCTACATTGTAAAATCAGTACAATTGATGCTGATGTTGATGATTGTACGGCTCAGTTCTAGTGATTAAGATCAAGCATCAATGGGCCTCGCTAAATTATTCCCTGAACCCGGTCCACCACGTCGGATGTTAATCGTGTACTCCTCGCCTTCAGAAACAAACTAACTTACTTAAAGTGTGGTAGAGATTGCAAGGAGGCAGGTGATGGACGGTGGATATGCTTGCGGTCTATAGATGGCTTGGTGGACCCGTTCCAGGCGATCATAGCATGTCACTAGCTTGACACAGTTAATGGGCCGGATCCGGCCCAATAGCCCCAATGGAACCGGGCCGAGCCAAACGGGCCGGTTTGCACGTGCTCCGCACGTGCCAACCTCTATAAAATGGTCCTCGCGATCGCCCCGCTAGGGTTTTAGAGAAACGTGAGGTTAAAGCGACGGCCCCCTCTCCCCGTCCGCCCTGTTCGAGCTCCAGCGTCGACTAGGCCCTCATCGTCCTCCTCTTCCTCCTCATCGAACTAGGGTTAGGGTTTAGGGTTAAGAGTCTTTGGGAGGATCTCGTAGATAGACGCAGCCATGACGGTGAAGCTCTCGAAGGCGGAGAAGAAGGTCGCGTACGACAAGAAGCTGTGCCAGCTCCTCGATGAGTACAACAAGGTGCTCATCGCCGCCGCGGACAACGTCGGCTCGAACCAGCTCCAGAACATTCGCCAGGGGCTCAGGGGCGACTCCATCATCCTCATGGGGAAGAACACCCTCATCCGACGCTGCATCAAGATCCACGCCGAGAAGTCCGGGAACAAGGATTATCTCAACCTCCTCCCCCTCCTCGTGGTATCAATCGATCTTTTTCTCTCGTTTTTTTTGCGTTTTCAAACTGTTTTGATTCCATTTAGGTTTCGTTTCATCGGTTTCGTATTGTTGATCTGTGGAAAAGGTAGGATCTTCGGTTGGTATTTTGTACTTTGATTAGTTTGCGAAGGTACTAGATTTTTTTAGAAGAATTGTAGTTTTAATTGAAGTATTGGGTTTTTTGTGGTCTGCTGCATTTATTTTCTGTATTTTGAGAAGTTTCTGGGCATTTTAGCTAGTTTAGTTATAGTGTAATTTGGATAATACTCTCACGAGAGTTGTTGTAAATTGTAGGGAAATGTTGGATTAATTTTCACCAAGGGAGATCTCAAGGAGGTCAGTGAGGAAGTTGCTAAGTATAAGGTATGTATCATCTTTCCTATCACTGCTCTGTAATAATGTTATATGTCAAAAAAACATACGAATTTCTCTGCAGTTCTGTTCTGTTTTGTGGGTTTAATAATTGGAGTGATACAATGAGAACCATTTGGATATAATGGAGAAGCATAATTTGTTGTCTTACCAAACGTGCTTCAGAAGGAACTATTACTCATCGGACTAAGCTCTTTTCAGCAAATAAAAAGATGGCTTATTGACAATGCTAGTCGGTTTGAACAATCCAAAGTAATTTGTGATAATTCTGAAATGACAAATTTCGATAATGAGTGTGTACTCACTAGTAGTTTTAAAAACCAGGAAAAGCTTCTATATAATGTTTTGCTATGTATGTATGTATTAATCTGTAAGGGTAGAAGAACTTATCTATATACACTCTTGTATTCCGGCTTCAGAGAGTCGGTATTGGTTTTCTTAATTTTTGTGACATCTCTTTAGGTATAAAGTTGACAATAAAGAGGCACTACTAGGAGAGTTATGATGGATGTCATGGGGAGCGCATGAATAACTGGTTGTGTTTTTATTTTTGGGGAAAAAGACAATAAGATGTTAGTTGATTTCTTGCCAGATTTATGATAATAGCTGTTCTTTTGCTAATTTGATTCGGATGTATGGACCTGACTTTTCAGTGCTTGGTATCTTGTGTTATTCCTCTGTATTGTTTGTCGAGCTTATCTGATTGTTTTGAACAGCGATGTTGCAACACTTTCTCCTTTTGTTTTAACGATGTTTATGGCCATTTTCTACAAATCAGGTTGGAGCTCCTGCTCGTGTGGGACTCGTCGCCCCGATTGATGTCGTGGTTCCACCCGGCAACACCGGACTGGACCCCTCACAGACCAGCTTCTTCCAAGTAAGTTGATCACACTTCTTCTATTCTTGAACAGAATTTCAACGAATCTTCAAATTCTTACTTGTCTACCGCTCCACTTTCAGGTCCTCAATATCCCCACTAAGATCAACAAGGGCACGGTCGAAATCATCACTCCTGTGGAGCTGATCAAGAAGGGGGAAAAGGTGGGATCGTCCGAGGCGGCCCTGCTTGCTAAGCTTGGCATCAGGCCCTTCTCCTACGGCCTCGTCATACAGTCAGCTTATGACAGCGGTTCTGTTTTCAGCCCCGAGGTGCTCGATCTGACAGAGGACGATCTGATTGAGAAGTTTGCAGCTGGTGTTTCCATGGTCACCTCGCTTTCCCTGGCCCTTTCCTATCCGACCCTCGCAGCTGCTCCGCATATGTTCATCAATGCCTATAAGAACGTACTCGCTGTTGCTGTTGAAACCGAGTATACATTCCCTCAAGCAGAGCAGATCAAGGAGTATCTGAAGGTATGTTATCGTGATCTAATGCTAGCCCGCTTGTTCTGAGCTCAAAGAGTCAAAGTTTAAATTAGTCCTAGTGTAACAATCATGAGCTCTTTTTTTGTTTTTGTTTTTTTTTCTTTGGAAAACTAACTTTTTCAAATTATCGACATTAACAAGAGAGGTTGCAATATTAACCTACCCCTCTTGTTATTTTACTGCGTATATCTTTGTCAGGTCTTTATTTTGTTACTTGACCAAATATAACTATACTTGCAACTAATGTGATGAAGCCGTTGCGTTTTAACAGAACTTAAGAGTTTCCGAAATACAAAGTAATGAAATTTGAAGTTGAAAGTAGAAAAATTCATAGTTCAGTACCTGTTTCAAATGCAGTCGAGTTAGTTTAGATTTTTTTTTTTTTTGGGCTGGAAGGGGTGAATTTGTTGACTTAAGAATGTTTTATGATACTCGTTTGATTGAAAACTTGTTTCATAACCAAATAGGTAGTAGCTACACAAAATTTGATGGGTGTAAAGTTATATTTTCGTTTTATCAGGACCCGAGCAAATTTGCTGCTGCCGCACCGGCTGCTGTTGCTGATTCTGGAGCTGCTGCTGCTCCGGCAGCCGCTGCAAAGGAAGAAGAAAAGAAAGAGGAGCCTGCGGAGGAGTCCGACGACGACATGGGCTTCAGCCTGTTTGACTAAATCCGGATTCTCTGGCCTTCGAGAAACTGTACCTTTACTAAGAATTTTTGCGGAGTTAGCTTTATTATCTATCAGACATGTTAAAGGGACTGTAATTGGTTTCTAGCTGCCACTCATTAGCTCGTATTTTCGGTTTCTTTGATTTTTTTGTTATTCTCAAGTTGTAGTGTGGTATTATTTTGGCTGTATGATGGATTTCTGTTGTGGTTATAGAATAACTAATGTTTGTGACATCATTGTGAAATGAATGCGCCGCATTAAACTATGTGGTAAATAAAAAAGGGTAAACTCTAAGAACCTCTCTCATGTGGTTTCGTATTTTTTTATTTTAATATTCTGTGGTTTAAAATATATTAATTTGTACTCCCGGGGTTTCGTTTTTTTTTTTATTATTGCTTTACTATGATTTGTTTTGAGCATTTTTCGATCTTATTCTTACTTCACAAATGAGACCTCAAGTTGTTAAGATAAATGGTGGCAAAGAAGCAACGAGCGCGAAAAATTATACAAATTGTTCCATGATTTTACGTTTAAAGGCGTAAAAGGATTATACATGAGAGAGAGAGAGAGAGTATCAATGCAAAGCTTAATGATAAGCGAGCATGATGCATGATCGTCCTTAATACATAACTAAACCATACATATTTTAAGTTTTCTTCTTTTTTCTACTGAGCCAAAGCACTGGTGTTGTACACAAGAAGAGCACCGCCGAGAAGCAGCCCAGCAAGAGTCACAGCCCATATCAACAGCCCTGTGCTTCCTGCATGATGATGTATGCAGATTTAAGAACACAAGGGAGTAAATTAAACTTTTCTGAGGATCTGCATTTCTGGTGTCAGTTAGACCAGAAAACTTTTTAGTTTGCTGATGGTGTGGCATTTAACTGTTGATGTGTTATTTTGATGTGTGGTTTACCTCCAACATAGACATCACCACTTGGGGACCATTCATCTGGTGCGTAGATTGGGCTGCAAATAAAAAAAAAAAGAAGAAGAAAAAGAATGTTAAATTTTACAAGTTTTTTGTTCTGTTCAATCGTTAACGGAAGTTTCTTCAGGATAATTATTTCTTTTCTTTTCCAATTTGGGATTTATAGTGATTATCCCCTCTCTCTCTCTCTCTCTCTCTCTCTCTCTCTTCATGTATTATTTTTAAGTCACTAAATTAAGTAAATAAGGTTGAACAATAAGAAAAAAAAAGAAGAAAAAAGTAAACAAGTCTATGTGTTATACCTGTAGCCATCAACATTTGCACCATATTTGTCCACAAACTGGTAAACTCCCTTCCCCTGGATTATATTAAAGAAAAAGAATACCAAATATTTGTGAGATAATTCTATATATAAGATATAATAGGGCTAGAACTCTTAACCCGGCTTAAACATTTTGGGTGGTGGCCAGATCCAAGAGGTTAAGAGAGTTAAGCGTGTCAGGACGGGAGTAGTCTTTGGATGGATGATTTTCTGGGAAGTTGGGGCATCACATATGTGCGTTGAATATATTAAGATACTGTTCTCATGATAATCGATTGTCCCATATGGTATCAAAAACAAGAGGTTGTTTCTGTTTATCCGTGCATAAAATATTGCATCGAAGGTAATGATGGAACAAAAAATAACTAAAGAAAATGAAAAAAAATAAATAAAAAATAAACAATTACCTTAGCCTTCCTTCCAGATGCATCAAGACCACTCGGGAGTTCCATCCCTCCTCCAGGCCCTGCAATATTAGTGCTTCCTAAGTTTCACACTTAGAAGATTGAATAATCATGAATATAATAAGATGAGGTGAGTTTTTTTTTTTTCAAATAAATTTACTTTTTATGGCTTTTTCTTCAAAAAGGAACTGGATGCCAAAATCAATTAACTTCTACGTGAACACAAAGGTTATTCCAGAAGCCAGATCAAAAGATATTATTAGATTCGACAATTTCTACACAAACTACTGGTAACCGAGCAGTAAGGCACTAGAGTGGGTTTAGAGAATACAGGTTGGAGTCACAGTTACAAAGATGCTGGGATTAGAATATTCGACAGATGTACTAACAAGTGAGCAGGTACAACGACTCTCTGAGCCGGTAATAAAAGTAGCTTTGTTAATAACACCATGCAGGACTCTCTGAGCCAGTAATAAAAGTAGCTTTGTTAATAACACCATGCAGGTGGCGACGAAACTACTTACCGTAGGGCGTGGCAGTCTTGATCTTCTTCTTGGCACTTGCCTGAACCTTGAGAGAGGAAGAGCACCTTGCCAATGAGGGGAGTCCCTTAGCTTGAGCCCTCTCGACTACAATTGAAGATGGCTTCAACACCAAAGAGGACATCACTGTGGTTGCCATGCTCTCTCTCTCTCTCTCTCTCTGTTCTCTCTCTACTCTCTCTCTACTGTGCCCAAAATGTGAAGAGGAGAGTGATATTATGAAGTGAGAGGGTGATTACCATGCTGACACGTGGCAATCTCTATGTGGCTGGATCCTGATATGGTATTGCCCAAACATTATCTTCTCCTCCTGAGGGCCCCTGTACAGAAAGAAAAAATAGGGGTGTTTCAGAAAAGGCCTATTTATTTGTGGGTGAAATTTATTCAAACTAGATTCAAACAAGTTGTGGGCCGGGCTAGGGTCAGTGACTGGGCTGGCGCCGTTAGAACAGCGGGCCAAAATTAATCAAGTTTGGGCCCATCAACAGCCCAGTTTGGCCCATTATAGCCCACCATCAGTATGAGAAATTATTAAGAGCAGTAAACAGTCTATATTGTGACTGCAGGTTTAAAAATTAGAAGACACTGAAACTGAGTCTATTGAATATTACGGAACAATTTATTTATTAACTTCGAATAACAAATATGAAGAAAAGGGAGCAACTTGGATAAATGTTTACTCCAATATACCGACAATTTTGTTGAATTTTTGTCAATGAAGTACATGCTTAAATTACAGACTAGTTGTAGTTATCGCTGAACGCAGCATTTCTGATGTTCAATCCACAAAATGCTTCGATGAATTTGTGCTTTGTTATCACCAGCGAATGTGTCTAATTCTCATCCTTCCCAGAGTAGTAATGTCGAAAGACACACGAAAAGTCTTTAGAATCGTAGCCGTTCTCGCATAATCTTTTGTAACTGCAGGGGAAAAAAAAATTGCGTTCACATAGTTAGAAAGAAGCTAACTAAAGCATGATAGCTTTTTATAGTTTTATGGAGGTTTAGGGGCGAAAAGGTATCTCACATATTATGAGCTTCGGAAGTTAGCGGACTCTCGAGACCGACCTCAGCTGCAGATGTAATGGCTAATCCCAAGTCCTTAGCCTGCACAGATATCATCTTCTCATAAAATGATATGCTTACTAAGCAGACTAATTTGTGAAGAGATTATCTGAAAACATCATACAATGGGAAGTTAGGCATCAATTTTGCATTGTGATAGTGTGTTTTGACAAAAAAATGAAGTGATAAAGGATTTGGCTCTCAGATTTAGGTCTAAAGTGCACCTTAGACTCGATAATATCTATGCGAAGGATTTTCAATTAGTAATAAAAAAACTGGTTAAAGAGCTAGATGACATTTACTCCATACCATAAGTTTAGATGTAAATCCACCATCATAATTCCTTGACGAAGGCACCCCTGGCATTACTCCCGGAACTGGATTGTAAGTGTCACTGCCAAATTTGGTGAACATCAAAATATTTTCTTTTAATTAAGAAATTATGTATACAAATTCAAAATGGGATCAAGTACTTGACTTCTGAATATAGCATTCAAGAATGACACAAAGTGACAAATCCATTTATGCAAATCACAACTAATATCATAAGGCAAAAACTAGCCAAATCCATAAAAATCAGTTAAAGGTCTAACGTTGTGATGCGAGTGAAAGTTACCAGAAAAGAAAGATATTCAGATTAGCATGAAGTTGCCAAATTGTACCTCAAGAATCATAAAAAATAAATGGGATAATGTAATTGGTTGACATGGATTTGAGGAAGTCATTCAGAATGACTTAATTGGAACTTCCTGTTAAATAGCCCGTTAAGAACAAGTGACAGCAACAAATAATTTGTCACAAAATGTAGGACAAAGGCAAATAATTATTTACCTACTCCAACATCGAGCACTTGAAGAATTGAAAATATTTGTTAAAGTGCTTGCCCTAATTCCGAGGTTCTGACCAAGAGCAAAAGCTTCAGAGACCCCAATCATGCTGATTGCCATCGCCAAATTGTTACATATCTTTGCTGCCTGGAGATGACATGATGCAAATCTTCCATAGAGTTAGAACTGTATGAAAGCATTTAACATTTAACATAACTGTATGAAAGCATTTAACCTAATTCCAAGGTTCTGACCAAGAGTTTAAATTTTGCATATCTACATGTAGCGTGCTACCTATCTCTCTCAAAAAAAAAAGAAGAAAAAGAAAGCATTTAACAGCTCTTTTCATTCTTCACCCTCATCTTCGTAGAGGTTATAGAGAAAGCAATTTAAATTCATCGAGGAGCTGTAAATCATCAATCAAACTGTTCAACCTAGTGAGAGATGAAAGATGAAAAGTTCAGTATATGAAAGAGAAACCGACTTACAGCACCATTTCCAGACCCACCACAATAGATTGTCCTTTTACCCATGGCTAGAAGTAAGGGTTCAGCAGCAAGATAAGCCGCTTCTAAGCCACCCACCTAGAATAAAAGGGTCGCTTTTATTCATAAAGTTTTGAGTGTAAAATCCTTTGTCAAATTGTAAAAATTGATTTCTTGAGCTCCCTTTGTTTATTATTTAGCGACCAAGGAGAAGTACCATGAAAGTAAGTGTTCCGGCTTCTGCGGCTGGGACACCTCCTGACACAGGAGCATCCAACATGACTGGTTTTTCTACATAACCTGAATAATAAAACCACATCAATGGCAGCAAAGAAAATATAGAAAGCCAATACATTTACAGAAATTTAAGCAACTCTCAACATATGTAGCTAACTTTATTCACCATCCCTATTACGGTGCTAACTGCTGTGATACATACCGTATCAGCCACTAGTAGTGTTTAACTGACAAAGTGCAGGATTAAAAAAATATATCAGATCAACACATAACAAACTAACAGCATAAACACACTTGTCTTGAGATAATTAAATATGCAAATTTAAAAAAAAATGAGATAATTCAATATGCTATTCTAAAGCTACTTATATAGGTGTCTTATAATATTTGATAGAGTACTAGGTAGCATTCTGTAGGAGCATACAAATAAAAATACCTTTCTTTTCTTTTAGATGGCATTTTGAGATGCTCATGGAAATCTTTCTCGAAGTTTGTGGATCAACTGTAGAAGAGTCTATGAATAACCAGGGGCTTGTGTGATTTCGACTTTCTATCAAGCCGTTTTGTCCAAAGTAGACATCCAAAACCTGGAAAATGGTTCAAGAATATAACATCTGCATTCGTCTAGCATTACATTACAGGGTCCTCAATATTTATCAGAAGTCAACTGATCAAAGTACAACAAGTGTTTCCTCTACAAGTCGAAAAGAAAAAAGAGAAATAAACAGATCAAAACTAACTTACATTAGATGATGAGGGCAGCATGGTGATTAGGACATCACTTGACTCGGCAACTTGACAAGGAGTTTCTTTTGTCGGAACACCCTCTTCCGAGATCTTCTTCATGGTATTATCATTACTAGAGATCATCAGAATCCAAGTTTTTATTTGACGGTCTACTCTCAAAATTCAAATTGCAAAAGATTACAATCATTAGGCTTAGATAAAATTTTGTAAATATTCCCTGGTTAATCAATAAAAAAAAAATTTCTCAAGAAGAAAGAGAAACTCGATCCAATAAGATTGCTTCTATTTCTGGAAGAGCAGTTGCTAGACCAACACTTAATTTGAGAAGCTACTCATGCTATAGAAGAGACTTGTACCTGCATAAGCTACCATTTATCATAATGGAAGGCTTCAGAACAATGCGACAATGAATTATTACCTTTAATTACTTCGTTTTTCTTTTGTATAGAGTATAAAATGCTAGATTATTAGCAAACCAAGTTTTGATTAGTTCAACGAAAACCATGAATAATACAACAGTGGGATGATAATACTTACATGTCATGAACTGTAACTTTATATCCAGCCGTTATCAGATTCTTCGCCATGTGGTACCCCATGTTTCCGAGTCCTATAAATCCAACTCTCTGCAAAGCATTCACAGGATATAAAAAAAGGAATCAACATAAATCCTAAAAGAGAAAAGTACCACTCTAAAAAATAAATGAAATGAAAACTGTTGAAGAACACAGAAGAAAATCGTTGTCTCAATTTACTTCATATTAGGCGGTAAGAATCATAAGATTATCCTTGGGTCGATTCGTAATGGATTGACTTGGCGGGTAATCTGGTATCAAAGTCGATCATAAATCCCCTTAGTTAGGTCGTGGATTCAATTCCCACATCCATCACTTGCTACATTAAATACACGTCTTTTCGTCGGTTCTGTTACCTCTTCTGCCAATGCATGCGACATGATATTACCTTATCTACATCATGCAATGTGAGTGAGGTGTTAAGATTATTCCCGGACCATTTTTCCTTCTGATTAGATGAATCTTTTGGATAACAGTTACTAATTAACATATCCTCCCCCCAAAAAAGTTACAAATTAGCAAATCAAAAGGCTAATACAAGATATATTAGAATCAAAGTGTGAGCTCCAGTAATAGTCCACAATTGCTCATCCACTAAGAACATTCGATATCTCATTGCAGTGTGATATCCAAGCAATTAACCCCAATGTACAGGTTTTCATTTTTTTTTTTTTTTTTGAAGTTTAACACAAAAATTTGAGCTTTGACCATTCAAAAAAAGTCTTTTTCCCGTAAAAAAAAAAAAAGGATCATAAAATCCCTAAATCGGGATTTTTACTCCAAAAGCTTCTGCAATAAGAATCTCATCAAATGGGGCCAAAAAATCACAAAAAAAAAGGGAAAAAAAAAATATAACCCACCTCTAATTGGGACGGAACAACATCAGAAGAGAATCCACGATTCAAATTGGGGCGAAGACGAATCCAATCGCAGCTCCTTAGAAATCTATGAACTCGAAACCCTCTACTCGCCATTTTCTCTCTCTCTCTCTCTCTCTCTCTCTCTCTCTCTCACGCGAAATGTATACAAGAGTCAATTATAAGTCACCATGGATAGCTCTTAATCTAAGGACTAAGGCTAATATACAAAAAACCCCCATACTTTACTCTTTTCTCAAAAACCACCTTCATGAAAGTTACGTCATCTTATTTACAACCGGTCTCGAACAAATTTAAAACATTTAAATAACTTATTCAATCCATAGCCATATGTATAATTTCACTGAAATTATTATTACTATGTCTTACATATATTTTATATTTGAATATCTATCAAAGCTTTAATTACTATATTTTTTTTTTGATAAAAGGTAGTACGTTATCTGCTTTATTCATTGAATATATAAACTAGGCTACATGAATCAAACAACAGACCTAGAAAAAAAAATGCAACAGAAAAAAAAAATAAAATAAAATAAAACTAATGATTCGATCGTATGAGAGGTTTTCAGGATTTCAAAAGCTGTTTAATTTTTTTTTTACAACCAAAACAGAGTCAAAAATGAATGTTTCAAAAAATCTGATCATCCCTTGTCTTTCATATCGTCAATCGAATCATTCAATTCAATTACTATAATTAATAAAAAATACAACGATGCTTCGTGTACTATTTCTATGTTGCGATTTCATTATTATATATTTTATATTTAAATATTTTAGTTTCTAAAGTTTTATATTTATGGTCATATTAAACCTAATAAAACTAAAAGCAATTTAAAAAATTTTGTATAAAATGAACCAAAATAAGCAAGGCCTTTTTATAGAAAAAAAAATATTTTATGAGAATAAGTACTATATTTTTTGATTTTTTTTTTTGCATTTAGCCGCCTCTTAAATTTATTTTTATAAATAACCTCACGAAATTTAGAATTGCAAAAATAGCCCTATTCCAGCCAGCAAGAGCTATGTAAGTGTCATGTCAGCAACTGTGGAGGGTTAAGTTGAACACGATGAATAATTTATTTATCATATTTAAACACGGTGAATCATTCACCATATTTGGGCGGGCTGAACAGTAGTTAATCCTGTAATGCAAAAAAATTCAAATAGCTCTGTAGTGTATTTTTGCTTAAACACGATGAATTATTCACCGTGTGTACCTGCTAGCCACTAATGTGGTGCTTGCGTGGTCGGGATAGGGCCAGTTTTGTAATTATAAATTTTGTCAAAAAAATTTATGAGGGGGACTAACATGCAAAAAAAAAAAGCCCTTTTTTGACTGCTATCTACTGACTACTGAGGACTACAATGTAAAAGATCTACAGAATTAGAGACTAAAATGTGAATGTTAGAAAGAAAGGGACTATTCACACATTTTACCCTTGTTGTAATAATTAGCGCGTGCCGTTAAAATGTTTATTTTTATTTTTATTTATATTTATATTTTTTCTGTTCCCTCTGAGCATTTTTTCCCTTCCTTGGAAACGAAGAGTTCGTTGGTGGTGAAGGCGCGTTGGAGGAGACGAAGCGAAGTGTGTTTGTGTGTGTGTGTGTGTGAGTATCTCATCAAAACCCTAATTTGAGGCCCAAGTTTCGATCTTTGATCTCGTGCGTCCTCGTGATCGCGTTTACGTCTCGTTTTACTGTTCTTTTGAGGGAATTTTTGGGGTATCTTCGCGTCTCTTTTGGTGTTATTTAGGCCTTGATCGCCGATGTAAGGGTTTTGATGCTTCGACCTTGTACCTTTAACATTCGGTCGTTTTTATTTTGTTCTTCATTTTGCTCGGAAAGGCGTATGAGTTAGGCTATATTGTTGGGTATTTGGTGCTTCTTTTTTTTTCCCTGTATAATTTGCTGTGATTATGGATCGTTCGCTTAAATGAGGTTTTTTTGTGGCTTAGGGTTTTGGAAGTTTTGTCCTTTTGATCACATTTTCCAGTGTTGACCATCGGGTGAGGCAAAAAGTAGTAGTTGATCATCTCATGGACTACCGCATTCCTACACTAATGTGATAATTTTAAGCCAATGTATGGAGTTTTCGAGAAATTTTTTACTTAAAAAAGTTAATTTGTAAGTGTAGTGGCCATTTGAAGAACCTTGAAGTGATTTGAATTGCTACGGAAAAAAAGAAAAAAAAGAAAAAAAAAAAGAAGTGGTTGCTTACTCTTGTATTTGCATTTTCGAAATCTTGCTTTGTTTTTCATTTATTTTCTTGCCTTTTTCCTTTCCAGGAAATTAGCGCAAATAGTTATGTAATTTATGTTGCATCAGTTGTATTTTACTAACTGAGATATTACTTAAAGGTGAATAGAGTGAAAAGGATACTTCAACTTATGGGAACTAAAGCACCTGAAACTGGGGTAAAGAAGCCAACATTTACTCCAAAGGCCCTAATTCATCAAAAATATGCTGGTAAAGCAAGCTACAGGATTGAGGAAGTGCAGGAGACTCTGGAAAATGGCTGCCCCGGATTGGCTATCGGGCAGCAATCTCGGATTCTGTACCGCTGTTTCTTGGATCTTCCGGAATTGTCCGTTGTTTCGGATACGTTTACGAGGAAGAAAGATGCGGAACAGTCGGCCGCACAGATTGCTGTGGAGAAGGTTTGGGTTTATTGCTTGGATTTTTGGTATTGGTATCTGTGCATGCTGCTTTATTTCTCTGAGTAGAGATGGGATTATTTGCAGGGTAAAAGTTAATAGGATTACTACCTATTTGATTAGAAAATGGGATAATGCAAAAACTATTTTAATGGATTAGAATTTCTTACTACACACTGTCTCAGTTTGTCTATGCAAAAACCTATGCAATGAAGGAAGACGTGACGTTGGACGCATTGCTTCGCCTTTATAATTTATTTGATTTTTCATTAAATCAGCTTCTTTCATAGTTGATGCATAAAGCCTCATGCCCTTTGCAATCATATCATCCATTTTTATGATCTTTGGCTTCAGGCATACCTGGTATATGAAGTAGCTTTTACTTTCTTATTCCCTATCATGATTATACCTTGTCTTTTTCTTCTTTTTTTTTGCCAGCTGGGCATTCAGTCCAATTCGAATTACTCCACACCGGAGGAAGCCTGGAATGAACTAGTTGCTCGCATCTCTGGCTTATTTACAGATGAGGTTGGTAATTTAGCATGAGTTTTCTTTCCTTCTATCTTTGTGCTCTGGACATGATATCAGAAGCTCCAATTGTTCTCACAAGTTTGGAAACAGCTAATTTGATTTGTTGTACGATTGATTACGAAACTGAACATCTTATCAGTAACATTCGTTTTAATATTTATATGTCGATAGTCTACACTTTTAGATAGCAAATTCTGGAAACATTTAATGTTTATTACTTCTTCCATTTCTAACACTTCCATGCTGCGGATGTTCATGTGGGAAGTTCCTCTTATCATCCCATCCTCTGGTTGTCCATTTCGGAGTGGCATTGAGAAGAGCGGGCAACCTTTATGGCACGATACCCATGACTGTTATTGCCGCATGTGATGTAAAAGTCAATAGTTTATGCAAAATCATCGATCCCAAGGCAGAATCAGATCCTCTTGTTGTCTTGTCACTAATCTCAAAGGCTGCCAAAGCTTCGGATTCTGTTTGCACTTTAGATGGCAAATTCTGGATAAGAAAAAAAGAGCTTTACTCTCCTAATGTCATTGAGTTAGTACTAAACAGATCTTCGAGCATTTCGGAGTGTTTACAGGTAGAAGCAGTATATATTCCTTGTGAAATGGAGGAGCAGGTTTCTACATTGAGTCTTCTTGTATCAGATACCAAATATTACATGGATGAAATTGCGGAGAAGCTCAATGTTAATGACTCTTCTCAGATCCTTGTCTCAAGGTATGGAAAAACAGAGTAATACTATTCCTCTCTCTCTCTCTCTCTCTCTCTCTCTCTCTCTCTCTCTCTCTCTCTCTCTCTTGGTATATCCAATTTGCATTTGGGGTAATTTTGAGGAAAAGAAAATTTTGTTACTTTTATTCACTATTTTAATTTTTGCATATTTTGACCAATTTATCTTTGTTGTAAGCTAAAAGTGCTGCAGGTGAAATTTTTCTGATGTGTTTATCGGTCAGAACAATTGCTAGGAGTATATTAGTCCACAAATAGGTTTCTCTCGTAAATTATTAGGAGCAATAAAAGTTGATCATGTTTGCAAAATTGGAAAAGATAGTGGTTATTTATGCAAAAGCCTTTTGTGTCCGCTATGCTTAATGGCCATTTTGAATTTGTTATGTACTTATACTCCAGGACAGTTGGCAAAGCCTCCTCAGACATGAAGTTATATTTTCCCATTCCAGAGGCTTACATTGACGTCAATATGGAACGGGTATTGAACAAACGAGCTTCCTACTTCTCAGGCCAGTCGATTTATGGGAATGCTATCTTTGCTAATATTGGTTACACACGGAAGTCTTCAGAGCTCTTTTGTGAGGATGTATCTCTGTGTTCCTATTACAGGTCTGTACTAACTTATTGATGCTTGTTTCGTTTGTGAGTTTTATTTTGCACACATACCCCGGCAAAATTATCTATTGCTTACATATCCTGTAAAGTCTAAACTTTCATGTCCAAGCTTCCTTCCCAATTTGATACAAGTGTATTTCTGCGGGGTCATGAAAATTCCAATTTTGTAAGGGTTGTATTGTCAAAAGATGATTTTGTGGGGTTATGTATATGACAGCCCCTATAATTTTTATCCAAGTTCATATGACCAAATTTTTAGTCCTCTAGGATGCTTCTTGGCAAGTTACCTGATGGCGCCTACAAGGTGTCTAGAGAGGCAATATTTGCAGCAGAACTTCCTACTTCATATACTTCGCGTTCTAACTGGAAGGGTCCTTCCCCAAGGGATCTACTCTGTGTATTTTGCCGCCAACAAAGGCTGTCCGAACCTATTTTCTCTGTTACAAATGTTGACTCCTATGAAGTTTCATCAGAATTATCGGGGAATTGCAAAGAAGTCCAGCATGCAAATGGAGGTATAGGTGGTATCGACAACAAAGATTCAGACAAGTCAATTTTACTTAAATGTGAAGTGAAAATGTTCTCAAGGAGACAGGAAACACTAGCCGAATTTTCTTTTGCTGATACTTACAGAAAGGAGTCTGACGCTATTCAGAACTCGGCACTAAAGGTTCTGAATTGGTTTGATAATTACCTCAAGCAACTAGACATGCCTATTGAAAAAATTTCCTCTTTTGGAAGTTCTGACAATATTAAAGTCTACCCACAAGTTTTTTCCCAGGAATTTGCAATGTATCTATTTGTCTATGGTGTGAAGCAGAACTATTTTCCGGGAAAATGCAGTTCATTAGGATCGTTTCCGAGGAACCTGTCAAATCCAAAGTTTGAAAATGGGATGATTCTGTTTAGTATTGACGGTCCCGATTCCGGTGTTTTTCCTTCTCCTGGATCATTAGCATGCATTAGTTATGCTACTGCTTTGGTAAAGAAGGAGATTAATCTGAAAGAAGTGCTCGAAAGTAATGATGAGTTTGAGTTTGAAGTAGGAACTGGTGCTGTTATTAGCCAAATTGAAGCTTGTGTAACTCAGTTGTCTATTAATCAAGCTGCAAATTTTGTCATAGAAGCACCTTCTAGGGAAATAATTCTGGCTGCAGCTGGTGAATCTGCTAATCGCCTTTCACAATTATCTTTAGGTAAGAATGCGCGATTGACCCTCTCCCTCACTCTCAATTTTTTATCATCGTTAACAGTAGAGTTCTTCCAAAAATATCTCATCTTTTTTTTTGCATTTTACAACTTTAGTTCACTCTCTCTTTTTCTGCAAATTTTGTTTAAGATCTTTTTGGATAAGTATTGCCTAGAGTTCCAATCTATGGCATTCTGTCCCTGGAAGGATATTTTGGTTTAAAATTGCAAAAAGAGATGAAATGGGTCAGAGTTGCAAAATTAAATAAGGTGTTGCATTTTTTTATGCAAAACGGCGTAACATTGCATTTAGCAATGCAGAATAATGCCACAAATTTTCTTGCAGACAATTGCTTCTTGGAGTTTTCGGTAAAGGTATTGCGAGTAACAGAGCCACTAGAAGACAGAATGGAGAAGGCTTTGTTTAGCCCACCTCTTTCAAAACAGCGGGTTGAATTCGCCGTTAGGCACATTAATGAGTCTCAAGCTACCACCTTGGTAATATTTGCTGGTTCAGGTTATTGTGAATATGCATTAATAGTTATCAAGGTTGATCTTAAATTTTCATATCTGTTGCATATATGCAGGTGGATTTTGGCTGTGGATCGGGCAGTCTTCTTGATTCATTATTGGAGCACACAACTTCTCTGGAAAAAATTGTAGGTGTTGATATTTCGCGTAAGAGTCTCACCCGTGCAGCAAAGGTAATGCACATAAAAATTTATCCGTTTGCACTTGCAAATGTTTTCATGCATTTTAGAATGAAGGTTACTCTCTTAACATATTGATTTGGGATTGAAGTTTAATAGTTTTGTACATTGTAGTCGGTATTGTTTTAATTTACCTTTATGACCCTTTTTTTTCTTCCCTCCTGTTGTGCAATTGTGCATTTGCTCTCATGCTAGAAACTGCAGCACTCTGCTCATTTATATTTATTCAAATTTTTTTTTTTTTAATTCTCAATACTTGATTATGCAGGTTCTTCATCAGAAACTATGCAAAACCTCTCTGAATCAGATAAAATCCGCTGAGCTTTATGATGGATCAATCACAGATTTTGATTCTCGCTTATGTGGATTTGATATTGGCACTTGTCTTGAGGTACTTAACAGGCTCCTCCCTTTTGAAACTTTAGAAGTTCAATATGTTTCTCTTGTGCAGACAGCAGTGCTTAGTTCACTTGAATATTTTCTTAAGGATCAGATATTAACTTCGAAATTGAAATTACCAATACTTCTCAGTCTTCTCCTTTTTCCTTCTACAGTAAATTTTCTTACATAGATTAAGTTGTGCATAGCAAATTTCGGGAAGATCACATAGCTTATGAGGAGTGAGATTATTGAGCCTAAGCTCATCCTCCAACAAAACCACCTCGTTGGTTACTATCATCCTCAAGTGTTTTTGCCCTGTCGATAAATTGAGTATATATAGGCCTATCGTACTTAATAATGGTGGCGGCAAAATGCAGGTGATTGAGCATATGGAAGAGGATCAAGCATGGTTATTCGGAGACATTGCTCTGAGTTCATTCTGCCCGAGAATTCTCATTGTCTCGACTCCCAACTACGAATATAATCCCATTCTTCAACGATCTTCGGTGCCCAATAAAGAAGAAGACTCAGAAGACAAATCAGGACCATGCAAATTCCGCAACAATGATCACAAGTTCGAGTGGACTAGAGCACAATTTGAGCATTGGGCTAACAAGCTCGCACTAAGGCATGATTACAGCGTGGAATTCAGTGGAGTCGGTGGGTTGGGAGATGTCGAGCCCGGATATGCTTCTCAAATTGCTGTGTTTAGAAGAAATATATTGAATCTGGCAGATGAAGAGTGTTCGAGCACTGAGAATTTGCATCACCCTTGTGAACTTTTATGGGAATGGAATGGTCAGCCGAACCTCTGACTCGAGTGCATTTGGATATTGATAATTCTAATTTGAGCATCACTAAGGTTACTACCTTTACCAGGGTAAGTGACAGAAGGATCTGCCTTTTTTGGGGTTTCCTTCTAACAATTTAGCGTAATACTTACTTTTGATCTGTTGTAGGATGAGCACATTCAATAGGTAATATAAAAATCTTGTTTCACCACTTGGCTGTTACACTCTTTATGTTTACTAATCTCCTGGATTTGTTGTAAAGCTGTTTTATTTCGACGACTTGAAGTAATCAGAATTTAGGAACTGCATTGTTCATTAACACTATCATCTTCTAAGCTGCACAATGTACTGCACACCATGTGATTTATAAACACTCCTATACCTTTTTATAGTTGCATTTCAAATAAGGAATTACCATACATGGCCAATCACATCTCATTCGCAACACAGCATTATTTCGCTTGTTATACATTGAAGTTCACCATAAAAATAGCAAATTTCATTCCAAACTTTCACTACTGTGATTTCAAAAACATCATATCCATAATGTATCTCATGTACATATCTACTGTATTTGTAACTTGTATAGCTTACATTAGAGACATTTAATCTCCTAGAGATCACACACATGTATAGCTTATATAGAGACATTTAGTCTCCCTGAGATCACACACACACATTCACTCTTCTCATCTCTGACATTTGACTGCTTCACAAAATCAATGCTAATGTATATCGTGCTTCTCACAAATCTAATTACAATTTAATTGCACGCCGTAATCATCGAATGTGCTCTTGTTTGCAGCTCAAATCTGCTACTTGAACATGCATGTTCTTTACTGTATTGTCTTCTTTGTAGCTTGTAGGATTTCACACTACAATAAGAAAGTACGAAACTGTTATTGGATTCAGAATATAATGATAGTATCACAAACAATTAAAATAAGTTTGTAGCATGACCAGAAAAATAACCTTTTTTTATTAGTTAAATAACAAATAAAGAAGAATTCGAGAAGAAACTAAAGTTCCAATAATGCAATTGATAAGGTTAATTTAAACATGTTACTTTCTCAGCTAAGCTATATAAATTTCAGCAGCCGCATAGTATTCTATTGCTGCAAATTTACGAATCAAATACAACAAATTGCTTCATATTGTTCTTTCTCATGAG
Source organism: Aechmea fasciata (assembly GCA_025177825.1). NCBI lineage: Eukaryota > Viridiplantae > Streptophyta > Magnoliopsida > Poales > Bromeliaceae > Aechmea > Aechmea fasciata. The sequence goes on along the minus strand of CM045943.1, from coordinate 4,698,398 downwards.
TTTAATGAGCATGCAATAATATATTAAAAAGACTACAAATTCATCTAAATTCACAAAAAAAAAAATTACCGGAAGGAAAAATTGAGGAACATTCATCTTCATCCATGCTGTAGAGCATCTGTTGATTCAATCTGCCTCCCCTCTTGCTGCCTATTATAATTGATATTTTCCGTTTCAGCATTATTTCCAGATTGTTGGGGCTGGCCGCCATAATTGTTTATCTGCTCCAGTCTCTGATTTCGTCTATATCTCCACCTCAAATACTCCACAAGCAAAGAATTTGTACTGATAGCAATTCCGAAACCCGTAAATGAGGAAAGTAATACTGCCAGAACAGCAGAGACCTTTAGCTGCAAATTTATGAAAATAGTAAACAACAAAAAGAGTAAGCAGTAAGCCAAAAAAACAGAACAAAGGAAAAAAAAAAAAAAAAAAAAAAGCACAAAACTTTGGTACTGTAACAACAATATGGATGTAGTTTCTTACCACATTATAGAAGATATGCGCGAAAAGGATTACCAGAGCAAACTGGAAAGTAGCATAAGCCCAGATGTAAGTCTTGCTCACTGCAAGAGGCATGATCACAATTTGCAAAAGTTTATGATTAGAAGTGGTTACATGTTGAATGATAAAATAAGAAAACACTTTCCTGCATTAGTACATGGAATTCATAACTTATTACATTTAGAAAATGATGAAATAAATATGAACACTAAAGTTTCCCAGCCTTAATTTTTGAAGATGTTTACATGTTTTGCATTCTTGATGATAAATGACGAAAGCCACCGGTCTCCAACTGAATTAGGAATTACATATCTATGATATGTCAATCTGATTCCAAGTACTCTTTGCAAGAAATATACTAAATGGATAAAAATGATGAAGATGACAATTGATTGGTTACCCATTGTGGCAGCTATCATGGATGAGAGAAGACCCAAAACACAAGAAAAAGGCAGGGAAATTGCGAGAGCACGCGACCCCATACTGGTAACCTGTTCCATCGACCAGTTAGCTAGAAGCACAATTTCATTTGGTAGATTTCACAGAATTAAAAGAAAAGGTAGCATGGGTGTCCTCAAATTGGCATTCAATCTTAAAAAACAACGAGCATTATGCAAAGAAGATGAGAATTACAAACCAAAAGTTGTTCCAAGAAGCAGAAATAGGCAAGCATGCTGACCATGACCAAAATTGGAACATCCTGCCAGACTCTGTCAGAATTTGCAGACAGACAACATTCAATATTTGCCACGCTAGCTGATAATGAATATAAAAAACATACTAGAGAGGGCTCCTGTTTAAAATATTATTTCTAGAAGAGGACATGCCTTAAATATGTCATATCAGCATAAATGGCAAACATGAAATCCATTCTCTAATCTAATCAGTCAATCTAATGATGATGAAGAAACAGTTTCGCAACAGAGCTCAAGGAAACAATTCTCTATGCCATTTAGCAAACTAAGAAAATTTGCAGAATACTCAAGTCTAATATGTCAACAGAAAGCCACCTTCTAACGTTGTCAGGTCAACTATTTCCTTTTTCTTTCAATACAGAATGCATAGTCTGGCTAGTTGTTACAGGTTAATCGTGCATAGTATCCCTGACAATGGTCAAATAATTTTTTAATATTTATCTTCTCTCTCCAAGTCGGCATTTACCTGTATTGTGCAGCTTCCCTTTGCTGCACAGCATTTGGCGGCCGCCTACTGGGAGGATTTTGTATCCTCAGTAATGTTACGGGTAAGTTACGAACATCTTGCTTACATACATCACATGTCTTGTTCCCTTTAATACTAAACCACTTGATTGCACATTCTTGGTGCGCAAGAGCGAGCTCTCCTTTGCAACTACATTCCATTTTAAGAGTTTCACCGCCTTCCGCTAGCTCAACCAAACAAATCCTGCAAACCGCCTCTTCTTCTGGAATATCTTCACCGTCATCTTCTGTCTGTGCTGTAATAGTAAATTCAATAAAGTATGAGGGTTTTTACCTTTTTTCCCTTCAATTCTGCGAGACTATCAATTGCGCATAGTGTTGATCGACTGGATATATAGGACAAATTCACTTTAAGGACCTATTTGGCTTGGCTGGAGCTTTTGCAGAAGCTGTTAGAGTAGAGCTGTTCAAAGAACTAAGAAATAGTAGCCTTTTCCAGAGGAGTTCAAAGAACTTAGAACTAGTAGACTTTTCCATTTCTATGGCTTCTTTTGGGGCCAGGAGCTCATTTCAGATTCCCCCACAGAAAAGAAAAAAAAAACCTAGAATATTTTTTAGCCAATGCGTCGCTTTTATAGGTTTCTATTTTCTGGATTGGAGAAGCTGTTCCAAGGGTCAAGCCAAACAGGAACTAAATGGCAAAAGGCCATAAAGCTAATAACATAAAGCAGAATTAAATTAAGAACAAATACAAGTAAAGAAACAATGTTGAATTTCTCAAGGCTTCTATCGTGTTCTTTGAGTTAAAACCTAATGTTTAGAATGTGTTGGCTTGTATTTTATGGAACATTTTAGAATATAAAGCCACATAGCATTTAGCAAAGGAAGTACCATCAACTATCTCTGTAGCATCACTGTCAGTAGCATTGTCAACAGCAACAGGACGAGGTGTTGCTGGTATTACACGAATCAGACCTAATGAATCCATCCTCCGTAAACTCCTGCCTTTGGCATTTCCTGGTACTGACAATGAGCGCCTGATTTGTGTTTGGATTTCTTTCTTCTGTTAAAGTATCATAAACCCAAATTAGGATGAATCAAATGTACGAAATTAACAAAGCTTCCTTACCACCATTCTTGAATGATATTAAAGGTATGCAAGAGATAATTGTGATGAGCTTTTTGACATGCAATACAGACCAAGTATAAGCAATAAGCAAAAGCGAGCAGCGTCTGTATAAACCTCTAGTTTAAAAAATTTATGAGGAACAAATTATCCAGAATTTATCAAACTAAAACTACAAAAGGTTTGTGTGGAAATGGTACAAAATTCAATTAACAGAGGAATATGTGTTCATTTTAGTTTTCCATCATAACCAAAGTTCTTTCAATACCATATTTCACCATCACACATTTTCTTTATTTTCTCCCATTCAATGTCAAATTAGGACATACAAGACTTTGAAATGATCTGTTAAATATCTTGAATGAAAAAGACTTTTTAACGGGAGTAAGGGTAGTCAAGTATATTGTTGTACAGAAAGAAATTGCATATCGAAGCATTACAGTCAAAATAGAAAATAATTTCTCAAGAATAAGAACTGAGAACTTACATCCATAGTATTAGGCAGGTCAACTGCATGCCTTCCCTGAGAAGAAGCAGGACCTGAATTCGCAACTGGAGTGACCGGTAAGGAGTGTGCTGTCTTCGCTGACACAGAGTTGAAAACCTTGGTGAAGGAAAACGACCTTGATGTCGAGGGCTTTTCCTGCTGCCCTTCCGAGAGGGGAGTCCCCGGAATCAGGAGGATTGTTCTATCGCCTTCCAGGCTCGAACTCTTTGCCCTAATACTCCGTTGTGGAAATAGATTTCTGATAGAGGACTTCGTTCTCGCTGAACTAGGCCTTGGGGGAAGCCCTGCTCTTGTCGAGCTAGGGCTGGGGTTTATGGTTATTCGCGTTGAAGAAGGTATTGGGTTCTCAATTGTTCGAGCTGGTATTTGTATAGAGGAAAGATGCGGCCGTCGCGAATGATGCGTGCGGGGATTACTTTCCCTTCCAGTATTCTCATTTTGATCTGATAACTGCAAAGCCAACCATTTAGTAATCAATCACAGTTAATTCTCCTAGAATAGCTGAATCAATAAATCAATGAAATGGGAGTTTAAGTTGACTTGTTTAAGGAAAAAAATAAAAAAAGAACCACTGTAGAATCCTACATGTCCCTCTTCCATCTTTCTGTATCAGTAGAACGAATCAAAATCACACCTTTTAGTGACATTATGAATAATTCGGAATTCCGAATCAATGCCGATGAGACATTCAATTAACAGTTCTAATATGTCAAAGCATGGTAATTGGAAAACCTAACACAACGCACTGTATAGCGCAATCAAAGTGATCAGCTCATCAACAACACCAAATTCATTCATCTCGCAGCCTCTTCGAACACCAAAACAATCAAACTACATGAAATAACCATAAAAACCACATCTAAGAGAAAAAGAACGACTAAAAGGAGAGACTTTTCAGCACTAAAATCCGGATCGTACAAGCGCAACCACCAGTAAATACACAAAAAAGTTACCATTTCTCTTCATCTTATAACCATCTAGGTACCAGATTCGATACCTTTGCCCAAAATTTCTCACGAATTTCGTACGAAACCAATACGAGAGTCCAAATTCCTCTGAAAAATCCCCAAAAAAGAACAAAAATTAGAAAAATTGCACAGGAACCGACGATTACCTCCCGATCTCGAGATTCCAGCTCCGGGTTACCCTCCGGCTCCGAAGGAGGCCCGGGATTCTCCATTTACAACCTCCTGTAACAAAATTAAGCTCCTCTTAATCGAAATTGATCGATAGTTTCGATTAATTTTAATCCGGAGAAACCCTAGATCGTAGAGAGAGAGAGAGATCGTCGGCTTCGAAGAAGCCGGGGAGATGCTTTGAGGTTCGGGCAAAGAGAGAGAGAGAGAGAGTGTGTATGTAAGCTCAAAAGTTCGGACGTGAAAATCGAATTAAAGCGGATTTAATTTAAATTTTTTATTTTAAAAAAAGCATGTTTACTCGGAGTTGGTGCGTGTCATAATTATTAGAAGGATTATTATTCTTAATAAAGAGATAATTATTAATTAGAAAGATTAATTTAAGATTAATCCCCTATCTTAATAATCCAATAAACTGATTCCATTTTCGGGCGCGATCGAAATTACCAAAATACCCCTGTCAGACAAAGTTTGCTTAAATGAGATTTTTTTCTATTTTGGTTCTAGTCAAATTAGCAAAAGAGTATGACACATTGTTGCATCAATGATTAATATTTTAAATAAATTGGGGAAAAAAAAAATCTATAATTATATTATTTAAATACATTTTATTAAATATTTATGATAGTTGTTGTTCACGAAACATATTATATTTTTGACCTGACAAATCAAATAAACTTATAAAATTGAAAGACGGCGTTAAATTAGAAAAAAACAATCGAAATAAATTAAGCTAGATATATATAAATATATTTAAGATAATATTTTAAGATAATATATATATATATATATATATATATATAACTGACTATCTTATTAATAAGCGATCATTGCTTCTAACTTTTTGGCCGTTGGATTGAGAGATGTGCGGTTAGGATGATGTGATCACTAGGATTAAGTGGGTGGTTGGTTGAATAGTATGATCTAACGGGTGAAAATCATCAAAGGGGTGGATCTAACGGTGAAAACTTGGTAAGACCGAAAATATCGCTATTGATAAATATATATATATATATATATATATATATATATATATATATATCCTATTTACTTATACTTTCAAATGTGTGTAAATACATTTCAAATGTGTCAGTGGTTATCCCCCCCCCCCCCCCCCCCCCCCTCCCCCTGAATAGAGTAATTTTTCCCCCCCCCCCTGAATATAGTATATATATATATATATATATATATATATATATATATATATATATATATATATATATATATATATATATATATATATATATATCCTATTTACTTATACTTTCAAATGTGTGTAAATACTTTCAAATGTGTCGGTGGTTATTCCCCCCTGAATACAGAGGTTTTGAATTTTAGAGTAATAAATTGGAAAGTTTATGTATATTTGAAAGATAAATATATTTGAGAGGTATATAAACAAATTATTATTTTTATTATTTGTGTAAAAACTTTAAATACTACTATTATGATTTCATTCTTTATCACTTTAGTATCCTATAGTGTTATTATTTTTTTTCTCAGCATCTTGGTTAGCTCTTCGCTAAATTATATAAAAAAATTTTAGATATTTCATCTGTGGTTTATCGAATACTTATTTTAGTATTCTGTAGTTTATCGAGTTTTTACTTTAGCACTTCATGAATTTAACTTTGTCATTGATTTAACAAAAAAAAATTAACGAAATGAATAACAGGAAAAAACAAATAAAATCACATGATTTAAAAAGTGATACGTTTTAAATTACAGAACACTCAAGAAAAAAAAAAAAAAAAAAAAAACATTGGGCCATTATTATTATTAATTAATTATTGTTTTATTTTGCTAATACGCGAAGGGCATTTTGGGAAAATAAGTACAGGCATGGAACATGCTCTGAGCATTATTAGCTGGCGCGCGTGTAGTCGACGGCACGAGTGGGCCCCAGACCATGAGAACCATAATGACCAAATTGCCCTCCCTTGCGTCCACCTTATTCTTCTCACTTGTTTATTCCTCGACATGTAATTTATGTTGAATGTTGTGGCTAGTTTCGTAATTCGAGCCATGGGTTAAATCCACACGCGTTGAACTCTTTTCGTACAAAATTTTGTCTCTTACGGCCTCCGAAACACGTGGCATTATTTAATTCGTCTCCCTAATAACATTGGTATTTTCCAAGCAACTAGATTTTCGAATTTGGACACAGGAATATTAATTATTAAATTTTTAAACTTAGACTTAGTTTTATATTAAGATTCATTTTACAATAAAAATATTCAAAGATATGTTTTTATATGTTTCGATGGAATCGCAGAAAATATATTATATAACCTACTCATTACTATATACAGAACGTAATATTATACACCAAAATAAATATAATATTTTCACCGTACTTTTTTACAGTACATAACATAATTTTTCAGCAATTTCAAATAAAATTTTGATCTTATTTCTAAAATATAATAAAATATTTGAATATAGTCTAAAAAAATATTTCAGAAAGAAAAAATATCCCCCCTTTCTTTTTAAAAAATGATAATATACTAAAATATAAAATAACTCGACTTCAAAATCAAAATTTCCGATATCAACGTTATAAGTCCTTTGCCACTTGTAATAGTCTTTTCAAGAAATGATAATATACTAAAATATAAAATAACTCAACTTCAAAATCGAAATTTCGGATACCAACCATATAAGTCCTTTGCCACTCGTAACAAAGACAATCGGTATATTTTTGAGTCTGATTAAAATATAAATTTTACTGATTGTTGATGTGATTGTTGATGTGCTGATAAATTTATATAATGTTTTTAAGCTGAGTGTATGAATTAATCAAATATTTTATCATATAGCAATACTATGTTATGATTTAAGTATGTTTTAAAGTAGATATTTTAAACTTCAAAAAGTTAAAATTTTTCCTTGAACTAGAAATATTTAAATTTTACTATCCAATTTAGAGTATTAGCGACTGTTTTTGATAGAATATTTTCATCAAATACAATTATTCTAACGGACGGCGGTGATGAAGCGGCACCCCATGGCATATTCGCATGTGCCACGCACGAGTGTATAATCGGCTAAAACAGGTAGAAGTCGGCAAGATCAGTCAGTTCGGCGCCGAGTTCTTGTACGAACGTTGGTTCAGAATGGAGTCGGCTTTGAAGACAAGGTCGGCGCCGTTTTCAACTAAACCCCATCACCTCAAACGCATGCGCGCCTCTTTTCCCTCTCCTAACGGCTACTTTATAATACGCCTCTGTATTTTTTTATTTTTTATTTTTCGGGTTCAAATATCTCTCTCTCTCCCCTCCTCCTAAAGCTGGTTTTCCGGCGAAATCAAGCGGATTCCCGATCGGGAAGTGGTTTTCAGGAAGGTGGTTTTCCGGCGAGGAAGGAGAATTAGGGTTTTGAAGGAGCTCGATCCCCCTCCATTCCCAAATTGGCTTCTTGGAGAAAAGGTGTCTCCTTTTTCCCCCAGTTTTTCCTCATTTAGAGAATGACGAGCCACAAGAAGTCGGTGGCGGTGTCGCCGACGAGCCCCCACACGCCCGCAAACGCAGCAGGGATCGGCGGCGGCGACGGCGACGGCTCGGGAGACGGCACACCGTCGTGCCACGCGCAGCACCACTATTTGCCGGCCGGGGATTCGCCGTATGTGAGGGCGAAGCATGCCCAGGTGAGCTGCGCCGCACCTTGTTCTTGTTTTCAACCCTGTTTTTCCTGTTCAATTTGGTACTAATTATAGCTGGTTCAATAGATTGTAGTTTACTAATATCAATTTGATAGGAAACAGCTCAAGAAATAATCTTAACACTTCCGCTGACACGAGCCCACGGCCTCCGAGTTTCTTTCTTTAAGAGTTTACGATTTGTTCTGATACCATGTTAACCAAAAGATCGACAGAGTTTCTTTCTTTAAGAGTTTACGATTTGTTCTGATACCATGTTAACCAAAAGAGCGACATAACAGGAAAAGGCCCCAAGAGATAACCTTAACATGTTCGATGAAATTATTGGGGTTTTCTTACTGCTGTTCTTTAGCTGCTCATTCCTTATTTTCATTTCCTTCTTCAATCACATACTCTCTTTGTTTCAATTAAAATGTCTTCTCAGTATGTTTCCAAATTTGACAAGTTTAAGCCTTTTTCAAGATCAGAAAGTGGCTTTTTTTTCTTAAGGTGGAATTTGTTGCCATTAATTTGTTCTGCATTATCTTTTTTACTCGACAGTTAGTCGAGAAGGATCTAAACAAGGCAGTTCCTCTGTTCTGGGCCGCTATAAACTGCGGCGACCGCGTCGACAGTGCTTTGAAAGACATGGCTTCTGTTATGAAGCAAGCGAATCGAGCCGACGAAGCTATTGAGGCGATAAAGTCTTTTCGCAATCGGTGCTCTTTTCAATCCCAGGAGGCGCTCGATAACGTCCTCCTAGACCTCTACAAGGTAAAATCACGGTGCATTCGCATCTCAGTGCATTGTTTCACCTCGCTTCTAGAACCGCTTCTTTACTCCGAGATGCAGTAGTAGTTAAGTGTTCGACAAGGAAATTAAAAACCTGATCTTTTGCATAAGTTCTGCGCATGAAAATCAGAATCTCTGCAACACAACCATAATCTTCTCAGATGAAATTCTTGGCGTTTGAGAACAGAAATGCGGTAGGATGCATGAAGAAATCGAGCTGCTGAACGCAAAGTTGCAACAAATTGACGAAGGGCAAGCTTTCGGAGGGAGGGTGAAGAAGTTAGCGAGATGTCAAGGAAAAAGGATACATATCTCCCTCAACAAAGAAAAATCAAGGTAACTAGAACTTTAGGCCTCTTTTTGTTTTTTTTTGCGACGGTAGATCGTGTTCTCGATTTCTAGATTGAGACCCATTTAATTGATGTTCTTGCTTTTGATCTTGCTCAGACTGCTGGGGAATCTTGCTTGGGCTCACATGCAGTTAGAGAATTATGTGGAGGCGGAGCCACTTTACCGGTATCACTTTGCACATGCATGGATTTAGTACTAAAGCGCGAAACATTGCATCGAGTTATGAATCATATCAAATCTCAATTGTTTGGCTAACTAGTTCTTAATTTACCACCGAGTGCAGGAAAGCTCTGGCGATCGAACCCGATTACAACAAGCAGTGCAATTTAGCTATATGCTTGATGAATCTAGGAAGGCTCGCAGAAGCCAAATCCATTCTCGCAGACGTGGAAAAGCTGTCATCAAGCGACAGCACTGAATCCTACCTTAAGTCCTTCGAGCGGGCTAATGAAATTCTCAAGGAACTCGAATCAGAAGCAGTTCCACTTTCAAAGTCAGAAGAAATAAAGCTGGAACCACAAAGCACTCCCATGTCAAACCATATTAGGAATGTGGGTTGCTCAAATTTCAATGCTGAATGTGGACTGAAATATGAAGGTTTCAGCGAGGAGAAATCGAGCTGTTCTGAGCTATCTACTGAATATTCCTCAACTTTGAAATTTCCGAGCCGGATATCCAATTCTTCTTGCAAAAAAGGGTTGCGTAAGTGTGCCACTTCACAACGCGAGAATAGAGAGAGGATATGGGTTCACAATCCTTACAGGAAAGGAGAATCATATGGTACATGTAAGAAAAAATTGATGTATTATGCTCAGGAAGATTTCCATTCTCCTGTTTCTATCCACGGAAACCAACGGGCACACTCTCGAGAATCGTCGACAGTTTCAAGACCTCATGCTAACGGGCGAAGTTCTGGATCCTCGAGGAACAATCGGTGTATGAAATTTGAGAAACCAATGGAATCTTCAGTCACAGATAATAGTGCGACGGCCAATGTATCGGTACAAGCTCTGACTCCTGAAAATAATACAGCTGTAGCAAATGCGAGATTTGATCTGTGGTTGAAGAACTCGACAGAATTGAGTACCACAAAGGCGCAAGCTGGTGAACGGGACGCTGTTTCTGAGACAGATAAGAAAGAACAACCTCAATGTTTAAGTCGTGCATCGCAACCTCCAAATTCACAGGCTGGTAATAGAACACTGTTTGCATATATGGATGAGAGTTGTACGCCGCAAGAAGTAGATGTCTTGAGAAACATTGGCCTTACTTTGGAGAACAAAACCATGGAAAGTTCAAATATCGATTGGTCTTGCGATTCTAATATTGGTAAAACAACGCAGGGCGATATAGTGGAGGAAGAAAATGTAGCCCGTGAAGACGCATTCTATGATGCAGCAGCCGATCAGCAAAGAGAAAGCTCTAGAGATTTGATGGAGAAGTTTAAAACAGCTACAGTTTCAGATGGCAAAAGAAGAACTTGGGCTGATATGGTGGAAGAAGAGGAGGAAGAAGAATTCTTCGCTAATGAGAATTTGGAGAATGGTGAAGCATTCAATCGCAAAGACTTGTTGCATCCATACTCGAAGAAGAATGAATCTGAATCTTTTCAAGATGAGAACTTGGGTTCTAATATCATAAAATCAACCGATAATTGGACTAAAAAGAAGCCACAGAGTTATACTGAGAGTGTTCGCCGGAAGCCAAGTAAACTTGATATGAATGAAGGATCTGAGATTGCGCTAAGATCGCCCACAAGGGGTCGTCGATCTCTCTCGTTCCATGAACACTCGATCTTTGATGTCTCACGTGATTGCTTATCGCCAATTGGAGACGAAGATACTTTCGGTGGTTCTGATTATACGGCAGAAATGAACAGCTGGTTTAAAGGTGGATTTGGTTTGAAGAGCAAGAGGAGGACACGAAATAGGCTTCGCGTTTTCCATGAAATTACACATGATATTAATACAAAAGGCTAAGAAAAGGTTTACTCATCAGCAAAATTTCATCCAGATTGATTGATTGATTTTGTGTGTGTGTGTGTGTGTGTGTGTGTGTGTTTCCCTTTTTTTTTGTGTACACTTTGATTCATGTATTTGACTTGCAAAATACAAGAGAGCTCCATGTTGCTGGCACATGATAAAGAATAGTGAGAGAGATGAATCTTTTGTGAAATTGATTCCTGTGATGATAAACAAACAAGGATTGTGAGTTTAAGTTTCTCCTATTTGTCTACTCATTGATTCAATTTTGAGCATGTAAAAACAAACAAGGAATTTGGAAACTTAGATTTGTTGTCATTGTGAAAGTGTGATTTATTAGATCATGTGATCTCAGCCCTATATTTCCTGATATGTCTATATTCAAGAACAAGCACTCTGATACTATATTTGCAATTTACAATGGCAACATTAAGCCTCGCATACTTAACAACTTCACCAATATAAAGTCAAAAGCTAAGCGGCTAAATTGAGCTTTCTGACTTCAGAATACATAAAAGCTCTAATTTAAAACTTCTACTGCAGTAAAATTTTTATTGAACCTGCAATTGTTTCTTCAGACAATAGTGATAAAATAATAACACTTTTACAGAACCTCTAGTCCCACGAAAACAAATCCTAAACAATGAACAACGGGTTTAGGAAGGAGAATTTAGTGACATATTTCACCGACAAATTAATCTCATTTAATGGATGGGTAGTGGGTTAAACTCCTTTTCTTGGGAGGCTATGCTTTGAATTTAATAAACCATATACTTTTTTTAAACCAATAAACAAAACAAACAAAACAAACCAAACCAAAACAAAAGACAAAGAATCTAAACAAGTCAAAGTCATTACTGTATTGTCTTCTTAACAGAAATTCCAAACACGTTTTTTCTGCGACTGTCAGACGCTCTCTTGCTGGTGTAAGAAGGATGGCATCAGCCAGCTTACCTACTGCCACACATCATGCCATCTGTGTGAAATGACTATATTACCCTTCTCTCACTCCTGTACAAGAAATTATCCTATTTAATTAATAGAGTGGAAATTCTATAAAAAAAGCTCTTTTTAGAAGCCATTAAACAAAAATTTATTTTACAATTGGTTATCTAAAATTATTTTATATAAAAATAGCGCATTACCCCGCCATAGCGCCCCGTATCGGCGCCATGTGGGAGGGCTTGAGCAAATATTTGTATTAGGACAGTGAACCATTAAGGTGTGTCTGTGTCAGTGTTGTATTGGACAGATGAACTGATAAAATTATCGATCCTGTCTGACTAATATTTTGAGATTCGATTTGAATTAAGGAGTGTTGTGGGTGCTAACTTGTATTGAACCGCGGTGAACGATCCTGATGTCTAAGCGCAAATGAATAGTTCATAGTGTTCAGCTTAAACACACGGCGCTACTGCCGGTATTGCCCAATAAATTAGCGCTTGTGTCTAATGAGAAATTAGAGACAATTTTACAAATAAATTTTACACAGGATCAATTATAAAATAAATTTTTATCAGGAGACTATTTGCAAAAAAAGCCCTTAAAAGAATATAAGTCGACATATAATCTCTGTTTTGCGCCTTGAATTACACATTATTCAGATACATGGGACATGATTCAAAATACTCTGCGCGATTTTTACATGACTTATTTTCTAATAAAATTTTTATCTATTTTCTAGCCATGTGCATCTGTGCAAGGTCAATTATGTCCTTCAACATACAATAGAGAGAGTTGTTGATTGACCTGGGCATTTTTTTGAAGTCCTTAAAGAAATTTCCAAGCTACAATTATAGGGTTGGTGCCACTTTTGGGGGTGTTTTTGGCTTTCTCTGAAAGTACCCTATAAAATAGTTGTATTTTCTATTTGTTTGATTCAAATGTAAAAACAGTTTTTCTATTTTTTTTTTTTGCATATTTCATGGAAAAGTAGATTTTCGTTTTTCCAATTTGTTGACTATGAGAAAAGGATGTTGTCCAAAGTAAACTCTCTATTCCCAGAAAATAGTTTCCTTGCTGTAACCAATTCAGTGTTGAGCCATATAAATAGGTTAGAAGAGTAGGAACACAAACAAGCAAAGTATAGTTTCAACTCCCATTTAGTAGTATATATATAGCAACAAATTTGTCAGATATCTCATGGTCAGCAACATAGACTCAACCTCCTAAGAGAGAGAGAGAGAGAGAGAGAGAGAGAGAGAGAGAGAGAGAGAGAGAGATGGAGGTTTAATTGAAGGACAGATAAAGATGGTGAGAACTTCTTCCATGAGGTTCCCCCCATTAATAATTGAAGAAAAGATAAACATGGTGAGAACTTCTTAGAACCCTCTATCTATAATCCTTTTTCCTTCATCAGGAAATGTTTAGTGCTCCCTTAATTTATTGAAATATAAATGTGTCTTATCAGTCCCTGATGTTTGTTACTTTACCTTCTTCATAAAGTGAGCAATTGATTTTAGAACAGTTACACAAGATTGAAAGAATCATGAGCAAACACTCATAATATCCTATTGTCTCAGGGTTAAGACTTAAAATGCATTACTACTTAGTTACCCAAAAGGAGAAAAAGAGAGAATTTCACCAATAATATCTTTTCCATCATCAGCTAATGATATCAAGTATGAGATTTCATCTGCTTCTTAAGGTATAGAGCAAAAGTAACACAGAATAAGAAAGACTACAAGAACTTGCACATGAGACCAAACAACAACTAGTTGAGAACTAAAATGCACCAATTATCACCAAAAGAAACAAAAGAAATTGTGGCTCATTTATTCCACACAGATGACTTAGTTGTTCCCTGCTACACTGACTCTTTTAATATTTCATTTTCTTTTAATCAATTTTAATAGGTTTGAGGAAGGGAAAAAGAAGATGGAAAAGAAGGAGAGAAATGAAGGCGAATCGAGCACGACGGCACCGGAATTTGAAGAATTCTTCGAATTGGTCGACAGAGAAGCGTTTCGTTTTCAATTAATGGACCAGAGGAGAAATATGAATTCACAGAACAAATTAGCAAATAATATCGTCGCATGGCAGCCGAAATTCGAGATCGAAGACTTCAAAATCCCAAATCTTGATCAAACAAAAGTTCATGTTAAAGTTATCGATGGAGAAAAAAGCGAAATGAAGGAACCAAAAGATCAAAAGTCGACGAGAGGTACGAAAAGGGAAAGAGGAACTACTCCTCCACTAGATGTTAATAAAAAGGAGAAACAAAAGATGACTAGTAGCAGAGAAATGATGCTAGATCTTAACAGAAGTAATGAGTCCAATAATAAGAGATAGTTAGCCATTCATTTAAGATCCAGATGATAAGATTGTAGTATATGCAAAATTGGCTTTAAATGAAGCTACACCATGAGTATGAGAAGAGATCCGAACACTCTTGTACTGTTTATAGATCAGGGAAGGATTATAAGGTGTAATCTTTGTCTAAAGAATTATGTCTGTGCGTTGTAAAGGTTTGTTACGTTGTCTAAAGAATTATGTCTGTGCGTTGTAAAGGTTTGTTACATCTTTTACTCCCTGAATATTATGTTTTGAATTTATGTTGTTGATTAACACCTGTTCCGAAGGAAATGAATGTGGATTGATTCTTTCCTTCCATACCAAGTTCGTAGCAAAACCTACGAACCCATTTTCACAGTAGATGTCTTTAATGCTTATTTTGTTGTTCTTAAAGTAGAGAAGCTGATCCAAAAGTTGCTCAACCCACATAAAAGCACAGGTTTCGGCCCTAATGGTATCATAGATGCTGAAATTAAATAGAAAGAAAAAAAATAGCAAGTCCTATAGGCTATAAAAACTCGTTTAAGATAATCACTTCCTCGCAAGAGGTCTCTCTTCCATGGATACATGAGAAGATAAGATACATGGTCGGAAATTCCAAACATTCATAGAATAGGAACTGTTGGATCTATGTGTAGTCTAATTCGCATGGCGACATCTCGATAGAAATAATTGCACAAACAATTGTTAAAAAGAGTTCAATCATTGAACTCACTCATAAAGACAATCAAAGAAGAGCCAAGGGAAAATGTCACAAGATGTAGTGTAAATGCAACAAGTGGTACTATGGCAGAGCATTCTTATACAAAGATAAAAGGAGACAGAGAGAAACTTCTATTACCTCGTTCCATTTGGAACTATGGAATTATAGTGCTCACCGAGACCATAAGCATGTCTATGATATGATAGCAAAATGCTCGGATTTTCATCAGATTTGTATTCTTTCCCCATCTCAACTTCAGGGAAAGAACCTGAGAATATTAAAAAGTGCTTCTTCAGGCAGTGGGTGAGAGCCCCGAGTTCAAGCTGCCCTCCCCAAGAAGCTGTTTTCTCAACCTCTTCACAATACTTCTCAAATCCCTCCAATGGCGTGCAATCCGAATCAAGTTCAATCTTACTCTCTGATAAGAAAAAGGGCAAAAAGTCCGATGCATGCTCTCTCATATACTTGGCCGCCATCACTCGGAGCTCCTGATAGCTGTACGGGGAAGCACTTTTGGAATGGAAGGAAAGCTGGTCCTCAACCGCTCGGTAGAGGCAGTGGCCATCCGGCTTGATCTCGTTGATGGTAAGCCCTAATGGCTTAAGCTCTTCTTCAAGCTTCTCATTCTCGATCATTCGATCACTTACAATAGTATTTTGCTCTTCTTGGATTCTTTGTTCTCTAGCTGCTTCCTCTTGGGCTCTTTTCCCACGCCGCCTTGCTCCCTTGCTAGGTTTTGGAGGTTCATTTTTACTATTAGTAGAAACACCGGCTATGGCTTTGACTAGACTTTCAAGGTTGTCTCTTTCTGAGTTGTTAGAGCTTTTGTAGCCGAAAGACGAAAGCTCTTCCGAGTGTTTTGCTTCAAGTTGAGATGTGAGTCGAGATATCTCATCTTCCACCTGCTTCTTTTTGGCTTTCTGTTCAGCTTTGCTGCCTTTGGCAGCCGCTTTTTTAAGGCTGATTTCTTTGTTTTGGAGTTCAATTATCTCTTTCCTGTGCGACCAAGTGAAGAACATCAGTTCAAAGGATTTGACATAGCGCAAAAAGAAGCGAAATAGGTGGAAAAATAATGTGGCTACAGAACATAGGTTTAAAACTTACACACTTCAAAACTCCTCATAACCAATGTGCTCAAACTTTTCCATATGATGGATTGTGGGATTACATTAAACTGCCAATAAACTACAACGCCGCTCAGTGCTAACTAAAATACCCATATTTTCACTTCTATCACAAGCACAAATTATAGATGAAAAGCAGAAAAGGGACCATAAGCCTCATCTGCATTACTATTTGTAATCTGTGGTTTCAAATACCAAAAACTTTTCCTGTTTCCGCTGCATTAAATTGCCGTGCCAGCACGACGCATATCTAATGAATACAAGACAAGGTGTTGAGCATTTCCAAACTTCAAAAATTTTACCCCTTTCAGTTTGATTGATGGCCGATTCAAACGAGTAATCAACATAGACTAAACACTCCAAAATATTTGATTTTCACAAGAATCTGAAGAGCAAACGTCGCATCGAGAAAGAAAAGGACTTCGGTTTCTGATCTGAAATTCCTCTCCAACTAACTAGCACATCGAAGCGAACTTGCTTACAAATCAAAGAATTCAAGCAAATTCAACTTGCATTGAACTGAGTTTTTTAACTCGATTCCGATTTGTTAGAATATGATCCCTTTTTAGATTCTATAATTCTATAGGAAGTTACTGCTCAGCAAATTTGGCTTGAATTCATCAAATTTGACACAAATTGAAGCCCAAACAAACAAAGATTACTAAATTTACACCACCCACTTGATTACTTTGGAGCAAACACTGAGCAAAAACAATACTACCCACTAGAACGAGCAAATGGGTCTTCAAAATATACCAAATTTACTCCCAGAAACCAAATAAAAGAAACTAAAAAAGACCAAATCGAACACAAAAACAAAGGGAAAAAGACACAAACTTTGATGCTAATAAAATAGCTCGTAAACAAATACCTGTGCCTCGAGAGCACCTCTTCGAGAGATTGTTGCTGCTTCTGCTCCTCCGCCGCGTTCCCCCGAAGCTCTTCGGGAGTAGAAGCGCTCCCCCCTCCTTCCCCGATCGTCTCCATTACGAGTATGGGGGGTAAAGAGAGAGAGAGAGAGAGAGAGAGCACTCAACAAGGCAACGACACAGAGGGTAACCCTAAAAAAAAAGAAAAAGGAAAAAAAAAGATAGAGTTTTTAGTACAGTAATAGGCCGAGCCCATATTAATTTATGCTGTTTCCTAATTTGAAGCCCACTCCACTTGTTCGTATTGTTTCCAGAAAAATACAAAATGCCAAGAAAAATTTGGTACATACGATTAGGGATGTCAATTTATCGATAGTTATACCGAACCCGAACAGCGGGTTTATCATAACGGATATGGATTTGGTTATGGGTATAAAAAATAAAAACCCGACGGATATTACGGATATGGATTTTGTGTATACAAATATCCAAGTTACCAAACCCGAACAAACCCCCGAAATTTTATATATATATATATATATATATATATATATATATATATATATATATATATATATATATATATATAAAATATATAAAATATGATGGTAAAATATTTAATTATGTTTATTTATATGACATGAATGTATTTTGATTGTATTTTATTGTGTTTTGAAATTTTGATTTTACTATAATATATTTTGAAATAAATAAATAAAAAGAAAGTAAGAGAGAGAGGGAGAGAGAGTGAGAGTGTTGAGAGAAAAAAGAAGAAAGTAAGAGAGTGAGAAAGAGAGGGGAAAGAAAGTACATACGATCTCCAGCGTAAGACCATTTAATTTATCGATAGTTATACCGACCGTCCCCAGAGCAAGTCACAAAGAGCTTGGTGGTTGGTATTCGATATCCAAGTTCGAATCCTAGTTGATTCACATTTCCAGCTAAGTTTATTTCTAAATAAAATAAACAAAGCGGGTAGCGTGCTACCTATCTCTTAAAAAAAAAATATATATCAGTAGTTATTTGAACTAGTGAAGGACCGCGCGTTGCTACTTCGGGATGATTTCGTATAAATAAATAAATAAATAAAATGAAAAAGTTAAAGATTATATTTATTTATTATATTGATTATTAAAAAATAAAATTGATCTATTCGATAAAATTTTAGATTTAATTTAGGCAAAAATTCTAAATAAATAAATAAAAAGAAAGTAAGAGAGAGAGGGAGAGAGAGAGTGAGAAAAAAAGAAAAGAAAAATGTGGGGCCCACCGGCCTCCCGAATGAGGTATTCTACACTATCACACTTATACCACATCATCAATAACAAGCCAATCATATTCCTTCTTTTCAAACAAAAGTACAGTAAAAATATTTTTTTATAATCATGATGTAACATATATTCTTAAAAAGATTATTTTGATTGGCTTGTTACGCCACATCACATATATACCCGTTACATTCTAGAATTTTTCCTCCCGAAGAGCCTCTTCCTCTTTAGGCTCTCATTTCATTAGCGTTATAGATTAATAGATGGTACGGATTTTAAAACTGCGTGAATTATTGATTTAGAGATTATTTATTTTCACCGAAAATAAAGTTCAGAATTTTTTGTTTAACTTGAGTTTATGGGTGAAAATAAATTCTCCTCTGATATGTGTTTTTATTATCGTGGAATTAAAATTTCTCTTAGTTATGATGTTTGTTTGACACGAATTTAATTGTATAAAATTTTAAAGTTTTTTATTTTATGTATTCGTGTTCATTTTATGTGAATGATACAGATCTTAAAGCCGTCAATTACGATATTTTAAAAATTCTCAGTTACGATGAAATTAATATTACGTTAAGTTAAATAATAAAAGTGGACTTTTACCACTGAAAATGAGTTCACCTCTCTCTTCTTTCAACGAAAACAAACACAACCAATGATACAGCAATTAATGACTATTGAGTATTGGCCAATAATCAATAGAAATATTAAATTAAAATTAAATTTACTTAATTAAGAATGGGTTAAATGAGGACCAAGTTTCCAAGCCAAAAGTCAAAAAATGACAGCACGAACTTTAATGCATCTCGTTGTTACCATTGTGTACAAGCTAATACTTAATTCTATTTCCTTCTTTGAGTTTGGTACGCATCATTTTCACCTGATATTTAATATATTCATTTTGACAAAAGGGGAAAAAAAGGATAACTTAAAAATTATTATCATTTACTCGGAAAATGTTCGGTGTTTATGGAATGAGATATCTTGTAATCCTAATACCTGTGTCGAGTGCGAAGAGGTTAACTCGACTGGCGGCGATCTGGTGGGTTGTTTGGACCGAGCACAACAATTCTATCTTTCGCGACATGCCTCCCAATGCAAGTAGCGCCACTGTTCGCGTTGAGTCACTGTCGAAGGATTGGATCGACATTACCTGATTTTCGACTACATCTGACATCGGACCTAGCTACTTGATTTTGTTTCACTTTTCCTTTATTTATTTTTTCTTTTTTTTTTCCGTCAATTTTTATTCTGTTTTTTTAGGAAGCCTTAGCTGCTTCCACCTTATATGCTTAGTTCATTTTTTTTAATGAATGAAACAGGTAGCATGCTACCTTTTTCTCAAAAAAAAAAAATTATTATCATTTACTCCAAAATTTTAGTACCTATCTAAAAAAATGAGATGCATTTGTTGCACCAAAAATATATAAAAAAGGAGTGCAGTAGTTTTCAGTCGTAAATGCTTATTTTTATTGTTTAATTTATTGTATCTTTATTTTTCATTAAAGCTCTATTTTAAAAAGCGAATCAAAGTTAATTATAAATAATAATAATAATAATAATAATAATAGTAAAATATTAATTTATTTTTCATATTTAGTTTTTGTCCCCTTCACTTCATATCAAACAAAAAGAGAAAAAAAAAAAGAAAACTTTAGTTTCGCAGCTATAAAAGTAAATAGTAATGCAAAAGTAGTTTACTAGAAATGTCAATTTCAATTTGAACTTTACCTTTCGCGCAACACACATACTATAATATATATAATATATAATATATATGTACGGAAAAATGGATATTTGAATTTTCAAAACTAGAGACGTTTCTTTTAGTGTTACGCATATTAATTGTTTCAAACTTAGATATTTGACCAAATCTTTATTGCGAATTATTCTAAATAAGATGAAAATATTTTTTCTCCACTCACAAGAATGGGGCAAAGACGAAATTTTCTTATCTCTGGCGTATAGAATACTCAAATATTAGGTTTGATATCATTAATAATTTGAAATGCGGTTAAAATATTTAGTTAATTATGTAGCATGCGCACTAAGTTTAATCACATTAAAATCAACTTAAAGTTAATTAAAAATATGTTTTTAAGAGTTTAATTTTTAAATTTAGAAAAGCTACATCCTAATAGATTATAGGATTTAAACATAAGAGCTATTTTTTTTGCTGCTAGTAAAGAAGCAATTAGGACATGAACTAAAATGAAACACTTTTCAAATTTAGGGACTATAATGTCAAATTTAAAAGTTTGAGGACTAAAATGAAATTTGGCTAGAAGTTGAGCAAGTGGTAGTGCAATTTACCCATAGGATGGCACAATCCGGTCCAACCCGGTTGAACCGGAATCTCATTAGATTCTCCGGTTCACCGTTTCTCAAACCCGGTTCAAGTAAACCGGGTCGATACAAAACTATGTAATAGGAGCGAAAGGGAGAAGAGGAGAGAGAGAGAGAGAGAGAGAGAGGAAGCAGAGCATGCGGGGAAAAGCTCTGCGCTCTCTCCTTCGATTCTCCATAGCATAAATTTACTGAAACCCTAACCCTAGCCCTAATTGTTTATTTCCCCCTGATAAGTACGTTCACAAATTGGTGCTCATCTCCTGTTGCGCCTTCTTTCGACCTCTCTTTTGGTGGTGCGGTTCCTTTCTTCGATCTCACGCTTTCGAGCATCCTACTTTTTCTATTTGATCCTAATTTCATGCACCCATAGCAATTTTCCCATATTTTGTGCTTTTAATGGGTAAAATTATTGTGTACCACTCTAATTCGCGGCAAAAGATTGGATTTTTTTTTAGCAAAAGCTGTGCACATTTCGACTTTATTCGATTGGATTTCATGTTAATTCACTAAGATTTACTTGTTTCCGAATCGATAACATGATGCATTTAAATGGGTTTCTGTTTTATTGTTCAACTGCTTAATTAAACTGAAAAAAAATTGAAACTTTAGTGCCAAAGTTTATTCCTTGTTTACTTCCCTTTTACTTCGCTTAACTTGGTTCAAAGAATCCAACTTTAGTCCAAACAAATCTCCTTCTTCAATGTGCTATTAAAATATTAATGTTGCAATTAAGATTACAAAAGCTAGCGTAGAGAAATGAGATTGTGCTTATCTTTTCCAATTCGTAATTATGACCTTCCTGCCCACGAATCAAAACCTTATTGGATGCTGATTCTCTAGTGAGCACATTTTTTACTACTGTATGGTGAGCACATTTTTTACTTCTGCACAGTGCCCTACCTTCCGTGGCATTCACCTTTTTAATATATGTTGAGTGCCCTTCTATTCAACTCTCCAATTTGAAAGGATTGTAGGTAGAGAGAGGAAGTGTGATGAGTGGTTCGGAACAGGACTCTTCGCGGCCTCAGTTCATCGCGAGCCACGAAAATCGCAGTGTTCCGAATGGTCCGGGAGCTCCTCTCATCGACAGCGTCGATGTCGATCAGATCATCATCCCTGAGGTTTGATTTCTTATGCTATTGTATTTCTCCTGTTTATATTGTTTGCATGTCTTTTTTTTTTGGAAGTTAAAGAAAAAACTTTAATTGGAAACTATGTATCAGCATATTCTTTCGATTTTGATGATAGTTCAGATATTGGAGGTATTCAACTATATTAATGATACTTATATATGAACACTAGTTTATTCTTCTTTTTTTTTTCTTCTTTTTTTTTTTTTGAGAGAAGGTAGCATGCTACCGCTCCATTCATTACGCAAATGAACTCGGCTACAAAGTGAAGCAGCGAGGCCTCTAGACGAACAGGAAAAAGATAAAGAAAAAGGCCTTAAAATACAAAATAAAATAAAATAGAAAATAAAACTTAAAAGGATAAACGAGAAAAAAAAAAAAACCTCAGCTTAGGGTTCACCCCCGCTTAAGGAAGAACAGCAATTAAGCCAAAGACGCTTAAGGTTTCTAATCAACTTGTATGGCTTATAGACTAGTTTATTCTGACAGTTAGAAGAGATCAACTTGTATGGCTTATAGATTGCAAGTTAAAACTGGTTTACTTCTCTAACTATTTTTTATTTTCCCCTTCTTCCTATCGCTTGAGATGAAGCTGAACTATTTATTTACCGAACCTTGTGTTTATCAATGCAATAATCTTATGCATGTTAGCCTAAAAAGGTTGAGTTTTGAGTGTAATAAAGCGCAGCAATTCTAAGGTTAGAAAAAAGAAAGAAAGAAGGTAAGCGATGCTTCAAAACAGAAGGTGAATTTTCCTTTTTCCTGAGTTGGTCACAAGTAATTGCAAAATAGAAGCTAATCAACAAATTTTCTTTGTACTGCAATTGCCTTTATCTGATTGTTAGGTGTGCCATAATTCGTACCCAATGGCATTATTTGAAGGCTTTGCTTGTTATCATTTGAGAAGACAACAATGATTTTCTGATTTGGTATCATGTGATATTTTGGCAGAAGAACGGTTGGAAAAACTTATTTGCATATATGGGCCCGGGATTTCTTGTTTCCATTGCATACATCGATCCTGGCAACTGTAAGATGAGTTGAACTTTCTCATTTCTCTGTCTCTTTTCTTTTTTGGCCGTAGTAATGTTACTATGTTAGGTCTATTTGCTGATAACTATAACAGCATATTCTCTTAAAACGCAGTTGAAACTGATCTACAATCAGGAGCACAATACAAGTATGAGGTGCGACCGATATTCTCTTCATTGTCATATATATTCTTTTTTGGTCCTCATTATAGTTGCTCTTTTGGAGTCAAATCTACTAAAATTTTTCAGTAACAAATTCCAGTTGGAATAGATTTCAACATGACTACCAGCCTGTTTTCTCTGGTTTCTAGAGCTGTTCAAAGAAGAGCCCTTAGCTTTTTCATTATTACATCATCAACAGCTTCCTGCTGCAGCAGAAGCAAAAGATTTGATTTGGAACTTCTGGGTTATATAACAGCTCATTTTAGCATCCACAGAGCAAGAGCTCCAGAATTTTTGTTTGCCGAACAACTGTTTTCTGAAATCTTGTGATTTCTCTAGAAGCTGACAAAACATGCTTTAATTTCCTGAATAGTATTAAATGTTTTGATACTTTTTTCTTTTCTTTTGGTCAGCTTCTCTGGATCATACTTGTAGCCT
The DNA here is from genome assembly GCA_025177825.1 of Aechmea fasciata. Taxonomy (NCBI): domain Eukaryota; kingdom Viridiplantae; phylum Streptophyta; class Magnoliopsida; order Poales; family Bromeliaceae; genus Aechmea; species Aechmea fasciata. The sequence continues at coordinate 4,674,831 of CM045943.1, read as the reverse complement.
CCTGTGCTGCTCTTATTATTCAATATCTCGCGGCCAAGCTTGGGGTGGTGACAGGTTGGCCTTTCCATTTTCTTAGAGGATTATTTTTAAAAATATCTATCACCTAATTATTGGAGTATCAGATGTTTTTTCTGAAAACAGAAAATATTTTCATGACAGGGAAACATTTAGCTGAACATTGTAGGACTGAATACCCCAAGATCCCGACCTTTATCTTATGGATCCTTGCCGAGCTTGCTGTTGTCGCATGTGATATTCCTGAAGGTATTTGTATATTGATAGCATAGCAGCTGGACTCTATAGATATATGTATTCTAAATCGACTTTCAATGTTTGAATATATATTTGTAAGCTACTTTTCTATATTATGAAAAAATGGCAGAATATTGCAAAATATTTCAGCTACTCAGGACCTTAGAGCTTTACCTGTTGGAATATTTTTTTTTTTTTTTTTTTCTGGTTCAAATTCCTAATAGCTTTTCTGTATTCCTCCCATGCAGTAATTGGAACAGCTTTTGCTTTGAATATACTCTTCGAAATCCCTGTGTGGTCTGGTGTTCTTATCACAGGTTTAAGTACTTTGATGCTCCTTCTACTACAACAATATGGGGTAAGATTATAAGCTGCTTATATAGTACATGTCTACAGAATAAATTTTGTTTGGTTCTAAGTTGTCTCAGTAGGGCAGTGTTTTTTTTGTTTTTGTGTCAAATGATTATAAAAGACAGATTTATTCATACTATTTTGATCAGAGAAAACTACAAAATGGGTTATTAATCCAACCTCATGACCAGAACAGTGTTTAAATCACTATGTTAGTATAAATTAGCAGATGTAGTGGACTGTTATGAATCATTGGCTTTTCATATTATTATTCACAATATGATTTTGTGCAGGTTCGTAAACTTGAGTTTCTGATAGCTTTTCTGTTATTTTTGATGGCTTCCTGCTTCTTTATCGAATTTGGCTATGCTAAACCGAATACCTCAGAAGTTCTGAAGGGGCTTTTTGTCCCGGAACTCAAAGGAAGTGGAGCTACTGCCCTCGCTATCTCGCTACTTGGTGCCATGGTCATGCCGTAAGCTTTCAATCTCTAACTAGTGCGGTTAATTCATTTTCAGCAGTTTTCTAATCTTTGCAGTGCAACTTAATGCAGGCATAACCTTTTTCTACATTCAGCATTGGTGCTTTCAAGGAAAGTACCACGGTCTGTTCGTGGGATCAAAGTAAGGTCCAATACCTTTTCTACTGTGATTTTATATTGGAATACTACAGTTATATTTACATCTATATAACACTGCAAATATATCTATCTACACATATATATCCCTGCAAAATCTGAATATCGACATTTGCCGTTCAAAAGTTTAATTTCTTTTGTGTGTGTCTATATCCTTGTACATAATAAAAAAGTTATAAAATTTTCACTCATGGGCACTTGATAGTGGATACTGATTTATCTAATTTTGAGGCAAATTTTTAAAATATATTTTCTTTATTTCAGGAGGCATGTAGGTTTTACACTATTGAGAGCGCGTTTGCTCTAACCGTGGCCTTTCTCATCAATGTATGTATTATTTCTGTGAGCGGTGCTGTATGCAGCTCAGAAAATTTGGACCCAGAAGATCGACGGAACTGTGGCGATCTTGATCTTAACAAAGCTTCATTTTTACTGAAAGTATGTCAAACTCTATCACGAAATTATAGTTATAACTGAACATTTATGCCTAGCTCTTCTAAATTAAGTTTCTTTACTTACTGCAATTATTACCTTAGCAGAAGCACAACACTTTTTCTTGTTATATTTTTATGTACATCAATTTGGTTAACAAACCTTTTTTTTTTTAATTTTTTTGCTCATAGAATGTCCTGGGAAGTTGGAGTTCAAAGTTATTTGCGGTTGCCTTATTGGCTTCCGGTCAGAGCTCTACAATTACAGGAACATATGCAGGACAATATGTTATGCAGGTTTGTGCTATTCTTTGGTTTTCGCTCCATAAATCTTCGTGATTGATAAATTTCAATGAATTAAGAATAAAACCAGACAAAAATTTTGAACCATCTGAATTGATGGTAATTAATATCTAATTTACAATTTCATAAACTCCATCTGGGAATTTCTCATAACCACTAATTCATCTTTTTCGTAGGGCTTTCTCGATCTAAGGATGACGCCTTGGAAACGGAATCTTCTAACTAGAACCTTGGCAATTCTACCAAGCCTCATTGTGGCAATAATTGGAGGCTCTTCTGCAGCTGGGAAGCTGATAATCATTGCTTCGGTATTTATGTTTTTTCTTTTATTATACGCTTTCTTGATTATAGTGCAGCAATGCATCGATAAACGTAACACTTACGGTCTGAAATTTGTAAAATATGCATAGACGCTTCGTTTGCTTAAAGATGAACTAACAATATTTATTTACCGCACACTTATAGCGACATTAACTGCCGATATTGTTGCCCATTTTTCTGCAGATGATCCTGTCATTTGTACTTCCTTTTGCTCTCGTTCCGCTCCTTAAATTTACCAGCAGTAGAACAAAGATGGGGGTGTACACCAACTCAATTCTTGTAAGTTTGAAAATTGAAATCGATGTATCGATTATTTGGATGTTAAGGACCCGAGCCCGAGCAAGCTGACCCAAGTTCTGCTTTAGCTATTTCACGAGCTCGAGCAAGCGGAGGATAGCTCAAGCGTGGCTCATTCAACTCCTTAGTATGGCTTAGATTATCATACTGAAAAGCCTTGAAGTATTATAACAAGTATTCATGTTGTGACAGATTTCGGCGCTCACGTGGATAATAGGCACATTCATCATGGTCATCAACACCTACTTTCTCGTAACGAGCTTCGTCAAGCTGCTTCTCCACAGCGGACTGCGCACCGCCTCCGTAGTATTTTCAGGAATGTTCGGCTTTCTGGGCATGCTCATTTACGTGGCCGCCATCCTGTACTTGGTCTTCCGCAAGAACAGGAAATCAACGCAGCCGTTATTGCAGGGCGACGCTGAACTCGGACCGATGTGCACCGACTCTAACCACTCCGATAACAACACACTGTATCACTTGCCTCGCGAGGACATCTCAAGCATGCAACTCCCTCAGAATAGAGCCGGATTAGATCTCGACTAGAAGTAGTTAAGGGCTTGAAACTAACTGTTGTCAGAAATGCTCGAGATTCTTGAACGAATTCTTCGCGGTTGACAATGTTTTATGATGAATTTGTTGCTGTAATTTACAGGAACAGCACTGAGCATAGAATAGAAGTTGTGATTATGTTCAAGAAGATGATCTTATGTTGTGTGGTTTGTAGCAGGTCCTTTTGGTATCCAAAATCTTTAAGCTTCTTAAAATCTCTTACATGAGTGTTTGGTTCTTCGGAAAAGTATGCAAATCTATGAAAACACATTTTTCCACATCTTTTGTTTTTCAGATAAAAAATTTAAAAAATTAAATCTGCTACTTTTTCATAAAATATGAAAAAAAAAATCAGAAGAAGTGCTTTTTTAATATCAAACAGATGGAAAATATATTTTTCCAGCTAAAAAATTGTTATTTGATTTTTTTTTTTTTTTCGAAAAACTTTTTTTTGGAGCTGCTTTTCGGTTAAAGCTTGAATAGGAATCGAATCGATCCGACCCGCTAAGAGCACTTTACACATAAGTCCCACTAATTTATAGATTTTGCGAATATGAATCAACATTATTGTTCGCGCAAAGTTTGATCGCATTCATTATTTAATAATTAATATTTTTTTTAAAATTAAAATTTAGTTTAAGAAAATGCAATATTTAAAAGGTTTATGTATTAAAAAAAGTTACACATTCACGAGAAATAAAATTGCAAAAATAATAAAAATAACCCAGAGTTGCAAAAACTGAAACAAAGAGGGATTTTTCTGCAAAATGGATAGGCTCATGCATATTTTTCCTATGGTGAGATTCAATTTGTTCCTCTACTTTTTTTATTATTGGTTCATACTTTTTTTTTTTTTTTGGCATTTAAGGAAACTTATTTTTTTCCTAGTTTGTTATTATGTGGGTAAAGTTACATTGAATACATTAGAGAGAGCGTTTTCTCTTTCTCTTCTACGAATATGGCAAAAGGGAGTAAAACCCATGTGGTAAAAACCCAGTTTTTATTATTTTTGTAGTTTTTTTTTTTTTAAAATTTTTATTTGCTTTGTTCAATGTTTGTTGCATTAATGTCATGTTAGATAATGTTGGTTTTTCATGTGTTTCTATGTAATGGATTAGTTTCATTGATTTGGTTGCTTCTAATTGCATATAATATATATTTTTTTGTTCTGTTTTTGCCTTAGGTATGTGTTTCATGTTCTTTGCTTTACCTTTTTTTTTTTTTCTTTTGTGGGATCCAACAATGCTAAGAATATGGAGAAATCTATGTTTACATGTAATTTTGGATGCCAAAATTATATAAATAAAGCGCATATATTTTTTTGATGTTATTATGGAGCATATGTGTCTGCATATTTGTAATGCAAATATCCAACTAAATTTCTCTTATTTTTCAAACTCTGGAGAATAAAAATTAGATTTTGAGGAATATTATTGCCTGAAAAATGGTAAAATTGGGGGATAAAAGCTTCCAATTTCTCTGCGAGAACAAAAATGTGCATTGTTTTTTTTTGAGAAATCCATTTATTTTGAATGTGAAAGATTTGCTTTTGTAGGTTTAGGTGCTATTTGTATTTGCTAAACAACCTTTCATAAGAAACCAATGTTTCGAGGGGAAAAAAAGGAGAGATTTGTTGAACACCCTTTTGATTAGGATCAACTATGTATACCAGGAGTTTTCTCAAATAAAAGAAGAAAAAAAGAGAGAAAATTTTCATAATAGGCTTGATTTTTTATTTTATTTTTTGAATTACATACCAGAATTGATCCAAGTAATAAATTAATTGTTAACAATTTGTTGGTTTTGATATGCGTGTTGTGAGTTTAAATGCGTAGGTTGAGCATTTTATTTTGCGCATATCACATGGCTTTTTTTTTGCTAACTTAAGTTACTGATCTATTCTGTGCCAATTCTTATGCTGCAGTGTGTAATCTGTAGTATGTGTGGAGATGCTGGTTTTGCTGAGAGTATTGTAACCTGTTCCAGATGCAAGAATTATTCCGAGCATATGTATGTTCATGTCCTTTTCCAACATACTTTTGTTTCTCGCATATCAATTTCATTTTGATGCTATTTGTTTGCATAAAAATCGGATGAAGAATGAATGAATATACATGGCATAATGTTAAGTATGGCAACATGCTGTCGATCTATCGTCAGATTGTAGATTTAAGTATTTGTGAAACACCACTGCGATTTTGCTAAAGAGAACATTTACACAAATTAATCAATTGGATACCATACACATACGACTACATTACCGTGTACTTAGTTTGACTAACTTTCCGACAAAGTTCATTTATTATTTTTGTTAGTTCTTTTTAAGTAAGGTTGAAAACAGATTAGACAGTGGCTAAACCACGTAATTTCGTGTCAATTTTTCTCAGCGTATGATAATAAAACTATGCCAGTGTTGGAAACCATAGTTACTTAACGCGAATATGGTTACAAATTGGGCATCAGAAATATCCATATTTGTTTCAAATGTGTATGAATATAACGCAATGTACACCGTGTTGCAGCATTATATAGAACAAACAAATTGGGGATTCACCTAAAAGCATGATAAACTAACAAAGTATATTAAAATAGTACTATACTATATTTCTCGTGCTTTTTTCACTTGACCTATGTATTATGATGACTAATAAGTGTTTAACACATCAATTTTTCTATTGCTAGCTACTGTATGCAAGGGCCATTAAGTATCACGCGAGGAGAATGGCTCTGTGATGAATGCAGAACCAAAGAAAATAGTCATTCACATGTAAATAAAACAAGTAATTTTGCACCGGAGACGGCGAAAGTAAAGCTTATTCCTGTTGAAGAAGCCGTTTTATTGTCCTCCGATGCCAAACCGAGAGTATGTAGTACTACGCATGGCAAGTTATGTACTTCACTATCAGCTGATGCCAATACAATGGCTTTCTTAACAAAAAGGAGAAGTTCGAGTGCTATGCCAAAAGAAGGAATTGGAGAAAGGACATGCGATTCTCACGGCAACAACAACATGCAATCCCTTCAAACTGTTAATCGACGTCCGCTCTGTAGTTTTCTTCCTCCTATCCCGCAGAAGAGACCTAGGAATATGGCTTCGAATGAAGAACTGAAGGTTAAGAAAGTTTCAGGTAAACATGCTGCAGTTTTGATACTATGAGCTATTCTATTCTTTCTCTCCCTTGTGAATGATATGTCCTTGTGCAAACTTTCTTCATTGATCCTTTGCTATAAATTTTCTTCCAGAACCTGACGCAATTTTGGCGACAAAGGGAGCCGTCGCTGAGTTGAAATCTGTTCATGACACTTCAAACCTTCTTAGTTACAGACGAAGTACAGTGGCAAAGATTTACTTTAACAGTGAGTATTGTTCATACAACCTTACGACATGAATATATGTTTTCGGCAGGAAATTACACGAATTCTCAAGAGATGGTTCCAAGTCCTACTTTGCTTATGAACCCAGTTGGCGATCTTGCAAATGATCTTCTTCCGAAATTCTGCTGGGAGTAAGTTCTGCATATTTAGACATTCCAACTACCACAAGAGCAGATCAAAGATATAATTGGTTAATATAGTTCAACCATTTACTGAAACTTCCTATTAAGCATGCCTAAATCCTGTATTAAGGAGAACTTCGTCCGCATAGCTGCCCTATTTTGCTACAACTGCCTAGAGATCATAACTGGTTTTTGATAGGATGGCAAGCATATATATAACAGTTTGTTAATTAATATTTAGTCCATTTTCCATAACAATTTGAGCTGCATATGCACTTTTCAGAGATAATGTACTAAGATTTATATGTACATCATATGGTGATAGTTCATCCTTAGATCATAGGATTGAAAGATCGGGTTTAAGGACTACAATTTTTATGGTCTTATTATGTATTAACAACATGTTATCTTCTGTAGACATGTAAATGCTAAAAAATGGTCCATATACTTTAGCAACAACTAGTTTTATGTTGTTCAAAGGTTGTAGAATAAGTATTAAGAGTACCTAACGTTTGTAATTAATATCATGAGAAATAGTATGAAAACTATGATGTAAAAGTAATATAACGAGAAACTCGTGTGCTCTTATATTTCATTTGTTCATGAGGATTTTTTTTTTGGGTTACTATTCTTTTTCATCATTTGTTTTGATAAGGCGACTCGATTCCGTTCTGATAGCGATTATATTCTCTTTAGGGGGACTTAAAATATGTCTGATATGGAGTTGCATCTCTGCTGTGGAGCTCAAGCATATTTTCCTCATCAAGTATCCTATAAAGTATATGAAATCTCGAAAAAGATGCCTAGAGAAATGCACTTCGAAGTCAAACCTCGCGCACTTGCTTTCCCAGCGGCTTTCGAGTTGGATCCGCCAACACTCGATGATATTGCATTACACTTCCTTTCCTCCGATTGTGAGAGGTGTGATATCTTGAAGGTTTTTTTATAAAAGGATATGGAATTTTCAATTGAGTAACAAAATATATTATCTGATTACAGCCTATTTTGTCAAAAATATATGCCCGCAATTTCATCTATTTGGATTTAGACCCCTGCAAAATCTGAATTTTCATATCTGTGCTTTGGAAATGCACTTTCTTAATCACATAAGCCATCTAAATCTTTGTTCTTTCCCTCAAGAAATGTTCGGAAAAATGCGCAGGATATATTTCATATGAATCAGTAAAACCTGCCATGTACCTGATACCACTACTTGCTTGCAGGTCTAAGGAGAAGTACAAACATCTACTGGAATATTTCGGCTCACACGATGTAGCCTTGCAATGTATGTTGGATGGTGCGAACTTACTAATATGTTCATCTGAACAATTCACTGCAGATTCTGGAGGTAAGCTTATTCCTTTGTGTGGAATTCTTATTAATCGATTCGTATGTTTCAAGACATTCTCTTGGATGTATTTGCCGATCGTAAGGGTTGAACGTGGACCAGTTAATATCCATCTGGTCTAACTCGGGATCAATTCTGAATCCTGATCACTAATTTAAAGTCGGATACATCTGAAGTTATAACCGGCTATCGTCAACCTAGTCTTAACTATTTAACTTTGTGTTGAATGTGTATTGTGGTTCAGCGACGGAAAGGTTTCTATGGGGAGTTTTCCGCTCCGCGAAACATAAAAGGAGAATCTCTTGTGATTCTTCAAACAGCTCTTTACAAAAATTTGATGTTCCTCCCGGCTGTTCAAAAATTCTGCAAATTGCAGCAGAGGAGGAGAAGTCCGTGCTCTCGTCCACTGCAGAGAAGGTCAGAAGCTAAATCTTTTTCACATTCTCTGTGCTCTTTTTTTTTCTTTTTTTTTTTTCAGTTCATCTTTTGCTTGGAGAAATGTACTTTATCAAACTTTAGGACGACTCACGCAGCATTTATTCAATCTCAAGCAAGATCATGAGTTTAGAAAACAAAATCATACACGCCTAATACACTTCGCGTTCTTCTTATTCATAAACTTGAATAGGAATACAACTTTCGATAATAAGTACGGCATCTGATATCTGGTTAAGTATCTTCCTTTTGTGAGTTTCCTTATCATTTTGTTGTTTTTATTTTCCTCAAAAAAATTTATTTGGTTGAAGTTTCTAAGAATCTTTAGTTAAAGCAAACATAAAAAAAAGAAGCACACACTCTATACCTTATGATTCTCTAGTGATTATGTAGGATGGTAATTGAATGATCTTTGCTATAATTCTTAGCACAATTGCTTAGATAAAGCTTCCATGTATCTGAAACTGCGACACTGTTGCACCGATAATTATGAATTGCATGTACTTAATCAAATGAGAACATGCACTTCTAGGCCTCTTGGTTATATAGAGAGAGAAGCTCGTTGTCGATACAACTATTTCTCATTCTTGTTTTTATGCGAGTACTGCAACTTCCGTAGTTTCAGAATAAGATTCTTTTGCCATTTTTTTACATATCCGAGGAACAGATTATGTAACCTGCGAATAACGCCGATTACGTACTTGATATATCCTTTGCAGGACAGAGATGTGGAGGCTGAATTAGATAGTGATACAACAGCTAAAGTTGAAGAAAAACACGGCCAGACGATTACTACTGAGGGATTGAAGTGGAAGATAGTTAAATTAGAAGAAGGAACTTGTTGAGAGTTACAACTTACGACAGCAGGTAATCGAGAAGCTGCTGCTACTGTTAACAAAGTGTTCAGATGCTGTACATACTCAATACAGTGTTGCATGTCTCAAGCGACGAAATGGAAGAAACAAATACCGAAGAAATTAAACTCTAATCCTCTCATTTACTCACTACACTTGTATGTTTCAGCTTACAGATACAGTTTTAATTGTTTGAATGAATTGATGGACTAAGGTTTCTCGTATCATATGCGCAAATTGTTTATATTTCTAGCTCAGTATTTGTATGAATTCGAGCAAATTGTGCAAAATTGATCTTATATACTACGCAAATAGTCTCATTTTTATCAGTACTTTTTATGGAGTCATGGTTCTCTAACTTGTTGTTTACTGTTTATTGTGGCTCAAGAGTGCCTGCTTATTTCTTTGTATGTAAAATTTCTTACATTGAAATATCTGAAAAATTCCTTCTTATTCAAAACAAAAAGAGGAAAAATAAAAGTTAATTAAACGCAGTGAAAAGCGTAAGTAGATAAGTGAATTTCATGTGAGTTTGTTCTCTCCTAAACTTACTAAGAACACATTGATTTTATAATAGGCTAAATTACACAAAACTCTCATGTCAAAATTTGATTTTTCACATTCCCCCCTGTTATTTAAAAACATACGCTTTACCCCCTTGTAAAATGAAAAATATGCACTTTATCCCCTACCGTTAGGGGCTGTTTGGTTGCAAGCATTTGCAACTGCAATGCAGTTGCAAATGCATGCAGCCTCAATTCCTTTGTTTGGTTTAGTGTAGTTGAGTTCAACTGCTGCAGTTCCAACTGCACAAGAAGGTCCAAATGCTGCAATTGGAACTACATCCAAATTGGCCGTAGTTCCAACTGCAGCAGTTGGTGAGCGATAGGATCACCCACAACTTAACAATAATAAATAAATAAATAAATAGCTAAATAAATAATATATGTATATAGGTAAATAAAAATACTTGTAAATAAACTCATACTAATAAAATTTTGTAGACAATACAAGCTTTGTGCAAAAAAATTAATTTTTTTAATTTTATTTTATTTAAAATATAAATATAGTTTTTTTTTCTAAATTTTTATAGAATGTGATCATATATGTTAATTTAATAAGTTTTAATTAATTATAATTATTAAATTTGATTTTAAAAAATGAGAGAATCGTTTAGATTTTTAAAATTTGATTTACATATTAAAATTAAATAAATTAAAAATTTTAAATGTGTCGATTAATAAGTTGAAGAATTGTTGAAAAATATAAAAATATTATATATATCTACTTATTTATTTATAAATAGTAAATTTAAATGATTAATAAACTTATATAATTATTTTATGTTTAGTGAAGGTAATCTCACCCCTCTATCTGAAGAGGTGACAAAATTCACAAATACAACTATCAGCTTCATATTACCAAACAGAAGAAATGTAACTGCAGCAGTTGCAACTGCGTAAAACCAAACAGACTAGGTGTAGTTATAACTGCAGCATTTGCAACTGCATGTATTTTCAACTACACTGTTTCTGCAACTACATCCAACCAAACAGCCCCTTAGTGATTTGTTAGGGTTCTGTCTTGAAATATTTTTTTATGCCAAAAATACCCCTCTGCTCTCTTTCCTGTTGCTTCACCTCGCTGCCGCCTCGCCCTCGCCCTCGCCCACATCGCCTTCGCCCTCCTCCGCTACCTCGCCTTCGCCCTCATTGTCCTTGCCTACCTCTCTATCGGCGCCCATCTCGATTTTCTTCCTACTGTCGCCGAAATCGAAGGGCTTCGAGGGTGGTCGATCGAGGTGTGAATCGTAGCTGATCGAGGCGGCGGTTGAGGAAGATGAGGAAGGAGACGAAAATAGTGAGGGGCAAAATGGTCATTTTACACACCGTACCTCTCCTGTGAATATTTTTTATTTTACAAGGGGGCAAAATATAAGTTTTTAAATGACAGGAAGGAGAAGTGAAAAATCGAATTTTGACAGGGAGTTTTATGTAATTTATCCTTTATAATATTTAAGCATGTGGAAATAACTCGAGTTTTATAATGATAATAAAAAATTGCAAGGGCTAGAGGATAAGATGACATAAGCAACTTTGATAGTGTAAACTTATTAGTTGGATTTTTTGACCTATCCAAGACTAAAAACAATTTTGAATTAGATTTCGACAAAAAAAACTATAAACAAATATGGGTTTGAATAGGAATTTTGTTTCTTAGCTCTTGTTCTATTATTGTCTCCTGATTCTACATGTTACATGTTGAATTTTGTTAGTTTGGTCTTTGCTGAGTTATTATATGACAAAGAGGAAATATTTTTCGCTGCGCCCGGTGCACCACCCCGCCTTTTTATACTTTTAGTATCGTTTAGTTCGGGTATAAGCAAGAACTAGCTATTACAGGGATAAGTATAAGTATGGGGATAAGAAAAATAGCATTTGGATGAAAATTGGGTTGTTTCCGAGGATAAGAAAAATATTAGATAGTTTTATATAAAAAATGGAGGTGTTGGTGGGGATAATCGAGAACTACGATTCTCGGGTAAAAAATTAACGTTTGGGTATAAAGGGGGGGATAAGGGCCTATTCCTATTCCTATTTCCTAACCAAACGGTTAGAATCTGCTCTGATTCAGACATCAAATAGTAATTAAATTTAATAAGTCTATTCATCAGTTGAGATTTAAAATAGAGATGGTATATGCTGAGAACAACTGCTTATGTAGTGATTCAGATCCAAGAAATAAATTTTCGCTACTCTGAAATAAGAAGAAAAAAATTCCTAATTTTCAGCTGCTGAGCTAAGCTGTGTTAACTAAGTAACTAACTGAGAGTGGGGAAAAAAGAGAAAAATAATGAGGAGACTCCCTATATATAAAAAAATCAAAAAGTGAAGAGCACACATGGTGAGTAGATTTTTTCTTACTTACAATCTAATCAATAATAAAAGATTAGATTGAGTTTGAGTTTAATCATGATAACCCAATCATTCCTCCTCTTATTATTCTTTCTGTTAGATGTGACTCGAAATTGATAATTAACTCAAGTTCGGATTTTCGACTCGCTGACAGTTTCGCCGTGCGACCAAATTGGAAAATAAAGTTGTGAAGGAAAAATGAATGTCTGTGGTGGATAGCGGAGGGCTCGGGCCGACAGGCAGGTGCTGGGGGCGGAACCCCCCGCGGTACGGATCGGATCCGAAACCCGTTAAGAGTTTTTCCTTTTTGTTTTTGTCTTAGAGGCGTGAGATTGTGGTTGGTTGTATTATTTTCTGAACATTGTATTCCCTTTTCATTGCATAGTGAAGTTCTCTCATCCCTCACTCATGGTTTTTACGTGCAAAGGATTTTTCACGTAAATCTGTTTTTTTTTTTTCTGTTTGTGGTTTGATTATTTTGTATTCGTCATTTTGTTTCCATTTGTTCGTTTGTCATAACACTTTCCTATTTTCTTTTCTCTTGTTCTTATTCTCTTAAGGAGGAATTGCTCGTCGGCCACGGATACAAAATCCGGTCGGCAAAGGCCGACTCGTCGGGGCGATGGCTCGTTGCCGAGCTCGGTATCGTTCTGTCGTTCATAGTTCGTCGGTCTACGGAGATGATATGCAGAATCTCAATCTTCAAGCAAGGTAGTAGGAAAACAGTTTCTTATATTTTTGTACCATTTAAAACTTATTACATACTACAAAAACCTATCTTAGCCCAAAAATATGATGCAACTAAACTCCAAAAGAGCATGTTTGGTTCATAATTGGAAAAGGAGTGAGAAATGAAATTGGATTGCATTAGAATGAAAAAAGAATGACGAATCATCCAAAAATATTTGGTTCATTATTGAAATGAAAATCAGTATGAAAGTTTAAAACATTTTAGAAAGGATTTTGATTAAGAAAGAGGAAAGTGACGAAGGGAGAGGAGGAAGATGTTGGTGTAAAAGGATTGTGAATAGTTTACTTCGGAATGAATCAAATCCGAGATTCAAAACCGGATTGGCCGATAAATGAATTTACTCTTTCTCATTCCGAAGTAGAATGGGAACCGGAATACGATTCTTATAAAACAAACGACAACAATCAAAATCAATGAATTCCATTCCGATTCTATAATCTAAAATAGGTGAACCAAATATGCCCTAAATTTAGGACTTAGAATATCAGCCGTCAAACACTTTGTCATTTGTTCTAAGCACGATCAGATACTAGCTAGTTAGTTTCAAATTGAACATTAATATTATATATATAAGAAAAGAATTGTTTTTTTTTTTAGAGAGTTAGGTAGCACGCTACCCGCTTCGTTTATTTCATTTAGAAATAAACTTAGCTGTAAATGTGAATCAGCTAGGATTCAAATTTGGAATCTCGGATACCAACCACCAAGTCCTTTATCACTTGCTCTAGGGACGGTCGGTTTGTGAGAAAACAAATGTTAGTTGTTTTTTATTAGTTTACATTCAATTTTTTGTGTGGTGAACTGTATCACTCATAGGGCTGGCAAACGAGCGAGCCGGCTCGTGTTCGACTCGCGTTCGGCTCGATATTTGGCTCGCTCGAGCTCGGCTCGAATTAATTCCAAGCTGAGCTTGAGCTTAAATTTCGGCTCGAAATTAATTTCAAGCCGAGCTTGAGTATTACTAGGCTCGTTCGAATTAGGCTCGAAAAGCTCGAAAGCTCGAATATATATATATAGTCTACAATATCATTAATAGTACCAACCACTTGCTGTTAGATTTTCAGTCATTGGATGATGAGATGTGTAGTTAGGATGATAGTGATTCTCTAGAATTGAATGGGAGATTAGTTGAATAGTATAATCTAATGGGTGAAAATGGTCAGAGGGTTAGATCTAATGTTACAAAATTCGATAACACTAAGCATTTTGTACTATCGATAATATAGTAGCCAGACTCTCTCTCTATATATATATTCCGGTTACTATACTATCTATACTATTGATAGTACTGAGCATTTTGTGCAATCGAGTTTTCTATCGTTAGATTTACCTATATATATAGAGTTCAGCTACTGTACTACCGATAGTACCAAGCATTTGGTATTCTCGAATTTCTTCCGTTAGATCTACCCCTTTGGCCAATTTCATTTGTTAGATCACACTATTCAACTAGCCACCCTCTTGAACCCTAGGGGGCTACTATCATCTGACCGCCCATCCCTTCACATTACCTAAAAACCTACTATTAATATAATATAGTAGTTTAAATATATGTATAATATTATAATATAGTATAGGGCTACTATACTCTTATAAGTATAGATCTCTTTATACTTATAAATTTTCAGTCGTTGGATGTGCGATTAGGATGATAGTGGTCCCTAGGATTGGAATAAATTCAACGATCGAAAGCGATGAGTATAAATGGATCTATACTCAAAACAATATAAGAAATTAACTCTCTCTATATATAATTATATATAATATATACTTTAATTATATAAAATAATATATATTATGTACTTTAATTATATCTATATATAATTTAGATTATTGGGTCCACAAAATTAAATCAGTAACATTCTACTCTAATTGCTCACTCCCTCTCTCTTTCACGCGCTCGCAGAATTATTTTTTCTAATTTTCATAATATTATAATATATTATTTTATGCATTCATTTTATATGTTGAACTATTAGATATTTTTTGTATCAAATTTGAGATAATATTTTATAAAAATTAAATTATAGATTGCACGATGTTAAAAATTTCAAGCGGCTCGTTTAGGGCTCGAGCTCGCTCGACTCGAAGTTAGGCTCGCTCGAGCTCGGCTCGAATTAATTTAGCCTAAATTTAAGCTCGAAATTAATTTCAAGCCAAGCTTGAGCTGAGGTAAGCTCGCTCGAGCTCGGCTCGTTTCCACCCCTATTCACTCATCAATGTTTGTGTGGTGAACTGTATCCAACAGTGATAGCCTCACCTTCTAGAGCAAACACCCAAGTCAAGGATTCCTTTTCCCCTCAAATGGAAGGGAACGATGTAGACAAAAGCAACACACACCCCAAAAGAAAAGCTATTTTTCATGAAAAAGAATTTTTTTAAAAAAAGTTTTCTGTTTAAAAGCACCTTTCCACTTGAAAATTGAAATTGATGTTTCCCTCACCACCACAACTTTTATTAGAAATAATTATCAACATCAAAGATTTGCGCATGAGAGTAAAATTTGAGCTGAGATGATTAATTTTTTTCCATATCTTGATTTTTTTTTTCTGTCACAAATTTTTTTTTTTTAATTTTAAAAAGTTATAAAAAATAAAAAATGTTAAATATATGAATATTTTGAGCAACGTGCTTTTCATATGATAAACTTCAAATATCACGTATATGGTTTTACACTTTCTTATTTTAGTATCATATGGTTTAAAGTACGTCAATTTAGTACTCTGTAGTTTTAATTTTCTCTTTTCGTCAGCTACTCCGTTAATGTTTAGCTAAATGATATATAAAAAACTTCATATACCCTGTATATAGTTTATTGAATATTCGTTTTAACGCCTGTTAATTTTAACTGTACCACTGATTTAACGAAAAAATTAATAAAAAAAGTTAACGAAAAGAAAAAAAAAAACTATAGGGTACGAAACGAAAGTGATACGTTTTAAACTATAAAGTGCGAAAGTAAAAAAAATACAAAATTACAGCCGTGGTATTTAAAATTATTTTATTTTATTTTATTTTATTTTTACACATTTCCCAATAATGTTTTTGGATGCATGCAATCTTCTTTCGTCCTCAAATGATGAGATGGTCCACTTTTTTGGCCCCCTTTTCATTGTCCGATGCTCAAAACGTGGAGGAAACGCAAAACGACCCCATCCTTTTTTTTAAAATGTTTTTTTGGTCCCTATTCCACTCCCTCATGCCCCACGCACCCATCCAATCCCCAGAAAATCCACACACACACAACCCAAGAACCTTAAAAAAACGAAAGGATTTTTTAGCGCAATAATTTTATGCTAAAATTTTATTCTAAAAATAAATCTGTTAAATTTTTATTTATTAATATGGTCCTATAAAAATGGTGAATGATTTATCGTTTTTTTTTTCTTATTTTTTTTTTTATATTTCTATGATGATAAAAACGGTGAATAATTCATAGTTTTTATTTTTCTCCATTCTTAATAAGCAGTTATGAATGTAATGAATCGTTCACCGTATTTAAAAAAATTATTTTTTTGATAATAAAAATTGAAAGGATTATATATAAAAAAAAATTCAAAACGAGATCTCCCACCAACGAATACCCAATCCCCGCACACCACGTGTCTCACTCGATGGAGCCGTACGGAGTCCACGTGGCACTTTTCGATCCACTTCTCAATTTTTAGTTTCTCCTTTTCCTTTTTACCCAGTGCGCGGGACTCGCATGATTCGGTTGGTCGTTTGGGCTCTGGTCCACGAAAACTTTTTTTTTTTTTTTTTTTTACCTATAATATAAGCCAAAAAAAAAAAAATCCTCATATTTAAAACTAAATTTAATTTTTTTTAAAAAAAAAAAATACAGTAGATAATTCTCTATCTTTTTTTTTTTGGAAAAAAAAGGGAAAAAATTTGAGGTGGATTAGTATAAATTACTAGTAGGTTGAGCTTGTGGTAGCTATGTTAAATGCTGCACCTAGTGATGGAGACTTTAAGATCCTTGCCTCATCTTCTTATCCTCCTCCTCATCTTCTTCTTCTACTCTTTCTCGACAATTCAATCCGACTCGAAAACGAATCAAATCGCCGGATACGGCTACGATCTCCGATCGATCTCCGTCGACCCTTCGGGGAAGTCGCTCATCGCGGAGCTCCGGTTGATCCGCGGAACGTCGGTCTACGGGCCCGACATACCGAACCTTAAGCTCTTTGCTAGGCGAGTTCACTTGTGATCCTTAAGATTAGTTTTCCTTGTAATTAGGGATTGGTTTTAATTAAATGTTCTAATTAGAAAGATGATTTGTTCCAATATAAACCAATCATGTTTTTTTTCTCTTTTTATAACACTGATATTGAATTCTTTCAAGTTCCTTTTTTTCCCTCCTTTTTTTCTGCAGCTTCGAAACCAAAGATCGCCTACGAGTTCGAATAACCGATTCCGATCACCAAAGATGGGAAGTTCCGCAGGACATCATCCCCCGCGAACCTCCGCCGTCTCACCGCTCAATGCCGGAAGATCAACGAGCTCAACAAGTAGACTCAAACAAGCCCCAAGGACCCGAAAAGCAACTAGTCCTCGGTCCTGCGGGCTCCGGCCTCGTCTTCACACTCCACACCACCTCCCCCTTCAGGTTCACCGTCACGCGCCGCTCCACGGGCGATGTCCTATTCGATTCGATGCCCACGCTCGTGTTCAAGGACCGGTACTTGGAGATCTCCTCGGCTCTACCCGCCGATCGAGCATCTTTGTATGGTTTCGGAGAGCACACAAAGAAGTCATTTAGGCTAAAACCAAATGACACACTGACCTTGTGGAATGCTGACATAGCGGCGGCGAATCCAGATCTGAATCTCTACGGGTCTCACCCTTTCTACATCGATGTGAGATCGTCGCAGCCCGGAGCTTCGGGCCCGGCGGGAACTACGCACGGCGTGCTCCTCCTCAATAGCAACGGCATGGACGTTGTTTACGGCGGGTCGTACGTCACTTACAAAGTGATCGGGGGAATCCTCGACTTCTACTTCTTCGCGGGGCCATCGCCGTTATCTGTGATTGATCAGTACACCAAGCTCATCGGCCGACCGGTCCCAATGCCGTATTGGTCCTTTGGTAAGTAAACGGAAAATCTTTTTCCTTGTACTTATCTGGTAATGCTTTTGAAGCAACTTCTCTATTCGAAAAGTAAAAAAAAAACAAAGCAAATGTCTAACAGATGAAGTTACTAAAATTTCTGGTACTACGAAGGAATATAACTAGAAAATTTTCCTATGCTCTAGGGTTTCACCAGTGCCGATACGGGTACAAGAATGTATTGGACCTCGAAGGCGTCGTCGCAGGCTATGCCAAAGCCAAGATCCCCCTCGAAGTAATGTGGACCGATATCGACTACATGGACGGGTTCAAGGACTTCACTCTCGACCCCGTGAACTTCCCTGCGCCGGAGATGAAGCAATTCGTCGAACACCTTCACCAAAATGGGCAAAAATATGTGCTCATACTTGACCCAGGTGAAGCATTACTTGAGAAGCATCAAAATGTTGGCAAAAAAACTCACAACAATAATTATGAACAACAAAAACTTGCAAAATTGTTACAGGGATTAATGTTAACAACACATATGATACATTCAAGAGGGGAACGAGAGATGGAATTTTCCTGAAGAGGAATGGAACATACTACCTGGGAAAGGTGTGGCCCGGGCTGGTCTATTTCCCGGATTTCCTGAACCCTGCTGCAGCTAAGTTCTGGGCCCGAGAGATCGCGATATTCCGACAAACTATCCCCGTCGACGGCTTGTGGATCGACATGAATGAGATTTCCAATTTTATCGACCCCGCGCCCCTCAACGCTCTCGACGACCCGCCCTACCGGATTAACAACTCCGGCGTGAATAGGCCCATCAACAATAAAACAGTTCCTGCTTCCGCGATCCACTTCGGGAATGTGAGCGAGTACGATGCACACAACCTGTACGGTTGGCTGGAGTCGAGGGCGACGCACGATGCGCTGATGATTGACACGGGGAAGCGACCGTTCGTGCTGTCGCGGTCGACGTTCGTCGGGTCGGGGAAGTACACGGCGCACTGGACCGGGGATAATGCGGCGACGTGGGACGATCTCGCGTACTCGATCCCCAGCATACTGAATTTTGGATTGTTCGGGGTGCCGATGGTCGGCGCGGACATCTGTGGGTTCAGCGGTGACACTACCGAGGAGCTCTGCCGCCGGTGGATTCAGGTACACACAAAATCTAAGTTCGGCGTCAATTCAAACATCATCTTATAGTTTTGATTTTAAACAAAAGTCTCTAAAGAAACTCTTTTCGCTGGTTCAAACTCTTTGTGCTGAGAAGCTAGGTGCATTCTATCCTTTCGCGAGGGACCACTCCGCAATTCACACAATCCGACGAGAGCTGTATATCTGGGACTCGGTCGCGCGGGCTGCGAGAAAGGCCCTCGGCCTCCGGTACCGCCTTCTCCCGTATTTCTACACCCTAATGTACGAGGCGCACGTCAGGGGCTCGCCGATCGCCCGTCCTCTCTTCTTCTCATTCCCAGAAGACACCGAGACATACGGTATCGGCACGCAGCTTCTGATCGGACCAGGCGTGATGGTGTCTCCAGTGCTCGAGCCCGGGAACGTCACCACCGTAAACGCGTATTTCCCTGCCGGGAGATGGTTCAATCTATTCAATTACTCGCAAAAGGTGGACGCCAATGCCGGGAAGTACGTGAACCTCGACGCGCCGGAAGATACGATAAATGTTCATGTTCGTGGCGGGAGTATTTTGCCGATGCAGAAGCCGGAGATGACGACGGAATTGGCGCGGAAGAGCGGGTACGAGCTTTTGGTGGCGGTCGACGAGAACGGGGCGGCGACGGGGGAGGTTTTCGTGGATGATGGGGAGGTTGTGGAGATGGGGGGAGAGGGGGGTGATTGGAGCTTTGTGAGGTTCAAAAGTGAAATAGAAAACAAGTATTTGAAGATAAAATCTGAGGTGGTGAATGGAAAATATGCTTTGGAGCATAAGCTAGTGATAGAAAAGGTGGTGCTTTTAGGATTTGATCAGTTTGAGAGATCACTTGGAATGGGTAGCATATATATGAATGGGGTGGAAGTGAAGAGAGTTGAGCATGGTAAAATTGGGAGATATGGGATTGCACAAATTGAGGGGTTGTCACAGTTACTAGGGGAGGGATTTGAGTTGGAAATTAAGATCTCTAACTAGTGTTTGAGATCACTAGGAAGATGATGAGCACAAGAAGGTTAGGAATTTCTATTTAAAAGAGACATTTGGAATAAATTTGGTTCAAATTTTTACCATGTTGAATGAAGCAGATAGCGTGCTACTTCTCTATCAAAAAGAAGTTTTTACTATGTTGGTAACATTTGTTTGTAGAAGCCCGCCAATTTACGGCTTTTTTCGCCTGATTTCTGAAGTAGTTTTTCTATTGCTTTTCGACTAAACAGACATTAAATAAATAAAATATGTTGAGGAGCTGAAATGAGCTTTTTGAGCATAGTGAAAGTAACTAGTGTTTGTCCATCAACTATACTTAGGAAAAAATGAAACTAATTTAAATGCACCTCTTGTTGGGATAATATATATATGTATTCATTCAGCATATTCTGTTAAAAAAAAGAAGAATAAGAAAATACAAGAGAGAGTAATAATGCTAAAGTTCAACCACACCTAGCTCTCCAAAGAAGCTATTACAGAAACCTAAGAGCACACACTATTTTAACATTATTGGGAGAGCATATGGAATATTCCAAAATGCGCCAACAGGATCTGTCGGATTATCGACGCTAATAATTAATCATCAAAATTTGAGTTATTAGAAATATACAACAAATCCCCTTAAAGCGTACAGATGCTATAGTATTACGAGTATCGATTATGATTTGGACTTTGAATATAACTCGGTCCACCTCAGTCTCACATAATTTCAAACGTGACTTGGTTCAACTTGGCTCCCCGCCATAAGGCAAGACGATTGCCCCGCTTTAAGCCAACAAGATCTACCAAGCCTTCGGCTCTTTGGTCCAAAAGGCGCCACAGGCCGTGCCGGGCAGGGCCAAACTGTCCGTCGGGATCAAAACCTGCAGACCTTGGAAGGAGAGCTCCCGGCTGCTCTCCAGGGGGCCGGGTCGGCGTCACGGGTCTCTTCTCAGTCCAGTTGTTTTTCGGTCGGGCCATGCCGAACAGGCTAGCCCAAGGCGAGAGGCCCGGCCCGGCCTGGCCTAAAATTCTAAGCCGGGCCAGGCCGACACGAGTGCTACCGTATCCGTGCCGTGCTGCACCGCGGCCCAGTTTCACGTCTCTACAGGACCCTACCCTACTCGGCTACTCCCCAACGCCCCCCGCCCCTACCCATCTTATCTGCGACGTGTCTCTTGTCGACAGGGCTGGGCCGGAATCCTCAATAATTAATTTCTCCTTTTCTTTCTTTTTTTTTTTGTTTAACCAAAAGCGCGCGGGAATCTCGTAATTCGCTTGATGGGTTCGGCACCAGCCCACGACGAGGCCTTTTTCTGTAGAGATATAATATTTCTATCATATCATATTTTCTAAAGAAAATAAATATTTTATGCCAGTATGTGTCCGCACATATATGTGTCCGCACAGGTTGACACGCACATTACCGCACCGGCAAGTTTTCGACATTATTTCATGCCACGACACTTAAATACTTGATTATGAGACCAAGGTGACCTGATGATCGGTACTCGAGGTCATAAATTCGAATGCTAATTATTTCACATTTCTAGCTAAATCTATTTGTACAAAACTTATCTTTTCTCAGAAAAAAAAAACAAAAATCTACGTGGGGATGTGACTGTACGAGCACGTAGTATATATATATATTACAAGTAGTGTAAGCTTGTGGTAGAGCATTAGAGTTTTTCCTTTCCTAAAATACTACACATAGTGATGGGAACTTTGAGATCCTCATCTCATCTCCTCCTCATCATCTTCTTCTTCTTCTTCTACTCTTTCTCCATCTCCTGTTGTTCATCAATTCAATCCGACTCGAAAAAGAATCAAGTAACCGGATACGGCTACAAGCCCCGATTGATCTCCGTCAACCCTTCGGGTAAGTCACTCTCCGCGGAGCTCCGGTTGATCCGCAGATCGTCGGTTTACGGACCAGACATACCGAACCTTAAGCTCTTTGCTAGGCAAGTTCATTTGTGATCCTTAAGATTAGTTTTCCTTGTAATTGTGGAATGTTCTAACTAGAAAGATGATTGGTTCCAGCAGAAACCAATCATGTTTATTTTCATTGTTTTCCGTTTTATAAAACTGATATTGAATTCTTTCAAGTTCCATTTTTTTCCCCTCCTTTTTTTCTGCAGCTTCGAAACCAAAGATCGTCTACGAGTTCGAATAACCGATTCTGATCACCAAAGATGGGAAGTTCCACAGCACATCATCCCCCACGAATGTCCACCGTCGGACCGCAAAATGCTGGAAGATCAACGAGCTCATGTAGACTCAAACAAGTCCCATGGACCCGACAACCAACTAGTCCTCGGTCTCGCGGGGGCCGACCTCGTCTTCACACTCCTCACCACCTCCCCCTTCAGGTTCACCGTCACGCGCCGCTCCACGGGCGATATCCTATTCGATTCGATGCCCACGCTCGTGTTCAAGGACCGGTACTTGGAGATCTCCTCGGCTCTACCCGCCGATCGAGCATCTTTGTATGGTTTCGGAGAGCACACAAAGAAGTCGTTTAGGCTAAAACCAAATGACACATTTACCTTGTGGAATTCCGACATATTGGCGTTGAATCCCAATCTGAATCTCTACGGGTCTCACCCTTTCTACATTGATGTGAGATCGTCGCAGCCCGGAGCTGCAGGCCCGGCGGGGGCTACACACGGCGTGCTCCTCCTCAATAGCAACGGCATGGACATAGTTTACGGTGGGTCGTACATCACTTACAAAGTGATCGGGGGAATCCTCGACTTCTTCTTCTTCGCGGGGTCATCGCCGCTATCTGTGATCGATCAGTACACCGAGTTCGTCGGTCGACCCGCCCCAATGCCGTATTGGTCCTTCGGTAAGTAAACTAAAAATCTTTTTTCTATGTACTCATCTGGTAAGATTTCTGAAGCAACTTCTCTATTTGAAAAGTAAACAAAAAGCAAATGTCTAACGAACAAAGTTGATAAAATTTCTGGTACTATCAAGGAACAAATTAAACTAGAAATTTTTTGTATGCTCTAGGATTGCACCAGTGCCATTACAAGTTCAAGGATGTATCAGACCTCAAAGAAGTCGTCGCGGGCTATGCCGAAGCCAAGATCCCTCTCGAAGGAATGTGGACCGATATCGACTACATGGATGGGTTCAAGGACTTCACCGTCGACCCCGTGAACTTCCCTGCACCGGAGATGAAGCAATTCATCAAACACCTTCACCACAACGGGCAAAAATATGTGGTCATAGTAGAACCAGGTGAAACACTACTACAGAAACATCAAAATGTTGGCGAAAAATTCACACAATTAATGAACAACAAAAACTTGCAAAAATTGTTGCAGGGATTAGCGTTAACAAAACATATGGCACATTCAAGAGGGGAATGAGAGATGGAATTTTCGTGAAGAGGAATGGTACTTACTTCGTCGGAAACGTGTGGCCGGGGCCGGTCTATTTCCCGGATTTCCTGAACCCAGCTACAGCTGTTTTCTGGGCCCGAGAGATCGCGATATTCCGACAAATTATCCCCGTCGATGGCTTATGGATCGACATGAACGAGATTTCCAATTTTGCTGACCCCTCGCCCCTCAACGCTCTCGACGAGCCACCCTACCGGATTAACAACTCCGGCGTGCTTAGGCCTCTCTACAATAGAACAGTTCCGGCCTCAGCGATCCACTTCGGTAATGTAAGTGAGTACAATGTACATAACCTGTATGGTTGGCTGGAGTCGAGGGCGACGTACGATGCGCTGGTGAATGACACTGGGAAGCGACCGTTCGTGCTGTCACGGTCGACGTTCATTGGGTCTGGGAAGTACGCGGCACACTGGACTGGGGATATTGCGGCGACGTGGGACGATATCGCGTACTCGATCCCCGGCATACTGAATTTTGGACTGTTTGGGGTACCGATGGTCGGAGCGGA
The DNA here is from genome assembly GCA_025177825.1 of Aechmea fasciata. Taxonomy (NCBI): domain Eukaryota; kingdom Viridiplantae; phylum Streptophyta; class Magnoliopsida; order Poales; family Bromeliaceae; genus Aechmea; species Aechmea fasciata. The sequence continues at coordinate 4,650,771 of CM045943.1, read as the reverse complement.
CATCTGTGGGTTCCGCGGTAACACTACCGAGGAGCTCTGCCGGCGTTGGATTCAGGTACGCAAAATCTAAGTTCGGCGTCAATTCAAACATCATCTTATAGTTTTGATCTTAACAAAGTCCAAAGAAACTCCTTTCGTTGATTCAAACTCTTTGTGCTGCGAAGCTAGGTGCATTCTATCCTTTCGCGAGGGACCACTACGACAAGAACACGATCCGGCATGAGCTGTATATTTGGGACTCGGTTGCCCGGGCTGCGAGAAAGGCCCTCGGCCTCCGGTACCGCCTTCTCCCGTATTTCTACACCCTAATGTACGAGGCGCACCTCAGGGGCTCGCCGATCGCCCGTCCTCTCTTCTTCTCATTCCCAAAAGACACTGAGACATACGGCATCAGCACGCAGTTTCTGATCGGACGAGGCGTGTTGGTATCCCCGGTACTCGAGCCAGGGAACGTCACCGTAAACGCGTATTTCCCTACGGGGAGATGGTTCAATCTATTCAACTACTCGCAAGTGGTGGACGCCAATGCCGGGAAGTACGTGAACCTCGACGCGCCGGAAGATACGATGAATGTTCATGTTCGTGGTGGGAATATTTTGCCGATGCAGAAGCCGGAGATGACGACGGAATTGGTGCGGAAGAGCCGGTACGAGCTTTTGGTGGCGGTCGACGAGAACGGGGCGGCGACGGGTGAGGTTTATGTGGATGACGGGGAGGTGGTGGAGATGGGGGGAGAAGGGGATGATTGGAGCTTTGTGAGGTTCAAAAGTGAAATAGAAAACAAGTATTTGAAAATAAAATCTGAGGTGGTGAATGGAAAATATGCTGTGGAGCATAAGCTAGTGATAGAAAAGGTAGTCCTTTTAGGGTTTGAGTTTGAGAGATCACTTAGGATGGGTAGCATATCTATGAACAGGGTGGAAGTGAAGGGAGCTGAGCATGGTGAAAGTGGGAGAGCCGGGGTTGCACAAATTGAGGGGTTGTCACAGTTACTTGGGGAGGAATTTGAGTTGAAAATTAAGATCTGTAACTAGTGTTTGAGATCACTAGGAAGATGATGATGATCACTAGAAAAAAAGGAATGTCTATTTGAAAGAGATATTTGGAATAAATTTGGATGAAGTTTCTATCCTATTGGTAACATTTGGTCCCACTTATGGAATAACTTCTCATCGAAATAGACATTTAACAAACAAAAACTATAAAAAATTAGTGTAGGGTTTTTAGACATAATAAAAGCACCAGTGATCACCCATAAAATCCGCTTACAAATAAGTGAAACTTACTTAAATGCACCTGTTGTACGAATAATATGTATTCACTCAGCATATTCTGTTAATATAAATATAAAAAACAAGAGAAAGTAACAATGCCAAAGCTCAACCACACCTAGTGCTCCAAAGATGCTATTGCATAAACCAAAGAGCACACTGGTTTTTCAGGAGTATATAAGCAGTTGTCCCTTAACTTTATTAGGAGAGGGAAATCGAATATTGCCCCTATTCTAAAATGTGTTAATAATTCTCCAGCGTTTTCAAGGATCGCCTTACATGAAGTACATAGCACTAGAATATGAATTACCATATTAATATTACTCTAATCTTGTTCTTTTTTGCTGAGACATACACAGGAGAAACTTTAAGTTCATCGTCGTCGGTCCAAAGACAAATTGGATAGTGTCGAAGAAGTACATTTCAAATAATTAATATGCATCAATCGTAATCGATCCAATTTTGAGACATCGCAGGAATAGCAATTTCCAAAAAGGAACAGAAGAAGATTGAACAATCAATGACATTAGAGATCAAGAAGTGACGATGGCAAAAAAAAAAAAAGAAGAAAAAATAGATGCCTTAAAGAAACATAGAATGAAAAAGTCTGGGGCCATACCTCATGCTACATTATCAGTCGAGTTTGATGAAACGATAACTAGTTTTGAAGTTTAAAAAAGTAAACATTATGCAACTCAACGTCCTCTTCGAATTGCTAAGGACTCTGAGAGAAAGGGCACGAACGCGTCATTTTTAAATACAATTCAACAATGTTAAGTACCCTGGAAACGGAAAAAAAAAATTATGCAATTAAACCAGAACCAACTTTACCGATAAAATGAAGCAATTCTGTTCCCCAAGTATGCTTAATAACTGGGAATGTTCTCAGCAACCCATTACTGCACAATTGTATACGAAAGCACCGGCCCGTTCCCTGACAGAAAGAACATCCCAATCTCCATCGCCGCCCTGCTCATTACCAGGACACCAAGAATGCAGTACGATGACCTCACCGCAGGGCCCTCTATGCCCGCCAACAACCAATAGCTTGTCGCCACATGCCTTGAAGGCGAGGCCCCAGCCATTTGACGAGTCGGCCCGAACAGGCAATCCTCTCACCACACTCCAAGAGTTATTCACTTTATCGTACTTCTTAACCACATTCGTGGACTGATCTGCAGCATACAGCTGGTTATTCACAACTGCGACGAGAGGGGGAGATTGACTCGCCCTAATACCGCCGGGATACATATCTTTAATTATCCTCCATGTTCGGGTTTTGAGGTCATACTCCTCCCCACAAGTTAAAGAATCAGTGTGGCTAGACAAGCCCCCAATAACGTAAAATTTCCCATCCATGAAAAATCCAGAGCACGATCTCCTTGGAATATTCATATCAGGTAAACTTTCCCAGATGCCCAACTCTGAATTATATAAGTCGACACATTTTAAGACACCGCCGTTCATATCGCTGCCACCAGCAACAATGGCAATTTCGCCAGAACTTCCAGACCCAAAAAGGCAACGAGGTAAGTTCATGGGCGGACACCTGGACCAATCACGGCTCACCAAGCTATACTTCCAAATAGCAAATCCGGTTAATTCTCGACCAAACACTAGAAGTTGGGTCCCTACAGCGAGAGATTCTTTATCAGCACAGGAGAAGCAGTCATCACATGGCATTCTTGGTAGCCTCATCCATCTAAGACGGAAAGGGTCGAATGCTTCCCACGGCATTAAGGTACATGCTAAATAAACCCAATGTTCAAAAATACCGAGCTTTCTCCGTAATTGGTACAGGTAACCAGATCTTATCAAGTTATTGAACCTTTTATTAAGACTAGCGAGAGAAGGGTAGTCTGATCTGCTAGTTAGAGCAAGACAGTCCAGGGCAATATCATCATGGAGGCCTGGGAGGAAACAGTCATTCGATCTTTGATCATTGTGATCGCTTCCTAGCTGAGATTTAAAAAGAGGTTTCTTCTTCTTCTTCAGTTCAGTTTGGTCAGAATATAGCTTGTTTCTGAATGCGAGCTCTCTGATTTCTTTTAACAGGTAGCCATTTTGAGCCACTAGTAAGTAGGCTAATATGTACCTCTGTAATGAACTTTGATCTTGCCCAGAGGATCTAACAATTTGTAGAAGAACAGAAGCAGGAGCTCCTGCCATGCTCTCAGACTTGAGTTGAAGCTCTTTCATGCTGGCTTCTCAACCAAACAGCTCAAAATCAACAAAGATTTGTGACTGCTTTATGAACTGCTGGAAAGTGAAATGGAGTTAGAAAATGACAAGATGCTGAAACATAAAAGACATTTTTGTAGTTTGCAAGATATTGCTAGATGATTTTTTTAAAAAAAGAGGTAACAAGTAAATTGATTTCAACTGTTCTACTCAATAGGAAGGGAAAACATATGCTAAGAGGCAATCAAATTAGAAAAAGCGTAAAAATGATGAAAGCAGTCATCACATGCAGAAGTGATATACTACAATGAAGAAATGACTCAATCAGAAATGGAACCAGATGTGCTTAGAAGATACCACATATATAATGCGGAAACTGCAGTTCAGTAGAAGCTATTCTTATTGTTAAACTTTCATGCCATAGGTCTGAATCTATAGCGATGTAAAAAGGTTCAAGCCAATTACACACCAATAAAAACATACAAGGCATATGTATTTCTCTAATAAGCAATCCTAATACGTGCACAATCATTCTTGCATTATTGTTTCTTAGGAAAAGAAAACAACCTTGACACTGGACATTCTAACTCAAACACATGAAACAAAATTCATCAATTATTTCAATCCCCTGTTTTACATAGGATCTGAAAAAAAAAAAAATTAGTGAAATTTTAGAGGGAAAAAAAAAGCTCTTTAACAATTCATATGAGAAAATTCCTCCTGGCGGTCACTATAACACATTAACAAAATCACCATTTTGCATGTTCAGCTTTAGATAGAAATCTGAAAAAGGGGGGGAAGTGAGTATGTTCACCAATAAACCATACGAAGAGAAGAGATCCAGCTATTCATTGTAATGCCAAGGGGTGAAATGCATATAGTTCTTGCATGCACTTAAACACTTGCTATAGAAATTCATTAATTGTTCCAACTTTTTCTGCTGCATGTAGTAAGCCAATAAAGCAGCATAAAACTTTTTTCTCTCAATGCCAACCTAGCCAAACTACAACCCAAACTAGCCAAATGATGCATATTATAATTATAACAATGTCCATTTGATCATCATTACTTGATAAATCAACACATTCTGGGTATTTCCTGTTGTATGTCACCCAAATTGTTCCTTCTTTTAGCAAATCCAGCACAAATATAAAAGGCCTATCAAAATTAGTATAGGAAACCATAGCTAGATCAGATAAAACTCTCTACTTCTATTAAGCTCATGATGGATCTCAGATTTGCTACTTCAAGTTAACTACATCATCGCACTTAATATAACCTTTAGTGTAGATCTAGTAAATATATTACCATAATCCCAAGCATTCAAGCTCACTGATTATAATCTCTACATAGATCATTAACCAAAACCTCGCCATTCTAGCAAAGAGGTCATAGGATCCAACACCCTATCGCATCCAACGTATCAACCATCAACAAATCCACATTTCCCCCAACCACCGCATCGATCGCCCAATCTCCGCCATTTCCAGCCAAGCCACACGCCACTCTCCGCACCAAATCCGACCAAACCGAAGCACACGAGCATCGAATCCACTCCCAATCGATCGAATCAACAACGAATCGAGGACCTCACCTTGCTCCGATCAGAGATCGGAGGTATCCGAGCTCATAGGCGCGATCTCCGCCGCCCGATCCCGCAGCCGCCGCCGCAGATCGCCGCGAAAGGGTCGCCGCGGGGTTCCCGCGAGGGGGAGGGGACTCAGGTGGGGAAAATCGCCATTGATGGACAAGGAGGAGAAAATAAATGGACAAATTAAAAAAAAACAAAGAGGGGATAATGGAGAAGAGGGAGAGGAATAATATTTATATTTATTTATATATTTATATTTATTATAAAAAAAAAAACGGAGAAAACGATGCAAACCGTTTCCATCATCGGTTTCTTTTTTTTCTTTATTTATTTATTTTTTATTTTATTTTTTAAAAATCTTTTTATGCGACTTGTCTCTTTCTCCCACCTCTCAATGTCAGGGTTTTATTTTTTATTTTCTATTTTTTTTTATTTTATTATTTGGGCAAAATTGTATGAAAAATTTATAGTTCAATGCTGTGTGATAATCACACCCCCACTTTTCTCACTTTATACCCAACTCTAGTCATTAGTGGACCTCATTGTGTGCACCCGGCGCACGCGATGCCCTCGTAGCCCTCGAATGAAAATAACGAGGACGGAATTAAAATCAAATTTTAATTCATTTAATATGTTTCATAAGCTTCAAAATAAATAATAAATATTATTTGTAAGAAAGAACAGCATTACTCGTCGATTAAAATTTAGATTTTAAGCCGACAAGTATTAAATAATTAGTGTGGTGCATGAGTTGTATATATACACCGAGTGCATCCAAGATTTTTTTTACGACGTACAGTGACTAAAGCGGGGGTGACTTTATCACCCATTTCTTTTCCAGGCTGTCGCTGTGTCGATAAGCATATAGCGTCTTTTCAGGGGTTAATATTTAAAATAAAATATTTATTTAATAACAAAAATTATCGTCGTATTTGTTTTACATCAAATCTAAAAATAATTTTCCATAAAAAAAAAAAAATAATAATAAATTAATAACTTTTTATAATTTTAGAATACTTTTAATTTTTTTATGAAAAAAAAAAAGAGAGCAAATTTTAGGGGGTTCTTTCAAAATAACGTATAGTTAAGGGGTTTCCGTACAATTTAACCGCATTGAATTCCACCGAAGCAGTAAAAGGAGTGGGACTGTTTCTTTACCCGAAACAGAAAATGCGGGACAATAAACGGTCCTGGTGTTTGAGATTATTACGGCGGTGCCACTGACGCTCCGTTACCTTTTGCCATTTATAGTAGTAATAATAAATAAATAATAATAATAAAAGGGCGGGATTACGTCATCACACCACCGTCGAGGATTTAACGGCGTTTCGTCGCCGTTAAGGGGAGTGTTGAGAAGGTCGGGTAACGTGGACTGATCTGAGCCGTTCGTTTGACGATGAGGTGACTTAATTACAGCTATTTTATGTACTGTAAATAATAATAATAGGGTAAATTTCATACAAGTCCCTATAAATATAGTGAATGACAAAGACAACCCTATAAAGTTCAAAAACAAACCATGGTCAAGTGTTTATTCTATAATTAATTAAATTTTTCTAACCGATTTTAACGATAGAAACATATTTAAAAGTGTCATGATCTTTACAGAAGTAATATATAAAAGTTGAATTTCGTTAAAATATATTTAATATTTACTATGTTTGTCGAGACCCGTATGAAATTAATTCATAATAATAAATCTAAATAAAATAGGACAAAAAAATACTTGTTTAAAGTGCTCGAGCGTATATTCAATTCTTTTTGACACAAAATTAATAAAATTAATAATCTTAATAAAAAAATACTTGATAGAATTAGAAGTTTTGAATGGCTATTTAGTTTATATATTTTTCTACTTTTTAACTATTATCTCTTAATAAAATTATTATATTTTTGTCTACAATAATATTAATGTAGAGATTGACGAGAAAAAATTAGGTCAGTAATAACTACGAAAAAAAAAAAGAAAGAACAAAATAGAAAAAAATAAAAATAAGTTTAAAACACTATATTGAGAATGATAAAATGTAATTAATTTAACAAATAAAATATAACATTAAAGTACTGTATTGTAAAATATAATTAAGCCTAAAAAGTAAAAATGCGATTTTGATTCTTAATTATGTAGACGTTTTAACTTACAAATTTTTCTTCTGTTGTAAAATGTACTATTGTTTCTCTTCAGATCGATCATTCTAGATCCATTGCTGGATATACATAAGATTAAACTGTTGACGGACCAATGAAAACACTATCTGTCTTTAAATTTGCACCTCTGTAATCGCTAGGATTCTTTTTTTATTTTTTCTTTTAAAATCTCTTTCGAGCTGTGTTGCCTCACCGTCAGAACTTAATTCACTATTTCAATAAACGGGTTATGACAACACTTTATTGAGGATCGATGTATCATTAATTTATTTATTGTAGGGGTTATTTTATTAATTAGAGTGGTGTTATTGGCAAAACTACTATATTAAATTGCCTTATAGTTACATTCTATAACAAAATCACAATGACCAAATTGTGACTTACCTTATTAGAGATCTAAAGTTTTATTTCTATTTTTTCATTGCTGTTAATATTCAAATTTCTTCTTTTTTAAATAATGCTTATGTAAAATTTATTACTACCAAAATAGTAACAGAAGCAATCCATAGAGTGTAAAAACACTCAACGGTATAATATTTTTGAACCATATATATATATACTAAGAATAGTTATTACTAATTATGAAGTTTATATATATAAATATTAAGGTTTGATAGTTAGTATCTTAGGTCTTGAATTCAAAATATTTTTACTTCATATTTTTAATTAAATTTGATTATAAAAAAAAAAGAATGGAATATATGGCATATTATTATTCTCTTCATAAAAATTTTAAAAAATAAAATAGCAAAGTGACTAACACCTAATAAAAGGTCACTGTGGTAGTGGGGAATTTATTATTATTATTGTGTGGGCTTTTTTTTCCCCTTTTTTTTTTTTTTTTTCTTTTTTATTATTTCTTTTTTGGGGGGTTGGATCAATCAATCAAACTACTGAGACCATTCAGTGACACCCTTAATTGTAGGTGGAGAGGAGGGTTGATGAGGTTCCATGTTCAACCATGTGGGTGTCTTCAGTGACCTTAATTATTTATTGGCCCCATTTGGCCCCACAAATCCCTTTTTTTTTGAGTTTTTGTTCTTATTTTTACTCCACCCCTTAATTATTTTGAAACCAATAAACATGATGATCCCAAATTGACACCCACTGCCTAATTGAATATATAATACCATACAAGGGAGTAACATCCTATACAATTGAGGTCGGATGCAATTGAGGTTAACGCAGGCGACGTTCGAGACCTCTGGACCGGAACTACTGATACCCTTGCCGGCTCGACGAGAAAACAATGTTTGATTCTACTGGCAGCGACGTGGAGGGTAGTCTGGATGGAGAGAAACAACTTTGTGTTCAAAGGAAAGATACCAAATATCACCTGGTCTCTTGATCGGGTCAAACTACTAATCAGCAATTGGATCTCATTGCCCTAATATCTCTTCTGTCCCCTTCACCTTGTTCTACTTCTCTTTGCTTTTATGTTTAAATTTTTTGCTTTTTGCCGCTGCTCTTAATTTTATTGCTCATATCTTTTATTTACTACGCCCGTTATAGCTCGCTACTAAAAAAAACATCCTATACATTATTTGATTGAATGGAATAAGATTAGCGACGCTCTCTGCTGCCGAGTTACTAAATGCTCCTCTTATCATATATCAATCTAATCTTGATATTTGGTGATCATATAGAGTCTGAGTTTTCGATACCTTAAGATCCTTTTTATCATCTTGTTGTACTATTTTGTTCTTCATCTTGTGTACTCAGTTCAAGTTGCCTTTCTCATAATGTAGAGTCTGATTTTTTGGTGCCTTAAGATCCTTTTCCTCGTGTTGTTTGTACTATATTGTTCTTAATCTTGTGTACTTGTTCAAGTTGCCTATCTCATAATGTGGATTTTGCCACCCAATAATTCAAGCATTTTAGACAAGAAGACATATATGAAGGATAATATTGTACTATTTTATTTACCATTTACATTTCTCTTATTCTATTATTTAGCCATGACAAGCTCTACAATGTGCCCATCTATCATCTCTTTTTGTGTGTGTGTGTGTGTGTTTAATTAGTGCATGCCACCTGTGTAATTGATTGAGGAGTTGACATGTGTGTTTGGAGGAAGCAATTAATTAGAAAAAATACAATATCATATCATAAGTTAATTTTCTCAAGCTAATTATCCCCTGTTTAAGGTGAAATTGTGTAGTGATCCCTTTTATTTTGTTGATGATGCATCATAAACTCTTCTTGAGTACTTAATTTCAGTTGGCTTCGTCGATAAACTTGTTTGATTTTTTGTTAATATTAAATATTACTGAACTGATGGATCTACATACAGATTTCACTAATTATTAAAGACTAACAACGCCCCTCCAGACTCCACTCGTATACGACTTATCATTCAGACATCGGTAATTTGTCATAAAATAGAATAACTAAAATTACGAAAATTTAAGTCGACATTTCCATAACTATCGTCGGTATTAGAAAAAAAACACTTTTTTTGAAATCATCAGATTCTTTAAAATATGAAAGCAGGTGTGTTCGAAGTCATCGTAATTTCAAATTAGGCCTAAGATTAAATTTAGATCATTAGATAGATTTGGATTAAATTTGATCACACTTTTAATCATCAATTGGTGTCGTGGTGTAGTTGGTTATCACGTCAGTCTAACACACTGAAGGTCTCCGGTTCGAACCCGGGCGACGCCATTATTCAAATTTATTTTTTTTGCCACATTGTTGTAATTATATTTTTAACTTGTGCTGATTATCTGAATTAGACCTTTTGATGCAAATAAATAAATAAATAAAAATATTTTATTATGTTTGGACTCGGTAAATGATTCATCGTATCCTTTCTAAATCTTAAACTCTAATATTACGTAATACCGTCGTACGAGAAATAGTGTTTGGATATGGTGAATGATTTACCATATTCAATTTAATATAAACTGCGGATCACGTGATACTTGCGTGGCGGGAATAGTATTGATCTTGCAAATATAAATTTTGTAGGACTATTTGTAGAAAAAAATTGAGGGGTTTAAATGCAAAAAAAAAGCCCTTATTTTAAAGTAATTAGACCATTTGATGCAAAAAAAAATAATTGTTTTAAAGTAATTGGATTTGTCACTAAGATTTTGAGTTCATAGTTGTGTGTTGTAATCTCTAATAAAATTTTGTTTAGAGGAATAAGCATGTGTAGAATTTTGGCTCAACAAGAAGTGGGAGATGTTCTTTTATGGGCTTCTACTGGGCTTAGCCTATTAGCTTGTTTTCGGCCCAACTTTTACTTTTGCTTTCAATTGTGGAGAAATTTAGTAAAAATATTCAATAATTCCAAATGTTCTGAAAATCCGAGCATCTGCTTTAGCTATCGAGAAAAGCTATTAGAGGGATTTTGACATTGTGCTTGTCTTAAAAGCACCGTTCAGACATCATTTCATTTAATAGCACTACACTCTACAGCAGAGTTACTGTAGAGCCTACGATCATATCAAAGCACCGTGGTAAGGTGAACGAGCATCTGCTTTAGCTATCGAGAAAAGCTATTAGAGGGATTTTGACATTGTGCTTGTCTTAAAAGCACCGTTCAGACATCATTTCATTTAATAGCACTACACTCTACAGCAGAGTTACTGTAGAGCCTACGATCATATCAAAGCACCGTGGTAAGGTGAACGAGCATCTGCTTTAGCTATCGAGAAAAGCTATTAGAGGGATTTTGACATTGTGCTTGTCTTAAAAGCACCGTTCAGACATCATTTCATTTAATAGCACTGCACTCTACAACAGAGTTACTGTAGAATCTACGATCGTATCAAAGCACCGTGGTAAGGTGATCCAGTAACTTGCACCAAAACTTACGGTCTGTCGGCCAAATGTAATTATGTCAAATGAAATGTTTAAGTAAAATCTTTCTTTTTCATAATCGAATAATAAGCACATGAAAATGCCAAAGTGAAACTATTTCCATCTCTTATATATGCTTGGCTCCTTGTCTTAGATTTCCATGGGCCTTTTATTATGGTCTAGGTTTGAGCCAACAACACATTTGCCCTAGTGGGTACTTGATCTATAGCTTATAGCTTAACTTGTTTTAATAACCATCTATGAGGTTCCTACCTCCTTTAATTGCTCCATTATTTAATTATATGATAATTAGTTACTATGTACTTTCTAAGACATTATCTTTTTTTTTATTGGGGTGTTTATAGGCCAAAATACTCAAAACTCCTGGGAAACTACAATGCATCTACTTTAATTAAAGTGTATTTTTTTTTTCTATATATATATGATGCATATTTTCTTTCAAGGAAACTTAATTAGTAGATCAAATTAAAGCATCAAGAGAGAGGGAGAGGAAAGGAAAGGCCAAATTAATGATCTACAAAAGGATTTTGTAAGTTTTTTATAATGGTATGATGGTATGATAGTACAAATAAAGCAACAATATAAAATGAATAATAAAAAAAGCCCAAAGCATGTTCATTAACAATCATGTAGATGGGAATTATGGGTTGAGATCTCAAACCATCACATGGCTTTTAATTGGTGGCTGCTTTTTCTTTTTTTTGCCTTTTTCAGCCATTCCAAAAAGCCCACAAAAGTAAATTCTTTTTTTTTTTCTTTTTGACCCTCAAAAGAGAGAGAGAGAGAGAGAGAGAGAGAGAGAGAGAGAGAGAGGAGACCAAAAGGCTCCATAAATGATCAAAAGCTTATTTTATTTTAATTGATTTTAGAGATAATAAGATGAGTACTAAAGAGATTAGGATCCCATGCCCCAATGACAAAAAGCTGATGTTGTCCCCCTTAAGATTGGAGGGAGTCAAATGATAAAAGCAACTCCCTTCATCACAACATCACATGGAAAGTGATGGAGGGGATAATTATCACCAGCAACTTTGTGCTCATGTAACACACTCAGTATTTGATGATTAATATCTAAAATTAGTGTCTTAAAAAATCCACTCATTCGGAAATATATTATTTAGGCATTGGAGAGCTCAAAATCAACTATAGGAAGAAATATTGTTCGATTTATACAAAATAGTTGGCTGAAATATGTAGTTTTTTATATTCAGGCTCTTTTAATGCCGGAGAACATATCCAGTAAATTAAAGTTTTTATTTGAAACTTTTATAATAAGATTTTAAGAATGCGGTAGCATCAAATACGCTAGTTGCATGGTAATTTGAAAGAGAGATGGTGCTCCTTATCCAGAAAGCAAAAAAAAAAAAAAAAAAAAAAAAAATTCCCCTCCTGATCTCTTTGCCTACACAGGTAACCAATTATTAAAGAGCTATGCATCCAAAAAGACTTATTTTTTCTTTATTGGATAAGATACCATTACTCTTTTTCCTTTTACTTGTTGTGGGGTACCTTAATTGGTGCGCCACCACAGCAATTTTGGGTCCACATTTAGAACACTTTGGATGCATCCAAGTGCCCAATTTGAGAAATTCAATTGAATTTATTTGATACTTGATTGGAAAATTGATATATAAAATTGTCATCGTGATGAAAAATATTACCAAAGAAATTTCAGTATAATATTATTTTGATCCTTTAAGTTTCAAGTAAATTTTAATTACATGCGTCCAGTTATATTTAAATTTATTGTTTATAATTAATATCTAGAATCATATGTCGACGTAAACGCATTTGTTTAATACGTAGAACCCCTCTATAAAGTGTTAAAAAAAAAGGGGATTAAAAAGGAAAAAAATTGAACATGATAATTCCAAACTATATGATATCTTTTAATTGTTAAAAATAAAATTGAAATGAGACCCCTGGTGCACAAGGTCCAGGCAAAAAATATCTAAAAGGCAATGGCATTTTCCGTAAATAAGCGAAAACACGAGGCCAATAGTTTGGGCGGAAAGGGACAGGTGTACGAAAGAGGACGGAAGGCACAGCCAACACAGACCACGTGGCGACAGCAAAATTAATCCAGCGCGGGAACCGTTCCCCACACCCCCTGCAGCGTCGCCCTCGTGACACGTGTCACGATGGGCCCCACACCCCGATGTGGGGTCCGCAAGCGAATCCCGTGAGCCGCTCGGTTCCGGCTGTTACTGCGTGCGCCCGGTTCACCACTCTCGCGTACTCTTAAAACGGTCTGTAGATGACGTGGCGAACTCGGTGTAGGGACTAATGTGTTATAGGTAGGACGGAGCACCGAATGCGATGAAAGGATCGTCGCATGTGTCATCACATCATGACACGAAGAACATGCCCCGCGCTCCGCTCCGTGCTGATCGTACGGCCCTGATTTAACCCCCCTCCCCCCCCCTCTCTCAGATCCTCCGACACCGAAGCCGAATTTCCGAAACTGCCCTCGGAGGCACGCCGCGATCTAAGGCGCGGGGAGATAGCGACAAGACGGAGGGGCATCATGGTAATTTCGCGGGGCTCCAAATGATTAATTTGCCTCCCCCCCCTCCCTTAAAACTGCGGCTGCGGCAGGGGATGATGAAACGGACCAACGGTGGTGCCGTCGCCGCCGTCGCATACGACGGTGGGGGCCCACCCGGGAAAGCGACGGGGGGGGGGGCTGCAGGGCTGTTTGTAATTACCCTGGATTGCGGGGGCTAAGATGGAATTAACGAGTGGGCGCCACGTGGCTGAAAGGAACGGTAGAGATGAGAGAGAGAGAGAGAGAGAGAGAGGAGAGATAAGGTGGTGGCGGGTGAAGGGTACGGAGTCACGTGCGCGTGCGGTGAGGGGTAGGGGAGCGCGCGGCACCCGAGGTGGGTCAATTTCTCAATTCTCAATTTTTAAATTTTCCTTCTCTTTCTTATCCTCACCATTTATCAAAATTGATGGAATGTTAGGTGTTGGCTTAAACAAGCCAGCATCCTGTCCTGTGACGGAAGGCTATGTTGGCCTAAGTCATGTTTGAAATGACATGAGGTTGGATAGGCTGAGTTATGTTTGAAATGACATGAGACTGGTTGAGCTGAGTCACAATTGAGACACGTAGATGCATGTATACCTGTACGCTTTAAGTGAATTAGTTGTATATTTCTAATAGTTCGAGCTTTTAGGATTAAGGGTTAGCATCAACGATTCGACATTAGAAAATTAGGAGCATGAGGCTGCTGTGCTCCTAATAGCACAGTAGTCCTATTATATATCTCTCTCTTGAACTAGGCTACTATGCTATTAATAGCACCAAGTCATTGGTGCTACCAAGTTTTTGGCCGTTGGATTGAGAGATGTGCGGTTAGGATGATGTGGGCCCCTTCGGGTTAAGTGGGTGATTGGTTGAATAGTATGATCTAACGGGTGAAAATCATCAAAGGGGTGGATCTAACGGTGGAAAACTTGGTAGCACGGAGACCTCCGTGCTATTGATAGCATAGCAGCCGGACTCCTCTCTCTTTATATATATATAGAGAGAGAGAGAGAGAGAGAGAGTAGGGCTACTATACTAGTATGAGTATAAAGTTTTTCGTACTCATAAGTTATTTTTAATGACATAGCTCTTGAATCGACGATCCAGGTTTTTTAATCATTTTGAAGTGGAAGAGTTTTAAGATCTACGTCACATGCAAACATATATCCTAGGCAAGCTCATGTTAGGCTTATTATATAGACTGGATCAGATCATCTTCCTATTCTGGACAAGCTCGTCTACTAAGTCAATAAAAAGATGGCATATTCAAAGAGATGATTGATAAAGTAAAAGATAAGGAAAAGTGTGACAGAGATATATGGGCATGCATGGTGATAAAGTGAGGAGAATAAATGATGTAATCATAATAAAGGATCTGAAAAAAGATGAAAAATATATAATAATTCGATACAATATTGTTTGGATACTGATTGGAATCAAGAGAGAGGGTGGTCGATTAAATTCACATGTGAAAAATGTAACATTGTTACGTGTACATATGCATGCATGCATGTTCATGTATAGTTACACAAAGTTGTGAGAGATTTATCCTATTTACTATACTGTTTCTCTAAGTGGGTGTCAGATCTCTGGAAAAATGTAACATTGTTACGTGTATATATGCATGCATGCATGTTCATGTATAGTTCCACAAAGTTGTGAGAGATTTATCCTATTTACTATACTGTTTCTTTAAGTGGGTGTCAGATCTCCCGAGACCCGAGTTCGAATCCTAGTTGATTCACATTTCTAGCTAGGTTTATTTCTTAACGAAATAAACGAAGCGGATAGCGTGCTATCTATCTTTCAAAAAAAAAAACAGTTGCTGAAGTTAATCAATAACTAATCATGGTCTCTTACAAATATAATTTTTTTTTTTTTTTTTTTTGTGTAAATTTTGTATAATTTAAAAGAGAGATTAGATGGGGTTGATATAAATAATAGGGCTAATTTCGTACAAGTCTCTATATCAAATAATAGGTAAATTTCAACAGAACTTAAATTATCAGATTTAATCTTTTAATTAAAAATTCTTTGCTTTTGCAAATATATATATATATATATATATATATATATATATATATATATATATATATATATATATATATATATATATATATATATATATATATATCCATTCAAATGTTTCCTAGTCCCTATATTAGTTTTCATATATGTTCTTACCGAGTGATTCGCCGTTAGTTTTTAACGGTTGGTATATAGAATGACTATTTTGTTATTACAAATTTGTCATCTCCTCATTTTTGCCGTGGAACAACGTACTCATCGCCATGGATAAAAAGGAGAGGATTAGAAAGATGACAGGACTCTAACATTGGAATAAAAATATATATATATATATATATATATATATATATATATATATATATATATATATATAAAGGGTAAAAAAGTCATTAGCTAAGTGTGGTTACGTTTTTTAACTCATAGTTATCTAAATTTCGATAATATAAGAACATATAATTGCGGACGAAAGGATTTTTAGAGTAATAAATCTGATAACTTAAATTTTATAGAGACATATTTATTATTTTATAATTATGCAGAGAGCCATATATGCAATTATTCCTAAATAATAACAATTCATAGTTTTTCTAAAAACTGTGCAGGTTGGAGGAGGACTTTTTCGAGTGATCACGAGAAAATCAAACTCTACCATATAATAAAACAAAAAAAAATCACCAAATTAATTGCCTAAAAATAAGGAAAAAAAAATAACAAGATCCCTTATTTCACTACCTAATGTGTTTTTTCAATCAATCCATTGAAATATATGACATGCCTTATTCTATGAATGTAAATTTAAAATAGAACAAATATGAGTACACCTAATAGATATTCCAGTATATCTTATCATACGAATGTAAATCTTTTAAAAAAATATTCACATATTCGAAATTAGATTTGCTTATTCATATGTACTAAATAGGTTGTCAAAATTAGTGTGTATTTATTTATTTATTTATTTATTTTTTTCTTTTGAGAGATAGGTAGCACGCTACCCGCTTCGTTTATTTCTTTTAAGAAATAAACTTAGCTAGAAATGTGAATCAACTAGGATTCAACTCGGCCTTTCCGACTTCGAAATGGCCTTTTCTTGCCACACGGAGAGCCTTTGGGTAAAATTAGTGTGTATTAAGATAAACAATCGCCTGCGTCCGGTGTATTCGAAGAACATATGATACATCAAGCCATTAAACTTTGAATTCCATTCATTAATTAGATGTATTCTACGATGTTGAAAATGTCTACATGTTGCTGTAAATTATAAATTTTTGATCTTATACTACAAGTTTTTATTTTCAGAGGCGTTGAAAAGTAAATATATATATAGAGTCCAGCGCACGAGTTGTTTAGATGCACCGGGCGCAGGTAAAAAAAATTAGTAACAGTCATGGATAAAATAAAAAAAAAATCTTCAAATGCCACTTTTGTAATTTGTATTTTCTCACTTTAATATTCTAGGCTTAAAATATATCTTTTGAGTATTCCGATTTTTTTTTATTTTTTTTCGTTAGTTCCTTTGTTAATTTTTTTAAAATTATTTATATAAAACTTTAGATATTTACCTATAGTTTATTTAATATTCACTTTAGTATTATTTAATTTTAATTTTTATTTTAAAAGAGAAAAATAAAATTATAAAATACGTAAGTGTCACACTTTAAATCATAAAATACTAAAGTGAAAAAGTGCGAAATTATATGAGTGGTATTTAAACTTTTTTGTAAACAGATTGTTAGCACGAGAGTAGAGATGTCAACGGATTGGATTCAGGGTGGATTTTCAAAAACTTGAACCCGAATCGAATTCCAAACCTTAGACTCGAATTTGAACCTGAACCTGAACTCTACGGATTTTAAAAATCCATATCCAAACCCGAACCAGACCAAAAAATTGAAGCTTGAACTCAAACCCGAACTTGAAAATTTGAACCCGAACAATTATTATTATTTTCAATATTTTAAAATATATTGTAATAAATCTAAATTCTTAAAATACAAATTCAAATATAACATCAAACATATATATATCATATATAATACAAAATAAATTCGGGTTCGGATCGGATATAGTCAAAATTTATATTCGAATCTATATCCGTCGGATTTTTATTTTTGATATCCATATCCGAATTTATACCAATTTAGCATCGAATATATCTCTTTCATTCGGTTTCGGGTTCGGATAAAATTTCGAATATCCGTTTCATTCGGTTTGGGTATTTATACCCATCGACATTTTACATGGGGAAAATTAAAAAAATAAAATAAAATATAAGATTATTATTTACATAAAATATAGAGCGAAAGCGACAAACCTCCCATATATATATATAAGTGCATGATATCCAAGGACCACATGACGGATGACGTGTCGATTCCTCATTGGCTGATGCGCCGAACCGGACCGGTTTGGGTTAAACCGATCCGCTTATAAAACGATGTACGCTCTCGAATAATCCGGACGGGCGCATAAAATCGCATTTGGATTTGGCTCCGCTCCTCCTCTTCCTCGGCGATTTTTTATTTCTTTTTTTTTTTTTTTTTTTTTACCCGATTCATGGTCGTTGGTCATGGCCTCCGCCGTAGTCAACAACGTCGCCATCTCCCCCGAGGGTTTCCTCCCCTCCTACGGTTGGCTCAGCCCTAGGGTTTCCTTCAGCCGCGACCTCTCCCCCTCCTCCGCCGCCGACGCTGCGGCGCCGCCGTCGCCGGAGACGCCGGATCTCGTGGCTTCCGCGGCGGATATGGAGTTCATCGACTTCGAGTTCCGGCTGGAAGATCCCGTCGCCATGCTCCCCGCCGACGAGCTCTTCGCCGACGGGAAGCTCGTCCCGCTCAGGCTCACGGCGGCGCCAGCACCCCCCGCGGCGGCGATCGCCGCTGCGGCCGGGGAGGTCGGGGCGGCGCCGGAGCTGCGGCGGATGGCGGAGCTCGCCGGGCCGGATCCGTACGTGTTCTCTCCCAAGGCCCCGAGCTGCTCGAGCCGGTGGAGGGAGCTCCTCGGGCTCCGGAGGTCGAGGACCCCCACGAAGCCCGATCTCGACAAGCCCTCGTCCTCTCCCTCCGCCGGCGCGTCCCGAAGCCCTAACCCTAACCCTGGCGTCAACAGGTCCCTGAAGCACCTCCTCCACCGCGGGGCGGCCGCGAGGTCGGGGGCCGCGATCGAGCCCTCCCTGAGCCTCCCGCTCCTCCGCGACTCCGACTCCGAGTCGCTCTCCATCTCCTCGCGCCTCTCCCTCTCCTCCTCCTCCTCCTCCGGGGGCCCCGACCACGACGACCTCCCCCGCCTCTCCCTCGACTCCGACAAGCCCCCGCGCGTCCGCCTCCTCCGCCCCTGCCCCGACCCCGCCCCCGCCCCGTCCCGCATCCGCCGCCGCGCCGAGGCCTCCTCCTCCTCCTCCTCCGCCACCGCTCCTCCTCCTCCTCCTCCTCCGCCGCCTCCGGCGAGGGGGGCATCGGTGGATAGCCCTCGCATGAACCCCTCGGGGAGGGTGGTGTTCCAGGGGCTGGAGCGGAGCTCGAGCAGCCCCGGGACCTTCCCCGGGGGTGGTCTACCGAAGACCCGGCTCAGGGGGATGGAGCGCTCCTACTCCGCCAACGTCCGGGTCACCCCGGATCTCAACGTCCCGGTTTGCTCCCTCCGCGGATCGACCAAATCGGTCTCGGTCTTCGGCTTCGGTCCACTCTTCTCCCCCAGAAGAACCACCGCGACCCGCCCGGTCCAGGCCCGCGGCCCAGAAAACCCCTACTACACCCGGTCCACGAGAGTAAGTACCTACTAGTAGTAAAAAAAAAAAAAAAAAAAAAAAAAAGGCGCCCCAAAACAAGAAGGAAAAAAAAAACACTCTATTAACCCATTAATGCCCCTTTTTTGAGCGAATTATTAATCCACTTAATTATTATTTTTCCCTTTCTTTTTTTTTTTCCTTTTTCCCTCCATCCAAATGCTACATTTGGGTTCGGGGCTAAAAAAATTTCCCTCGGGTTTTTTCCTTGTAAATATTCGTGGTTTTTTTGTATGTTTGGTTTGCCTAATATATTCCTGCTCCAATCCAACTCGTAAAAAAAATTGTTGAACCGGGTTTGGACCCGGTCCGTGAGCCATGTGCACCACTCTCCTCGTTGTCCGCGACTCTTCGTAGCGTGCGTTGTTTACTAGTGAAATGACTGTTTTACCCCTCCTCCGATCCTCTCCCCCGCTGCTAACGTGCGCGGCGGAAACGGTTAATCTCATGCGGCGGCGCACGTTAGCGTGGGTTGTTCGTACAGTTGTACTCCCATGTGGGCCTCCATTGTTCACTGTACTCTCTGCGCCAGCGTGATAAATACACCCTCCCATTTTAAATACCTGTACCCCCTCCCTCCCCTTTTGTCGTTTTCCTCAATTATTCATTTTTTATTTTTAACATTTTTTTTTTGAAAGAATTTTGGAAAAAAAAAATGTTTATTATTATTATTATTATTATTATTGTTTGTTTTTGAAGCAGAGGCTGTTTCTGCGAAAGTCCGTGCTGGAATAAATCCTCGCACGAAAAAGCTCCTCAGAATTCGTGCCCCGGTTTGATCCACGTGATCGCCCGGTGTAAATCACATCAACTCACTAGTCCGATGTGATGTTTGTTTTGACGGCCGAGATTCTCCCGGTCGTTTTACATCTTTATCCGCAGGTAACATGCAGCGGGTGTCTGAATCTCTGTCTCTCATGTAGGAGGCAAAGATTCTCGCATAATTTGTTTTTTATTTATAATATTTTAATTAATACAAAAAAACTATATATTATTCGTGGTTTAATTAATTAGGGACTTTTTTTTTTTTTTTTTTGGAGGGGCCAAGAAACAGATAAGGACCTTAGCTGTACTGGGTGTTTATTTTATTTTACTTTATTATTATTATTATTATTTTTTGGGTGGGGGGGCTTGGGAATGTGGGTTGGGTTGAATACCATGTGGATCTCTCTAGTTGGATGTTCGGATCCACAAGTGCATTAAGATTCTCGCTGATACACCCTTTGATCTTAAAGTCATCGTGATCTGTGGAAAAAGTGAAAGCACGGTAATTATATCAGTAAATGCGCATATCAATCAATGCACAAGTAAAAGATCGTAATAAAATAATTGCGTGCTATTATTGTACGACGACGATGTGCGAAAGAATTATTATGCCTCTCTACTTACTGCTTCAGGATTGAACTGTACGCATCTGATCGATGCGTTGAGTCCTTGCTTTAATCTTTTTGTCATATTCGCTGTTGCTTAAGCTTAAGTTATCACAAAATAAGGGAACGTAACATGCATGATGTTTGACAAATAATCAGTTTCCTAATCATACATGTGCGTTTAACTACTCTTTTATATTATATATATGTATATATACATATACTTGTTTGATGAGTTGTGATCTCTGAGCCTCATTCACTTCATATATATATATATATATATGCTCAGCCACTTGTGGGACAGCTTGGCCGTTTGCTGTTCTGCAAGATGCAAGAGATCGATAGCCGTTGGATGGGATTTAGAAAGAAATATTTCCTGGGGAAATTGTTTAGGGAATGTTAGAGGGAGAGATCGAGCTTTTGCGTAATCTAATGGTAGGAAGAGACGCCTAGTAGTAAAGTGCTCATCTGTTTGCGCCGTGAGATAGCAATAATAATTAAGATGAATCTCGCTACAAAAATGTCGCGAGCCTATGAGAGAGAGAGAGAGAGAGAGAGAGGAGTGGCGCGACGCGCCTCATAGATTATCTTTGGATGGGCCCTGCAGTTTTGTTTTTCTCGCCTGAAGTCTCGAAAATGCCCTTATCCTCTTGGCCCAGCAAACGGATGATGCCAAGGGCATTAGTGTCATTCCACATGTGCCAGGTTGTGGGGGCCCATGGGCCATGATGGTGACTACAAATCACTCTGAGGGCCTGTTTGGTGATCGCTTTCGACAAAAAACTAATTTTTTTTTTTAAATTAATTTAACATTTTGTGAACAAAAAAGGGGTGCAGAGTGAGGCTCTGGCAAATTTTGGTCTTCTGAGTCCTTAATGACATTTTTGACTCTCCCTTGACTCCCCCTCTGACCACTGACACAAAAGTTTTAACTTTTCCCCACCAAATTTGGTAGTGCTTTGGTTTCCTCAATTTGATTTTTGATCCAGCTCTGCCACTTTTTTATATCAATGTGGCCCACAATTTGAATTTTTAAATTTGGTTGCATCTGTGGGGTTCATAATTTGGGTTTTGGTTTTTGTGGCAGAGCATCTGCTCAGTGGCATTTGAGTTTCATGAAGCTTTAATTTTTCGGTTTAGGAATAGCTTCTTGCTGCTGCTTGTGGCCCAATATGCCAGCATGCTGGGGCGATGTGTTCGTGTCAGTCGTATGTATTGAGCGGCGTGAATGTTGGGTCGAGTCGTATTCGAAGTGGCGTGAGAATCACAATCGTACCGTGGTATTGTTTCGTACGCTTTAAGTGAATTGGTTGCGTATTTCTAACAGCTCGAGTTTTTGGGATTAATGGTTAGCGCCAACGATCCTACACTAACATCGTTTCCAATCGACTGTCCCTAGCGCAAGTGGCAAAAGGCTTGGTAGTTAGTATCCAAGATCCAGAGTTCGAATCCTAGTTAATTCACATTTTCAACTAAGTTTATTTCAAAATGAAATAAACGAAGCGGATAGCATGCTACCTATCTTTCAAAAAAAAAAAAAAAATCATCGTTTCCGTTAATATCTTTGAAAAGATTATACTAAATTCTAGGGCCGAAGAACCTGCATTTCAGAGTTTTGATTGTCGAAGCGTAAATATGATTTTCGATCCTATTAACAAAAGATCTAATTTGAAGCATTTGTTTGTACAAATCTATTGAGACTGCGAATTTAATGGAAAAAATTTTCAATATCAGATTCAACGTGGGACACAATCCAACATTGCAACAAAATAAACAGGAATATAGTCCCATTTAAGGTTTTTTCCCCTTAAAGATCTTAATTGGATGATGTGAATCCACAGTGTCCGAGAAAAATTGGCCCGACCCACCCGACCCGATTGATCGGACTGGGCCGCAATTTCAAAAATTGAGGCCCGAGAAAATCCGTTCCGACCACCAGTTGCTAACCTAGTTGTCCTTTCTGTTGTCTGAACTACTTTGCTTGGTCCAGTGTTGGGTTTGTAAGGCACATCGCCGATTCGATCGCACCCGAAGTACCTAACCAGAACACTTGACTTGCGTGCGGTGCCCATCGGTTGATCGTTTTTATAACTGTCGAAAAATGTTAGACTAGCCATCATAGCCGTCGATATCGACGTCGACATTGACATCAACATCGTGTCACGCCATTTTCATCCTGTGATTTAAAGTACAACAACTATTAATAATTCGTGCTTGATCATTGAAAGCCCGCAATGTGACTTATTTGACTTGAAAGGAGAAAGTATTATGAGCGCTAATGATTACCAATATTACCTTCTAGTTCTTTTTGAAATTTAATTTCAAAATTAAATTGGATTAGCTTAAAATTCTATACCCTCTCGTTGAATCAATTATGCCACTGCATAAGTGTTCGTTTGGTTCACCTATTTTAGATGTTAGAATAGAAATAAAATGAATTGATTCTGATAGTTGTTATTTGTTTTACATAAATCAAAATTTGATTATTTCACTTTGAAATAGAAAATGACCCAATTCATTTATGCTCTAATCCGGCTTTGAATTTTATATTGATTCACACTTAAAACCCACTTTCTTAACCAAAATTCTTTCTAAAAAATCTAGGTGTTCTAACTATCCATTCCAATTATAATAATTTACAAAACATATTTAGATGATAAGTCATTTTATTTCTCATTTTAAACATAAACCAAACATGCCCTAAGTTCAGCATAAAAGTCAGATTTAAACTTAAATGGATTATATTTTGGATACATTTTATTTTATAATTATTTTTTTGAGAAAAAGTTAGTAAGTTAATCTCGTTCTTACATTTTTTACATATGAACTCAACTAAAAATATAAAGTAATTAGAATTCAAACTAAAAATCTTATATACCAACTATCATGCCCTTAGTCATGGGTGCTAGGCATTCATTTTTGTAGATTGATACGTTTATTTTGCCTTGTAATTAACTACTTTTAAAATGAGGTTTCTGGTTAATTAACTTAATATTGTTTTGTTAAGTTTTATGTTCGTTACTAGCAACTATTAAATTTCATGTTGGATTTATCAACCAACTTAAGACTTAGTTGGGTATTGAGGTCTATCAAAGCTATTAGATAAAATGAAGTTGAGAAAAAAATATATAGGGATATACTTCTGCGTTCTCCGATGGGACCGTGGAAAATATATTATAACCAACTTATTGCGATATGCAGAATACAATATTATGTACGGAAACTAACACGGTATGTAACGTAATTTTCTCCCAATTCTAAACGAAGCCTAAATCACTAGATTCTGAGAAATTGAAAGCTAAGGATCTCAACAGAAAAAAAAAAAAAGAAGATAAAATATACTTGAAAGGGCCAATTGAGAACTACCGGCTACCTATAGTTATGGGAGTCTCCAATACGTGTTAACCAAACTGCAACGTGCTTTAAGATCCGAGCAAGAAACCGTCTGATCTATGGCATAATTTACAAGTTTTCTCTTTTTTCTATTTATTTATTTTTTTTTTGTTCTCCGACTCCCACCGCTTGGCGTTGACCAGTGCGTTGACTTTAAATCATCATCATCAAATCATCATCGTCGTCATCATCACCATCGTGTCTCTCTCTCTCTCTCTCTCTCTCTCTATTCACCATCTCCTCGCCTCCATAACCTCCTCCTAAATATTTGCCCCCAATCTCTCTCTCTCTCTCTCTCTCTATCTCTCTCTCTCTCTCTCTCCTCCCTTTCTCTCTCTTCTCTCCTCTCATGGAGCTCGTCGGCGAAGACGGCGCGGCCGCCGCCGTCTCCGCCGCCGCTGAGGGCCGTGGCAAGGGCTCGCCCCTCCTCTCCCGCCCCCGCCACCTCCTCCTCCCCGGCGCCGCGCGACGCCGTGCCTACCGCTTCGATGGTCTCGGGAGCTTCTCCACCATCGACTGGGACCTCGCCGGCGCCGGCGCCGAGGAGGAGGAGGAGGGGATCTTCACGTGGCATCACGTGGAGCTCCCCCGTGGCTCTCAGCGTCTCGCCCTCAACGCCCAGTTCCTCATCGAGGTGCTCTGCCCCCCGTTGAAGCTCCAGGAGATCCTCGCCCTCGCCAGCAATGGCCCCTACTGTGGCCTCGTCGACGGCGCCCTCGTCTTCCGCGTCAACTCCCCCGGCCCCGCGACGAGCCCCTTCACCCTCCGCTTGGCCGCTAGGGTTACGGAGAGCTCCGTGATCACCGTCTCGCTGGGCCGCGTCCCCAGGCTGGAGTTCGCCCCCGCGGGCCAGTCGCTGCTCTCGGAGATCCCCAGCGTCGGCTCCGCTGCGGCGGCGGCGGCGGCCGCGGCCGCGGAGGAGGAGGAGGAGGAGGAGGAGGAGGAGCGGGCCGCTGCGGCGGCGGCGGAGGAGGGGAGCGTCGTGATCGCCGAGCACGTGCTCGAGAATTTGCTCACGCTGAACCACTCGGAGGAGGCCGACAACCCCGTGCCCCGCACTGTGGCGAACCTCGTCGTGCACGTCGTCGACACGCACGTCGACCAGGTCCAGGACATCGTCACCAAGCTCGAGATGGACCTCGACGCCGTCGAGATCGAATTGGACAAAGGTATGCTTGATTCTGTTGATTTTGCAGGGAATTTGTTGATCTGCTTTTGATTTGTTAGTTCGGGGTGATTGGTGTTGTTGTTGAGATTGATCGGATTGTGTTGTGCCTATTTTGCGTAATTGTTGGTAATTTTTAGGATTAAGGGAGGAAAATGGGAGGGAATTGGATGGGAGGAGGAAATTAATTTGCTGCAGTAGGTGGATTTAGGAATTAGGGCAACCTCATTTAGGCAAGTTTTAAAGAGATGATTCTGTTCAGTTTCCCATGCTTATTATATATGATGTAGCAAGAAGATGCAGATACCTTGAAGAGATCAGGATTTAGGAGTATCGAGAATGAATTACACATGATAATTCGCAGTTTAAGGTGGTTTTTTGAACAATTGGAATTCATTGTCAAGGGATTACTAATACTCAGAAAAACCATTTGAGCAAGAAAAACAAAGGGGGAAATTGAGTTGGTTACATTTGCTCAATCATCATTTGTTGTTTTTGGCTAACATATTTTTTTAAAAAAGGCAATGTTCTGCGCATGAGATCTCTGAAAATCGAACGGGGATATCATACTTGAACTCAATTAGAATGCTGAAGATGAAATTTCTATCCTTGTATCTTCATATGATTTTGGCCTTAACTCTAATGTATTACTCTTTACTGCAGGTGGTTCTTTAATAAAGAAACAAATGTTGGATGACCGAAGGTTCCCCAAAATGCACCTGAATTTACAGCGCCTTCTACAGGTATTTTATCTATGCCGTTGTAGTTGAACCGAAAACAGGATCAAATTTGCTTTGAAGTTGCGGAAAAGAAGTCCTAAGATATTACCACCATCTGCATAATCGAGTCTTTGTATCCAGAATTATCGGTTGCTTTTTAAACATATATTGACATAATTTACATTTACATATTTGTACGTATTACTTTCGTGCTCATCTACTAACTTTAGTGTATTTTAGGTTGTTTCTCATGGTGAGCAAGTGTTTCCACGAGTGAAGGAGAAGTGCGTGAGCAAAAGTTGGTTTACAAATGAAGATGTCGTCGCTTTTGAAGAGCTAATTGGACGTCTGAGGAGATTAAAAGAAAGTTTGGGATTTATAACAAATCGAGTTATAGCCGTTCAAGCTGGTCTCGACAGTTGGCAATCGGAGCAAATAAACAGAAAACTTTATTATCTTTCCTTCCTTTCCATGATTTTTCTCCCATTGTCTATCGTTACTGGAGGTAACTTCTTTCCTATCGCTGTGTTTAGATACTTACGGTTGATTACAAATTTAGCACTCAATTTCATCCTCAAAGTTTCAATTGTAGCACTTCAATTCCTAAAGGTTGACCTTGATTTCAAGTTCATAAAAATTCAGGTCCTGAAATTCGACATAGAAATATGTTTTTGTCTCTGAAAGTCTAGCCCATAATTCGGTCATTGTTCTTTGGGTTTCAACTGTAACAGAGGGAAACTGAATGCTGGAGTCTGATATCTCAGCTTTTCAGATGATAAACTAGGACTTACTACTTAAAACTTCAGGAACTAAATTGTTGAAATTATAAGGATGAAATGAAAACTGTGGTCGAAATATAGGGACTAGATTTGTAGCTAAACCTTTTTAAACTTAACCAAATAGGCTCACTAGTTTCCGTTCTTCCTTTCTCTCAGTCTTTGGTATGAATGTTGGTGGTGTGCCGTGGACCGATCAAAAGAACCCTGAATTGAAAGATGGCTTCATCAACGTCATGGTGATCTGTGCTGCAATTTTATTTCTCCTCCTGCTTTGCTTCCTCTTTCCATCTCTCTACGTGCGTGTATCGTCTTGGAGAAGCCGCCATGCCCTAAAGAGGAGCTTGTCCGTCAACAGAAGACCGTTCGCTCGAAGAAACATCCCGAATGGTCATCATAGAGGAGATTATATGCGCCTCTAAAATTTAAACATTAGTAAGGTATAACACTTTTTTGCATGATTGAATTTTTACCAACATTAGGAGGAGGACTGCTGAATCTCGAATTCACTCCCTTATGTCTCTTTGATATTGTTTCAGGTTCAGGATTTTTGCATCTTTTACCTATTAAGAACATTTGTTCTCTTCTGACTGAAGATACAATTTCTCAGGCTTCTCAAGATGCGAAAAACAAATCAGTGGGGGGGAGACATTATGTACATATATCATGGTGGGTGGCTACAGAGGTGCTCGACGACAATTCATTTATTTGATGTACAGAGCTGGGACATCATTTATTAAAGCTCCAATTTTTCTTCTTCTTCTTCTTCTATTATTTGGACATCGAAGAGCATTTGCTATGTTTACACCATTATCTTGAGGGCCTTTTTTTCATTGTGGAAATAGATATTCCTTTTTCTTGTAAAATTCGTTTTATTTCAGTTTACAAGTAGATTGGATCCGCATTCATCCAGTTACAAAAAATTTTCCAATGTTTATGCAGAAAACTCAAGGTGATATTCATATATAGGATGATATTATCAGATGTGTTATTAAGTGATTGTTTTCTGATACATCCTACATATATAAACTATTCCTAATTTAACTTAGAACTTAAATTTCTTTGGACACGAGATGATGTGAGACTATTTTTGGGCTATTCTATTGTGGATTGCATCTCTCCTTGTATTTGAAAAGGTCATAATAATATGCACCAAGTAATCTAACTAATTAACAACCCTTTAATCAATCTTCTAATTGAGGAACCTACCAGGAAACTTCATTAATTGCACTAAACAAAATAAATTAATCATTAGGTAGCTAGGGAATATTACTACAAAAAAATATCCAAGGAATAAAACAAGCTCCTGAATCCCAGTGCAACAGCTATAATAACTAACATTAAAGCATCTTGCTGTGAACAACATTAATTAATAATTAATTTGCGACAGTCAAAATGTGCCTGCTCCGTGCATCTCACTTAACTGCGGCAAACCAGTG
Source organism: Aechmea fasciata (assembly GCA_025177825.1). NCBI lineage: Eukaryota > Viridiplantae > Streptophyta > Magnoliopsida > Poales > Bromeliaceae > Aechmea > Aechmea fasciata. Next base: position 4,622,545 of record CM045943.1, on the reverse strand, counting down.
AACCCCACCACATGCATGCATGGTTTTGGATTAATTAACTAATTAATTAAAGATTTGCATTGAACTATAACCTCGGGTGCGCATGGTGTGATTAATTGTTCTTTATATATGTTTTTCCACATATTATATTTGGTTCAACTCCAACCAGATTATTGCTAATTAAAACTATATTTCTAGAGCAATATTCTGAGGTTGTGGGAGCCCCTTCAATTCTGTACATACTAATGCATGTACTGTGCCCAAAAGAATGTTGCGAGAGAGAGAAAGAGAGTGTGTTTCCCAGGTTAATTAAAACCTGATTTAACTACATACCAAAGTAGACAAGTACAGTTCCCTTGCAAAACTAACAACCAATAATATCATAAAACAAAAAGTTCATATAATAACTAACCCAGTAGTACTAGCTACTACTCATCATATGACTAAGACCAACTTAAACACCACACCATATGCATACGAACTGCTCCAAAAACCTTCCCAAACAAACAGTAAACAGCCCAAAACCACTTGATCAATCACTTCATGGGGAATCAACAGGTGGAAGCACAGGGACTCTTGGAAATGGAGGGAGTAGAGGAGGTAAGAGAGGGATATAAGGCATGGGAGGGAGAGGGACACTTGGCATGTGAAATGGTGGTGCAAATGGCATTTGTAGCAATGGTGGTAGTGCCCACTCATTCAACCTAACCCTACCTTGTGCATGTTTAAACCTCTCCACCTCCTTTATCATTCCTTCTTCACCAACATTATCCATTGTGATCTTTCCATGAACTAGTTCCTTTTTCATTTGTAGTTCCCTAGCATCTCCCATGAAGAAGAGGTTGCAGTTGAGAACAACATGTAAGGTGAGTGTGAGCATAAGGAAAGATAGAACCCTAGCCATGTTGTGAGATTGATACAAGGTAGAGAGTATGTATATAGGCCCTTCTCTTTTATAGTCGAAGTGATCTTGTTAGTGTAATATATTATGGTATCGGGAATAATTAAAGGAGTGCTTGGAAATTGTGTTTGCATGTACGTAGCTTGGAACAAGTGCCTTAATTAATCCTTAGTGCTTGGCTCTTGTTTGTGCAATCCAAGATGATATATGTAAATCTTTTGTTCAACAATAGATGCCATTTATTTATTGATCTACAAGCTAGAGTAAGCATCCAAGAGTTAAGCATGAAACACATTAATTACAATTAATGGTAAGAGTCTTAAATGATCGACATGCATGCATGCATGCATGCATGGTGCTTTATAGTTTGTAGTCCCCATAAACCTAAACCTAAACCTAAACCTAACCTAACATTCATTGTTTTGTTGTGTGCATGGTGGAGTTTTAGAGGACTTCAATTGGAGAAAAATGATTTAATCCATGAATCAAATGATGATAATCATAGTATATGCGAAGTTTCCTTTTTTAAGAGAGAAACTATTTCTAATGCACTAATTATATAAAAAAATAAAAATAAATAAAAAATTGAGGGGGCTATAAATAGAAACGCGTGTATTTTGAGGTGGTATACGTGTGTATAGAGTGGAAGGAGCCCAGATCCGACCCGGCCCAAATTAAATCCGAGTCCGCCACAAAAGCCTAGTTGGTTCGATGAGGGGCCCACATCATGGGAAAGGGCCCATAAAAGGCCCATCACTTCTAAGTTTCGTTGTGAAATTACCAAACTACCCTTTCCTCTTCAATCCGCTCGAACCCTACCCTATATAAAAGCCCTAGCTCGCCCTAATTTCACTCTCTTACAAGATCGGCGCCGACGCAGAGAGAGAGAGAGAGAGAGAGAGAGAGAGAGGGAGAGGAGCGAAGAAGAGCTATCGAGAGCGCGAGATGAGGGCGAAGGTGAGATCGATTGATTATCTTTAATCTGTTATCTTCGTCTTAATTGATGCATCTAGGTAGTATAAATCGATTCGAAACCTAAAAAAAAGTCGTCCTTTTTTGTTTAGATCGATCGATTTTTTCATCGTAGAAATCGATAATGGCGTGCCTTATAACAGGGGTTTTGCACATTTAATTGATCCATAACCTTTCTTCTGAATATATCCAGTTTAGATTTTTTTACTCGCCTATAATCTATTAGTTTTTTTGCTCATTTGATGCATCTGGTTAGTATAAATTGATTCACAGCCTACAAATTGTCTTTTTTGGTTGATCTGGATCGATTCCTTTCCATGCGTTTGATTGTTTTGCTGCTGTTGTGATAATGATGTAGCGAAAGATAAATCTCAACATGTAAATCTCAGGGTCTCTTTAACTTTGTGTGGGAACAATAACTGTGAAGGTGACATAATCATCTAGTTTAATTTCTCATAGTTGCAGTCGCTGACATTCTGAAGGCTACTTCGTCGCAGTAGCTGTAAAACCTACTTATAATGTAAGATGCCTGAGGATGAGAGATAAAGTGAGGTTTAGTGGTATGGACAATCGTCTTAAGACAATTCGACTATCGGAGAAATTTACCAGATTTTTCCCTGTGTATTGCCTTTTTGAACCCACATAATTGTTCATGGCATGAGGAATGCTAAATTCTTTGTTTGAACTGCTGTAGCATTAGTGAGTTGAGGGAAGCTCTTATCTTGACATGTTATGCAGTGTGGAAAAAATTTGAGTCTGTTGGATAATCTTGTTGTGAACTTCACTAACAACATTGTCGGCCCAAAACCGCACCTTGCTTGCTCAAGATTTTTCTCGGTGCACATTATGCATTTTGCTTCGAAGATACGAGTTTGTATCTGAATGGTTTTCTTCTACCACCATGAGTGTGCTTGCACATGTACGTACATGCATGACTTTGAGCTTATGCTCTTAGGTTTTGTTTCTTGATATAAGTTTGTGTCCTAAACACTGTCTGCAGAATTATTTATTTACATATACATTGCGGAAAAATGTGAGTTTTCTTGTATAACACTTGAAGGTGCAGTTCCTTGTTAGAAATTCCTAAAGTTGAGTTGTCGTGCAATTTATTGGTGGAGTTTGGTATTGATTTAAGATAGTTTTACAGTTTTTGAAGCGAGACGTAGGTAAATTGCACCTTATGAATATTCTGATTTCGCGGAACAATGTGAAGTTTGTTAGGTTTTGGTAATTGCAGCTTCTCCATTTAGTTGTTGCTCCTGTATTTGGATGTTGATTGTTTTCCTATTTTCAATTTTCTACAGTGGAAGAAGAAGCGCATGAGGAGGCTGAAGAGGAAGCGCCGAAAGATGAGGCAGAGATCAAAGTAGGTCGGAACTGAGTCGGTAGCTGCTAGGGCATCCTCCTCATCCCCAGGACATGTTTCGGCGAAGCTTTTAAATTTTATTTCTCTCCTTAGCTGCTGATGTTCTTTTCTTTTCTTTGTTGCACTCAGAATTATCTTGTAATGCACTTTTATTTGGATTTTTATTCCTGCTGGTTTGTGTTCTTAATGGCGCATGTTCTTGGTAGTTGCGATTCGTCATCTTCTTTCCGGATGTTCTGAATGCTTAAGAAGAAAATCTATTGCATCCATTTGTTGGTTCATTGGGCCATCAAAAAGTTGATTGCATGTTAGCAGCAGGGTTGATAGTTTCATCCATTTTTAACAGGTGAAATTGAAGAAATTAAAGTCCAAAAGAAGTCATAATATTTGCGTATAATTGTAAACGTTGTGTGACTGGACTAGGGATGTCAATGGGTATTGATACCTGAAAAATTATTGTAAACGTTGTGTGACTGGACTAGGGATGTCAATGGGTATTGATACCTGAAAAATTACCCGAACCTGAACTGGACTAGGGATGTCAATGGGTATTGATACCCAAAAAATTATCGAGTTAAACGGATATTATAAAAAATAAAAATTCGACGGATACGCATTTAATATGGATTTTGTGTATACCCGAACCCAACCCTAAAAAAATTATATATATATTATTTATTTATGTAAGATATAAAATATATAAAATATTATAGTAAAATATTTAATTATGTTTATTTATATAACATGTATTTTGATTGTATTTTATTGTGTTTTGAAATTTTGATTTTACTATAATATATTATAAAATATGGTAAAAAAATAATAAAATTTGAACTCAGTTTACTGAGGTTTACCATTATTAATGAATGTTGTGCAATTCAGAAAGTTTGGTTGAATATATTGTCAAGAAGTAGTGAAAAATCTGGACTCTGGGGAATTGGGTAATGCTATACTGACTCTCAAAGAGTCGTGTACGGTTTAGTCGTGAGGTTTACGTACTCATTATTAACGAGTAGATGAGAATAAAATTTGAACTCGTGCAATTATAGGTGTAAGAAAATGTTTACATTTATCTAAAAAAAAGATTGTTTACCTCACCCATCAAACCGCCTTTTTTTTTTTTTTTTTTTCTTTTTTCATTTTATCACTTTTTTATTCTAATTAAAAGTAAAATTTAAATAAATAAATTCTACGACGTAACGTGTGTAAGATCTATAAAGAGATATCGTAATTCATTTGTATAAACAACGAAATATTTAAATTAAAATATTATCCGACCTTAGCTCAGTTGGTAGAGCGGAGGACTGTAGTGCTTGCAGATAAATCCTTAGGTCGCTGGTTCGAATCCGGCAGGTCGGAAACATTTTAACGGATTTTTTTTCGTATCCTTTTGTTTTAAAATAATTTACAACGATTTTTTGTATGTTATTATTTTTTGTTCAAATAATTTACAACGAATTCGCCTTTTAATTTCTTATTCATCCAGTTTACAAGCACTTCAATAGCAGGATGAATCTATGGTTACTCCAATTTAACTACACAAATAATATAATATAATATCGACCATAATTTTACAATATAAAACGAAAATAACTTTTTTATTACATGCAAGCATCCCATTCAAATTAGGAGAGACAAACACGGGAAAATTTAAAAATGAAAAAAAAAAAGGAAAAGAAAAATAAAACTCGAGCTAATATTAACTCCAATCACAATTTACTAGGAAAAACAATCATTCATATGATTCATGACACTAGAGTAATAACCTAATTGCAAGAAAAACGATATCCATGTCAATCACATTGATTCACATTTATAGTTAAGTTTATTTCTAAATGAAATAAACTAGCGCGTCTATCTATTTCTCAAAAAAAAAAACAAAAAAATATTGGAAACCAAAATTTAGGTGAAAAAAAAAAAGGGTTTTGGAACCAATGCTGTAATCAACCCATTACGTGGTGAACCAGGTGCAGGAAAATTCCCGCGATCAAAACACGAGAGAAATTCAACAGGGGTCGAACTCGGCAAATTTCGAATGTCGCCACCGAATTCGGGTTAACTCCCATTACACTCTAATTAAACTCGGCGTTTTGGGTCCGTGGGCCGACGACTTTTCTTTCGAGTCACACAGGGAAAATACGTAATTTCGAATCTTATAAAATTTAATAATACGGAATAGATAGATAGATATATCTTTCTGGTGCATATATGGGACGGGAAAGTAAAAAAATCGAATTCTAGAATCTATATCTATATATTCATATCCATATCCATATCCAAGTATGAATCGCGTTCAGAAAAACGTATGTATATTTCAAAAATTATACATATAGAAGCCTATTTATGATTTTAAAGAGGTTTACATAATCGAAAGCAATGGCCGGAGTCCCACAAGCCCTCCTGCACTTTGCAGCTAACCACCACAACAATGCCGACGTCGTTAACGTCGCATTTTCTCTTATTTCGTTAGTTCTCATCTGCACTATTTCTATGGACTATCTATTCAAAATTCTTAGCTTTTTTCGCATCGATATCAAATTCTCTATGCTCCTGGTACTAAGGACAAAGATGACGGCGCTGGGATTGTTGTGGCTCTTTCTTTTTGGTTTGCTGGAGCCGCAATTGGTCGCAATGGTGATGGAGTATTTATTGAGATACTAGTGTAGGAACCCGCGCGATGCAGCGAGTAGATAATAAAATTTAAAATTTAAAATTTAAAAAATTAATATTATAGTTAAAATCTTAAATACTAATTTTTTAAAATTATAAAATTTTGAATTAAAGTTATATGACTCCAAAACAACACTATTGTTTTTTAAATATGGTAAGAAATTTTAGAATTTAACCAAATTCTAAAATTGATAGTATAAAGATCATAATATAAAGTTTAAAATAAAATAAGTCTATTACACATATCCTTTAAATATTATAGAAACTAAATCTTGTTCAATATTTTTCATGTAACCACAAACATATCTAAAATCAAAACAAATATGAGCACATAGGTATTAGGATTTACCGGAGATCCGAAAAAGGCAACACCAAATAGTAGATTAATCAATGTATATAGTGGATTGCCGATGTATTCACGAGAAAAAATAACAAAATATCACATAACAAAACATTAAAAAAATTACCATAATTTAGATAGGAGAGAAACAATAGGAAGTGGAAAAATGAAAGAAAATAAGTTTGAGTAAAAAAATGTGAGCGTAGTAATAATAATTAAGTATATAGTAAAAAAAAAAAATGCAAATGAAATACACAATAATAAGAGAGATTAATTTATAAACCTTTCATAATTAAAGGTTTTTAAACGTTGCAAAAACTTTTGGAATGCCCATCATGTATTGGTTATTTAAATCTCTCTAATTTAATAGTAACGGATGAATAATGATTCTATGTAATAAGAGAGATTAATTTATAAACCTTTCATAATTAAAGATTTTTAAACGTTGCAACAACTTTGGAATGCCTATAATATATATATATATATATATATATATATATATATATATATATATATATATATATATATATATATATATATATATATATATATATATATATATATATATATATATATATATGGTTATTTAAATCTCTAATTTAATAGTAACCGATATTAACTTTATTGCTAGAAGACCAAAAGAAAAAAATAAAAACAAAAACTCAATATATATATAGATGAATAATGATCTTATGTAACGTTTGATATTGACTTTATAGCTAGAAGATCAAAAGACAAATTAATAAAATTTTAATAGTAGCGGATGGTAAAATATATAAAAAATTTTGATGGTTCGGTTTAGAAAAAGAATACAATTGATAGAAATACGTGATTTGAGTTGATTTGGTTCGGTTCAACCAAAAAAAAGAGAAAAAATTTGAGTTGATTTGGTTGGCACCTACACTAAACAATCCGATTCGGTTTAAGTACATAAAGAAAAAACATATGAAGACGTGAGTTTGTTTGAATTTGTGCCCAAACTCAAGAGGGCACCAAAGAATTTGAGTTGGTTTGGTTTTCAACCAAAAAATGTCATTCCGATTTCGGTTGGCAAGTAAAGAAAAATAAAACATATGAAGCACTTGAGCGGATCGTTCGTGAATGTTTATAATGGTTTTTTTTTTATGGGCGGCCACGTGGCAAGAGAGGTGTCGCCACGTGGCAAGAGAGGGATGTCATGACGCCACGTGGCAAAAGAAGTATACCACGCCGCCACGTGGCAAAATAGGAGAATTCATGTATAGGTATAGATATTCGCGTCGAATTTTTCTTCTAATTTGTACGTTTAGAGCTTTAGGTTTTTCTTTTTTTAAAAAAAAATCTTTTAAGAGCTAGAAGAGTTTAATTTGTACTATTTTTTTTTTGGGATAATTATCTATATACCCCTCATGCGTCTGAAAATATCCGATCTACTCCTACTTTTTTTTTCTTTCTAAAATGCCCCTTATACGTTCCACCGTTATTGCAAAATACCCCCAGCTATCTCCGTTAAGTTAATCTAGGTTAAACGTGAGTTAAATATCTACAACAGTTAAAAAAAATTAAAATACCAATTTTGCCCTTAACTTAAGGGTAAATAAGAAAGGTTGGTGACAGTAGAGGGATATATTGGAAAAAATCAAAAGTCGAAATACTTTTGTGCCCTTGACTTTAATGGCAAATAAGAAAGACAGTGATGGTAGAAGAGTATATTTGAAAAGGACAAAATAGTAATTTTACAGAGATAACAGAGTTACTTAACAGATTTTAACTCTAAGGGTATATTAGAAATAAGTTGGAACATAGGAGGAGTATTTTCAATATTAGCCTTCTAAGAGGGGTAAATCGAAAAATCGGAAACTTTGTAGGGTTTTATAAGCAATTGCCCCTTTTTTTTTTTTTTTTGGTCTTTTCCAGTAAAAGATATATCCTCGTGTAAATGTTTGCTATTCCATTGAGCCTATTATTTGCTAATAAAAATTCTATAAGAAACTCCTTATTCATTAAACTAATTCTTTCAATCTCTGTAATTTTTTTTAATTTTAAATTGTATAACAATCATAATTTGAAATATTGTTACCAAATTTTGTCAATTTTATTTATACATTGCATATTGGAGATTAAAATATTTTGTATTAGAATTTACTTGTAGGAGATAAATACAAATTAATTGGATTAATGTATCTACAAACTAAACTTTGATTGATCGTAAATTAAAAATACTACCTATCAACTATTTTCGTACTTAAAAAATTACGTAAAATTTGAATATATATTTTATCATTATCTCAAATAGAACTAATATTTTTATGGGATAATTAGACATCTATTTTAGCGGCATTTTAAATAATAAATTTAAAATAAAATTAAATAAAGGAAAACCATTAACTAGAGCTAAAAAATTAACTATTTATCAGTTATTCAATTTAATTTGTATGATTCTACATAAATTAGATGCATCAAATTCCATGGAGATCCCAATTTTGTAGGTTAATTAATGTAAGACTCAAACCCATATATATGATGTTTTTTTTTATCAGAAAATAATTAACTGCTTCAAGGTTAGCTCTTAATAAGTCTTTAGGCTAATAAAGAAAATTTTAATTAATTTTTTTTATTTTATTAGCTTATAAGAAAAATACTTTTGTGAGGCCCTTATGATTGATTATCTTGACCTTTTGCACTTTATCTTAATCTACATTGCTTTTGATTCGGATACTTAATTAGATTCAATGTGGGTCCAATGAGGATCATATCATTTAAAAAATTTATATAAATTATGAAATGATAAATTTTATATATTATTTTTTTTTTGAGAAATAGATAGGCGAGCTAGCTATCTGCTTCATTCATTGATAAATGAACTGGGGCTTCCGTGGAAATAAAGAGACAAACAGCAAGAAAAACAGAAAAACCAAAAAAGCACCAAAAAGTTGCCACAGGTACGAAAATAAAGTAAGAAATTCAAAAAATTCTAAAAAAGAATAGCCGATAGGATTTAAAGGCTGTTTCGCGCGTTGGGTGGAGCCACGAGCTCGGCCCAGGACTTAGATAGGAGGGCAGCACGTCGTACCGCACGGACGGCGTCGAGACTCGTCAAGCGGAAGATTATGTTGTTCCTATCCGTCCAGATAACCCACCAGGTGGTCGCCAGGGAGGTAAGGGCCTTGGCCCTATGTGCTGCGTTGGTAATTGCAGTAGAGTTGTTCCAGAGTGCCCGAACATAATTCGAATCGTCGGTAGCAACCTCTGCCTTAAACAGTAAGAAGCGCGTGAAGATGCAGCTGGAAAAGAAGTGGTCACAGCTTTCCGAAGCGAATGCGCAAAAAACACAGTGGCCGACAACCAGTGTTGTTTTATATATTATTCGAAAACGCAAAATTATCTTATCATATACTTTACTATTATTACTTTAAAAGTGGCGGAATATTATTCATATATATAATATAACAAAAATTCATTCCGAAACTAAATATAATAACACGTACGTGCTTATTTTTGTTGCCATTTAAATATGTTAATGAACATAAAATGTTTGAACTATGTAACGTAGGCGTGTCAATTATTTAAAATTTTAGTTAAGCCTAAGCCGATGGATACTTTTCTTCGTTTTCGCCTGCCGGTGGATCTTCTCCACGTGGCGTCAACTCGTTTGACGGCGTCGACGGGAAACCACAACTCTATGGACCGGGTGTATGAAGAGTCTCAAACGCACAATGCATATCACTGAGACATCCTGAGACATTGGTAGGGCTGGCAAACGAGCGAGCCGGCTCGTGTTCGACTCGCGTTCGGCTCGATATTTGGCTCGCTCGAGCTCGGCTCGAATTAATTCCAAGCTGAGCTCAAGCCTAAATCTCGACTCGAAATTAATTTCAAGCCGAGCTTGAGTATTACTAGGCTCGTTCGAATTAGGCTCGAAAAGCTCGAAAGCTCGAATATATATATATATATATATATATATATATATATATATATATATATATATATATATATATATATATATATATAGTCTACAATATCATTAATAATACCAACCACTTCATTGTTAGATTTTCATTGGATGATGAGATGTGTAGTTAGGATGATAGTGATTCTCTAAAATTGAGTGGGAGATTAGTTGAATAGTATAATCTAATGGGTGAAAATGGTCGAGGGTTAGATCTAACTTTACAAAATTCGATAACACTAAGCATTTTATACTATCGATAATATAGTAGCCGACTCTCTCTCTCTATATATATTCCTACTTACTATACTATCTATACTATTGATAGTACTGAGCATTTTGTGCAATCGAGTTTTCTATCGTTAGATTTACCTATATATATAGAGTTCAGCTACTGTACTACCGATAGTACCAAGTATTTGGTATTCTCGAGTTTCTTCCGTTGGATCTACCCCTTTGGCCAATTTCATCTGTTAGATCACACTATTCAACTAGCCACCTACTGAACCCTAGGGAGCTACTATCATCCCGACCGCCATCCCTTCATACAAGGGCCAAAAACCTAATAGCAAGCCATTTGCACTATTAATATAATATAGTAGTTTAAATATATGTATAATATTATAATATAGTATATGACTACTATACTTTATAAGATAGATCTCTTTATATTTATAAATTTTTTGGATGTGCGATTAGAATGATAGTGGTATAGGATTGAAATAATTGTTAATAAATCCAACGATCGAAAAGATTAGTTAAATGGATCTATACTCAAAACAATATAAAGAATAACCTCTATAATATATAATTATATATAATATATACTTTAATTATATAAAATAATGTATATTATGTATTTTAATTATATCTATATAAATTAAAATTTAAAAAGAATTAAAAAAAACAAAACTTCATTTCTCTTTAAAATGAGAAAAAACTATTTAATTATAAGTTATTATAATATTATAATATCTTATTTTATGCATTTAGTTTATATGTTGAACTATTAGATATTTTTTGTATCAAATTTGAGATAATGGTTTATAAAAATTAAATTATAGATTGCACGATGTTAAAAATTTCAAGCGGCTCGTTTCTCGAGCTCGCTCACTGTTATCGGCTCGAATTAATTTCAAGCCGAGCTTGAGCCTAAATTTAGGCTCGAAATTAATTTCAAGCCAAGCTTGAGCTGAGGTAAGCTCGCTCGAGCTCGGCTCGTTTCCACCCCTAGACATTGGTTTTTTGTATTGGAGTCTACGCCTACACCGGGTGTAGTAGGCAAGAAACGACCCACCAAACCGCGCGAAACAAAAAGACAAATAAAATAAAGTAACGAACCACGCGATATCCAACCACAGTTATCATCCCAATTCCCCCAAATACTCTCCTCTCCTCTCAGGTTCAACTCGTTCCTTCTCATTCCCTGCTTATTCTCCAATCGGGAGCACGGCAATGGCGATGGCGATGGCGATGGAGATGGAGATGGAGATGGAGGCGGAGGCGGCGGCGGAGGCGGCACAAGAGGGCCGTTTCTTGGCCCCGCGGCCCGATGATCTCGACCGACGGGCGCCACTCCATCTCTCTTTCTTCTTCATGTGTATTGCTGCCCTGGGCTTCGTCCACTTCACAGCCGCAGCCGCAGCCGCAGCCGAGGACGTGCTCGCTCTCTTCGCCTTCTGGATTGTGTGTCTGCTGATCTTCCTCGTCTCTCTCGCGCCCGACGCCCTCCCGGAGGAAGCCGCGCGGATTGTCGCCTCCGTCGCCCGCGCGCTGTACGAGTGCTTCTTCCTCAACCGTATTTAGCTGTTCTTCTAGCCCGTTGATCCTCGTGAATGGGTAAGAATAAATTTTTCTCGGTTTAAGAACTTGCGACGGCTTGATGCTCTGTTTAATTCCATCTGGGGTCTTACTTTTTGTCCCCTTAGTTTGAATTGTAACAACTTGGTGCTTAGAGTCGGTATTTCATATCTTTGAACACACCTCATCAACCTGATCCTTGAAGACACCTCGTCCTCTTTCATTTCGTAATCGCGCTCTGCTTCTCTTCGAGCTAATTAAGTTGCTTAATTTTCTCAAGGGTTTGATGAGAGGATCTTGCGGCTCTATCTAGCTTGTGTTCTATTGCACAACGCGTGCGTGCGTAGTAATATGTATTTAAGCATCTGTTTTGAGTGGTTCTCTAGTGTCCTTCAACTTCTATACGATGCTCTGTTTTAACTCTGCTTTATTTTGTCTGTTTGTGAAAGCGGCTCTGTTTTATTTTCCTACGGGGGTTTTTTCCTGTTCATGCTTAAGCATTTGAGCTCTTCCTTTTGTGTGGACGGTGAGATTACTATGCACGTTTCACGAATGATAGCCTTTTTTGAGCGAAAGCCTCGTTTTTCTTTCGATAAAATTTATTTGCACTATAGAGTATAGACCATTGAGACTTTATTATTAAACCTTATAAAAATTTAATTTTATTCTCTAATCTTTTAATTTTTTTGATTTAAATTAGTTAACAGCACTTGAATTTCAAAAATTTGCATACGCCATCTAATGTTACATGTTCAGTTTATACATTTCACATAATTTTTATAATTATAAATTTATTAAAATAAGTAATTACTTCGGACCGATTCAAAATAAGTAAATTAAATAGTTAAATTAAAAATTTACAATATTTGCTAGCTAAATTCAAATAATCAGTAGTTTAGGTAATTTTTATAAGTTTTTACCTTTGCTTGTTCACAAAGATGCGGCCCCCTCTATGCAGGAAGCTTCCTTGCCCTTCCAAAGCTTTTTTAAAAATAAAAGAAAAAGGAAAAAAGTTCCTCTATTTCTCACTTGGAAAGATCTTACGTGGCCGTTTTGCGTCACCTTTAGGTCATCTTCTTCATCTTCATATAATGACCCAACCGTTCAAACGCCCACTTTATATATAATGAGCCTATTATTAATGTGGGCCCACTTGATATATTTAAACCGTTCAAACTTTAGTTTTTTTTTTTTTTGAGAAATAGATAGACGCTATCCGCTTCATTCATTGAACGATGAACCAGAGCTACAGAGGCTAAATGGATCTCCGAAAGAAACACAAAGCTCTAAAGAGCGCGAAAAAAAAAAAAAAAAAATCAGAACAGCTTCAAGATGCTAGGAGAACGGAGTCCCACTCCGATATCGGCGTCTTACAAGTGTAGACGACTTGAAGGGTCGGGTTGGATCTTCCTAAGATCCAATCGCTTTTAACCTTCCAAATCGTCACCGAACTAGTTATTTCAAGAATATATAAAGGTATTAATTTTTGTTAGAATAATAGTATTTTTTTTGTTTGGATGAAAATGTGAGTATATGTTGAAAATAAAAAAATTATGTTTGAAAAGTTATTAGGAATAAGAGAAATAGTTGATGGTTATAAATAGGAAATAATTATATTATTTTTATAATTTAATTTAAATTTTTAAATTTTAAATTTTATAATTTTAAATTTTATAATATTAAATTTTAAATTTAAAACTAAATTTAAATTCTATTCTAAAACAAAACTCTTTCTCTCTCTCTCTACCCAGTTGGGAGAACTGGGAACTATAGTTCTCAATTTAGTCCAAATTATGTTTGGGTACAAGATAAGATATAAAAGCCCTATATCATATCTATCTTGTACCCAATTCAAAGGGGATTTAAGGTTCGTACAAAACAAAAACAAGAGGAAGCTACTTCATTTCTCTTTAAAAAAAAAAAAAGGAAAAAGAAAAAGAAAATTTAAGAGCAATGATATGAGAGAGAATTGATATAATTAATTTACGAAAAGAAAGGATAAAGGTTTGGAAGCAAATGTACGTATAATTAAGTCAAAGACATTTAAAGGCAAGGGTTTGAAAGTAATAGCATTATAATAAAGAATAGCTGATAAATATGTGGTGCATTAATAATGTACACATTTAATAATGTACTACTAGGTAGACACAATAGTTTATTCTCTAATTACAAATATAATATTTCAGAATTTAAAGAATCACCGTTAAATATAACCGAACGGGAGCTCCAGTTGTACTCCTCCCTCCCTCCTCATCCCGAACCACACACCCCCCGCAAAACCCCCACTTCCCCTTTGCCCTCACCTCTCTCTCTCTCTCTCTCTCATCGACAATTCGTCCCTAATTCTCCTCTCCTCCCCCGCCTCTCCCCAAACCCTTGCTAGGTCTCCAACCCTCGGCGATGGCGGCGAGAGAGGCTCCGAACTCCGCGGCGTCGCCGGAGCAGCGCCAGCTCCGGCGCTTCGACCGCGGAGGGAGATCCCTCCTCGAGCTGCTCTACGTCGGCGCGGTGCTCCTCTCATCGGCCTACGCCGAGCGCGGCCTCGCGCTCCTCCTCTTCCTCTGCTGGGCCCTCGGCCTCACGCTCTGGCTCGCCTCCCGGGAGGCGCGCGACCTCGCCACCGCCGCCTCCGCCGCGGCGCGGATCGCCGCGTCCGCGGCGGCGGCTCGGGCCGATTCCTTCCCCGTCGTCGGCGGCGGGGGAGGAGGATCGGCGGCGGCGAGGCGGCGCGGCGGCGATCTGGTCCGAGTGGCCGCGATCCCCTGGCCCGCCGTCGGCGTAATTCTGGCGAGCCCCTCCTGATCTGCGCCGTCGGAGAGCTCGGCGCCGAGAACGCCTTCGCCGTGTTCGTGCTGTGGATCCTCTCCATGGGAGTACTCTTCGGCCTCCCCACCGCCGAGCGAATCGCGCGCTTCGTCACCGCGGCGCTGCGCAACTACGTACGTTTTTGACCGCGGTAATCGATCTCCCGTTTTGGTTTTGGTTTTGGTTTTGATTTTGGATTTGAGTAATCTCCTTATTTGTAGTAACGCCTCCTTTTGATGTAGCGAAAGCACAAAAAATAAAAAAAAATAAAAAAAAAAAAAAAAAAAAAAAAAAAAAGAAGAAGGAAAACTAATAATAATAATTTTCTCCTCTCGTTGAGGGAGGGGAAAAAAAAATTATAAAAAAAAGGTGTCTATCAAAAGTAATTTTCTTTCTATCTTGCTTCGCCTCTTAATTGAAGGTATAACACTGAATTAATTCTCCACGAGAGAGCGAAATATTAGGTTTTAATCCCTGTTCCATCAAAGTTACGAGAGAGAGAGAGAGAGATGAAAATAGAGATTTGGCAAAAGAAATGGTGATGAATTTTTTTAAAAAAAATAATAAGAGAGAAAAAAAAACAGTATTACAAGTGTACCTACTGTAGAGTGCATTTTCTGTATATTTACAGTCCTATATATCTTCTGACTAGATCTCTAATGTCTTCTCAGCGGGATATTTTATATAAATTTTTAGATGCTATAAATCATGTTCATCAAATTGAAACTCAATTTTTAGATATCGATTAATAGAAATCAATGTTGTTATACTTATATCAGTATCAGCTCTTGCACCTCACATCAAACCTCATCAACCTGCTTATGGGGCTCTTTCTCAGATCTTTGAACAGACATCCTCCTCTTTCGTTTGTTTCGTAATTGCTCTGCTTCTTTTCTAGCTAAGTTTGCACTTGCTTGGCTTTGCGAGGTGGTCGTGTTGATATTTTTTTGAGATAAAGGTAGCACGCTATCCGTTTTATTCATTGAAAAAATGAACTAGGCTACAAAAGTGGAGCAACCGGGCCCCGCGAGAGAGAGAAAAAAAAAAAACCTGTTAGACAGAAAGAGAGTACATAGCGAGAAGTGAATCCCACTCCTACGCCAACTGTTCGAGATTACGGACCGCCGTTCTCGGATTTGGCTGGATAGACCTAAAGATAAAGTCATTTCTGACCTTCCAAGCGAGGTGGTCGTGTTGATGAGCTTAATTTTCTCATGGCTGTATCGTGTGTTCTATTGTACGACATGTGCGTAGTGAAATGTATTTAAGCATCTGTTTTGGGTGCTTCTCCAGTGTCCTGTAACTTCTATATGATGCTCTGTTTTTGAAAATTTGTCCTTTCAAGTAATTTTGTGACGATTCGAAGATTTTAAACATGAAAAGGGGAAATTGTTTGTATGAAAATACTCGGTCTAATTGCTTTAAAAATTTACACATCTTCGCAAATAAAACAAGGAAAATTAACACACAATAAGCATCAATCTGGTCCGGCGCATTCCATTGGAATTCTTTGACTACAAAGCTCACAAGAAAATACCCACATGATTACTATACAAGAAAATTTTGGCTCCCCTAGCTATATGGTCAACATTAACACCGTTAATTAATTAAAACAGGGCACTCGCTCGTAACAATTGTTTACATTTAAAAAAAAAAAAAAAAAAACCGCAAGAATTGAAATGTTTTTTTTTGAGAAAAATATAGCATGCTACCCGCTTCATTCATTGGAATTATGAACCCAAGCAAGAAACAGGAGCCTCGCGAAAAAAAAAAAAAAAAAAAAAAAAAAAAAACTACTGATGATCAAGACCTCCCCTAGAGAATCATCTTGCCGGTCCTTGGACTGAAAAAAAAAAGAAAGTGGTCTGGCGCGGCCAACCATGCCCGAATCCATGCCATGCTTCGTCGTTTACGGACGCAACCCCACTTTCGAGGTTCAACTAGGGATGTAAATGGATATGGATACCCAACTTTAATCCGAATCCGAACCCGACGGATATGGATTTTATCCGAAGCAAATAGATATAGATTTGGATATATATATATATATATATAGAGAATACTTTATATATAGCAATATCCAAGAAGAATAGTTGAGTCATGCCAAGCTTAACTCTCTTAAAAGCACCAAAAGACACATTTATGAGTTTAAATCCCTAATGAGATATTGTAAGACGGATTTATTAAGAGAAAGAAATTTGATATAATATATAAAAAAATTCAAGCTTTAGATCTGAATCTAAAGGCAAAAAAAAAATACTTAAACTTTTATAATCTAAATCAAAATACATATATATATTATATATATATATATATATATATATATATATATATATATATATATATATATATATATATATATATAATTTTTTAGTAAAAAAAAATCGAAATCAATTATAAAAAAACATATTTATATAAAGTTTCAAACTATTAGATCAAAGCTTTAACTAATAAAAG
This sequence comes from Aechmea fasciata, assembly GCA_025177825.1. NCBI lineage: Eukaryota > Viridiplantae > Streptophyta > Magnoliopsida > Poales > Bromeliaceae > Aechmea > Aechmea fasciata. The sequence goes on along the minus strand of CM045943.1, from coordinate 4,605,327 downwards.
ATTTTATAAATTTAGATTTTTATATATATATTCAATTTAATCCATTTAGCGTGTTAGCCCATTTCGTGAATAAATCTAGGTTCAACGCAGAGTTATGTTGATCCGATATGGCCCACATTTCACTCTTTTCAAAGACTCGGACGCATTCTTCTGGAAGCTTCGACAAGCTCGCATATCATCTTTATTTAGTAGCCTCCAAAAAACCATCTTCATCCCGAGACACGTGCGGCGGGCCCAAACCCACCGACCCGTTTTGTGTGGCCAAGGAAGTAGAATGACTGAGGTTGGTTGGTCCTCTTGTAGTCTTGTGATTGTGACATAAATTCGGATCATTCAAAGTCCCTGCTACTCCGAGTCTCTGACGCTGATATCGGCACTGGGGCTAAGTGCCAATTTGTTACTAAAGTCGGTAAATTTATCAATTTGTTTCTTCAAAAATGGCGGCAGTAACTCGCCTGCCACAAGGCGAGGCTTCTAAAGTCTTGAATGGATAGTATACGGATAGTCACTATCAAGATATCCTCAAATAGATCCGATGAATATATTTATAACTTAAGTATATAAACTCGAATCAGACTCGAAATTAAATTGGAAAGGTATGTATATATTTTTCCTAATCACTTTTTTTAAAGATAAAGATACAGTATATCAACTATTCAGATCCAATCTGACACACGTCCACCTTTAACGATGTTTCGTGTTATTGGTGAAGTAATAGCAAGGGATCTAAACACCACTTAATCCTACAGGACAAATTATAGATTCACATTAATACCACCGCATCTGGAAATGATTTATATATAATACATACAATCTAAACCATTTAAAAGTCAAATATAAAAAATTATATATTTTTATAATGAAAGAAAAAAAAAATAGATTGGATAAACCCAATCCTTTATATTTAGCCAGTGTAAAAAAATAAAATAACATTTATTAATTTTTGTATATAATATTTTATTAATTATAAATTATATTTATTAGATAAAATTTTAATTTTATTATATTAACTATTAAAAAATAGCATTGGTTCATGCTGTAAAATTTTATATTTGATATAGAAAAAAGTGTTGAAAAAAAAAAAAGAAGAAAGGGGTGGGGTTCAAGAAAGAGAGAGAGAGAGAGAGAGAGAAATGGAAAGGGTGTGGGTCCCATCACTTTGCGGGTTGTCCAACGTAGGGATGGCAATTCGGCTCGTCAGCCTTGTTGTTCACGAGTCAACTCGTGTTTGGTTAAATGAATCCGAGATTAAATTTCTCGTTTAGTAAACGAGCCGAATACGAGTTGAATTTTTTAATTTGTTTAATAAATAAGCCGAACACGAGATAGGATCAGTTCGTTCGTATTCGACTCAATAACAGTTCGAATATATATAATTTTTTAGTAAAAAAAAATAAAATCGAATTCAATTATAAAACAATATATTTATAAATAAAGTTTCTACTATTAGATCAAAGTTTAATGAATAAAATTTTATAAATTTAGATTTTTATATATATTCAATTTAATCCATTTAACGTATTGGCCAGCTCGTGAATATATAGGCTCGTATTCGGCTCGTTTATTAACGAGCTGAGTATGAACTGAATTTTTGGATTCGATACTTTAACGAGCGAGCTTGTGCTCGGCTCGTTTATTAACCGAGCCAAACATGAGCCACCCCAGCTTGTTCGTGTTCGGCTCGTTGAGACCCCTAGCCGTACATGACTTGGGAGTTTGATAGTGCACCCCCGGTTCATGATTTGTAATAATATAGAAGATATAGATGGTTTAGGCGCCGTTTGGTTAGGAGATAGGAATAGGATTAGGAATAGGCCCTTATCCTCCAAACGTTAATTTTTTATCCGAGAATAGTAGTTCTCGGTTATCCCAACCAACACATTCATTTTCTATATTAAACTATCTAATATTTTTCTTATTCTCGGAAACAATCCAATTTTCATCCAAACGCTATTTTTCTTATTCCCATACTTGTAGTTATCGCTGTAATAATTAGTTCTTACTTATATCCGAACCAAAATACCTTAATAAGTGAAATTGGGTGCTTTGAGGAGTTAGAGAGAGAGAGAAAGAAACAATTTATGTAGGGGTCAGACAATAAAAAGCAAAAGAGAATAAACAAATGGATTCGAGCTTTCAGACGGTTTCGTCAGGTTGTATCTATCTTCGCGTCGAACAGCGAACACGCTGGGAACGCTTTGCACTCCGACACCTCACCTAACAAATTATTTATTTATTTTTACGTGGCGTGATTCTGTTTTGAGGATTTGATCATATCGGTGCAAGCATGTGCGGCCTTTGTTGCTGGTGATTCCGCTCTCAAAAACACAAGGACTGGCGAAGCAGGGAAAAGAAGTTGGCGGGCGCGCGCGGGCCACGCGGCGCCCATCCGCGTCCTCCCCAAACTTTTAGATTGGCAAGGATGCCCGTACGATTTTTGCCCGGATCTTCTTCCGGGCTCCATTCTCTGACGAGTCCAGACGTACCGCACCTCCGACTACTTGCTCTCTACTTCTCACATCTTCTCGGGCCGGCGGACGGACGGACGGACGGACGGAAGGATGGCTGCGCAGCTGCCGGACGAGCCCCGCCGCGACGCGGGCGACGTCGACGCGGAGGCGCTTCGCAATTACGCTTTTCACTTCCTGCTTCTCGTGGCGTCCGGCCTCGTCTACGTCGTCGCCGCCGAGGACGCGCTCGCGCTCTTCCTCCTCTGGAATATCTTCCTGGTAATCTTTCTCGCGTCCTTCGCTCTTCATATGCTCCCAGCGTTGGCGAGGATTGCGGCGCTTGTCGCCGCGGCACTGAGGGCCTACCTGCTTGGCAATCGCGCTCTGCTCCTCTTCTAGCCCAAGCATGATCCCACACTCTTCTGCTTGATCTTGATTACGCCCGGTGTGGCCTACCTTATCTATATCATGATGCTCTGCTTTACTCTTTACTTGTCTCTGTATCTCATTTCCCCTGCTTGTTTTGTTCTTAAGAAACGTCGTCAATGGGTATAGATATCCCATGCGTTCTTCATGTGCTTGATTATGGTTATGTAACCTCTACATGGCGCTGCTTTACTTGTCTCTGTTCCAATATTAATATTGCCCCTTAACCTCTCTATATATGATGCTCTGCTTTACTTTTTTTTTTTATTTTCTCTGTATCTCACATTTCCCCCTGTTTGTTTTGTGTTGAAGCAACGTCGATGGGTGTAGATATCCAAACGTTTGCGTGAATTCAAATTCAAACCATTATATAGGATTTAACAACTAATAAAAGAGTATGGTTTCAGTTATCGGTGACATTCCTAGATATAATAATAATGGACATTAACTCCTAAAAAGTCCTCTAAATAAAAAACTCATGAATTTTTGGAAAAAACAAATTACCTGGAGACTATACAATTTCGAGAAAGATAATTATTTAGTTCATAAGAACTGTGTGTCCAAATTTATATGTTTTGACCTTTCGAATGCTATAGAATTAATTAATATGTAAGTGCATGAAATGTACCCATATTTGATGATCAATGTGCTGAATTTTAATTTCAATTCAACACATGTCATACGCAATTTTTAAAAAATCTACATACATATATATATATAAAAAAACTTATTATATTTGTAACTTATCATGTATAGGACAAATCTACATATATCTACATATATATATATATATATATATATAGTCGGACTGGGCTACTATTAGTAGTAAAATTCCATTGTTGCTACCAGTTTTTTAACCCCAGGATCATCTCTTATCATTATTTCTAACTATTGGATTAAATACTATAACCCATTGGGACCACTCAACCCTAGGAGGACCACTTAACGCTAACTACCTAATATCATCCCGACCCTACAAATTTTCATCCGAGGGTTAAAAACTTGATAGTAAAAAGGGTGTTTTACTACTAATAGTATTCCAGCCTAATTCTATATATATATATATATATAGGAATAATTTCATCAATACCCCTCTGGAAGATCGAAATTTCATGAATAACCCTCTAAACTAAAAAATATCATCAATACCCCTCTTAAAATTAAAAATATTCATAAATATCCTTTAGGTTAACTTTCCGTCAATAGGTCATCCAATATTTTATAAATACCAATTTTACCCCTAGCAACAATTTAACCGTGTAATATTTAAGATTAATTATATGATCATTTTTAACGTTTGAATCACATAATAATTTAACATTGTTTTTAAAATTTTACAATTAAAGATCTATAGTCTATTAAGTGTGATAGTTAAATCTCATTATGATTTTTCACTTTTAAATTATACACAGTAGTAATACAATTGTCCATAGTAGAATTCAACATTAATTATTTAAAAAATTATTTTTTAAAATTTTATTAAAATAACTCACATATCTCACGCTAAAAATATTTTGATATCAAAATTCTTGATATTAGAGTATTACTTATATGATGTGCTCAAACAAAAAAATTTTAATTAAAAATTTATTCTTGGCAATAAAATAAAATTTTATGAAACTCTGTCACCTATAGTCCACTTTGACGTGATCCTAATTCGGAAAAACGTGAAATTTGATTTTCAAATAGTTTAAATGGTTTAGATCATATTTAATGATGCCGATTATCAATTCGGAAGTTTTATCATTGAAAATAAATTATAGTAAACCGAGCTTTACTACTGATAGTATTATAGCAAAACTCTCTATATATATGCCCTCTCAATCTAAGTGTTTTTTTTAAATTTTAGCAATTGAGTGTTTTTTCCCAACAAAATTAAAAATTTTAACAAATTCATGTGAGGGATCTCAATTAAAACACTTTGAACTAAGTCCAAATAAAAAAAAAACTGATAGTTCATGAGCTCTTAATGTTAAAAAATAAAACTGAAAGGGGTCTGGTTCAAAATGATCTATAGGTGAGGGGTTTCTTTATTTTTTAACCCACTAATAATTAGTGCTAGATATGTTATTTTTAAAATTTAGAGGGGTACTTATGAAATTGCCCCTTAATTATTCGCTGTCAAAATAATACCTAAGCATTTTAAGGGTAAATTAGTCATTTTGTTACTCAACCTTTATTTAACCAAACTTTAACCATGGTTACAGTAACGGCGGTTGGAAGGAAGGGTAATTGTGAAAATTTTTTACATTTGAAGGGGTATATATGATATTTTTATTTTTGCAGGGGTATTTACGATATTTATATATTTGAGAGGGGTAGTAATGAAATTGCCCCTAATATATTTGTATTTTGAACTTTATGGTAAATACATTAGCGGATTCAGGGCGGGTCAAAATTTCTCCCGTTTCCTCCCCCGAATCCGTCTCGGATTGTAAAATTTGGCTCGTTTTCCGCCCCGAATCCGTTTATTTTTTTCCATTTATTGCTTCTGTCGGGACAGATCGGGGCGGGAGCTCCACCAACCCGGATCCGTTTGCATCCCTAAACTCATGCCACATAGCTTCAATTTGTGCTCAGCTTTGTTGGGATGAATTTGGTTGGGTTGGGCCGGGCCCCATGTGCAATCCCAGCACGTGTTTTTTTTTTTTTTTTTCGCCCTTCACTCCACGTGCTTGTTTATAGAACTTTTCTCTTTTAGTTTCTTATTTTTATTATTTTATTTTATCATATAATATGTCAGGTCCCTTTCCTTTTATTTGTATATAATTTATTCTAGTTACTTCCATTATTTATTTACACAAAATTCCCTGTCTTATTTATTTCAACCTTTCCGAGAGAACGTGTGTACGTATCCCATTTTTATAGAATTCCTAGGAATAATATCTAATATATATTTTTTAAAATTTTAATAATATTTAAGTTGTTACCGGTTTTCAAAATTGTCCACAAGAAATTGCCCCTAAATCATAATATAATCTGATATCAAATTAAATTATATAAATAATTATTTTTTAAAATATATCAAATTATCAGAAAATAATATTTTAAATATTTATATTTAATTTATTTTGAATTATCCATCCAAGCAATTACTTATCCATGTAGGAGCCAAAACAAACATATTTGGGCATAAATAAATGGGCGATAATTAACTTTTTTTAGGACATCATGTTAGGGCCAGCTAATTAACAAATAATTACAGTTAAACTAAGCTCATCCTTAATGCACACGCTATTGATTTTTAGTGGCCCAAATTAATATACCCAATCATTATATATATTTAAGAAGGGATTAGGTTAAGTGGTCCCCTTTTGTTTTCCTTTTGTTTTTATCATATTTTAAAATTTATTTTTCTTTGCAAAGTTCTAAATAACTGAAACACATGCAATTATGGCCTATTTTGTATTCTTTCTCCTTGCTGTTGAATGGTCTGAACACATTCTCAACATGATGTGATTCCTCTCTTTTTTTCTTTCTTTCTTTCTTTTCCTTTGATTTTTCTGTGACTTTGAGGAATTATATTGTCTCCAACTCCCTGATCGCTCGATGGTTTTGAATTTGATGCGCTAAATAGTAAGCCCGGATTGCGAAGGCATAAGTAAGGAACATCTTATCACATCTTAATAGTCCCACATTAGATAAAAAAAAAGATTACGACATTTAGTTCGGCCTCTGTAACAAGAAAATACTTGGTGGGCTAGTGGAGGGTTGGATTTACGTGCTATATAATGGATGAACCATAGTCACCCTCTAACAGCGTATGCTTACGTTTTAAAGTAAACGAGAATGAGTATAGTATTATTTTGAAATAATTATTTCTTTACCGACCGTCCCTAGAGCAAGTGGCAAAAGGATTGGTGGTTGGTACCCGAGTTCGAATCCTAGTTGATTCATATTTCTAGTTAAATTTATTTCTTAACGAAATAAACGAAGCGGGAAGCGTGCTACCTATCTCTCAAAAAAAAAAAATTGTTTCTTTAAGAGCGTCACGATGACCTATTTTATTTTTTTTGGAAAGAAAAATTCCACAACAGAGCTCTCTAATAAGGAGAGCAAGTGTAAGGCAACCAGTCAAATACTAATATACGCGAATCTCAAAATAAGTTAAGAAGTTAGATACAATCCTACAACAGCTTACATCCGCGCAAAAGGAATGGTTTAAATCTTACATCCTTTATTCTAAGAATCCGAACTTGGGTCTCGGAGGGTGGTTGGTGAGGAGGGTGGTTGGTATCCGAGACCCAAATTCGAATCCCAGTGTAGTCACATTTTCAGCCAGATTTATTTCTAAATTGTAAATGAAATAAATAAAGTAGGTAGCGTGCTATCTATTTCTCTCTCTCTCTCTCTCAAAAAAAAAAAAAAACACGAATCTCAAAATAAGTTAACAAGTTAGATACAATCCTACATATTACACCCACCCTCCTCACTGAAAAGGTGAGGATTGTTCTCTCTGAATGATCTGTACGCGCAAAAAAGATGGTGTAAATCTTCCATCCTCTATTCAAAAGATTTAAAAACCCTCTAAATTTTAGTATTTTTACAAAATATAAAATATACATATTTTTTTGGGATGTACCACTAACATTAATTGCTCTTATACATATACGATTCTTATGATTCCTATTCGAACTCAGCTAAATTAAGTTTAATTTACTAGACAAAGGTCCACGTAACAACACTCCCTCTCACTAACCCATACGGCCCGAGCCCAATGTGCGATCCCAGCACGTGATTTGATTTTTCTTCACTCCACGTGCTTAATTGTTTAGGCTTCGTTTAGTTCGGGTATAAGTAAGAACTAGTTATACCGGGGATAGGTACAAGAATGAGTTTTCGTAGGAATAAGGGTATTTTTTTTGTTGGATGAAAATGTGGGTATAAGCTGGAACTAGAAAAATTATGTTTGGATGAAAATATGAGTATAAGGTGGAATAGTCGGTAGTTATAGATAGAAAATAATGATTTTACCTTTATAATTTAATTTAAAATTTTAAACTTATAATTTTAAATTAAAAAATTTGAAATTTAATTAAAACTTTTAATTTTCAAAATTTAAATTTTAAATATCAAATTTTAAATTTAAGATCAAATTTAAATTTGAAAGATTTAAAATTTAAAATCTAAAAATGTTAAATTTAATATTTAAAATTTTAAAATATCAAATTTATAATTTAAAATTATAAATTATAAATTTTAAAAATTTAAATTTAAATTAAAAATCTCTCTCTCTCTCTCTTATATCCGGGGGTGGAACAGCTTGTTCCACCCCAAGGTGGGAACACTTGTTCCCATCGTGGGAACAAGCGTTCCCACCTATCAAAAATAGTGTTTGGATACAAGAGGGAGGATAACCCTCTTATCTCCTCTCTTGTAACCAATCCAAACACTATTTTAGAAAACTTTTCTCTCTTTGTTACTTCTTTTCATTATATTTTATTTGGCCATATAATATGCCACTCCACGTGCCTAATTGTTCAGAGAAACGTTTCTTTTTTTTTTTCTTCCTTCTTTTCATTATTTTCTTTTATTTTACCATATAATATGCACGTTCCTCTGCTTTACCCCGTCCATCCTACTCCCCTTCATTATTCATCTGCACCTAATTAAGTCCCTTTCATGTATTTATTATATTTGTGATGGTTACAATCGTGGAATATAGTTAAAGAAAACATGAAAAAAAGGAGATTAGTAGGTCCTACACCTCCGGAATCTTAGGTTCGTAAATTTTTTTTCAATTCCTGGTTAAAAATAAATTAATATTACAAGTAAAGAAGAAAAATCTTTGAACAAGCTAATACGTACTATGATTATTATCAGACTTAAAATTACGATAGTCAAATCGACCGCTTTTAAAGCGAGTAAAGACGATGATTGGTATTCAAGACTTAGTTGATTATTCTAAATAAGTTTATTTTTTAAACGAAGCGGATAGCGTGCTATCTATTTCTAAATGCAGTAGTCGTGGTACCAGGTGGCACTAGGTTTGTGCTGACATGGCACCGAATCCTTCTAGATTCAATGCAAACAAATTGCATAATTTGAGAGGCTGAGCAGGGTGCCGTTCCGAGAACGTTCGTACGTCCCTCTCACCACACGTACGTATCACGCGTATCATCCCAATATATATCGTTTTGGAACAATTTATAGGCGCTACTGTACTATTATGAGTACCGGAGCCTTCGTACTTATAAGTTATTTTTAATAATGGAGCTTCCGAATCGACGATTCACTCCGTTAAATATAATTTAAAGTATTTAAAATTTCTAAAAAATAAATTTCGTAAATTTTCGAAATCATAATAAAGTCCATCTAAGTACGGACATAAAATGAACGGCCTAAATCAAATGACATTCTAAAAAACAATAATCAGATCCTTCAATTCAAGATCGGAGTTATTGATCATTATCTATATAGTGAATAGAATTTTCTATAAAAAATTCAACAAATTGCGATTCTTTTACATCGTTAAACTAGCAAGTATGCTATACCGGACGTTAAAAATTGTCAAATTTGTGACCTCCTGATCGTAAGGTAAATGATGTCGAAAAATTATAAAATTTACTTTCTAGAAGTTTTAAATATTGTAAATAACGTTTAACGGTATGGATCATCGATTCGGAAGCTCTATCATCGAAAAAATTTATGAGTACGATCGAGAGCAATCGTACTCATAATAGTATAGTAGCCGGACCCCAATTTATATACTTCTTATTTGGAACCCAAAGCGGGTCTTCCCGGAAACCCAAAGCAGGTCTCTTTTATATTTAATCGTTGTCAACCAAAAGTCATCTTTCATTTTCAATCACCGATCCAAGTGTTTACTAAATGCACACGCCGTTGATTAATACTGGCCCAATTAATTGACCCGATCATTATATATTACTAGTGTAGGTACCGACGATGCGGCGGATAGTTACTGTTAAAATAAAAAATTTATAAATAATAAAATATCAATATAACTAAAAAAAATATTAGTATGTTCAAAAGGGTGCAATATAGACAATTATATATATTTATAAATTTACAGTCCGTTCACATTGAAGATGAATCATGTACACCACCAATTCGGTTCGGTTCAAATAAAAAAGGCAGGTCAGTTCAAGTGTAAAGTTTGAAAAAATGAATTCAAACAAAATATATAACAAAATAGACCGGTTCGATTTGAAAAAAAAGAAAAGCCTGGTTCGGTTCAAATATTTTTTAAACATATATAACAAAGTAGACCAATTCGATTCAAAAAAAAATAAAAAGTAGAGATGAGCCGATTCAATAAAAAAACTGTTTTCGATCCGGTTCGGTTCAAGTAAGGAGTGAAGAACCGGATTTAAACATATATAAAAAAGTAGAATAATTAGATTAAAAAAAAAATAAAAAATAGAGAAGAGACGGTTCAATAAAAAATCGGTTTCGACTCAAAATATATAACAAAATATGTCGGTTCAGTTGAAAAAAATTAATAGAAAGAAAAAGAGGTTAAAAAAAGAATAATTGAAAGAAGAGAAAAAAATCGATTTCAAACAAAATACATAAAAAAAAAGACCAGTTCGGGCGTGAAGAACCGGATTTAAACATATATAATAAAGTAGACTAATTCGATTAAAAAAACAAAAAGTAGAGATGAGACGGTGCAATAAAAAACCGGTTTCGACACAAAAAAAATAAAAAAATATGTCGGTTCAGTTGAAAAAAATTAATAGAAAGAAAAAGAGGTTCAAAAAAGAATAATTGAAAGAAGAGAAAAAAAAATCGATTTCAAACAAAATACATAAAAAAAAAAAAGACCAGTTCGGTTGAAAAAGAAATTAAAAAAAAATAATAAGTCGGTTCAATGAAGAACTAAGCTCAACACAAACTCGGTTAAAAAAAATATATAATTGAAAAAAGAAAAAAAAAAGCTCTAAATTAATGAGAAAGCGCCACGTCATCTTTACACATTAGGGATTAATATAGTTGTATAGATAGATATTTAAGAGGGGATTACAAGTGCACTTAGAATTAAATTGATGTACTTTGGTTTGAACTAGGGAAGAACAATTTGAGCTACCACGTGCAATTAATTATACTCACCATTGTTGAATAATAATAATAAATAAATAAATGAATAAAATTTGTTTATCACTCAGCTTATATTATTTGAAGCTCGGTTGTATGTTGAAGTTGGCTTAATTGAGTGAATTAATTTGTACCTATCCAAAGTTGTCGCAGATTGAGAGTCCGGTTGTTTGTTGGTTTTTTTTAAGAAATAGTTCATTCATTAGAAAAATAAATTAGATATACATAATAAAGACGGCAGTAGTCGCCGAAGAAAAAAAAACGATAAAAGTAAGAAAAAGAACAAAACAAAGACAAAAAGGGTAGAAAAAAGGGAGACGAGGAAGCAAGTCCCAAAAGGTAAACATGGAAACAAATCTTAATCAACGACGTAATCAACGTGTAGCCGTCCAGGAGGTATTCTATACTATCCCACTTACACCACATCATCAATAACAAGCTTTATACTTTATTTTATTTTTTCTCTCTCTTAAATACTTTAGACTGTGGGTCCCACTCAATTTTTTTATTTTATTTTTCTCTCTCTTAAATACTTTATATATTTTTTCACCTTAATAATTTATAAATATACTAATTTGGAAAAAAAGATCACCTTATTTTGAAAATTGTGGGGCCCACAAAATTAATTTTGCATTGGGTCTCAATCTTTTCACGCTTTGTTATTTTGATCTCTAATTTCTAAATTTTGCATATTTTTTATTTTAGTTTTCAAATATTTATAGTATTTGATAGTTGAATTTTTTTATAGTTTAAAAAATATTTATTTTGATTTCAAATGCCTTTTGATTAGTCTTATTTTTTGTGCTTCTAATAATTACTTACCGATTTCTTTACTAATTTAAAATTCAGTAATCAAATATTTTATTAATTGTATGTATAACGATATAAATTTAATTTTTGATGGATTGTGTACATATAGAAATCAAAATTTAATATTTAAATTAAAATTAAAATATATATTTATATTTTAAATTGAATCTAATTTTAAATTTTAAACTTAAATTTTTTATTTTGAACCTGTTGCGTAGCATGGGTTCCTTAACTATTATAATTTAATAGTTAGAATTTTTTTTTTATCTTGTATATAATGTCTATATTTTCGTGATTCATATTTTTCATGTCCTTTAACCATGGCTATATTTTTCATGTCAATTTTGAAGAAGCATCATTGAAAACAACTTGATAGCTACCGATACCTATAGTAGCCTAGCTCTCTCTCTCTTTATATATATATATATATATATATATATATATATATATATATGTGTGTGTGTGTGTGTGTGAGGCTACTATGCTATCGGAAAGAGCCTTCCGTCTTCGTCGTTCGATGATGCGACGAATCGTCGATCGACTCGGCAAACTTTGATCTAGAGTATTTGAAGTATCTAAAAAATAAATTTTATAATTTTTCGATATCATTTGCCTCGTGATCGAAGGGGCACACAATCAAATAATTTTAATGGTCATAGTGAGCCGATTGAACGTTTACCGGAGTAGAAATATCCACATTACATGAAATTTTGATAGAAAATTCTTTATACTATATAAAATAAGAACAATATCTTTGATCTAAATTTTTAATGCTATATTATCGCGTTTTGTAAGATTTTTATTTTTAGTTGATTTTTAGCCCATTCGTTAAGCTAGGCAAATAATATCGAAAAATCGCAAAATTTATTTTCTAGGTACTTCAAATACTCTAGATCAAGTTTAACGGAGCCGATCGACGATTCGGAAGCCACAACATCGAAAACGACGTGGAAGCACGGAGCCTCCGTGCCTCCGAAGCATAGTAGCTTACTCTATATATATATATATATATATATATATATACATATATATATATATATATATATATATATACGCCGTATGCTTTTGGAAGCACGGAGCTCATATATGCGCTAGTATCCTTGCAAGACGGGCCTCAGGTTAGATTGTGTTTTTTTTGTTAGGATTTTCGAATCGACGATCGGCTCGTTAGATTTGATCGAGAGTATTTAAAGTACCTAGAAAATAAATTTTATAATTTTTCGATATCATTTGCCTAGTGATCAAGTGGCTCAAAATCAATAATTTTAATATTTGTGATGAGCCGTTTGCAAGTTTAACCGTGTAGAAATATTCAAATCACATAAATTTTGATAGAAAATTCTATATACCATATAAAACAAGATCAATAACTTTGATCTAAAATTTTAATGTCATATCATCATATTTTGTAAGATTTTTATTTTCACTAGTTGATTTTGAGCCACTTCGATCACTAGATAAATGATATCGGAAAATCGTAAAATTTATTTTCTAGATACTTCAAATACTCTAGACCAAGTCTAACGAAGCCGATCGTCGATTCGAAAGTCCGAACATCGAAAATAACTTGGAAGCACGGAGCGCTCCGTGCTTCCAACAAACGGACTATATATATATATATATATATATATATATATATATATATATATAGGGCTACTATCATATTAATAGGATAGAAGCACTTGTCCTATCAAGTTTTTAACCCTTGGATAAGAAATTGTAAGGTTAGGATGATATTAGTCGGTTAGAGTTGAATGGTCACAGGGTTGAATGGTCCCATTGGGTTATAGTATTTAATCCAATGGTTAGAAATGATGAAAAAATTTGATCCAAAGGCTAAAAAATTGATAGGACAAGTGCTCATATCCTATTAAAAGGATAGTAATAGGACTCTATATATATATATATATATATATATATATATATATATATATATATATATATATATATATATATATATATATATATATATATATATATATATATAGCCACGTGTTACACTAGCACGTTAGTTTGTGTGTTCCTATAACTATCCATTAATTTTGATGGGTGGTTAAGGTGTGAGAGAGAAGAGAAATTGGAGAGAAATTAAAGTTCTCAATTTCTCATCATTTTGAATATCTCCTTAATTTCTCATCTCTCTTCACCTTAACCACCCATCAAAATTGATGGATGGTTAGAAACTTAGGAGCACAGTCGTGCTATTAATAGCACAAGAACCCTACTATATATATATATATATATAGAGAGAGAGAGAGAGAGAGAGTTGTGGTATGCTTATGAAAGCACGGAGGCTTCCGTGCTTCCACTTTGTTTTCAATGTTCGGACATTCGAAACGACGATCGGTTCCGTTAGACTTGATCTAGTGTATTTGAAGTACCTAGAAAATAAATTTCGCGATTTTTCGATATCATTTGCCTAGTGATCGAAGAGGCTCAAAATCACTAATTTTAACGACCGTGGTGAGCCGGTTGCAAGTTTAACGGTGTAGAAATATGCAAATCACGAAAATTTTCATAGAAAATTCTTTATACCATATAAAACAAGATCAATAACTTTGATCTAAAATTTTAATGTCATATCATCATATTTTGTAAGATTTTTATTTTAGTTGATTTTGAGCCACTTCGATCACTAGGCAAATGATATCGAAAAATCGCAAAATTTATTTTCTAGATACTTCAAATACTCTAGATCAAGTCTAACGGAACCGATCGTCGATTCGAAAGTCCGAACATCAAAGCAAAGTGGAAGCACGGAGACCTCCGTGCTTCCATAAGCACTCACCCGCACTCTATATATATATATATAGAGAGAGAGAGAGAGAGAGAGTCCTACTATCCTATTAATAGGATAGGAGCACTTGTCCTATCAGTTTTTAGCCTTTTGGATCAACTCTTTTCATCATTTCTAACCACCGGATTAAATACTATAACCCAGTGGAGACCACTCAACCCTAGAGGAACCATTCAACTCTAACCGACTAATATCATCCTAATCCTACAATTTCTCATCCAAGGGTTAAAAATTTGATAGGACAAGTGCTCCTATTCTATTAATAGGATAGTAGCCCTAGCCTATATATATATATATATATATATATATAGAGTAAGGCTACTATGCTTCCGAGCACGGAGGGCTCCGTGCTTCCACGTCGTTTTTGATGTTGTGGCTTCTGACTCGTCGATCGGCTCCGTTAAACTTGATCTAGAGTATTTGAAGTACCTAGCAAATAAATTTTGCGATTTTTCGATATTATTTGCCTAGCGAACGAAGGGGCTAAAAATCAACTAAAATAAAAATCTTACAAAACGCGATAATATAGCATTAAAAATTTAGATCAAAGATATTGATCTTGTTTTATATAGTATAAAGAATTTTCTATCCAAATTTCATGTAATTTGGATATTTCTAACTTTCAAACGGCTCACTATGACCATTAAAATTATTTGATTTTGTGCCCCTTCGATCACTAGGCAAATGATATCGAAAAATTATAAAATTTATTTTCTAGATATTTTAAATACTCTAGATCAAATTTAACGAAGCCGATCGACGATTCGAAAGCCGCATCATCGAAAACGACGTGGAAGCACGGAAGGCTCCGTGCTTCCGATAGCATAGTAGCCTCACACTATATATATATATATATATATATATATATATATATATATATATATATATATATATATATATATATATATATATTTGTAAAAAAAAAAAAAAAAAAAAAGCATAACATTACTGGATGATTTTTAAAACAAAACGTATAACATGATTAATTAATACGTTCCGGATCAAAATTTTGAGTAACCAAATGTCCAACTTAAAAAGTTTAAATAATAGACTAAAACTTAGCTAGTTCATAATAATTGTTCACCATTTTTACTATATTTTTATTTTTTTTCAAAAATTAATTCATTGGTTTATTTTTGGGCTTCACCAGCTCATAGTTCATTATCTTCTAAAAAGGAACATGAAGATCACTTCCCAATTACTAGATAATACGAAAATTTAGATTAAATTCACTTTGCAATTACTAAATACTGCGTGCATGAAAGTTTATTCATCTTAGCTCGAAATTAACTACATGTATATATATATAGAAATGCAGGATTAGTTAGTGGATCGCAAATTAATTAAACCTTTTTCGTTTAGTACACACAAGTACTTTATTATTGCCCCACTTCTCTTGTGATCACATTGCATATATATTTGTTTGGTTAGGGGATACGAATAGGAATAGACCCTTATCCCCTCCTTTATATCCAAACGCTAATTTTTTAATCCGAGAATAGTAGTTCTCGGTTATTCCCACCAACACCTTCATTTTCTATATAAAACTACTTAATATTTTTCTTATCCTCGGAAACAATCCAATTTTCATCCAAACGCTATTTTTTTTTATTCCCATACTTGTACCTATCCCCTAATGGTTAGTTCTTGTTTATCCCCAAACCAAACGATATCGAACGAAGAGAACAAGCTTAGGTATGTTCAACCATCCGATTCCGAGTATCCGCAATATGGCACACGGATCATACGTCCGCGGGAGAGGATAAAAAGCTTAGATTGATTTTTTTCGTAGTGAAAAAGCACATTTTAACATAGCTCACCTGTAATATCGCAAGACTAACGGTAAAATAGGTGGGCCAACTTGGCGCTATTATTAAATATTTTATGCCTTAATCTCCCCCCCACACAACAATTTTTTTGAGAATAGGTAGCACGCTACCCGCTTCATTCATTGAAAGAGTGAATTAATTTCTAAGGGTGAGGCAATTAGAGCCTCGAGTCACCACAAGTGAAAAAAAAAAAAAATAAAAATAAAAATAAAAAATAAAATAAAATAAAAAAAAAATAAAAAAGAAGAAGAAGAAGTTGATTCTGTCCTTCCTAAATTAATAAATCATAGAATGTTATTCCAAGAAGTGATCTGCTGCTTGAGCCTATGCACCGCTAAAATAGGGTCCACCTGAATGTCGCGAAAAATAAGGTTGTTCCTGTCCTTCCAAATACTCCACCAGCATGCGGCTAATTCAGCTAGTCCTTTACTCTTGTTCTGCCCACCGTTCCCCCCTCTCCACCCATCCCAGACTACGTTCACATCACCTCCCAACTCCCCTGCCTGGACGTCCTCGAGGCCCATTACAATAAGATACTTAGTGAAGATGCATTGAGTGAATAAATGGTCCACTGTCTCATCATGTATTCTGCACAACATACAGGTAACCACGCCCTTATTTATTTTTGGAAGGAAGGTACGCCCTAGTCACTTTCTCTTTTTAATTTTCAAAAAAAAAAAAAAAAAAACAAGAAAGAAAGGTACTGAGCATATACCTTATTATACCAGGAGACATGAGTTTCTCTATATCGAGGTGTAATGCCACCGATTTCAAAGTCAAACATAGCTGCAGCTACCCAGAACCTTCATCTCTACTCTTCTATATAATACATGTATACTAGCTAGAGTTCAATTTCCATTTCACTTCGTGTTCCAAACTTCGTTAATTTGTATACACGGTACTTTAGTCGCATGATCACCTTCCTTCATTTGCTATCCTTTTCTCCTTGAATTCGATTTGCAAGAGCTACTATCTACTCTCATCAATTTGCAAGAGCATGTCGACACCGAGTCGTAGCGACATCGCCGTCGGTGATCGTGTCTCTGAAACTCCGGTTCCAGCAGTGAATATATATATATATATATATATGTATATATATATATATATAGACACACACACATACACACCAATATTCTTTTGAGGATCCAGTTTTAGCTAGGCATGCATAGCTTCCGTACGGTGCCTTGGAATAAATGATCTGAGTTTTTGATTTTCTTATCTCTTTTGGATCGAGATTTTGTTTTGTCACCTAGAATTCTTTGTTGAGAATGTTTTCGTGCAAAGAACCTGCCTCGATGGTGTTTCTATATTTTTTTTTGAATGCTTTTGCCTTGAGAAAAAATAATAGAGTTTCTCCCTAAACCTTTGGTTCATCTGAGAGTATCTTTGCATGGATTGTTATGATTCTATGGTGAGAGATCGATGAATATGTTGAACATTCTATATTTATTAGCTTGGCTTTTCATATTGAGATTTTAACATTTCAGTACTGTAAGATCTTCAGCAGCCTAATATATATATATATATGTTCACAATCCATGGCATGCATATATATATTCCATGCATGCATAGGATCATGATTTTATGTGTGTCGATATTAATTACAATTCGGGCGTATATACAGATAGTAGAAGAAGAAGAAGAAGAAGAAGAAGGAGAAGAAGAAAACGCGGCACAATCCTGGACTGAAGCCCTGAAGAAACGCGCGAGAACGTTCTCCTACAGCGTCGTGGTGCCTCTCTGGTCGCTGCTCGCAGCCATCTTGATCCAACACCATCTACTGCTCAATTTCGTCGACAAGGGAGTCACAATTACTTGGAATGGAAAACCTGACTTGCATCGTGAGATCGCAGTTCTCCAAACCTGCGTCGTCACCACTGTAGTCACCGTCGGCTTTACGGTCAGCTTCCTCCTCTTCGCCGAGTTCCTCCCCGACGATTATGGCCCCAACAGGTACCACTACCTGGCTCTCAAGCTCCTCCTCCACACCTGTGGTTTCCTCCTCAAGCTCACCGCCTTCTGCCTACTGCTCCTCATCGACGAGGTCGGCAACGCCGCCATGGCGCCGGTCGTGCTCCTTGCCGCGGCGCTCGATGTCGTCCTGTACAACAAGACCAGGCGGAGCAACTACCACAGCGACGCTGTGGGGTATGCGCCCTACACCAAGGAGCTCGACCGCCTCATCGACTTCTCCAAGGAGATGGTGAGCGTCGCCCACGGGGGTCTCATCGGGCGGGTCTTCGACTACTTCAAGAACTTCACCACTGTCGTGCGCCGCACCCACCTGAAGGTCTTCGACGTGCTCATGTTCTTCACCGCCGTCATCGGGGCGCTCTCGCTGACGCTCGATGCACTGCCACCGCTGCTCCGAGAGGAGCGGGACCGGAGGCGGTTGATGCAGGTGCTGGAGTGGCTCAACATCGCGTCCGCTCTCACCGCCGTGGTGTCGGCGCTCGCACTCTCCTTCGGGGTGGTCGGAGAGTATGCGTTCCTCGAGGTCGTGCCGCCGCTGGCCCTGGCGGTCTGGTGGCTCAATTTGTATTTCGCCAATGAAGGCCCGCGCCGCCATGCCGAGACAGGCGGTCGTGGAGACCGGCCCGAGCACAGCGTGCCCGTGCCCGTGCCGGCCACCGTCCCCTCCATGGGTTTCGGGGTGCTGTTCGCGGTGATCTTAAATAGTAATGCCTGCGGCTGCGGCGGCGGCGGCAAAAACACGTTCATTACAGGTGCTGAAAATAAAGAAATACTAAGTTTACAACAGAAAACGGGCAATAATCCACACATGAACTTACCCTTCGTCCAAGAATGGCTAGAATTAATTAATCCTTTTCGGAAAAAAAAAAAAAAACAATCATTTTTCTTCGAAAAGTTAAATTGTAAGGATGCTTATATATATATATTGTATATATTTTTAACACTCTTTAATTATTGCCTTTGAACTTAAAACTTGCAAATTGATAGATCGAAAACGTGAACACAAATGAAATGAGAGAGAGAATTACATGAGCAAATAATCATTTTCTTTAGTTCAAAAGATTATACTACACCAATTGACAGTATTAATTTTTATATTTTATGTCATCTTCAACAACAGGACCAGGCGCCGTCGACCTCGCCAAGGTCTCGATCTGCGTATTCTCGGTGGTGTTCATAATGGGCCTGGGGTGGAGGCTGCTGGAGCACATGCCCCCGACGGCGCCGAATTTGGCGAGGGCCGAGCGCTATGTGTCGCGGTGCATTCACACGACGATGGTGATGGCTACGGTACTTCTCGGAGCTCTTGCGTCCAAAACAATTTGGAATCTCGCTAGGGATGTCAACGGGGCGGGTGCGGATGGACCTTCTATATCTCCGACCCCACCCTAATTCCTGGAGGTGTGAGTATACGTATAATTTCACATAGAAATAATACGAGTAATAATGCCTGTAGTTCCAGAGGGGGTATATATAGTGGGGGTTTGCTTTCTCTTTTAATCAAAGGTTTCAGATACATTTATATATGTCACGGATTTGAGCAAAATCGTCTGTCACGTCCGTGCGATGCTCCTTTTTTTCTCCTCGAAATAAGCAAGCCTGCCTCTCTACTTACTAATACGAAACTACTCACCCCGTGATTAAGTACAAAAAAAAGAAGAGAGAATTTGAAAAATAGAGTATTCTATTACTTAATTAAGAATAGTTGAATAGAAGTCATGAGTTATCCTGAGCAAGAAAACAAATAAAAAAGGTGATGCAAAGTTATAAATCAAAACGGAAGATTACGAGCTCTTAGGAGTCTATATTTACAACATTTTCTAAAAACCGTAATTTGGAGGCTCTTGATCAACCGTAATTTAGATGCTTCTAGAAGATTCTGATAAAATCTCCAGCAATAATCTGTTTTTTTTTGGAGTTTGAGTGGTTGCAAATGAAAGAACTTAGAAAAATTTTAACTCGCTAACATGTTTTAATTAGTTACTCTATCATGACAAGTTTGGGTGGAGTCTAATTAGGAGGTTATTCGAGTCTCCACTGCGAGTGACTTTAGAGTAAATTATATCTCCAAGTGAAACGATACAGTATGCTTTCTTTTAATTAATCCATTGGTGAGGTAGATGACTACTTTTTCTATCAACGGTAATTGTTTGTATTCATAATTTGTGAGTTTGTTAATATTAATTCTTTGTTTTTCTTTTTTTTGAGATAAAGTTTGCACGCCACCCGCTTTATTCAATTGAAAATTAAATTTTGCTACAGGTGTTAAAGCAACGAGCCCTGGAGTGAACCCGACAGCCACATAATTAAAGAAAGAAACCTCTGTTTAGGGGCCTGACCAAAACAAGAAGAAAAATAACAAAAAAGGGTTGAGAATCATTAATTGATGTGATTGAATTGTTATGTTTGGAACAGCGAAACACGCTGGGAATTCACCTAACTTTTTTTTTTTTTTTTTTTTTTCTCTTCCTCCCTTTGCGCAGGTTCGACGTGGCGTGATTCTGTTTGAGATTGTTTGTCATGGTTCAGGGGTCTTAATTAATTCCGTTGGAAAAAAAAAAAGGAAAAGAGAGAGAGAGAGAGAGCAAGAGAGATCACACTGGCGCCACGATCTGCATCTTTTGTTTGTCATGATTTAGGGGTCTTAATTATGTTGATTAGAGGGTCTTAATTAAGCCCGTTAAAGAAAAAAAAAAGGGCAAACGAGAGAGGTAAGAGAACATATATATTGGCCCACATTTCACTCTTTTTGAAGACTTAACATATTTTTTTGGACGCCTCCAACTGAAACCATCTTTTTTTGAGAAAAAAATAATAAACTATCTGTTTCATTCATTAAGTAAAAATAAACTTGGCATACAAAATGAAGATAGTCAGGGCCTCTCAAAGGAACCATGACAACAAAGCCAAACTGAAATCATCTTCATCCCGAGACACGTGCGGTGGGCCCAAATCCATCGCTGTCCCAACCCACCGACCCGTTTTGTGTGGCCAAGGAAGTAAGATGAATGAGGTTGGTTGGTCCTCTTGTAGTCTTGTGATTGTGAGTCAACCTGGGGCGGCCGAGTGAACGGTCACCAAAGTGCACGAAATG
This sequence comes from Aechmea fasciata, assembly GCA_025177825.1. Lineage (NCBI taxonomy): Eukaryota > Viridiplantae > Streptophyta > Magnoliopsida > Poales > Bromeliaceae > Aechmea > Aechmea fasciata. The sequence continues at coordinate 4,583,889 of CM045943.1, read as the reverse complement.
TTTCCATGGTTCACCATCACTTTGTTATTGGCACCAATCGTATTTGATGTACTGTATCGTGCCAACGAGATATTAATATAATATAATTTTCGTACCAATGGCACAATTAAAAACTCACTATTTTTAAATTTAATAAGTAATTTTTTTAATAAAATTTAAAAAATTTAATAAAGGTACATAAAAAGTAATTAGAATATTCTGTTGTTAAAGAAAATAAAAATTTCATACCACCGTGTGTCAATACATGATGTGTATTTATGGTGGCGGCACTGGCGGCGGTCGCGTACTTGCCCGCACATCACGAGGAGCCCGTGCTGCGAGGCCTCCGGCGGTCGGCTACCATCGTGATTCTGGCGACCCCCTTCCTCCTCTGCTTTGCCGGAGAGCTCGGCACCGAGGACCACTTCGTGCTCTTCGTGTTCTAGATCCTGTCCATGGCACTCCTCGGCCTCCCGACGGCGGCGAGAATTGCGGCCTTCGTTGCCGAGGCGCTGCGGAACTATGTAGCTGTCTGAACTTCTGCCAGCTCTATTTCAGATGCAGCTATATGGTCAAAATTCTAATTTGGAGTTGCTGCCAATTTGGTTACTTACACTCTGTTTTTATCATATTTTAAAATCCATTCCTCTATGCAAAATTTTTATAACTGAAACGCATGTAATTATGGCCTACTCTGTGTTCTTTCTCCTTGCTGTTGAATGATCTGAACACATTCTCAGCAAGATGTGATTTCTTTCTTTCTTTCTTTCTTTCTTTCTTTTCCTTTTATTTTTCTGTGACTTTGAGAAAACGGAAAGGGCGTAGGAAATTCCTAAATTTCGTGAACATATCAATCCCCTGTTTTTATATTAATTAATGTTTAAGCTTAATTATTCTGATGGATTATCCATGGGTATATTGAGATTAGCAAACTTGAGTATGAATAACTAGCAATTGAGCTATTTTGGCTTCGTGGTTTTAATCGAATAAGTTATTAATGCTAATGGATCAGTGCGGTTTTGATATTGTCCTTGATTGTATACTGAAAGTGTAGGAAAAATGTACTATATATATGGAATAAAATGCTGCATCTTGAACGTGAAGGAATTATATTGTCCACAACCCACTAATCGCTTGATGGTTTTGAATTTGATGTGTGAAATAGTTTTGCCGAGATTGTGATGGCATAAGTGAGGGACATCTTATCACATCCTAATAGGTCCCACATTAGATAAGAGAAAAAATTACGACATTTATTTGGGCCTCTACAACAAGAAAATGTTTGGTGGGCTAGTGTGTTAGATGTATGCCCTACAAGCCAATATGGCCGACACATGTATTCTTTTTAGGACATAATTTTATATTTGACTTTAAAATAGTATGAATTAATATGGGTTCTTATTTTCATTCATGTTGTGTATGTGTCCATGAATCGTCCAAGGAATTAATAAGATGATGACATATATTTTCAAGAGTTAAGAATTTGAGACATGTGTCATTGGTGGTTAAATCCTAAATGCTCATTATCAATGGATCATCACGAGGACGGTGATTAATCCGATGATATTGGTGCATAGGTCGCTTTCCTTTTGGGTGGAAGAGTCTCGAGTCGACAGTGTGGGGACACTGAAGCGAATATGCAGGTGGTTGTTAGAGAACAAGGGTACCGAGCGTGACCAACATGAGAAGTCACTTGGATGTCTACTCACTCGTCAGTGACTTACTTAATATTGCAGTAGTGTGACTGATCCTTTGACCAGCGGTGTCTCGGCTATTCACAATGAGGTTATTGTAGCTTACTGTACATACACTTGGTCCCTAGCCATTCGGGTCCATGCGGTGTATGTTGGCTGCAATAGGTTCGTTGTAGGAATAGGGTGCCCATTTAGATGGAATCTATCTCCCTTGGTAGATAGGGGTGTTAGTCCTATGTGATTTATGAGGCCGAGTTTAGAAAATCTTGGCTAGGGCAGAGTTAATAGCGGAAAAGCGTTTTCCGATATTAGAAACTCAAGTCGAATAAATTTAACATATGACAGACGATGGGGTTTGACGAGTTATTCCATAACCTCCGTCTAGTCGGGACTTATGATAGAAGGATTGTATCACACGATAACTGCACCAAGAGGTTCTGTATTCCATTCTACTGGAATGCCACTACATGCTGCTAGGCATCACTGGTGGATTGTGAAACTCATGAGGATTATCTAGATGATCGATAATTCTTATTGGGGTGAGTTGGAATTGTTCTAATCCACTGAAAGGAGTTTCAGTGATATTGTTGATAGTGATCAAAATATATCTCACTACCAGATAGAATAGAACCTATGGGGTCACACACATAAGAGGTTGTGATTGATCGGATATCTAGATTGCGATTATTGAATCGCCGAATGACCTAATTGTCAATATATTGATAATTGGACTAATTTGTAATTGTTACAAATTAGTGGTATTAAAGTGTAAATATTACAATAAAGGACTTACTAATAATTAGTAAATTATAAGAGGACTTATGTGCAAATATTGTATTATTAATTTGATAAGATCAAATTAATATAAAATTCAAGTCGAATCAAATTAGGATTTGATCAATCTAACCAATTAAGGAAAGGATAAATTTAAATCTAGATTTGTACTTATCCTTAATTGTCATTATATTATTAAAAAATATGAGGGATCCTAATTGCGTGGTTTTGAGATTGGATTTCGAAAGTTTTCAAAATAAAATTTATTTGATTTCTTTCTGCTGCGTTTTTACTCTACGCAATTTTCTAACATAGTGCATGATTGAATTTACGTGCTATATAATGGATGAATCATAGTCACCCTCTAACAGCGTCAGCTTACTTTTTAAAGTAAACGAAAATGAGTATAGCATTATTTTGAAATAATTGTTTCTTTAAGCGCGTCACAGGTGACCTATTTCATTCTTTTGGAAAGAAATTAAAATTTCACGACAGAGCTCTCTAATAAGAATAAGCAGAGCAGGTGTAAGCAGGTCAATCAAATCATAATATAGGCGAATCTCAAAATAAGTTAACAAGTTAGATACAGTCCTACAGCTTACATCTGCGCAAAATGTATGGTGTAAATCTTACATGCTCTATTCTAAAATTTAAAAACCCTTCAAATTTTAGTATTTTTTTAAAAAATATAAAATATACATATTTTTTTGGGATATACCACCAACGTGAATTGCTCTTTTATATATATATATATATATATATATATATATATATATATATATATATATACGATTTTTATGATTCCTACTTGAACTCTGCTAAATTAAGTTCACATTAGTAGACAGGGTCCACGTAACAACACTCTCTCTCACTAGCCCATATTATATAAAACATAGCTTCAATTTGGGCTTAGCTTTGTTGGGGTGAGTTGGGTTGGGTTGGGTTGGGCTGAGTTGGGTTGGGTTGGGTTGGGCTGGCCCCAATGTGCAATCCCAGCACGTGTTTTTTTATTTTTTTGTTCTTCACTCCACATGTTTGTTTTTTTTTTTAATTTTTTTTTGTTTCTTCTTTTTATATTATTTTGTTTTATCATATAATATGTCGGGTCCCGTTCCTTTTATTTGCATATAATTTATTCTAGTTCCTTTCATTATTTATTTACACAAAAGTCCCTTCATGCTATTATATTATAATCGATTGCTACATTTATGCAATATAAAGAAAACATGAAAAACGAGAAAACTAATTTAAATAAGAAAAATACACCTATAAAAATTTATAGGTGTATTTTTATAAAAACTTTTGAATTCCTAGTTAAAAAAAAAAATTTAGATGAAAAATGTAACAACGTTGTTGTAGGAGGGACGGTTCCATAAAATTTTTGTTTGAGACCTGGTCATAGAAGTTCAACCACGACCAAGCCTGCAAGAAGTGGCAAGGCCGACATAAGCGACATCTAGTGTGAGAACACGAGCATGTACAGGGCGGCAATTGGGGTCGGCGGCCACCGATGCACCAGCATTCTCCATCCGAGCTCCGAAACAACTGCGGCGGCGATGAACAAGAACAACGTTCCCTGGTAGCCGCTCGCTGGGTTCCCGCCGATCTTCAAGAACATCGCCATCGCCCCTACGAAAGCCAGCGCCGTCACGGCCAACGAGACAGGGCGGTGAGCCACTGTATCTGCGTTGTGCGCCTGGCCTTGGCGGTAGAGGATCACAACCACCCACGCCACCGCCGCCGCCATCACCGGCACCAGAGCCAGTATTGTGAAATCTCCCACCAACACGTACGCCAGTGCCAGCATTGTTGCCATCGCCACCACCGCGCAGGCGTTGTTGTAATGTTCCAGCCCTCTCACCACGCGGTCCTCGGTAGAGAGCATCGGCGGTGTCGAGCTTACAACCAAGCTGAGCGCGGAGAGCAGCGAGCCGAAGAAGATAAGCAGCTTGGGGACCTCCTTCAGATTATTGCAGCAGCTGCTGTTGTTGTTATTGTTATGTAGTGTTGGTTGCTCTGTAGAGCTCTTGAAGTAGCCGAAAACTCTACCTATCAATCCCCTGTATAGGATGTACGCGTTGTTAACGGCGAAGTCTAGCAGGCGCTTGAGGTCGGCCATGTGGTGCGCGTTGAACGCTGCGGCGTCGGTGCCGTGATCTATGCGCACGCCTTTGCACAGCAAGACTAGGACAAGCACCAACATCACGAGCAGCGTCACGACCATCACGGCGTGGCTCGTGTCATCCAAGAGCAGGAGCAAGTAAGACGTGATCATGAGCAGAACAGTACTGCATTTGTGCGGCAACAACTTGATGCATCAGTACAGGGACCCCCCAAGATTCTCGGGCAAGAACAAAGCAATGAATGTCAGCAGGATGAGGCCGACAGCACAGGCGAAAGCAGCCGGCAGAGTGCAGATCACAAGGAGCTTGATGTTGGCTTGTTTTATGCTGTCGATCTAGACGGAGATGCCGGTCACTACAAGTGCAGTGATGAGCACGACACACTGGGAGGAGGATTTGATCCTGCTCCTGAGGGCGGCAGCACTTTGTTGGCTCGGATTTGCTCCTTCATTTTGTTGATTATATGTCTTCTTTTGTATAAGGTATAAAGATATTTGTTTGGCCCATAAGAATTTTTGAACTAATATGTAAAAGAAAATGAAAATGAAAGTTGATTCATGTCGCACCGGGTCTACCGAACTATTTAAAGTACGAATAAAGGGCTTTCATTGGACAGAGAAGTATGTATGTTGTGTTAGAATGCATGAAACACATGTTGCCATGAATGTCAAAAAGCCTATATATATATAGGCTAATTAAGGAAAGTTGACAATTGAAGTTACAAATTTCAATTGTGCAACCGTATCCATGGCTATAAAAAGCCTCCAATCCATAGATAAATGCACAACAAGGTGAAGCACAAGCAACGAGTGAATTAAATGAGGTATTATGAGAAGTCTGAAAACTTAATTAGTAGTTTGTTGAGTTTCTCTTATTTGTTGTAACAAGAGATGGTATAATCCACTACTAGAAATTTGACATATAGCGGTATTATTTATAGCAATATTTATTTAAATATTGGTAAATGCAAAATATATTTGCATTTACAAAGGATTATTGCTAAATATGTCATTTATCGACAATTATTGGTAAATAATAATATTTAACAATATTTATTTTTAAATGCTAATAAAAGATAATTTAAATATCGGCAATTATTTTTAGTGCCGCTAAGAGCATTTAATTACCCGCATTTAAAATTTAATGTTGGTAAAAAAAAGTTGTAATTTATGTTATTTTGTTTTATAAAAATGACTATTTAATTATAATTAGATAGAAATCATCTAATCATATTGTGTTTCCTTTGTATAATGGCAATAATAACATTTTCTTTGAAGAACCATCGAGTAATGAAATACAATTTTCTAAATCTAGCTTTAAGGTACCAGGAAATTAAATAGTTTTTTCTAATTAATTTAATCTAGCTTTAAGGTACCACGAAATCACGTAGTTTTTTTTCTAATTAATTTATCTTAATTAGAAATTATGTCGTGACTATTTTGTATTTGGATCTGTTAGTTGTATATGCATTACTACTTTTATGTTTAAAAAAAATTTGTTGGTCTTGTGTTACTTTTTGAATCTTAAATGTACTATAAAATTTTAATTAGGAATGAGTTTATTATATAATTTGTGTTAATTTATTATGTATGATAAATATTACTTATTACATGAAAATACTGAAATCACATATTATTTAATAAAATGTATTATTTCTAAATATTATGATAAAAATATTATAGTACAAATTATTATTATTTATATTATTTTTATCTATTTAAAAGCATAATTTAAATAATATTTATATTTGCAAAATAATATAGAATTACGAGCATTTATTAATACTAAACAAAAATAGAATACTAATATTTACATAATATTACAAATTAAATAATAATTAACATCATTTTATTAATGCTGGAGATGATTAAAAAATACAAACATTTAAATAATGTTAGTCATCTTAATAACGTTATTTATTTAATGTTACTAATTATTTAACATTAACGGCAATCTATTTAAATGTTAGTAAAAGATTTAGCAACACAAGTATAAGCGGTATTAAAAGCTTAATGCCGCTAATAGTTTTTGTAATAATTTTTGGACTATAGACGGCAATAACTGAATGCCGCTAAATTACAATTTTTTTTGTAGTGATCATAAGACTCTTGTATTAGATTGAGAGAAACATAAAGGTGTGGGCTTGTATTTTTATTTTTTTCATTTAAAGGATACATCTGTCTCGCTCTTCCCGTAGACGTAGGTCACTTGCCGAACCATGTAAATCGCTGTCTCTTTTTCTGTATATTTCTTTTCTATTATTTTTCGCCATTTTTTTGTTCGTGCATTTTTGTTGATAGCATATGCAGGACGATCTTAAGTCCCAACACATTTTATAAAGATTAAGAAATCAAACAGTAAGAAAAGGAAAAAAGAACAATCGGAAACCATAATACTACTTTATAAAGATTAAGAAATCGACGCAGCGACTCGATTTGGTACATGAAACAAAAGTCGGTATTCTCGGTGAAAATATCAAGGTGAAAATATCAAAATGAATAGCAAATCATGTCCTGAATATGTATGCAAATATGTGAGTGTAATCGTAGAAAGTGTTTAAATATTTTTATATTTAAAACTCCCCCTCACGTCTGGCTCGAGACTTTTTAGTTGGCTCATGACGTGGGCTTGAATTAAATGGAAGGAAATTAATATGCTAGGAGCTTGGCGTGACTCGAACTCAGGACCTCTCGCTCTGATACCATGTGAAACAACCGTTATACTGTAAAAGCTTAAGCTGTTAGAGAACGGCGTTTAAATATTTTTATATTTAACATTTGGTGTGTTAAATATCTGCTTAATATATAATGCTAGATGAAAGAGCTGACGAAATGGTTCGGCAGTTACTGGAACCTGCTTATTGACCTTCATAAGAATTAGATGATCATGCTTTTCTATTTTGATTCTTGTTATATTTTATCATTTCTCCCTAAACAAAATTATAATTCCAGCAATTGGTATAGAGGTTAGCAATAGGCGTGTGATAATACGTCGATGCTATAAATAATTCGAAATGTCGAACGATCGAATGTACTTACATTGATTAAAGAAAAGAGCTTGTCGGTTTTATACTTCCTAATTAAACACTTGAGGAATTGTACTTTAATAAGAGTAAAATAACTAATCTGTTTGATTATTTTCGCACAAAAAGCAATAGAGTACATTCCCCTGCGAAGAAAACGACGAGTGCAATGAAAATAACTTCTTTCTAAAATCTGATGTAATCTAGAGTAAAACCAATGTCAAATGCCACAAGATGAAATGATGAATGTAGTAAGGTGAAAAGAGACAATGTTACAACACAATTTCTCTTTCTGAAATTACAGGATAAAAACTACAACCCAGTATCTAAATACTAACTGGAAATCAATTAATCTAATGAAATCTTCCAATTATATCGATTTTTTGCTGTTGAAGCAAGCAAATGATTGGAGATTCACAAGTTCTTTTATTATCAACTCTGCTTCTGGAGTTGAACCAGTATGAGCTTGTTCTCCTCTGCACTTTGTTGTCAGTTAACTCATAATTAAAATATACATAACATTTTTCTGATTTGCAAATATTCTGTTTGCTGCAATTAATTTTACCCCTCCGCCGCTGACAATTCACATATATAAATTTCAATTACCTATTGTAATTAGAAGGTAAATTTGTACTAAAAGATAGACTTAACTATTAAAAAAATTTCTTATGTTTAACTGAAAAGAGCTCAACAGAAACTATACTGAAAATAAGCTCGTACGAAAAATATAGCGCATGAGGTGAAGATCAGGGAATAGATATGAAATTCTCTAGTCAGATCTGTTTCTTGCTAGGTTTTAAGGGTTAATTTGGTATTTTCTGTGGTATTTTCAGCTTGTTTTAACCCCTTTTTTTTAGTGGTATTAGTTGGGAGCTGTAAATTCTGCATTACTGTTTAATTGCAAGGCTTAGTTGTTGACTAATAATTAAAAAGGTCAACCACTCAGCTGCAGAAAAAATAAAAAAAGTCAAAGAACTTCCTTTAACCTAACATCTCAATGGATGATGTGGCATGCAAAATCCATATAATATCATGTGCTTAAGCTGCTATTTAAGCAGAATCTGAAGAGAGCCTGAAGCAGAATTTCCTCAAAACTCATTCCAACATCTTGCTGTGAACAAAGCCTCTAAGCTTATAATTGGCGAACGAGGTCGCGAAAGTACACTCAATTTAAAATTTTCTCATATGCAATTGAAGATTCATAGCATTATTATAGCAAATTGATAACTGATGCAAGATGATGCAAAAAAAAAAAAAACAAAAAAAAACACACACAAAATCAGAGGAAAAATTACAAAGAGAGGCCTTTAGATTCACCATAATTTTATAACAAAAGCATAATACACATGAGATTAATCAAGGTGGGGGAGAGGGGTGTATAGCAATCAACTGAACTGGTTATTAGATTCTGTTTTGCTGACATGTAAGGAAAAAAATAATAATAAATGAAATATATGCTCCTATCCTGACCCCTACCAAATTTTGCCAAAAAAATATCACCCTTTTATGATAAAATTTACGCAATACAATACATGGTAGAAAAAGAACTCGTGCCCAAGTTCTATCTCTCATATTCAGAGGAGTTGAATCGACAAGCTATGTGTATTTAGGATCTCCCGTAGCCGTTGGGATGCGATCTCTGCCATCGCCACGCGATCGAGAGGCTCTCCTGCAGGTCGGTGTAGCGGGCCGTCCAGTTGAGCTCGTGGTTGATCTTCGCAGGGTCGCTGAAGACTTCGGCATAGTCTCCCGGCCTGCGGCTGAGATACTCGACTTTTATCTTTGCTCCGGTTGCTTGCTTGCATGCTTCGACAAACTCCTTTACTGATCTACCTGAAAAACAAAATATACATCCAACGTAAGTTTACGTTAACTCTCACGAGTACAAAGAGGGATGGATTGGAATAATATGATGGTCATGATCACATAAAGGAAAACCTTTTCCGGTGCCAACATTGTAAATGCCAACTTTCTTAGGCTCCGCCTTGTCAAGTGCCTTGACATGAGCATCGACTAGATCCGTGACATCGATATAGTCTCTGATGCAGGTTCCGTCAGCTGTCGGATAGTCCGTTCCTTTAACCTACAGGGTGCCCAACAAAACTTTTAACCACTTCAAACATAAGCGCTTTTCACTGTTAAAGTCGATTATAGGATAAAAGGAAGTTATACCTTAAGTCCCGGAATAACTCCTGAAGCCGCATCGAAGCACGCCCCAGATATCCTGCCATGCTCTCGCAATTCCGGTCTAGGAGCTTCCCCTAATCTACCTTCTGGGTCCGATCCAATGACATTAAAGTACCTAAAATAGATGTTTTAAATCAGAATCCGCCCATCTCCGCCCCAAGTATGTGATACTAGAAGAAACAAACCTTAGTATCATAACAGCCATGTCCGATCTCTTTGAGAAATCTAATATAATGTCCTCCGCCATTTTCTTGGCTTTCCCATACGGGTTGATAGGAAACTGAAATCGCACAGAAACATTGGTCGATAATAGAATTTCTTCACAAATTTTGTCACTCAAAAATTTCCAAGGATAGCTAATATAATAACGGGGAGACGTGACGAGGCAAGCAAAATGAAATAAAGTAGGGACTCTTATTAATGAGACTTCACCTGAGGAGTAACTTCCGTAATCGGCATCTTCTTAGGTTCTCCGTAAGTCGCACATGTACTTGAATAAATCAGAGTTTTCACACCATGAGCTGCCATGGCCTCCAGAACAGTCAAAGTATTTGCCGTGATATTGTGATAGTACCTGTTACACATTTTTTTTTAAAAAAAAAAATGTTATAACAAGAAATTTCAAAAAAGCACTTTCAATTTTCCAAAGCAATCATAGTTATTAGTGTCAATACCTCACTATATACAGTTTTAATAGCGCTTCACGGATTATCAAAGGGATAAACGTGTATAAAATGTATAATAAAATTTTAACTGAAGAGTTTATATAGTATAAATGGCATACCGAAGAGGTTCCATTGTACTCTCGCCGACATATGCGACTGCAGCAAAGTGCATTACAGCATCGAATGCATTCTCTGCGAATATTTTGTTCACCTGAATAGTTGTTAAGAAATAACTGAATGCTTTAATTAAAAAAAAAAGTAAAAAAAAAAATCTAGCAAGTGTGAAGGCCGAATGATCAGGATACAGCTTTCGCATCGCCCAAATCAGCATAAATAAATTGAAGTCTTCCAGGCTCCGGGAATAGCTCCTGGAGGACTTTCACGGCACCCATATTTCCTCTAGAAAGGTTATCCTGCGAGAACAAACAGCATGCGAGTTGACTAGTACTGCAAATATCAGCAGCGCGCGAAAAGGAATTTTGAAAGAAAATTTCATATTAAGAATAGAGGTTAAATATTTTCGGAAGCACCAAGATCCCAGTTCTTCACTTCGCTGGCAAGGGATCCCACTTCAAGATCCAGGGAATCTTCAGATGCACTTTAGGACATGCATCCGAAAGAGGCATGCGCGGATCTCAAAGCCGATCCAATGTGAGCAAAGGGCCAGTGCATCCCAAAGTATTCTAAAACTCTCCCTTAGGAACTACATATTATGTTTGAGTAGTATAATGTGTATGTGTATATATACAACAAGAAGCGAGAATTACCACGATAGTAACTCGATAGGAGTCCTTTAAGAGCCGAAGCGCAGCGTGCGAACCAATATAGCCAGCACCTCCAGTTACTAAGACATGGGTTACTCCGGGTTCAAGACGTGAAAACTGTAAGATACCAAATTAATTAGAAAAAAAAAAACCCAAATCCGTGATTAAATTAAAAAACATTAAGCAGCAATTCAGCTATGCGACATCAAAGAGGAAAAGTAAACCATCCTAAGAGCGATACAAGATGCCTACAATTACAGAACTTAATTATGATCATGGTGCAGAGCAAGAAAACGTGTGGGAAGAGTTTCAACAGAGTTTTTTACCCATTATTTCAATTCATTGTTAGATACATGCATTCATTCATTAAACACGCACAAAACTTAGTGTTAGGCAATCAAATAATTGCTTCGACATCCCTCGAGAGAACTATACCCAAAAGTGAAAAAATAGCAAAAAACCTATGACGCTGTACAATCTCTTAGACAAATGAACATGGATATATACTAGTTTAAGCCAAATCACAGGCAAAACTAAATAAAACACAAAATCCACGACAAGTTAAGTGAGGTTATATTAACAGGTTATACGGAAATTTGATCACATAACAACAGGAAGGGAAGGAAAAAAAAAAAAAAAAGAACTAACAAGAGTATAAAAATGATGAAGAAAAAGAAGACAAGGATGAGAAAAAATTTAAAACTCACCACACTAGTGCCACCAAAACCAGGGGATTGCTTCAGAATATATATGCACAAGGCCGTAAGAACAACGGCGGTAATTACTTTCCCAACAAAATGAGGCTTGCGTCTTGAATCTGAGTACTCCATTCCTGTGATAAAACAGTGATTTTAAAATCAAAATTCTGACTAATGCAAAATCATATAAATTTTCGTAATGATCTTATAATATGGAAGATGTGATTAATATCACCAGCACAAGAAAAGAAGCAACTAGGAATAAAAGTAATGGAGGGAAAAGGAACTAAGTAAAATTCAATCATCGAATTCTCAGAAATCAAATATCGATCAAAAAGTTGAAAGTGGGGCACCTCCATGGAACAAATTTTCATTCCATGGCTTAAATTTTCAGAGGGGGGAAAAAAATCTAAAACTGAAACCAAGTCATTTTGGTTTCAGTGGATACCAATCAAAAACTAGGCTCCAAAAACAATCCTCACCTAAAATACATCAGCTTGGATTAGAACATCTATAAAAAGCCTTAGATTTGGAAAATTAATCCGCGATACCCGAAACAAACATAGAGGGCCAGCTATGATTTGTCCACAAATCATTTATGATATTTTTTCTCTCTTTTTTTATACTTCGATCTCTTGATAGACAAAAAGACACTTTCAGTTATATTCTTGGTTAAAGCAGCATGAGCTATAACTTTAATACATCACTATGTTTTGATTCCCCAATTTTGGTACTAGTTTGCTTTTCCTGAAAGAAATCGGACACTTCTCAAGCAATATCTAAAATCAAAAGACACAAACAGCTGAAACTGTCGAAACCACGAGAACTGAATCTTCAGTAACCTGGACCACTAGTGAATCTGAAACCAACAATTCAAAACTCGATTCGATCAGCAGCATGGATTTCACACTTATTTTAAAAAACTCATATTCATGTGCTTCGTTTCATTTTGCTCTAATTCTTATTATTGCAGGCAATGGAAATCTTAGCACCTAAATACACGACAACAAACTAGACCATTCATCAAGCTCAAAAACTACTGAAAAGAAAAAAATTAAAAAAACCTGAGAAGGGCCAAGATCTACCGGCCCTTGGCTGACTTCTGCTCCTATTGACTGGTAGCATGTGAAAAATTATCTTATCAATGAATCGAAAACAGCAGAACTATTCTCCTTGGCTACGCAACTTATGGGTGAAAATATAGCCCTCTCCGGTGAAATAAACTCGTCGAGCCGACCGGAACAAGATATCTACGCAAATAAAAACAAAATTGAGTTAATATTAAGGGTAAAAATCACAAAAGAAGTTTTGATTTCATAATAGTAATAGATAGAAATAACAAGATAAGCCATTATTAGAACAACTTATGAATTATTAGAACCAAGGATCTAAATTTCAACTTAAAGAAATGAGATGAAACACCCCCCTAAAAACCTATGATATAAGCATAACAGCATTGGTATAAAGTGCGTTTAATTGTAACATATACGACAACATACAGAACAGCATATACTTCCACACAGGACCGAAAAAGAGGAAATAAGCCCCAAAATTCTTGAAATAGAAGGGAAATTACAAAATTGTAATGACTCCTAGTCAAAACCATTGAAAAGTAAAGCAGAAAAAGTTTTAAAGTTGATTGATTGAGGACACAAAGAAAAGGAGAGGAAGCTAACATTTGATGAACAAAAGAGGGCACAAAATTCCAACTTTTGAGCTTTGTTTTTGCAGGAAAAATTCTAACTTTATAGCTTGGAACTGAACCAAAACGATAAAGTCAACGATATAAGGGAACAATAGTAGGAGAACAACTCATTGAACACGAGGAATCCAAATCTCACATATTAAAAAAAAAAAAAAACGAAAAACTAAACATAGCCAAATTCGAAGAACAAAAGTGTATACACGTCGCCAATAATCGAACAGCTCAAAGTGATATAGAATTATAATCCCCAAAAGCCCCAATAAAAATTCGACCTTTTGAACCCAATCACACCGCAATAAACAAAACAGCACCCAATTCACGCACTCAACACAAGGAACGCGATTAACAAGCAAAAAACGAAGAGGAAACGCCCAAACAGAGCCCAAACGACGCGTGATCGAGACGAACCGAGATCGAAAAAGCGCGAAACAGAGAGAACCCACATCACAAAACGGATCAAAGAGCGAAAAAAACGAGCTTTTTTGAATCGGAACTCACATGAAAAAGCAGCGGCCGTACCTGGAAACAGGAGAGAGAGAGAGAAACAGAGCGAGAGAAGAGGATTGATAGAGAGAGAGAAAAGGGCGCTGCTTTAGACCAAGTCGTGGGCTTTTGGAGAGAATGAGAGAGGAGTAGAGAAATTTCCAAGATCTGACTCCTCTCTCTCCCTCTTTGCGTCTTCTTTGTATGCGAGAGAGTTCCCCCTTAGAATCAGCGACTCCCCTTTAAATTTTTTTATTATTATTTTGCAAAAAAATATAAATTTTAATTTTTTTTATTATTTATGTCATAAAATTCAAAATGTACGCAGACCCCCTCAACTATAGAACTTTTCGAAACAACCACCTCAACTTTACTTTTTAGCTCTAATTAATCAGTAATTTAGACAATATTTTTATTCACTTTTTAGTGAATAAAATTAAAATAATTAATTAATAAAGATATTAAATATAGCAAAACCTCTAATTAATCTATCTAACTAACTAGAATAATGCAAATAATAAAGAATTAAAAAGTTAATTGAGGTGTCCATTTCCTGATTTTAGTACATATATTTACATCATTATTATTATAATTTAAAATTTAATTTTTGCGTGGGAATTAGAAACGCTAAAACCTTTTTTTTTTAATTTATTAGCTTACGTATTATTTTGGGCAAGTGGATACAGAGATGGGTGGCCCAATGATATCGTGCCAAATACATACATACATGAAATAAAACTTTGTATTGCGGTATATCTCGGAATTTACAAGGGGTTTCATGAAATTATGCACACCTTTTGCGTCCTTCAATGCCACGGCATAGTATTATAATTGCTTTAAATTTCGTCCCATCGGTAGTTACAAAATTGTATTTTCTTATGTCACTGGTATTTAACATAAAATTATTAATTAATCGCTCCATAAATTCTAGTTACCTTTGTAGAAGTTAAAGAATATGAGAGTAAAAACAAGGAAAATAAATGAATGTTGTTAAGAAGAAAAAGACAATAATTAATATATATATATACACTGTAGAGCAAATAAATGAATATCTGGTATTGAAAGTCTTATCTTTCATTTTAACTAAGTTTATTTTTAAATGAAATAAACGAAGCGAATAGCGTGCTACCTATCTCTCTCAATATATATACACACTATAATAAAAACGTTGTATAACGACACTTTTAAATATCGATATAGGTCCAAAAAAATGTTGCTTACTAAATTATCGACATTTTTAAAAAGTATTACTATATGTGGGGTCACTGGATATATAGAGTGTTATTATAACCTAGAAAAAGTGCTGCTAATTTAGCAACATTTATTTAAGCATTTAGCAACCGCCAAAACTCTATCTCGTTGGCCGTGGTGGCAGAGAAGTACGAGAGGGAGGGGTTCTTCGTCGAGAATTTCAGTGGATTGAGTGAAGGGAGAAGAGGAGATGATAATCGATTTTTTTTTTCTGTTTATAATCGGGTCAAATGGGCTGAGTGGGGTGGATTGAGTAGAGTAACATTTTATTTTTAGTTCGATTGAGATTTATATTTAGACACTAGTAGATGTTTTTTTTAAATTTTGGTTTAAATTGGACACTTATACAAAAATGCCTCAAACATATGTCCCTCTAATTTAATTCTATTGTAGTGAATTTTATACATATGTATTTTAGAGTTTACAAAATTTTTAAAATTTTTAATAAAAAAGTTAAATACAAGTAGAGTCTTATGAGTGGAGCGTAAAATATACGCTGAATTTTAAAAATATATAAATAGCATTGTTCTTTGAAATATCTTGATAACGACCATTTTTTTTTTATCAAAATATTAATTTCTTTTCTTATCTACTATAATAAAATGGCTACACTCTACTTCAAGGAGAATAGTTTTATTTTAGAAAAAACATCAGAATCGCACTAAATGTCTTTATTTAAGTTGTTGGTTATGAATTTATGCAAGATATTTATGCTTCGGGCTAAAACTTTTAGCCTAATTATATACAAGTTTCTAATTAAGTACTACTTAATATGCTAAATGTATGACTAATGACCTATTAATTTGTTTGCTTATAAGTGATTTTCAAATTGAAAAAGACTTTTAATTAATTAACCTGAAGTTCAGACAAAAAAAAATAAAAATTTCATCATTATTCGTCTCGCAGAAACTCGACAACTTTAAACTGTCACTATTCCATCTTTTTATTTATTTTATTTAAAATTTACACAATCAAATATGAGGGTGAAAAAAAAAATTAAAGCACATATATAATTTTTATTATATATTTCTTTCTTTTCATCTCTTGTAATTAACTTTGGAACTACTAGATCTAGATTAATAATTATTTTGATCAAATATAATTTTTATTGTAAACCATAAAAAACGTTATCGTCTCTTCGCTTCCTTTTCATCCATTTTTTGCGCATATTATGTCTCAATTGTTCAATATTTTTATGAATTATTTCTTTTGATGCACGAGAGAAAAAGAAACATCGAAAAAAAAAAAAAAAAAAGAAGTACGAAAAGCGAGTTTCCACATCCTTTTCATCTCCAAAGTCAATATTGGCGAACTAATTTTAGGCCTAAACGTGTTAACGAGATGTATCACGAACAATTTTAAAATTATAGAATTAAATAAAGTTAAATGTAGTGGTTAATTAAATTCTACTTAGAAACAATTGATCAAGTTACATTTATGTATTTTTGTCCTTTAATTTATTCAATAAAATGAGTATCACTTACTCTTCTCAAATTAAAGAGGTGAAAGCAACGTATATATATATATGCACCGGGGATTTGGATATGCATTTAATTTGGATCCGTTCAATTTTATTAGCGTAACTCATGTTTGCATGTGGTTCAACAAAGTACGCAATAAGCATCAATTAATTAATTCATATGCTTATGTCTCTATCCCATCATTAATTACTTATTAGGTAGTATTTTGTTTTCAGAACAAATTAATGATCCCTAAAAAGTTGTGCTTATAAGTATCGTTTGGTTCGGGTATAAGCAAGAATTATTTATTACAGTGATCAGTACAAGTATGGGGATAAGAAAAATAACGTTTGGATGAAAATTAGATTGTTCCCGAGAATAAAAAAAAATATTATATAATTTTATATAAAAAATGAAGGTGTTGGTGGGAATAACCGAGAACTATTATTCTGTTTTCATAGTGTTGTGTTATGAATCGCATTCGAGGTGATACTGACCTGATCAAGTCGCCGATCAAGTGAGGCGCTCCCTCCAAATATAGATCAACTCCTGAATTGATCATCGAATGCGACACTTATCAATTCGAAAGAGTCACTTGAGGAGAAATTAGCTCGACACATAGTTAATTATAACTAATTAGAAGTTTAATTTTAGTTTCTTATAATGTTCTAATGATTTTAGGATGTTCGTAAATTCAGATAGAGATTTAAATGTAGAGTAAATTTGCAGTGCCATTAATTTAATTAATTTCTTATATTAAACCGGATTCAAGAGTTTAATTACCTCCTTTGAATTCTTTAATTAAATATATAAGAGGTGAAAAATATGGAGAACTCATCTGAAATGTGAATCATTTTGAATCGACTATCTAATTTTTAAAATTTTGATTTTACTATCCGTCTATTTAATTTATTTGATTTGAGACAATTAATAGCATTTTGATCTCAAAATTTAAATTAATTACTTATATAAATAAATTTATGATTGTGAGAACTGTATAAATTATTATTATACTAATTAAATCTGTAAAGATAAACAACACACGTTGAAAATTCAAATTTATATGTTTAAAAAATAGAATTAAAATTTTGAAAGATTGAATAATCGATTCAGAAAATTATGTGCGCTTTTACCAAATGTTTATGAGGCCTAGCATTTTTTGCCATTTATTACTAAATATAGCTAATTTTTTTAAAAAAAGTATAAGTTGGTTTCTATTTAAAAGAAGCACAATTTTCCAAGCATTAATTAATTTGCAGGTAAAGACCCACGTAAAGTTATAAATTTTAATATTGGTAACGATGAGGGGCATTTAAAAACAATTAAAGACCATGTGAGCCACCGAATTTATTTAATTCAAGCTATATATATATATATATATATATATATATATATATATATATATATATATATATATATATATATATATATATATATATATATATATAGTTATTCTAGCCATTTTTAAAATTTATCATTTTTGGTCATTAATTTGTAATCACCATAAATATTCTCGATTACATGGACTTAGTAGTAGGAATAATGAAATAATATATATAATAATATAAAAATATAACTTGGTCAATGGAGTACACTTATACACGTCCCTAACTAGTTGGCTATAATTTAAAATAATAAAAGAAATAAATTAAGTTTGGTCTAGTGTAAAATATATTTAAGTGGTAATTAATTAAAATATCCATTAGGTTGCTACTTTGATCAATTTTGAAGCACGTCAAGAATAAGAGCGTCATAGAAAAAAAGAAAAAAAAATACTTTATTTGGATGCATATATGTTTTATTTGATATATCTGTTTACTTAATCAATCGATACATATACTCATAAGAACAAAAATGCTCGTATATGAAATGTTAAATTATATATAATTATCATCAAATAACCGTGTTATATCTAAATAGACATGTGTAATTACTGCGCAATGTTTTTACATATGAATCTTTTTTTGAAATTTTGTTTTTATATTAATATTCCTCTATAAGTGCCTTATTAATGCCAATTTTTTACTCCTCACTATCAAGCTTTAATATTACACACATTTTAAATTAAATAAAAATGTTATTAGGTACAATTCAAAATTGACTTTGATGGTGACATTTTACAAGTTTATGAAATACCCATGAATTTATATTATTTGCCATGTTGATGATGTGACCATGCCACATTGCCACACAAGAGTAAAGTAAAGAGTTGGAGAATCTAAAATTCCCACAAATGCCTCACCTTGATTGGGGTACATATTTGCCTAACATTTTGCAATTTAATTCTCAAAAAGGGCCCACAACTTTGGAATAATTAAACATATAAGTTAGGTTTTTGGATGCATCAAGGAAAAGTCCACTCATTGACCAAGCATTAGAGCTAATATATTTTCCCAAATCCCCCATCATTCACTCATTACTTTTTTTTTGGGCCCATGGGTAGTTGCATTGGATCCCCTACAAGGCAAATTGTACAATTCATGTCACAACACTATCCGGCGAGAGATGCGTAGTTTTCATTTTTTTTTTAAAAAAAAAGGGCTATAAACATGCGTCGCAACATGCAACCTCGATACTACGCTTTATTACAGAACGAAGCGGTGCAGTGTGATGTGCTTGGGTGATGCGCATAGCTTAGCTAATAAGTCGATCGAGTGAGCTTTTGTTGAGCCGAATTTTAGATCAAACTCAAACTGTCAAACATGAACTCTGTTCTAAACTTCTAATACATATATATATAAGTTGCAAAAATTCCCTAGTCTTTGTGTACCAAGTCATCATGGACCAAGCCACTTAAAATGCAACACATGTAGGAGTAGAAAAAAAAAAACAAGGAAAAAAAAGAAAATGAATATGAGCATGGTTTTGGTAGCATTTATAAGCCACTTGAAATGCCAATTATTGTAGATTTTCCCACTACAAAATCTTTTGAAACAAACCAGTTGGGTAATAATCAAAAGGAAAATTGTGAGAAATAGGTTGAGTAGGATTTAATTAAGATTCTTTTAAGAAGTGAAAAATACCAAGATACCTAAATTCATTAAATACACACGCAGATTATGCCAAACATAGATGCTCAAATTTGGTTGTGCACCTTCACCTTCCGACTCTTTTTTCCGTAGATCGGAAAAATTTTGAGGCTGATTAATATTTATTCTGAATTTCAACTACGACTTATTACTTCATTCAGGAGGATGGGTGGGACAGATTAAAATGTTTAGCGAATTTTTAATAAATCAGAACGAATCAAAAGAAAGGAAAAGATGTTTTACCTCTTAGCATTATTTTCTTAGCGGATCGGAATGTATTTGGTACGACTTATTCTTTTCCTTATTGAAGCAAATAAGAGTTAACAACATTATTAAGGGCTTGTTTTGTCACAAAAATTTGATGCGGCGGGAACTAAAAATTTTTAAAAAATGTTATAATTTTATAATAAACGTGGGATTCAAAAACGTAGCATTATAATTTTAAATTCTGTAAACCAAACAGGCCCTCAAATATGATATCAGGGGTTACACTTTTTTCTACAATCTTGTAGTCAATTTGATTTTCTACACTCGAGACGATTCTACCACCGTCGAGTGTAGAGAATCATTCTGTGTGCAGAAAATTCCTGCACATTCAAATTTAGATAAAAAATTACGCCTATAATTTCTCAGGGGGTTAATCCCTCAGAACAAATATTTACAAAGTAGATTTTAATTCTTATTTAATATGTATTTACCTAGATTTCAAACATCATCATCATCATCATGCTTTATGAAAATCAAATAATGCCTAAATATTTGGAACACTTTTGAGTAATTGTCTCATTTATACTAAAACTTAAAAAAACATCTACTAATGCCTAAATATAAAGCTCAATCCAACCAAAAATAAAAAATTACTCTAGTCAACCTACCACACCCAGTCTATTTGGCCCGATCACAAACAGAAAAAAAAAAAAAAAAATTGATTACCATCTTCCCTTCTCGCTTCACTCAATCCACTGAAATTCTAGACGAAGAGCCCTTCCCTGTCGTCTTCCTCCACCACCGCAGCCAACAAAATAAAATTTCGGCGGTTACTAAATGTTTAAATAAATATTGGTAAATTAGCAGCACTCTTTTAGGTTATAGCGACACTCTTTAATTGTCACTATATACCTAGCGACCCCACGTATAGCGATACTTTTTAAAAGTGTCGGTAATTTAACTAGCAGCACTCTTTTTGACATATACCTATATTTAAAAGTGTCGCGATCGACCGTTTTTATTGTAGTGCCATGAAGTAGTTCATGTGTTAGATTTCGAGAAAAACCAACCAAATTAACCAAGGAATCATCATACATCATGCAGTGACAAAATTGATCCATGACATAAAATAAGCTCACATTTCATAAACTTTATTTCTCGCCAAAGAGAAATCTTCACAAAAAGTTACACAAGCAGAATACAAACCCAGGTTTAAGTTTATTGTTACAGGACTTTCAAAAGTTTAAAAGAAAGAAGAAGTGGTAGCCACAGGTTGCGAACCTGCTAAAAATAAAACAAACTTGTATCACCAAGCAAAACGAAAAGGCACCAAAAAAACTACCTTCTTTGCGAGTTGCGACCACCCGACAGGAGCCTTGAAGAACAGCCAAATATTGTCTTCAAGTGACAGAACCTGTACAGTCACTATCCTACGCATTGCCGGAGTTTTCGCTTCAGAGCACCAAAATTAAGCTCCCCAGAAACTCCCAACAATACTACTAGCATAAAACATATAAAAAATATGAAAGAAACCTCAAATTCAAGTAATTAACACACTTACTATAGATACTCACTCAAAGAACCTTATTCTGCTTCCCCCCTTCTTCTTTTTTTCCTTTCGTTCGCAATCGCCGCCTAGGGCGAACTAACCATGCACCGACTCGGGAGTTATCGGCCCGTTACCTGCCTCAGGAGCATTATATGCTGTGGCAGGCATCGAACGCCGAGCAAAATCGAGTAACAGCTTACGCTGCTGCTCGTTGGTATGAGGAAGGCTCACCCACAGAAGCTCGACAGGGATCTCCCTGCTAACGGCTTTTGCTACCTCGGAGCGAACGTCAGCGCCATAGGGATTCTGAACGACCAAAGATTGCATAATGGAGTCGTATTTTCTCTTGCAATAGTCTGTGAGAAGCCCAAAGAAAGCATCAAATGACGCCTGCCACAAAACCCGGTTTTGTGCGCTGTAATCGGCAGCAGCATGGTAATTTGTTAGAAGTTCGGTCGCTCTCTCTAGAGTGGATACGATAACAACTGAAGCCCCGTCACCGGAAGCACTTCCGAGCGGCCTGAGGGGCGGCTGTTCGGAGGAGCACACGACGGCTGCTAGGCAAGCGCTTAGGGATTTAAGATCCATACCGCGAATACAAGTAGATGCAGCACTCGCGAGATTTCTGGTGGTTTCAGCCGCACTAGAATCGGAGGGTAAACTGCCGAATAAAAACCTCAAATGGCGGAAAATAGCCATACAAACTATGCGAGCAATGTCGCTACCCGGTGTCAGAAGGCAAAGGTATCGAGAAAGAAGCTTCCGACCTTTAGGGAGAGAAACCAATCGAAGGAACAAAAGGTCGTCATTTGGAGTTAGTCCCACAGAATTCATTGCTTTACCAGCGGCGAATGGGTCAACTAAATGTAGCGACGCAGCCAGGGCTTCTAGCAGGAGCTGCTTTCTTTTTCTCAGTTGGGAACTGCCATCTTGCGGCTGGGTGAATTGCAGCAATCGATTGATATCGTCTGTGTCGAGGAGAAGGGCAAAGCCGTTTTCAATAATGATCCTCGCTACTAGCATTGGCTCTTGCTCGAGAGGCTTCATAGAACATTTATTTTCAATAGATAAAGAGAAGGGATCGACTTCAAGAAGAGGGCGAGGCCTTTTAACCGAAGAGAAGGGAAGCCGACCAAGACCATCTACATGAAGATACGGATGGGGATCGTCCTTGCCCCGAGATTGAGAAGAATTACTTTTAGTAATATTCGGGCAAAAATAATGTGCCGTTTCCGAATTTG
Organism: Aechmea fasciata; assembly: GCA_025177825.1. NCBI lineage: Eukaryota > Viridiplantae > Streptophyta > Magnoliopsida > Poales > Bromeliaceae > Aechmea > Aechmea fasciata. The sequence continues at coordinate 4,561,058 of CM045943.1, read as the reverse complement.
AGGCTTTCTTGGCTAAACAAGCTTGGTGATAGTAATCGTCAATATACGGGTCATTGCTATGAGTAGCAGCTTGTTGAATCCTCGAAATGCTTTCAATCTCTTCAGCTGACATGTATTTAGACTGAAATTGAGGCCGCCCATTACCAACTTTTCTTGATTTGGCTCGTGGATCGCTCATTTCGGCCATGCCATGCATTGGAGAGAACCTATTCATCGTCTCTGGCGGAGAATTCAAGTGCGGTAAATGCGGTTGAACTTGGTTAAACCGAATTTGCTGTCGTGCCAGCAACAATTGAGGCGGCATTAAAGTGTTCTGTTGCTGCATCAAATTGGGCAAGAAAGGGGTGTAGTATGCCGAGCCTAATTGGTGTCCTCCATAATGCGGCCCACGAGGAATTCCTGCCAAAGAGATCTGAGAAGAGAGGGAAGGATATCTCTGCAGAGGTGACCGGATATTTCTGTGGTGCAAGTTATTTGGAGAAGCTTGGGGTAGCTCTTGACGCGGAGGATACAAATTATAAGGTGACTTGGGTACAGGAATGGGCTCACTTGGATCGTATAGTTGCTGCTGTTGAGGGGAAGAAGATGTTCTGTACAAAGGCCGGCATTGTCGAAAGTGAGCTGAAGACGATGAAGGGTGTGGCTGAGACCACCATCGTTTCCCATCCTGGGCGTTATCAGCGCCTAATATTTGCTGATCGAGCCAGTTGGAAAAGCCCGGCTCCAGCGCCCAGTCCGTAGCAGTAGAACCTAAACCAACAATTTAAGTTGTGATCAAGCGAGGATTGAAAATCAGTTTAATAAACATACAGATTAATGAAACAATAAACATGCATAAAGACAGATGTTAAGCTTAAAGCATGTTATGCGTTACTAAGTATAGAATTTTACCCACGAGAAAAGGAGCCACATGGTAGTAGTTTTCCAAACGTTAAAAAAGGCGAAGATAATAGACTCGAGCAAAATTGTACTACTCACTTTCTCTAGAAAATGATCCTCTGTTACCGAGTAACGCCATGCGCTTTGGTTCGCTAACAATTTTGTTCAACTGAAAGAGACAAATAAACAAGTCCATTAATGAAAAGCTCGAGAATTTAAATAGAAGGATCTATCAAGCCAAAATTTAGAAAATTCAAGCTCTGGCTTAAGGAAAACAAGCTTCGGTCTCATCTCTAACCAAGTTGATGAAGTTTGAAAACTCATAATATACTATTAAGTTAATGAATAATGTAATAAGAACACAGCTTTCCTATGTTGTACCAAAGTATGAACCATAAACATGAAGACGACAAATTTCGAAAGCTATAAAGTGTACATTTGCATTAACATATGACACAAAATATTCATAAAAAACTGACCTTTGAGAACGTGCTTACGAGGTCGTCAACATCAGACAAAGAGCCTAAAACTTCATCCTGAAAATTTAGCCAAAGCAAAAATAGTTAATCCACCGGTCAGCTCTTAAGTAACAAATTCATGAATGTTCAATCAAAGAAAGCAAGCACGCGAGTGACGGGGGCTTCGGGGGAGAGGGTGCAGAAATAGAAAACAATTATGCAAAAAAATCAATCCTTTAACTCAAAAGTGTTACAATGGTGCCTTCTACCACCACTTCTCTTCGACGAACAACATCTCATTAGTTTATACTCTCTAAAGCAGAGATCGTTCCAAAATGATCTTAAACTTAGATCTCTAGTGACAGAGCTCTTAAATTTGTGCGCAGATCAGCAGGTCAAGAGATTAACCTCTGCTCTATCCCCAATATACGAAAATTGATCCTCTTCATCACCAAGAGCACCATCCCGACCATCGGCATCGTCCAATCCGCCCAGCTCAACTTCCTCCGCGACATCCTTGCCGAAAAACTCGTACTGCGAAGCATCGAATTGAGCGGCATCTGCAAAGGAGAACAGGAAATCCCTTAGATAAGATCAGATGCCAAAACTAAAATTCCGAGGCCAGGAACACTAACACTTTGCATTATACTGATAAGATTAATTAAAAGCTCATTATAGAATACAATCACACACAGGATTTTTTTGAAACGTACCACTCAACTATTTTTCTTAGCTGATACCTCCGCAGTTGCGAATTATTTTGCTTTTGAGTTATTTTTCCTAAAATAAATTGGGATTTGCTAAAATTAATGTTAGATATTACACGAATCTACAGTTCCATTAGCTGAAAAAGTGTTCAAAATAGTTAAATTTAACTGAATAATCGCTACGTTCGACAGAATCTCTAATTTAACTGATGAGGTTAATAAATCAAAAGAACCAAGAGTTGAAGAGGTGCCAATTGAGAAAAAAAACATAAAAAATAGCAAGGGATTTGCTTCAGAATCACCCGTAGTTGAGGGGATACATGAATAATTATTAATTATCTATGCTGTTGAAAGCACAAACACAGAAGAATAAAAAAGCAAGCTTTTTGGGGACACAGGAGAAAAAAATTCACAATAAAAACAAAAATTTAAACCTTCTTAAGGATCCAATCCAACTACTATAATTCCAAATTAATCAAAAGGGAAAACCAAACTTTTGATCAAATTTGGCCGCAATAGTAGATCTATAGAGAACTAATACACCAAAATTAGCTCCAAAACAAATCGAAATGAAACCCAACCTGAGAAGCTTTTACTCAAATTCCCAAATCCATAGCTAGGGATGGATTCTTCGAGCCGCGCCATGCTTTTAGAACCCTCGAACTCGAAACCCGGGAGAGAAAGGCCCTGATCTTCGATCTAGGGCTAGGGTGTTTATAGGAAAAAGATCAGAGAGGTCGAATTTTTATTCGATTTTTTTCTTTTTTTTCTGAATTTTGAGATCGGAGAGTAGCGAAAAAAGTGAGAAAGGTCGGATTTTTATTCGATTTTTTTTTCTTTTTTCTGAATTTTAAGATCAGAGAGCAGCAAAAAAAAGCGAGAAAGGTCGAATTTTTATGCGATTTTTTTCCTTTTTTTCCTAAAATTTCTTATTTTTATGGTGTAAAATAAAGGATCCCAGAAGAAAAATATGGGATTGGTATACACACAAACCACAAACATACATACACAAACAAAACACAAACACAAACACAAACAACAGAGAGAGAGAGAGAGAGGAGAGAGAGAGAGAGAAAGGGGATGGGGAGGGAGGATGAGGATTTTGGTTGTGTAGACTTTTTTTTTTTTTTTTTTCTCTCTCTCTCTCCTCTCTCTTATTGCAGTTGCTCTGTTTCTCCCCTGCATAATATATAGCTGTAGGTCCATGCAACACCACCAGAATAGAACAAGGAAAAATATAGGATTTTTTTTTTTCTCTTTTTCAGTGAGTTAGGTGTTCTGGTGATAAGTGAATACATTTATCCACTTACAAGAAGAAAAAAAAAAGCAAAATGCATAAAATAATCAAAAAACTTTACATCATGTATATTAATACAACAATAATATATAAATACGTACAATAATCCAAAATATATACAGTGATGCTCGAAAAGATAAAATTTTTTATATGATTCAAGTATTTTTGATTGAAAAATAACTAATTTGACTGCGTTAATCATATTGGCTATGTTAATTGGAAGCATTTATTCCTACAATGACTAATAATATTAAGATATTTATTTAAAATTATCAAATAATTTTATTCAAATAGAAAATTTACAAAAAATTCTAATGAGATTTTTTTAAAAAAAAAACTATAGGAAGAATCCCATGGATATTATTGTACTGTGGAGTTAAGAGTACTAAAATAGGTAGAGTAACACAGATGTTTCTAGAAGCTGACCATCAAGTACAATAAATTGGTGAACTTTAATAATGGAGGTTGAAAACTGAAAACAAAGTATATTCTTTTATCCAGGATCTTGTTTTACTTACGTATGAGAGAGAGAGAGAGAGAGAGAGAGATTCACCTACTTAATTTTAAACATTTATGTCATAAACTGACTGTCGCTGACGCAAGTGGTAAAGAATTTGATTATTGGTATTCGAAGATCCAAGTTCGGATTCATATTTTCAGCTAAGTTTACTTCTGAAATAAACGAAACATTTCAGAAATATATGAAGCAGATAGCATGTTATTTTTCTCTCTCAAAAAAAAAAAAACTTGAATAGTTGGAGTTGGTCATTATCTTCATTGCTAAGAAACTAAACCATATGTTGTTAAGATTTGGCAAACAATCATTGAATGAGAGAAAAGATAAAGAAAAAAGGAATGAGGAAATAAACAAAATGGTTGGTTCTCTAACAAAGGGTTACATATCCCTGCAATACTTTTAAATTTAAATAGTGTGTTAATAATGAGGAGGGGACCATGCATTAAATTTTTTTTAAAAAAAAAGTTTAAAAAGCAAAAACTAAAAAAGTGAAAAAAAAAAAAACAAGAAAGTGGAGAAACCCTACATTTGATGTCTCCTTTTATTATTGTGAAAACACAAGGGATCAGGTGGGGTTAAGATGCAATTAATTTATATTTAATTTATATAATTAGAAGGGAAGAGAAATGAGGAATTAGAGAAAGTTCAAAGCCACACAAATTAGAGTAAAAAAATGGCCTATTATTAGTGCAATTATATAGTTAGGTTTTTTTTTTTTTTTTCATTTTTGGAAATTAATGATATTAACTGATTCACTTTTTTTAGAGAGAGAAAAAGGTAATATATATATATATATATATATATATATATATATATATATATATATATATATATATATATATATATATATATATATATATATATATGTTTTCCGCTGTATTCATTTTTTTTCTTATGAGCCTCGCAAGAAATATTAAAAAACTACATATTTATCAGATATAATTGTCAAATTCAATCAATATATAATGACTAAGTTTGGAGATCCTAGTTCGATCGATCTATTCCAAAACGACCTAATAATACAAAGTAGATCTAAGCTCTCAAAATAGCGACTCCTCAATCACATTTTCAAACTATAGATGTGACAATATTCGTGAAACCTTGTATGCATGATGATCATATATAAAGCTTAATTAATTAGCACTTTGATTAATTAATGTGGTGTTACACAAAGTTAGGATCATAATATAATGGAAAACAACTCCACCACATACTCGGATTAAGGTGAGCATCTTCTTATCCTTTTATTTTTTTAATACATAAATTATATCATCATGGCCTCCCCTTAGGAGACTCAAAACAATATTGTGACACTTTTTTGTGGCCAAGGGTAAAGAGTAACGCTATATTTTATATAATTTGAATAAGACCCAAAAATTAATGGGGCTCTATGATTTTGACTCAAATTGTTATCCAATTAGCTAGGCCGGTTTGGTCTGAATAAGATATCTTATAATTTGGCTCCACAAGATTCACTTTCACGTCCTTTTAATAGCACAAAAATGTCTACATAGTCCCTCTACTATCTCGATATTGCGCCGCACAGTGTATATATATGTCAAAGTTTGGAGATAAATTATTTATTTAAATCAAAAGTGCAATTAAGTACCGAGTTGTCGTAAGGGAATAGTAGAGGGATCATCCAAACCTTGGTTTTAAGTATCCGTCGGCACGGGCCGTATCTACCGTGCTGTACCGTGCCAATAAGATATCGGCAGGATACAGATCCCGTGTCGATGGCACAGTTCAAAACCCTCTATTTTTTAAATTAGTAAATAATTTTCTCAATAAAGTTCAAAAGATGTGATAAAAAGATAAAATAAATAGTTAGAATATTTTGTTGCTAAAGAAAATAAATATTTCATGCTATTATGTGTCGGCACACAATAATTTTTTTTAACCGGCACGCATCGGCACGGCTCGGCACGCACCGTGTCGTACCGTGCCTACAAGCTTCCGACACGACCCAGTGCCATGGCACTTAAATCCTTGATCCAAACATTTCATCCCTTTTTTAAACTTAGGGAAAATTTCAAAAACCCACTCATGTGATTTCACACTTTCTTATTTTAGTACTATGTGGTTTAAAGTGTATTAATTTGCTGCCCTGCGATTTCATTTTTTCTTTTTATTATCAATTTTATTACTTTTTTTTTTCTTAAATCAGTGACAAAAATAATGAAATATTAACGAAAAAGCTACCGAAAAAATAAAAATAAAACTACAGGGCACCAAATTGCTATACTTTAAACCACGTGATACTAAACTGAGAAAGTGCGAAACCACAGGAGGATTTTTGAAGTTTTCCCTTTATCTTATATATATCTTTTTTTAAAGTCCAATTGGTTGGGTCAATACATGCATGTTTTAATGTGGTCCAAAACTTAGGAACTTTTTTTTTTTTTGTTTTGAAAAAAATATTAAATAAATATTTTTGGAATTGTTTCTGTTACAGTCACAAGACCTGGTCGGCACGGCACATGTTTCGATCCCCAAAATAATATTTGGTCGGTGGGACGCAAAAAAAAAAAAAAGAAAAAAAAAGAGACTATTATGTGAACCTTGCCTACGGCTACGGATCAGGATTAATTATTTATAAATTACAACCAATTATAGAGAGTTTAAACAGTAAAATTTATAATTTGTTGTAACGTTTTTGATAAATGGTGATACTATTTTTTTTTCCTTTTTTCGTCGACACCTCTACGCATAAATGGAAGGTGTAAAATTTTATTTCATTGCATTTATAATTGAGTTTAAAAGAACCTTGTCTATAGACCACTATCTATGTTTTTCTCTTCTTTTTTTTTTGTGGTTTAAGGAAAGATCTAGTATAGTTCTTCTGGTATTTACATTTCTTGAATTAAATTTATACCACCCTAGTAAAAAATAAAAAAAAAAAAATATGTGCTTCTACAAATCAATAGCAAAAACCAAAAAAAAAGAAAAGAAAAAGAAAAAAAAAGGAAAGTAGAGGGTAATTGAATCTTGGAATAGCTTTACATGGATAAGAAAGTAGAAAAGAGTTTGAAAGAAAAAAAAAATTATATACGTCCTAAAAAAGGATGATCGGATCCTTCAATTCAAGATCGGAGTTATTGATCTTTATCTAGGTAGTGAATAAAATTTTTTTTTATCAAAAATTCAATAAATTTTAATTTTTTTACACCGTTAAACTAGTAAGTATCGCATACCGGTCATTAAAAATTGTCAAATTTGTGACCGCTTGATTGTAAGGTAAATGATGTTGAAAAATTATAAAATTTGATTTCTAGAAGTTTTAACATCAGAGATAACGCTTTAACTATATTTAATTTGATTTAGAAGTTTTAAATCGTAGATAACGTTTAACGGTATAGATAAATCGATTCGTGACTCATAATAATGTCATCAACTGATTCCTATATATGTATGTAGAACGTCGTCTCGCTATATATATATAGTAGAACCGGACCCTATATATATATATATATATATATATATATAGAGCTAAAATATTTTTAGAAGCGCTTCTAAGTTTCTAGCCCTTGTATCTACTCCTCAATTACTAATACCTCTTGGATTAAATATTATTCCATCTATCATTATCATCTCATGAACCCTATATCTCTTCATTCAAGAGTTAAAAACTCAAAAGCACCAATCCATTAGTGCTTTTGAGAGTATTCTAGCTCTCTCTCTCTCTCTATATATATAAGAAAAATAAGAATAAAAAGAGAGAGAGAGAGAGAGGGAGAGAAAGAGAGAGAAATAAAAAAGTTGCATGATGCTCGTTAATTTGTCGGTGACCTAACACGGAGATAACCCTTTTCTATTAAAGTCTCTCCTACTTACGCAACTACAGTTCATTTACGAGGACAAAAAATTCTATAACAATGTACCTTATTAAATTGTGATGCCCTGCTCTAATCATGTTGTAGCCCAAATAATCCGCCCAAAATACTTTAATTTAGTTTTTTATTATTAGCGTGCGATGTCTCGTATATTTTAATCAAAATTATTTTTTTATTAATATTGGACTATTTGGGCGGTACAAACTCATCCAATCATTTTTCCATACCATTGAAGCGTTTAAACAGAATAGATGATATATACCAGAATAATCAAGTGATGAAAAATTCTAAAGGTGGCTCCTACGAGTTCAAGACCTGTTGGTGTAGCAGCCAAGACAATATATACCAGAATTATCAGGTGATATATGTAAGATTCTAGAGATGGCTTTTATGAGTTTATCAAATCCGTTGGTGTGGCAGCCAAACCCATTGGTGTAACACACTTTGCCCTACTTAATTCTTACATTTTCGACTGGTATTTGTCTCTAATACTAATTATAACGACATGATTCGCTAACAATAATAATTTATTGGGTCCAAACCGGCACAAAATACTTAAACTCAGTTTGCTAATTATTATTAACGTACGAGGTCTCATATATTTCAATTAGAATTATTTTTTTATCCAACATGGAACTATTATGGTGTTATAAATGTCATGTTAAATAATGTGTGATTTTCATTATTTTTTAAAAGTTTAAGTTATCGTAACAAGGTTTTTAATATCTATATCAACATTTTGTAGATTGGTTTAAGTAGTTCCTTCATCTATCATCTTTCGTATTTATGCAAGTTGTTAAGTTAGTATCTAAACATTATGTGTAATTATAGTGCTTGTGAAAGGATGGTCTAAAATGGAAAATATTTAGTCAAATTTGGTTCAAATTGAGCTTGTAAATTTCAAACTACATCTAAATGATCTAACATTTTCGTATTTCACCGTCACGAGGCTATAACTCGAACCAATTTGTACTAAAAATTTAAAATTTTGAAATATAAATTGAGTCAGAATTGGATCAGATCAGAGTGGGTCATGATTAATTGCTTCTTTGGATTTGGTTGAGACACAATGTTTGTTTGTACCCTAATCTTTACTGTTGATGAGAATAAGAAAAAGTGAGTTTCATCAAAGGCCATGGCACATTCCTTTGTCACTTTTCTTTGCTTTATTATTTGAAGTGGAGAGAGAGAGAGAGAGAGAGAGAGAGAGAGAAGGCAAAAGAGAACTTATGATACTTTGACTCACAAGATGCATAATAGTAATCCCTAAAAAGAAAAAAAAGAAAAAAAAAAACCAACCGTCCCTAAAACAAGTAGCAAAGTGCTCGATGGTTGGTATTCGAGACCCAAGTTCAAATTCTAATTGATTCATATTTTCAGTCAAATTTATTTCTAAATAAAATAACCAAAGCAGGTAGCATGCTATCTATCTCTAAAATAATAATAATAATAATTTTAGAGAAAAGAAAAGGTAAGGTGCATATACCACATGATAAATGAGGGAACTTTTTCTTTTTTCCTTTTTTTTTTTCTTAATGTTTTTTTAATTTTTTAAACCAAGCAAAGATGCTCATAAATTAATTAATGGGCCAATCTGGTCAATGGGGTGACACATTTGTGTGTTTTGTGACCTTTTTAGGTATATTGCTTGGTGTCATACCATCTATGGTTTCAAAAAAAAGTCCATGCCTTTTTCCTTTTTCTTTTTTTTTTTTCTTTTTTTTCTTTTTTTTTTTTAACCTTTGAATTATGGTCACTCCCTTTATGCTTCCCCACCCATAAAAGTTTGGAAAGGTTGATCATGAAATTGCTTCTCAAAGAAGCATTCTAGAGTGGTACCAAGAAGCTCAAAGAAACCTCACAGTTCCTACCAAATTTTAGATCTGGATTTAGAAAATTAGATCTATTGCTTGTAATAAGATTCAAGGTAAGATTAAGGATTCGGACGCATTACAGTAGATTTACTAGAAATCTAAGTATGATATAACTGTCGCATCTAACAATCTCTCATCAGATAATGCAGAAGAATCTAAGACCGGGTAATACGTATTTATTAATGTGTAATAATCTTACTCTAGTATTAATTACAAAACTCATTTAATTAATTCCCACTTCATTACTCTAGATGTTGAATGTAAATTAACCTGCTTCATTATTAATGCGAATTTATAGGGAAAATTTATGTGTTTATGTTAATTTCCAAAGATCAGTTTCTTAGTTTTGTTACTTTTGTACACTTTTAGTAATGCATAATTAACTATGATTTCAGTTTCTTTCACTCCAGAATAAACAAAACTACCAACATTAATCTCACGCACTGTAAACAAAAATTACATTAACTCTCCAAATGTTCTTGAATCGGAATCACCCTTTCGATGAACTCCGATGGGTGATCCAAATCCGTCGAATCATCGACGACGACGAGGTCGAAGTCGGCGAAGATCAACCGATCTCGATCTTCGAAGTCCCGAAGCCTTTACTTGGCAACAAGCCCGACGCCTACGTTCCGCAGCTCGTCGCGATCGGCCCGTACCACCATTGCCGAGAAGAATTGCGGGACATGGAGAGGTACAAACTCTCCGCGGCACGCAGAATCCAAGCGCAACTCCCTAGCACAAGTTTTCGACAAATTGTGACCATCTTCGGCAAGCTCGAGCATCGGATTCGGGCTCACTATCACAGGTAAAATGTATTGTGGCTCTTCGATCTTGGAGTTGCAGTTCCTACTGATATCATTTGGACCCAATTACGCGGTTGCGGTCGGGTCGCGACTCGAGGATCCAATGGGCCTGATACTCTAATCGACTCATGCGTGACCGGACCCCGAGAGAGTCCATTGGGCTAGAGTAGGTGTGATGCGAGCCTAAGCAGCGTTGAGAGGGAAAAAGACAAAAAGGAGGAGGAAAAGAGAGATACACGAAGAATACAACTCTTCCACATGGAGAAACATGCTATTAATCAATTCTAAAAAGAAAAATGCTAAATGTATACCCGCCCAGGAGTGTAAGATCTACACCTCACCCATCTAATGAGTGGAGTGATGTCCACTAGTCACATCAAGTGACTAGTACTTTCATCCTATCCTTCGGATGGGTGAGGTGTAAATCATACATTCCTAATGGAATGTACCTCTAGCATTACTCATAAAATTTGACAAAAATAATTTAAAAACACAAATTCGAAGGCTGAAACAAATGAATCTGGGCCCCAAGCTCGGGTAGAATGGTTTTGCGAGTCGACATGTAGATCTCGGAAAGTGTATTCTGAATTGGAATATCATGCTGAAAATAGAAATCCGAGCGAAAAGTTGCAGAACTCAATAAAATTTTCTTTTTTTTTTTTTTTTGAGAAAATAGGTAGCACGCCATCCGCTTCGTTTATTTTATTTAAAAATAAACTTAGACTGAAATTTGAATCAACTAGGTTTCGAATTTGAGACTTCGGGTACTAACCACCAAGCCCTTTGTCACTTACTCTAGGGACGGTCGGTAACTCAAATAAAACTTTCCATGAACTCTAAAGCAAATTGGCCGCATCAGTTCGGCCCACTAGAGAGCTCTAGATGACCTGATTAGGCATTAATTTTGGGCCCGGTCCAAAGAATGGATATGGGCTAAAAGTGGTCCGAGATCGACCAAGTACGGGCCCAAACTACTAGATGAACGTGGTTTACCAAGTCAGCTGCGGACCCGCCAATCGCATCTTTGCTCAAGCATTCTTTTTGAGGCAGTGGGCGGTCCGCAGATGATGTGGTGGACCAGCCCGAACAATAATACATTACACTTGTGTGCCAGCCCAAAAAGTTTATAATGGGCCTATTGGGCTTCTTGAGGTGGCCCAGGCTTTTTTAAAACAATTAAAAGTAAAATAATAATAATAATAATAATAAAATGAAAAAGAGTAAAAATACAAATTTTTAAAATTTATTGGATCTCTCTTTTTTACCAAAATAAAACCTTTTTTTTTTAAAATTTATAAGATAATGGTAGCTTTCAACTCCATATATGTAGTATATTATATTTGAAATTGTGCATTGATCAATCATTTAAAGTTCCAAATTGTGAAGTAATGTGGCAATTTCGATTTCACCATTAATTCACAGGTACCTCAATCTCAACGGCGAAACCCTCGCATGGATGATGGCGATCGACGCGTCGTTCCTCCTCGAATTCCTTCAAATCTACACCACAACTGAGCATGGCAAAACTATGCAGAGGATTCCCTCTAGGATGATCCACTTAGTGGACACCGCGCGCCGAACATCGACACACAACATGATTCTTTGTGACATAGTGATGCAGGAGAACCAGATTCCTCTCTTTCTACTCCAGAAGATATTGGAAATCCAATGCCCACAACCCGAACCTGCCGCAGAAATTCTATCGTCGATGTTGATCGGATTCTTAAGGGAAATTTCGCCATTCAAGAAGATTGCGCACCCTTCATGCGTCGATGCCTCACAATACGCACACTTGTTGGAGTTCCTCTATTGTAACATTGTACCGAAGCACGAAGAACCTTACGAAACCACACCGAAGGATGATCACGACGAAAAAGAAGTGCAAAGATTTATTCGTAGCGTCAAGCGGCTTACGATCGCGGTAACAAGCTACGTGTTCGACCGAATTCGAGCACTTTTATCGGTGATCATCAAATTCATAGTGAAGATTCCGTTGAGAGTTCTCGCAAACGTCCCACCACTCTCAATCATAAAAATCCCTATTGAGGAAACGTTCTTTTGCCAAATGGATCAAACCCCCCAAAAAAGTAATGTAAGTGTGACACCGCTACTCGAAGAGATTGCGATCCCTTCGGTGGCCGAACTAGCCTACGCAGGTATAAAGCTATCTCCTACTAAAGGTGATCTCTCGACAATTGAGTTCAATGTAGATAAAGCCACACTTCATTTGCCCGTGATTAGTCTCGACGTGAACACCGACATCGTGTTACGTAACATGGTTTCGTACGAAGCATCGGTCGGGTCAAGGCCCCTGTTCTTTGCGCGATACATTGAACTAATGAACGGAATTATAGACACAGAAGAGGACGCGAAACTTTTGAGGGAGAAAGGGATCATAATGAACCATTTGAAGAGCGACAAAGCGGTCGCGGAGCTATGGAACGGGATGACGAGATCGATAAGGCTAACGAGGGTCGCGAGATTGGATAAGCTTGTGGAGGATGTGAATGAGTATTATCATAGCAGGTGGAGAGTAAAGATGAGGAATTTTGTGAGGAGAAATGTGAAGGGTGGTTGTTCATGGGATTGTGCTGCTTTGTTAGTAGTTGTTTTGTTCTTGTTTGGTGTAGGTTTGCAGGCGTTTTGTTTGGCTCATGGGTGCATTAGAGTGTCTCCTGAGAGAAAGGTGAGGGTGTGATCTAATGTTGTACGTGTATGCATGATTCAAAAATAAATATATAGTTATTTTTGAATCATGCATAATAGAAGTCTTTTAATCACAATCCACAAATGTCATGATGGGCGCTAACTATATATTAATCTCAAAAACTCGAGCTGTTAAAATGTGCAACTAATTCACTTAAAGCATACAGATATAGCGTCCACGGGTCTCTATTGTAACGCGGTCAAACCAGCCTCATGCCACTTCGAATATGACGCAGCCTATCCGGTCTCACGCCATTTAGAATATGACTTGGCCCAACATAGCCTTCGGTCACAGTGCAGAATGCTGGCCCACAATTTTCCCTCCAACATTTGCAGTATGCGGGAATTAAACCGGTGACCTCTGATTCTGATACCACCTATCGGATCGTTAGCGCTAACCATTAATTCCAAAAGTTTGAGCTGTTAAAATACAATATTAATTTACTTAAAGTGTACAAATACAACGTCCACGAATTTCGATTGTGACTCAACCAAATCAGCTCCACGCCACTTTGAACATGACACGATCCATCCAGTCTCACGTCATTTCGGACATGACTTGACCCAATATGACCTTCCGTCACAGGATAGAATGTTGGCCAATTTAAGCCAACACGCGCATCTAGCTACATAAAACAACGTACATCGATCTCCAGGTAAATATTGTTCTCTTGTCGTATCCTTTCTATATCAAAACTAGGGCTGCAAACTTGATTTAACTTTTAATCTTTATCTAACTACTTAATTAGTTAGTAATTAATTACTAGGCACCTCCACACATGGTGTGGGAGCCGAGGAATTGAGTATATCGCGCCGAGGAAAAGAAGAGATACGTACAGAGCAGTAGTAGTAGTAGTAGCAGGTATTAATGCCACACCTTTCCTTCCTGAGGTGACATTTTGTGCAATTTTTGAAGGAGAATCGTCAGAACCCTGCCATCACACCCACGAGGTGGATGTCTACGTTATGGCCCCCACCTCTTGTCCTCCCCCAACCGCAATCTCCACTCCTTTTCTCTCTCCTTCTATTTTTATTTTTTTATTAATATATATATATATATATATATATATATATATATAGCCACTGAATTTTACATTTGATATCAAAAATCAAATCCTTAACTACTACGCTAGATACCGTCACTTTCTAAATAATTTTTATTCTTAGAAAAAATATGCCATATTAAATACAAAAAAAAATGCTATTTGTATATCTGTATGTAAATATAATTTTAAATCGTATTTATTCTAAAATTCACGATAGAATATTAAAAAATTTAATTATAAGACTAATAGAATAATAGCGACTGTCGAAAGAGTTGAATGTAGGTCTCACAATTAATCTTTAGAAGTATAGATAGCATTACTTTGAAATATATATGCATGTGAATTTTATAAGTTTTATTTTACGACAACTACTGGTGTAGTATTGGTCGAAAACTGAGTTATCAATCTAAGATAGTATGTTTATAAATAAAAATACTGGATATTTTCAAATTTTTTTTGATATATATATATATATATATATATATAGTGGTTTAGGATAGAAATTTGCTTAATAGCAAATTCGAAAACAAATATTTAATTTTATTTTGTGGTATAAGATAATTGAGGGTTGGATAAAAAACAATAGCACAATTTTATTTTAAAATATAATTTTATACTGAGTTAACTGTTACAAGGAATATCTTCCTCTCTCTCTCTCTCTCTCTCTCTCACCCCTTTTCTCTCCTTTACTCTCTCTTCTCCACCTATCAATCAATCAAATTCTATACATACCCACTACCCTTTCCTTTTCTTTTTCCCCTCTCATACATTACTGATCTTCTTGGTTGCTTGTCTCCCTCTAGCTCCCTTCTTCAGTATGATCTCTTCTTCAATACTTATCTGTACCCAACACTTGGTTTTATTTATATAATAATCTTGTTTCTAGCTAGATCAATTCACTATATATTTGTGTTCTTGGTAAGTTTTTCTCTTCCTAGCTACCTAGCTACCAAGCTCTATATAGCCCAATCCTCTCCTTGAAGCTCAAACCTTTGGATCCATATATATACATATCCTTTTTTAGCATGTAGAAGTGTTTGTTTGCATGGGTGTTGGAGATCTCATTCCATAATAGCTTCTTTTCTCATCACCATCATCAATCTATTGCACCCACCAAGCCTTTCTTTATTGTGGGTCTCTCTCTCTCTCTCTCTCTCTCTCTCTCTCTCTCTCTACATATCTTTATTTCCATATATTTCTCCTTAGCTCTCTCTCTCTCTCTACATATCTTTATTTCCATATATTTCTCCTAAGCACTACCCTTTGCTTCCTCACACCAAGAAAGGCTCCCCTTGTTGATCTCATTAAAACCATCTGGTTTGGGGATTTTGTGTGTGTGTGGAATTTTAGGGGATATTTCCATTTTGGAACTAAAAGGCTATGATGGGTCATGGTTGATATGTAGTTGTGAGGCTCTCTTTGGACCTGTTTGAAAGATATATCTTTTTCCTCACTCCTCTCTGAGTTCTCAAGAAGGCATGGATTTCAAGTAAGTCCCATGAAAAGATCTTTCTTTCTTTTCAACAATATTTTGTCCTTTAAAAAGCACTTAAATTAATTTGTTATGATTATTCCTAATAAGGAACATCCAGTTGTTATTTTATACAAATTAAATACTCTCTCTCTCTCTCTCTCTCTCTCTCTCTCTCTCGGGTTTTGCTAGATTCCTACAAGGTTCTCCATTAGATTACCATACATCTAATTACAAGCCAAATTAAAGAAGGATCCAATCCCTTCCCTCTCTCCTATATTGCCTTTACATATATAACAGCCAAGTTCTCTTTGATCGATCACCTCATGCAATTAAACCTTAGCTTACATGTACACAGCTCCCCCTTGTGCCTCAACCCTTTTCATTTAATTAGATGATGTTCAGTTCCTCTCCTCCCCTACTAATGAATGATCACCTACACATAATCAATTTTGATAGCTAACAAAAAGACTCCTCAAGCTAGCTAAAATCAATTTAATCACTCCTTTATATCTCAATAACTTGCTCACAATATTTACCATCATCTTTAATTTATATATATATATATATATATATATATATATATATATATATATATATATATATATATATATATATATAGCTAGGTCATTTAATTATTTCTCAGTCATTCCCTCCCAATTCAAACTTCTCCTATCCAATCATCACACATTATCTATATTTATATATATATATTGGTAGTAGAAAATTAAGTATATTATGTACTGCAGGTCAGGATTCTAATTAAGTTGTAATTTAATCTTGAGCAATGAATGAATGAATGAATGAATGAATTGAATTAACCAAAATGCGCGGCAATGCAATAATGCACATATGCATGCAGCATGTCGTCGGGGGGCGTGGCGGCGAGCCCGAACTCGGACAGCTCGGGAGCGTCGGCGGCGGCGGCGGCGGTGCGGCCGAGCCGATACGAGTCGCAGAAGCGGCGGGACTGGAACACGTTCGGGCAGTACCTGCGGAACCACCGGCCGCCGCTGGCGCTGTCGCGGTGCAGCGGGGCGCACGTGCTGGAGTTCCTCCGGTACCTGGACCAGTTCGGCAAGACCAAGGTCCACGCCGCCCCCTGCCCCTTCTACGGCCACCCCTGCCCGCCGGCCCCCTGCCCCTGCCCGCTCCGCCAGGCCTGGGGCAGCCTCGACGCCCTCGTCGGCCGCCTCCGCGCCGCCTTCGAGGAGAACGGCGGCCACCCCGACGCCAACCCCTTCGGCGCCCGCGCTGTCCGCCTCTACCTCCGCGAGGTCGCAAATCACTCACACACTCTTCACTACTTCTCTCAGCGTGCATGCATGCGACAAACCGCTTATTACTCTAAAAGCTTAAGCTGCAAGAACATTATATTCTGTTCTGACGGTGCAACAGAGTAATTAATTAATGCCATGCATGCATGCTCATTACAAGTGATAAGTCTTATAAAAAGTTTGTGATACTACTCTTATGTGCGTACAGACTTTTGCGCAGAGGAATTGATGATCTCACTACCGTTCATTAGCAGCAGAATGTATTTTCTTTTTTATGCGCTTTGCAGAGGGATGATGATGATCTTACTGCTCGTTAGCAGCAGAATGTATTTTGCTTTTTATGAGCTTTGCAGAGGAATATTGATCTCAGTGCTTATTAGCAGCTGAATGCATTTGCTTTTTATCCGCCTAATTTACATGTGGTTAATTTTCCTGCAGGTGTTATCCAATGATATTATGTAACTTCGTAGGATTCGAAGCTTAAACTATTAGAGAGTGATGTTTAACGCTTTTAAATCCAACAGGTCCGCGATTGCCAAGCCAAGGCCCGCGGGATTGCATACGTGAAGAAGAAGCGGAAGCGGCCCAACAACAGCAGCAGTAGCAGCAGCAGCAACCGGGGGCCATCGCCCCCACAACTCGCAGACTGCACACAGCAGTCGGCGGCCCCCCCTCACGGGGAGCCGGAGGGGGCAATGCATTACTTTCATGGTCATGTTATGATGCCACTCGACGGCGGTGTCCCCGTTGATGGTCGTGATCAGGAGGTTGCGATGGAGTCGCATGCGGCGGCAGCTGCCGCCACCGCCGCCGCCGCCGCAGGCGGTTTGATACCACTATCGGTGTTTAACTAGGCCTAGAGTTTCCTCTATATGTGTGTTTGTATGATTTTAAGGGGTAAATTATTGAGTTCTAATTAGTGTAGGGTTAATATTTACATATGTATTATATATATATAATGGACTCATTTTGTTTCAGCTAGTCTTAGTGAATGAATGAGTTGTTGTGGATGCTAATATAGACTTGGATGCTGAATAGTCATCTAATTTTGTTGGTGATCATGATGATTCAAGCCATGGGTTTGTTCTTGTTTGTGGGGTTTTTTTTTTTAATTAATTCTTTTTAATTTTCGATCCTTTTGTTTGAGTTGTGTGGTTTGTTGTGATGGTTAATTAGGGAATGTATCATAGTATGGATGGAATTGGAAATGATGATTTTGTCTTCTTGGGTTTTCATCAGCAGGAGCTTAGGAACTCGAAATGTATTTGGGAAATTGTGGGAGGGATTGTTAGAAATATATGCTTAACATGCAATGTCAGTATTAATTAATGTCTATATATTATCATGTAAGTGGAATTGATGATATCTATTTCCTAATATTATCCCTTAAATTTTATGGAACATTGAAAACTCAGCGTTCTCTTGCCCTTGCTTGTAAATTTCTCACTTTGGCATTAATATAATTTTATTATATTCATATTTAATGATTTCATCTTATAGTTTCTGTAGAACATAATGGAAGTATTCGTTCGTACCTTTTTGTGGAAGCAATGAACCTGGATTGTAAAGGTTGATTTAGGTGTTCTCGGATCGTCCTCCAAAGTCTTCAATCGCTTCAAACTTGCGGTAGTTCGGTAGATCGAACTACAAACGAACACGATTTTAAATCCACCATTCAAGACTCTCTAGAATTATAGGTTAATGGAGGATATAGTTTGTTAATGTTATGTTTCTTATTTTCTCATTCAGATTATCCATAAATTTATAAGGAATTTTAAATTTCTAATCGGTACGTAAGAGATAAGATCAAACCGGTTTATAATTTTTATTCTAATATGGTTAAAATTTATCTCTAATTAGTTTTTCAATTTAAAAATAAAATTAATTCTAATCTAATTAGAAAAAATAATAACTGTCAGATTATGAGCGCACTCGATTCGATTCAACGGAACGCTAACAGTTTAAAAAATATACTTCATTAATTCTAAATAACTTGGTGCTCCTAAAATGGAGCACCAAAATGGAGAATATGCTCTTTTTTTTTCTGGAGAAAATTTATAGAATATGTTAACTATAGTTGAGGTTAATAAGCATTGCACTAATTCAGATGTAGAATTTTGATCATTCTAAATATTTCCAAAATCTTCTCCTGTTTTTATTTTTATTTTTATTTCCCTCTGGCTCTTGACCCTCATTGCACACCTCATTTAAATTTGTTTTTTTTAGAGTAAATTTGTTGCTAGTCAACAGTCAATAGTACTATATATTGTGCATGAGTGTCTACAAAGCAATACTGTTTAAAGGGTCAGGAGGAGACAATACTACATGTACAACAGGTCAGAGACATGACATGAGGTATAGTGAATGTGAAAGTGCCATGCCATAGGGATACAGTATAGTATGAGATATACTAACTGTACATTTATAAAGTTTTGTTTGGTTAGGAGAGAGGAATAGAAATAGGTCCTTATTCCCTTTATACTCAAACGCTAATTTTTTATTCGACAATAGTAGTTCTCCGTTATTCCTACCAACATCTCTATTTTTTATATAAAACTATCTAATATTTTTCTTATTTCCGGGAACAATCCAATTTTCATCCAAACGCTATTTTTCTTATCCCCATGCTTGTACCTATCCCTGTAATAGCTAGTTCTTGCTTATACCCGAACCAAACGGTACCTTAGATATAATATAGATGAATATCTTACACTTAGCTTTTAAAAGATCAAAATTTATGTATTTGTCTTATCAATCCTATTTCTTTAATACTAAAAATAATAAAAAAAGAGTTTTAAAATTCTAGAATCATGTTTAAAAGGTCAAGATTTATGCAATTACCTTATTAAATCTATTTTTTTCAATACTAAAAATCGAAAAATATTAAAACCCTATAACCATGAAGGTGTAATAGTTATAAGATTCCCTAAAATAGAGTGAACAAGTAATAGGTTGATGCCTCCTTTTGAGTGATGGAACAACCATGGAAGTTTGTGTTTTCTTGTTCTTCTAATGATCAGGACAATATATATGCATATCATTGATACCCAAAGGTGAATAGTTACCTATAGCTCAATGCCATCCACATATATATATATATATATATATATATATATATATATATATATATATATATATATATATATATATATATATATATATATATATATATATATATATATATATATGTTAAATATAAAAATATTTAAACACCGTTTTCTAATAGCTTAAGCTTTTAGAGTACAATGATTGTTTCACATGGTATCAGAATAGAAGGCCTTGAGTTCGAGTTATGCCAGGCTCTTAGCATATTAATTTTTCTTCAATTTAATTCAAGCCCACGTCATGGGCCGACCAAAAAGTCTCGAGCCCAGACGTGAGGAAAAGTGTTAAATATAAAAATATTTAAACACCATTTTCTAACAACTTGAGTTTTTAGAGTACAACGGTTGTTTCACATAGTATTAGAGCAAGAGGTCCTGAGTTCGAGTCACGCCAGGTTCCTGGCATATTAATTTTCTCCCATTTAATTCAAACCCACGTTATGGGCCGACCAAAAAGTCTCCAGCCCAGATGATGGAAAGTGTTAAATATAAATATATTTAAATACCGTTTTCTAATAGCTTAAGTTTTTAAAATACAACGATTGTTTCACACAAACTTACCAGTACCAATAACTTATACTTTTAAAAGCATAGAAGCTCAATTATATATATATATATATTAGTTATTACATAAGATTAAGGGGATGCCATACATCTTGGTGCTAGCTACTTCATTTTAGTTATTCGAGCCTATAAATATTTTGTACTTTAAATAGTGTATTTTTGTTGCATATAACAGGTAGTTTTAATTAAGAGGGTGGAATAATGGTATGTAAATGACTAGGGCTACTTTTACCAACAAAATCATGTTTTTGAGATTAATTACAGCATAATCTTCAACATGTATATTGGATTATATATAGCATATTGAATTTAATTAGCACAATCTTTAACATGATTTTTTGCTACTTAATCCACAAAATGTATTCATGTTTTTTTTTATTCTACTTCTAGCTGTTAATAAGACGTAAAATTTTATAATAGAATAAAAAAGGAGTTCCATTATCATAATAAATAATCACCACCTAATTATTGAAACAATATAAAAAACTAGGAAATTTAATCAGGTTTTAATGTTTACTTGCAACATTCATTATGTATTTGCATCATAATAAATACTATTATACTGCATGTAGTTAATTTTTGTAATTGTATATTTGCTTACATCCACATGAAATATTTGTAACTAAAAATAATTGTAATAAATTAATACTAAAATTCGACCAGCTTAGTTTTGTGAGACTTGCTAATAAAATGATTAGGTGTTAATCATATTTCCATCTTTAATTAGGAGCTAGTGAAGGTACTACAAGCACTCTATATATATATATATATATATATAACTTTACGAATAATAGGAAAATACATGGTTATATATATATGTATATACATAGGTAGTTCAACTTTACTCTTTTGCCCCGACCCTTTACTATATAAGAGGGGAACATCGTAGGTATATTCGTGGAAAAATTATTTATGTGCCACACAAGGTTTACATATCCTTAACCAATTAACTAATCACTCTTTTTATGTTAATCAATGCCTAATCTTTGGTCAATTTATTGTAAACTAGTATTGATGTGATTCCTTAAACTCCAAGCTCAAGCACTCAGTACTACATTACTTAATTTGATCATCTGATGTGTCTATATATGTTTAGCAACTTTAATAAGAAAATAACTAGGTTAATATGTAGTATGTATATTATATAAAACTATACATGGGGAAGTTTCATATGCTCAATTGAGGAAACAAATGACCAATTCATGCAATGGGGGTCAAATTGTTGACTGAATTTAGTGTGAAAAATTATGTGGGCACAAAAATAAAGTGGTCCATGCATGTTCTTCCTAAGTGTACCATATTTAGTGCTCTAAAATGGTGGAGATCATGGAGTACATCCCAAATTTCCAATGGTTGGTGGGATTATTTTGATCTTCAGTGGAGGCTCCTCAAATATAGGGGAAGGACCACCATGCAAAATATATGGTTGTTGTACATGTTTGGTAGGGATTGAGCTTTTTCCATAAGCACTTTTCAACTGTTTAAAGAAATATTAACTTTCTGTTTTTAAGATTACTCTAATAATACCAAATTACCAACCATCCCTAGCACGTACAAGTGGCAAAAGGATTTAATTTTGCATTCAAATTCGAATTCTAATTCTTGATTCACATTTAAATGTTTATTTCGAAATGAAATAAACAAAGCGATAGCATGCTACCTTTCACTCAAAAAAAAGATTATTCCAATAATTTTCACCATACTGGCGTGCAAGTGGCAAAGGGCTTGGTGGTTGATATCCGAGACCCAACTTCGAATCCTAGTTAATTCACATTTCTTGCTAAGTTTATTTCTAAATAAAATAAACAAAGCAGGTAACGTGCTACCTATCTTTCAAACAAAAAAAAAAATTTCACCACAAGACAAAAGAAAATAAAAAAAGAACACTAGCTTAATTATATGTGGCTAGTAAGAGTGAACACCCCACCCCCACCAAAGAAATAAAAAAAGACTAGGGCACTAGTTAATAATTGATCTTTACAGAATTACGCTAATCAGTGATTTATCTATTTAGAGTTAAAAAAAAGTTAATATTTAACTTAATTGCCGTATTAAAAATCTGACTGCTCAACTGATTCTGCATTATACATAATGTTAAATCAAGATTTTAAGTGTCCGTCGGTACGGGCCGTATCTACCATGCCGTACCGTGCTAACAAGATACCGGCACGATACAAACCCCGTGCCGATGGCACTGTTTAAAACCCTCTATTCTTTAAATTAGTAAGTAATTTTTTCAATAAAGTTCAAAAGATGTAATAATAAAACATAATAAATAGTTAGAATATTTTGTTGCTAAATAAAATAAATATTTCATGCTATTATGTGTCGGCACACAAGAATTTTTTTGACCGGCACGCATCGGCACGCACCGTGCTGGCGAGTTTTCGGCACGATCCCGTGCCACAGCACTTAAATCCTTGTGTTAAATTGCACGAAAAAAAAAAGAGAAAAATGTAAAAGACATCTTTAGGATGATCAAAGTTTAATGTAATAGATTAGATCAGATTCAAAGTTTTAATGTAGAAAGCTAAGATCTTAGCTTCCAAAAGCAAGCACAAATCCTTTTGTTTTATTTAAAATCTCAACCAAATTATATTAATTTAACAAGCCCTTTTTTCCATCACATAATTAAAATCCCCGATTTTTTGCCCGATTAATTGCCGAGGAATTCACACGGCAAATTGTTTCATTTCCACACCACACACACACACACACACACACACACACACAATTAAATAAAAAAAAAATAATAATAATTAAGGGTGCGAGAGAATCCATAGTTTACCAAAACAGCACTGGTGTAATAAATGAGCAAAATCTGAAAAGACCCATGATTTCATTGCCTATAATAGAAAGGTCCCCCAACCTCTAATAAGTTATTCAAAAAAGGACAAAAGGATCAGAAAGCAAAAATATTAAAAAAATGAGTGTGTGAGAATTTTTATTGGGGGGTCACATCAGGGCCCTTTTGCCAACAAGTGAGAGAAAACAAGCAGATCAACAGATGATATCAGAAGATCTCTCCCCCACTTTTTCTTTTCTTTTCTTTTTTTTTTTTGGGTAAAAATTCATAGACACCCCCTTACCTATAACTCTATTTGAAATTGCCCCCTCAACTTTCGGTGCTCTTTCTTAGAATTTTTTTTTCCTGCAATTATATAATTAGAAAAGAGTTAAAAAGTGGTTAATTTTATACAAATCTATGCAAATATAGTGAATTATAAATATATATTACTATAAAGTTCAACTTTCATATATTGTTCCGATAAAAAATTGATATTTTCAAATATGTAATTTTGATTTGTTACCGTTAAAGTACCGTCTATTTTATAAGTGAAATGATATTTTTGTCATTATTAATATGTCTTTTTAAAAATCGGAACTATTAATCAAAAAAAAATAAAATAATCAATTCATCTCATTAACTAATCAAGATTAAGTATTTAATTATGATTAACTAAAATTTTCTAATGAATTCTAACGATGGGACATATTTAAAAATATACAGAATTTCTGAGGAACAATATATAAAAGTTAAATTTTTTAAAAATAAATTTATAATTTATTATATTTGTAGGAATTTGTATGTAATTAATCCTATAAAATAAGAAGCCCTAACAAGCAAAGGGCAATAAATTTTAACAAATTTTTTTTTTGATAAAATAATCAAAATAATTTAATTGTAGAAAATAAAAAAATCAAAACTTATGGACTTGTCTCAAAATATGCTATAGGTGAGGGGGTTCCTCTCTCCACATTCTATTTTTTTTTGCACTTTATTATTATTATTAAAAGAAAAGGTAATTATTAATTAACTGAGGTGTTGATTTGACGTTGATTTGATGGGTCGTGGGTGGGAGGGGAGCGCCGTGCGACCGCCACGTGTCGGCCGGGCCGCGGCTGTCGCCTGCGCCGTGGACAAAGGGCCTCACCCCACGACCGGGGTTGTTAGGAACCGCCCCCGGAGTTGGGGGAAATTGCGGCCGTGCCATCGGGTGTTGCAGCGTCTTTCGATCTTTGGGCGCGCGGGGCTTCGTAACGGCCGACAGTAACGGCTCGGTCGGGCGCCGCCGCCGCCGTCGTAACGGCGCGCCCGAACCCCGTTACGGCGTGGGAGTAGAATTCCCGCTCACCGTTCTGGTTAGTGTGGGACCCGGTTGAATGGACGGTGGAGATCGAAGGTATAAAAAAAAAAGAAAAAAAGGAAAAACTTCAAAAAAACCCCTGTAGTTTCGTACTTTCTCACTTTGGTACCCTATAGTTTAAAATGTATCAATTTGTCTTTTTGTGGTTTTATTTTTATTTTTTCGACGCTTTTTTTTCTTAATATTTCGGTAAATTATATAAATTTTTTTTCAGATATTCATATAAATTTATAGAATATTTACTTTAGTATCCTTTAATTTTAATTTTGTCACTGATTTTAAAAAATAATAATAAAAAGAGAAAAACGAAACAACATGTGTGCAAATTAATATGTCTTTTAAATCATATGGTACTAAAGTGGAAATATGCGAAACCACAGAGAGTTTTTTTGAAGTTATCCAAAAAAACAAAAAGAAAAACTCGGGGCTCGAGCCGTAGAATACAAATGCAACGCAACGAGAGGGCGTGGGGTGGGGTGGGGTCCCACGGAAACTGATGACGTGGCGCGGAAAACGACAAAACTGGCGGGAGAGGGGGGCACCATCGCTTTCGAAGAAAAGTCGCCTCGCGTAGTAGGGCCACGTGTCCCTTTCTTCACGCGTCCCGTATTTTCCGGATCTCGTCCCTCTTTCCCGGGTCCGGGTTTGCCTCTCCTCCCCCCACCCTTTCGACCCGTTAAGAGTTTTTTCACTTAAAACTTAGAAGCACTGATATATATGCACAATTAATTGGCTTTTATTTTTTTTTTTTTTTTTCTGATAAAAATTTCATGCAGTGTAATTTCAACTTTACATTTAAAAAAAAAAAAAAAAGAGAGAGAGAGAAAAATTATCGGATTATTAATTTCATCTACGTAAAAGTCCGAAGAGAATGATTTAGTCCCTAGATTGAACGAATTTTAAGATATATATATATATACAGGCTCTATATATTTCGTGTACTTCACGGGATTGAGATCGAGCTTTTATTATTCCCCCCCAATAGGCTTTTTCCACCTAATAACGTACATCTTATATTTATACATGCACCTAAATTTATCACTTGTTCCTGTCATGCATTAAAGGCGCCCCAAGGAAAGAAATTATGAGGTGTGCTATAAAGTCTCATCTATGAACCATAGAAATTTGACACATTGTGCCCATATTATTCAGTGGTTTCAATCACTTTTGATGTTGATGTTTTAGCTCATGATGCCTCTAAATCATTGAGAGGTGCTTCATGTGATGATGAGGGATGAGGGAAAGCTTGTGAAGTAATATAAAACATAAAAGTTTGATATTAAGTTCAAATTAAAGTTTCTTTATTAGAGTTTTGTATACTAATAAAAATTTTAACCTTTTTTTTTTTGTTTTTTGAGGAATTGGAAGGGATAAGTAGAAATTAAAGTTATTTAAGAAGCCAGGCTAGGCAAGCACAAAGCTAATCAAGCGTACGAACTTTTGAGAAATCATTGTTGATTGCATTGGACGTATTTATGCATCCGTACGATTAGATAATACATCTAATTAGTTGTTGAGAATTGACACATGAGACGTGATATAGAACAACTACAGATGTACTTATGCAACTTTTTTGAGAGAGAAAAACAACATGCTATTTGTTTTTTTAAGAATATAAAATAATTAGATTTTAAACTCAGAAACCTCAAATACCAGCGATCAAACTCTTTATCTTTTGTGCTAGGTACTATATATCCATACAATAGCAATGACTTTTTGTTGAGAAGAAAAACATGACCCAATGGGAATATTGTATCTTATCCTCTCTTTTTGAGTGAGATGGGAGGAAAGGTTGGGAGGTGAGATTCTTTGCTACAAGTCTCTATCATCTAGGCCACAAGTTAAAATCAAATTTCACAAACATCATATAAAATTTAAAAAAAGTAGCTTGAAATGGAGATGAGAGGATAAGATTCACCACTCAATTCTATATCTAATATTGCTGCACTTTAGATGGACATGGATATTCTAATAAAAAAATGGAATAAAAAGAAGAGACAACAACACTTATCCACCCTCTATTCACCATTTCTGCTAAAAAATTAAAGAAAAGAAAACCAACTTTAATATAAAAAAAATAATGAAGCACCATAGTACTTTACCTAGCATTAGGCACAACAAAGTCACTTAAAAATAACATTAGAATCCAACTACATATTACAAATAATTGCAATGGCAACTAGGATAAGTTTAAGTGATATATGATAGGTTATTGAGGTCAAGGAGTTTTGTAAATTATAACACAAATGAAAAGATTAGCTTGAATTTGTAGATGTTGTAGATTAGATCTTGAGAAAGTAGTATCATTAGATTTTCTTCAATCAAGGTTGTAAACTTTGCCCTGTAGGGGTGATGTAATGTAATTTGTGTAGTAAAATAATGTTGTCTATCATTAATAACTTTGTCCTTTATCATTAATAAATTTGTCCTTTATCCTTAATAACAAGTTCAAGTGCTTATAAAGGATTTATTAGTATGAAATGTGGAGTGGCTCCACTCACAGTGCATAAGGCTTCTTCTACTCTCTTTTTTTTTTTTATAGTTTTTAATTCTATTAATTTAGTTAAAGAAATGAAAAAAAAAAAATTTGATAGGTTGAAAGCTTTGTCAAACTGCAAGAGCTTTGGTGGTTTATGGATTACCTAATTATTTTAAACAGTGTCCATCATTATCAAATAGGAAAATATAATTTTTTTTACAAAAAAATTTGAAGCCTATGATTAAAGGGGTCTACATATAAATTAATTAATTAACAAATGCAAGAATCTTAGCATGTTACCCTTAAATAGTGTAATTATGATAATTAGAGCACCTATTTGTCCCCAAAATGGAGGACTCAAGAAAAAGGGCAAACATGTCTGAAAACATACAAGCATGACTTAGTCATAAAATATAGACAAAATCACTGGTTATTAACAAGGCCACATCATTGCATCTAATAGGGGGGGAAAAAAATCAAAGAAAAGGACAAGGTTTGATAGGTGAGGTGAGTAGATTATGTAGTCAATATTTTATGGAGCAGGATTTGAAGCTGGGTCATGCTCTAAAAAGCAATGTAGTTGAGAAAAGAGAAAACACTAGTTGAACAACTAGATGTTGATTGTTATAATTCAATATTATTCTAACATTATCAACAGCCACACAATATATCCACTTGTTTGCATGGATCCACATAAATAATATGCCTTAAACTTGAAGAAACAGTGGTTTTCAGGTGGCTTGATTGCTTGTAGAATTGACCATTTGATTGAACTAATGATTCTGAGATAATAAGATAAATGATATGAGTAAAGTTTTACTAAAATGCAATTTGCAACTAATAAAGTCTAAACTCATGGTCTTGATAAAGTAAGTAGTTAGCTAAACAATGAATACCATTAGTTATCAGAGTATACTCCAACTGTAGACTCTCAACATTTTCATTCCCCTTCACAAAATTCTCAAATAATCCAACAAAACTAAAATTAAATTTCAATATGCATAAACATTACCTATATAATAAGATAAAAGAAGATTTATTTGACCATTTGCAGACAATACTGTGATGGTTAGAGTTGGGGAACAACCACTTGAATGAAGTTATGGAAACAGAGAAGAGAGAATAACAGAGTCACTAATATATGTAATGTAATACCCAGCCCATATATGAGATATGTAAATAATTTCAAGCCCACTAATACACTACTAAGTCAAGCCTACTACAGCACTGATACACTAGGTCAAGCCCTTAAGCCCACAATAGCAGTGCCACCTCAGTTGTTGTACAAGTGCTTACATAGCTTTATCAGAAGATGATGTTGGTAAGGTACTTCAAAATTGGGCAGGGAATAGATGAGGATAATCATACTAGTATTACTAATTTGGTTCCAATTTTTTTTAAATTCTAGTATAGTAAGTATTTTGGCTTAAAACTTGCTTAAGCACAAACAACCACACTACATTTCATCAGTTAAGATTTCATCAAGCATCATGGAATCAGTAGCCACTTTCCCACACGATTAAATGAGTTATCAACTGCAGAGTTCAAATATAACCAAGCATTTAGGATACCAATAAATGATTCCTAGAGAATACCACTCATTTCTGTTTTTTGGCCTTTGATTAAACTGTGAAAACATTAAAAAAAAAAAAGTGTAGAAACCAACTGTAACTAAACTTCCCAACAGTAAATATTCAGAGGCAAAAAGAGAGAAAAAAGCATAGTCAGTTTGCCCAATGTAAGATTAGTTAGACAACAAGTGGAAAAGTTGACAAAACAGAAAAGAAAGAAAAGGAACTAATCACTCCACTTTTTTAGAATTGCCAACATCAGACCCCGGTAATGGGGCGAAAATTGGAGAATATTTATAGTGGTGAATAATCATAAGCATGACAAAAATGTTTGCAGCAAAGAACAGCAGGCTCGCTAACCAAAGTTGTATGAAGACATTCTTTCCCTTGAATTCAAGCAGGTAAGCCCACATTAGCCAATGAATTTGAGATCCCATCCACACTAAGATGCATATCAAACCTCTAGGTTTGAGTCTCATACTGCTCCAAGGGAGAATCAGCGGCAAAAGGCAAAAGAACCACACAAAGTATTGAGCAGTAATAACCTGACGAGTAAACATAAACAGTTATCAGATTATACAAACAAAACTCCATATAGGTTTGGTAGCGATTTGAATAAGATAATACATTTACTATGATTTTATCATAAAATAGTTAGGCAGCTTGTAAATTCCCAAAGGATTGCAATTTAGCCTCTAATCTTTCACTCAGATTATTCCGGGAATTTACCAGATTTCTCGCCATGTCATTCCTGGATTTATTAGCTGTTTAAAATGTTTATGTTCATTAGTTAAATGAACTGCTCCATAAAGATGTTTGCCAGGGATGAACTTGCAATAATTTCAAGAAGAAATCTATTTAGTAAAAGATTAGAAACCAAGTAGTAATTCATTGAAAGTTCAGAGACTGCTCCATACATTTTATCAAAACTGATCAATGTTCTCACAAAGGGAACAGTGGTGTTAAGAAGAAATGTCTTATTTATCAGCAGGGCAAATGAAAGATTTGGTTCATATACTAACCTTGTTGAAAGCAACAAAGGCGACTGTCTGCAAAAAAAGGCAAAATGGAAGGTCTAGTCCGAAGCGCCAGATGAGGGCAAACTGCACCATCAGCTGTGGTAGGAAAGATATAAGCTTCTCTAAAGTTGAGAAACCCAGCTGGTGATGCAGATAGATGTGATAGAAATATATAGAGAAGTTGTGCCTCGGATCAGTTCGTGTGAGATGATACAGAAGCGCTTCATTTAAAAAATCCCAACCGTAGAGATGGAAGAAAAGCGCAGTCCAAAAGAAGAACACAGCTCCAGAGAACAACCCAAATAGTATTGTGTGTCTTGTTATAATGCTTCGGAGGAAACACCATGTAGCCATCCAGCATGATGAAGGTTTTACAGCTATTTTGGTGGAACTTTTGTACAGTGAGTTTTGTCGAGAACTCCACTGAAGAAGAACAGACCTCCCAGAAGGATCAATGTTCAGTTTACTTAGAACCAGGACGAAAGGGAGTGAATATATGATTGGGTATACTCGGAAATGAACAATAAGTCCATACCAAAATGCTGCCTGGAACACCTTACCTGTAAAAACGAAGACCAACAGAGTGGTTAAATAACGAGTTATAAAAACAACTTCAAAATGTAAATATATTGTGGAAATGCTAATCACTTTTTTGAAATTCAACATCATTTCTGAGCAAACTATGACTAGCTCAAACTATGGCTAGTGATACCAAGGGCTTGTTTGGCCAGGCTGGAACTTTCCTTGGTAGCTTCCTACTTCACCAAATTTAAAAGCTTCAAACTGAAGCTTCTTTAGGTCCCAAAAGCTCATTTTGACTGCCTGCTCTAGCAAAATGCCCATGGCTTTTTCTGTTTGCGAAAAGTCTCGTTTATGCTTTCAAGTAGAGAAGTTACTTCAGAAGTTGGGCCACAAAGGCATTAATGTTTAACTTCACTTTTACTCAATTAACATCCACCACAAGCAAGACAGTAATCCTGGGTACGAAATAGTGACCAAACCAACCACACATCAAGTAATAATACATTCTAAAATCACTGGTATATTACTCTAGGATAAAT
Organism: Aechmea fasciata; assembly: GCA_025177825.1. Lineage (NCBI taxonomy): Eukaryota > Viridiplantae > Streptophyta > Magnoliopsida > Poales > Bromeliaceae > Aechmea > Aechmea fasciata. Next base: position 4,530,241 of record CM045943.1, on the reverse strand, counting down.
AAGGAGTTATGCAATGCATTGCCGCTATGCATAGAATAGTGAAAGTTTTCAGTCAGAAAACACAACTGTGATACTCTTCAGCATGATAAGACAGTAGAAAAATTAACTGTATATGAGGAAATATTCAATAAACCAGAGCACTAAGAAAGTAAATACGGCACATACAGAAGGAAAAAAGAACTTACACCATTCATAAGACAAATGATAATCCAGAGGATGATGGCGCAAACAATGGGCTCACAGTTTCCTCTAGTACCAATGGTGAAAGTGAAGGGATTGAAAAGCCAAACTACCACAGACCAGAGGCGAAGTTCCTTAGGCACGCCGCGTAACTTCAGAATAGTGTCAATGAAGAATCCCACCAGAAGATCTGCATGAAAATATAAGTTAGAAATAAATCATATCCAACCATCACTTCCAAAATCCAACTAAGAAACCATGATTTGGTAATTAGTTCCCACAAATTAGCAAATAATGCAGCATTTTCATCTTGATCCAGCATTTCCACCACAATCAAAATGGATAAGTAAAAATGTATGGTGATCCCCTCAACTCTAGGCAACTTTAAACTAGATCCCTCCACTGTTTTTTCTTTCGGTTGAAGCCCTAAACATTTGACTCTTTTGAAAGCAAGTCATTTTCATGAAATCAAATTGGAATCAACAAAGTTTAACAGTTATTGGATTAAATTTGAACTATTCTAAGTACTTGTTTACCTGATGAAACTACAGACTTCATTGAGAGTCATTAATTTTAACAAATTCCCAATTCAATCTAGAAAATAACTCAAAACTAAATTAATTAATGACACTGAGAAATTTCACCACGCAAACTACTACTCAATCAAAACAAAATTGGATTCATTATCAATTAGCAATAAGTAGCTAATAAAGCCATTAGTTTTAACCAAATTCTCAATTCACCCGACTCAAACAACAGAAATTAAAACAAATAAAACCTGATTTCAGGGTCCATTTCACAATGTCCATCAATATCCATCAATATCCATACAATTTTATCAAACAGAAAAGAGAGAGAGTTTTTTTTTTAAAAAAAACAACTTTACCCTGCCCCGGCGATTGAGAAGAGGAGCTTCCCCCATGCCAAGGATCGTCGAATTTTTAATGCAACTAAACTAAATTACTCAAATCACAACAATAAACATTGATTTCAGGATCCTATTTCAAAATGGCCAATAGTTCAGGGTTCCACATACAATTCTACCCTAAAAAGAAAAATCGCATCTTTTTCCCATACCAGCGATCGAGAAGAGGAGCTTCCCCCAGGATCGATGGAGAGTGGAGTTGGGGACGAGGACGAAGGCGAGGAGGGGGGAGTAGCGATAGGTGGAGCGTTCGAAGGGGGACCTCCCCGCGGCGACCATGGCGGCGGCGTCGGAGAAGACGATGTAGTCCACGTCAGTGTACCGCACCTCCATGTGCGCGTCCTGCCACTCGCCGTAGACCACCAGGGCGAGCCTCAGGATCGCCGAGATCACCATCATACGGCGGAGATCGATCCGGCCCATCGCTCCTCCCCGACCCCGGTCTACGTGCTCCGTTTGCGACGAACCCTAGCTCCCGACTCTCTCTCTCTCTCTCTCTCTCTGTGCTGTGTGCGTGTGTGCGCGAGAGCTTCGAGTGCGAACCCAGCGTATAAACCGAAGATGGTACTTCCCCACTCATCAACCGCCACGTGTACACATTTCGCACTGGGGCCCACATGTCATGCTCACAAGAGCGATATATATCTAGCTAGGAGAGTGCGCTAGACTCGGTTTGAATTATTAACAACTATGCCCCTCGCCCACCGCCTCCTCCTCTCCTCCGCCGCCGCCGCCGCCGCCGCAGCGGCCGCGGCCGCCGTCGTCGTCCTCCGCCTCCGCCGCGCTCCGCCGCGTAGCAGGCCCTCCTCCTCCTTCTCCGGCGCCATGGGCGAGCGCCGCACCCTCACCCTCCTCGTGCTCTCCGCCAAATCCCCCGAAGAGATCGCCCTCGCCCGATCCATCGACTCCGACCGCCTAACCCTAAATCTCAGCGAGGGAGACGAGGAGGAAGGAGGAGACCTTAGAGTTTTGCTGGACTCCGATGTCGACTCAATCGACCACCACCCAACGTTCGGGTTCCAGCTTTACATGGAAGCGCTTTCCACGAAGCGCTTCGGGAGGCTCCTCGTATGGTCCCCGAGGATCTCTTCCACTCACGACCTCGTCGCTAAGTGAGCAAAATCGCTTCTTCTTATCAAATTCTTAAAATTCTGAGCTTGTTTTGACTTGGGTCTGTTTAATAATTTGATTTTTTGAAGCCCTGGGCAGGAATTTTCATGAGCTCCCGATTGGTACAGTGTGTGTTGCAGATATTCAATCCAAAGGAAGAGGTTTGTGAGAGAAATTTTGTTGGTTTCAGATACGAATTAGTGCTCTTTTTGTTACCTTAGCTATAGCTCATTCTAAAATAACTACCTAAACTTTAAAAAACTCTCATTTCATTATCCAATCTTTCAATTCATTGATTTCAGAAAATTTCTTGCAGTTTCTGCCAAAAAAGTTGGAGAATGTTAGATTACAGAGTCCCCTACTGAGAAATTAGAAATACTTTTTAAGTTCTATGGCAAGTAAGTTAAATGAAATTATATTGTATGGTCAAGGTTTGGCAGTAAAACCAAAATTTTTGGATTGTAGCCACCCATTTCAAAATGCGATATAGTTTGTAAGTTCCAGACATTCTTATCATAAGTTAACTTGGTTACTACTTTGCCAAAGGTCGAGCGAAGAATGTATGGGAATCGCCGCCGGGTTGCCTCTTGTTCTCTTTTACGTTGCAGATGGATGATGGCAGGAAGCTACCTCTCGTGCAGTATGTCGCATCTCTTGCAGTAACCGAGGCGATCAAGGAGTTATGTATCACTAAAGTAAATACTTTTCCTTCCTACAGTGAATTTCATTGTACTGCCATTTTGTCTTTGCTTCTCTTGTTCTCGATTTATCTGTTGTTCAATGCTTTAATGTCATATTAAAATTCCCATGAGACTGTAGTATACGATAGTTTGATTTTGACTGTAATGAAATTTCAGGGATTGCCGCCGCTAGATGTCAGAATAAAGTGGCCCAACGATCTGTATTTAAATGGTCTTAAAGTCGGAGGCATTCTTTGTACCTCAACCTACCGATCCAAAAATTTTAACGTTTGTGCTGGTAAACAGGTTTCTCCCTAATTGTGACTACTGTGGATGTTTATGGCATTAGATAGCTGAATCATATCCATTGATTATACTTTTCATTGTCTCATTTCATGGTCTTGAAAATCAAAATTGCCAGTTGTTTCTCTTTCTTGTATGTGCCTTTTACCTACACCCTTGTGATAAGTCGATATTCTTTATGCAGGCATTGGTTTAAATGTGGATAATGAAAAGCCCACTACATGTTTGAATGCGGTGCTCCAAGAAAAAGCTTCTTCACATAGACTAAAGAGAGAAGACATTCTTGCATCTTTTTTCAATAAATTTGAAAATCTTTTCGAGATTTTCTCGGACCAAGGTAACTAATAAACTAATGCTGCTCTCTTTCTTCTGCTGCTTTTGCGCGAAGCATTAATTTATACTTCAGTCGCACTTAGCTAGTTGTTTTTGATATCTGTAAAGGTTTTGATTTTCCCACTTGTTTTCCAGGCTTCCTGTTTCTCGAGGAGCTATACTATGAGACATGGCTTCACAGGTATGAAGCTAGTTCAAAGAACCGCATCTCTTCTATTGATCTGGTTTTTTTATACCTTGATGATCATGCAGTCACATTAGTGCTCTCATTTCAGATTAGTCTTACATGCTGAATTTAAAATAGTCATAATGCAAGTCGATTTTAGATTTATAGATGTAGAAACAAGGTTCTTTCGTAATTGATGAACATGGACTGTATATATTTGGCAGAAAACAATTGTTATCACCAATAAGTTGCTTTGTCCTTTGCTATTTTGATGTGCCATCGCCATTATCATCGACTTTGCGAGCAATTCAGGGCTTGGCAACAAGTTTACTTGCTCTTTAACATATACAATCTAAATTCTCTTTTGGAGGTGCTGAGCTACTGATTGGTTAACTACTCATGCAAAACCTTCACCTCTTGTTTCCTTTTTCTACTTATTGTTTTGATATTTCTGCAGCGGCCAAAAAGTCGTCATAGAAGAAAAACACGAGGATCAATCTGTAGAAGAAACTGTAGTTACAATTCAGGTGAGTAAATATAGTAAAATTTTAAAAAAAAATCGTTCAAGTTTGTCTAATTTAATGAAACATACATTATACAGGGATTAACTTCCTCTGGATATTTATTGGCTACTGACGACGATAACAAAACGTATGAGCTACACCCTGATGGCAATAGGTAATCTCTATCATGTATACGATTGTTTCTCTATAGGCGATTAAAGATTAGAAATAACGGTTGGTTCTAGTGGAGATTTAATCTGCATATGCTGATGCTGAAAACGAAACTTCTTCGAGAGGTAGAGAGGAGCTTGAGGCTCTATATGTCTACTAGACCTATTTTCTCGGATATGTTAGAGTTCTTTGAATGAAGTTCCGTATGTTGCAATGAATTTTATACAAATATAGCATATATTATGCACTTATACTACGTATATCACTTTCAAATACCCTTATCCACCTCGTGTTTTTCCACTACTGTTATGTGCGGCAGCACGCTGTGGGTGTCTTACGATCGTTTGTGTTGCAGCTTTGATTTCTTCAAAGGACTGGTGAGGAGGAAGATCAATTGAAGCAAAAGAAAAGCACCAAAAAATGGGGGGAAGAGAAAGAAGTGCGGAAGCGACAGCAGTAGAACAGATTATACAGGGAGGCAAACTTGGTTTCTGGATGTGAAGTTGAACAGAGTCTCGTTTCTGATTCCGCGCTGGCCGCGACCAATGTTGTCGATTAATCATTTGATCCCTCGGCCACTCTCCGTTATATGCTCGAAAAAAGTTGTATGCTTTCAAGCCAAAAAAGTTTATAATGCAGCTCAATAGCATATTTATCTTTCTGTTTATTTGCTGCAACCTCAATGCAGTATGTATGACAACATACATGTCATTTTGTAATGAGCTCCTGATCTTTTACTCTTTTTTTTTTAAATTAACATTCCTTAACTTTTTACCGACTGTTCCTAGCGCAAGTGACAAAAAATTTGATTGTTGGTATCTGAAGTCCTAAGTTCGAATCCTAGTTGATTCATATTTCCGGCTAAATTTATTTAGAGGAATCCGGAGTTAATTTGAACTTGATATGATTAAACATTGTTCTGATTAATGAGGGAGCGTTCGAGATCATTAAATCCACCGTCGGCATTGCTTTGAGATTCGTGCCCAGAAACTCGGCGGCTGATGTAGCCTCTACTCCATGCACTTTCTACGGCCCAAAATTGGCCCTCTGCGAAGAGCCCACCATAAAAAATCCAACAAATTGGGCCTCCAATAAGAATTTTCGGCCCAATAACGGCCCATAAACAAAAAAAAAAAGTCACCACAGAGAATCCCATCAGGTATTCAGGTGGGAGCAGCGGCGTGCCTCATCTATTCCCATTTATTTATTTATTATTTATTTGTTTTTTAATATTCTTATGTATATATAAATAAATAATTAATCTCCTCGATTTTGTATCTTTGTTGATTCACTCTGCATCTCAAGAGGCAAGTTTGCATCTTTTGCTCTCTATGATTCGAAATATACGATTTTTTTCTCAAAAAATTGGTTTGTGCTTCTTTTTTTTTTCCTCTTGTTTTTTCGGTTTTTAAGGTAGCCTCTGTTGGTGTGTTTGCTACAGGGGGAATAAAAAAATCAAGCATGAGATTGGAAAATGAATGTTATGTTGCGTGAGTATTTGGTTTCATCAATTTTATAACTTTTTTTTATATTAAAATCTAATTTTAGTGTCTGTTTTGATCTTATTCATTTGCAGGAGGGAGTGACCTTTAGAAAGTTGTAATTTTTACAATTTGGCACCTAATATTTGTTGATATTTGCACTGTAACTCCTCCATCTGCTTCAGTAATCTCCACTTTCACGTACCCAATCAATGGGCCATGATGAACCTTTTGTTTCTGCTGAGTGGTTGCATCAAAATTTGAGTAGTCCCAAAATAAAGGTGAAAAATTAAGACTCACTTATTTTGTAGTATGTTCTAATTTACTAAAGTTTCCATTTTTGCAGCAATTGTACTTCAATTTCCCCCTATTTTTTGAAATACAAATTTCCTTGAAGATCTTTGTAAAGGAATTGGCTATTGCTGGTATATCCATATTATGGCTTTGGTTAAAAAATTTTGATGCTCCTCAATAGTTAATATTATTGTTATCAGTTAGATTGTATTTTTAAGTGATTCTATAAAATTTTATAAGTTATGATGCTCTTATGCTTCATTTACTAGCTAGTTGTGGTAGAAGAACTTCAAATTTTAAGTTTTGGGGATAATGAATCCTTTTCTCGGATTTTTTGTTATGTTACTTTGATTTTTAAGTTGTTCTTTTGTTTCTAGGTATTGGATGCTTCTTGGTACATGCCGAATGAGCGAAGAGATCCGCTTCAGGAATATCAGGTTCGATAGTTTCCATCTTTTAGATAAGACTAGCACTTTGCAACTTCTAAGTTTTGTATGCTGTATTTTAGTTCCTTTATTGCATACAACTCACTTTATCACTTCTTTAGACGGTTTGAGGAACTAATCATTTATGAAAATATATGAGGTGAGCTTGTTGCTGTGACAATTTTTATGTTTTTTTGTTGATGGCAAGAATTTGATAACTACGTAGCATAAGAAAATTCAGAAAGAACATAGGAAACTTGTCTCCTCATTTGCAATCAATTATACCCTGCCAATACGATCAACTATTGCTACTTATTAGAAGATTACCCTCTAACTAGATAGTTTTCTGCTTCCTACATACTTTTAATTAATTCATATCATATGTTACTGTTCTTCTTAATTTATTCAGGTTGCTCGCATACATGGCGCGTTATTCTTTGATATCGATGGCATAACTGATCGCACATCGAATGTGAGGCAAGCTTCCTGGTTTCTATGTAGTTACCGTTCTTAGACGCGCTTTAAATGTTGATTCGTATATTTGTCGCACTAGTTTCCACACATGCTACCATCAGAAGCAGCTTTTTCGGCAGCAGTTTCTGCTCTTGGTGTCAGTGACAATGATGAAGTGATAGTTTATGATGGAAAGGGCATGTTCAGTGCAGCTCGCGTTTGGTGGTAAGCTCAAGCTCAAACTTTTGGCCTGTAATAATTGTCATGCATAAATGTACATTCTGTTGCATTAGTATGAACTAGATTTGCATCTAGTATACATGGTTAACTATGGAGGGACAACTATGGTATCATTTTATTGTGGTAAATCAAGCGTTAATACCATTCATAATGCCCTCTAACCATGATCCATAGGTGTAATTTACATAGGCAAGAAGCTGAATATCTTTTTCTCCTTTTTTAACCTCTGACAAAATGAAATGAAATGTACTACAAGATAACTCATTAATGAATAGGATGTTCCGAGTTTTTGGACACGAGAAGGTTCGGGTATTGGATGGAGGTTTACCACAATGGCGGGCTTCTGGGTTTGATGTCGAATCTAGTGATGATTCTGGAGCAGTTCTGAGAGCCACTGCTGCTAGTCAAGCAGTTGAAATGGTTTATCATGGAAAAGAGGTGAGCAATCTTACATGTAGCAGCCGTATAGGCTAAACTCTTTTTGGTTAATTGATGTTCCAATCATTTTAATTGATATCATTTCACAATATTGTACTGTCTATTTTTACCGTTTATTTTGAGATGGCGACTGTATATGGTTGACGGTAGATCATCAAATTTTCTCCTCAAGTTATCATTTTTGTGTGCACAATATGCTTATATATTTAGGCCATTTCATTGATCGGCTCACTATGTTCTCTTTCTTGCAGCCAAATCCTAGCATATTTAAGGCAAAGATTCAACCACATCTAGTTTGGACAATTGAAGAGGTTAGAATCTAGTAAAAACGGATACATGAATATCTTACTCTCTTTCTTTGTTGCTATTTCAGAAACTGTTTTGTTTATGGGTGCATATAAGTTGCTCTGGTAGTATGAGATGATGCCATGATGACTTCACATGAATGAGTTGTTTGAATGTAATGCTCTTATTTTTCAGCAAGTAAAGTACTATCGTGGACGATACGTACTTAAAAATGAAAACACATACATAGATATATAGATATGTTTTATGAATCAATGATTCATTAATTTTTAGCATTATTGGTCCAGTAAGTCAATGTTTTTACTTCATGTAACAGGTCAAAGAAAACATACATGCACAAACCCATCAACATATAGATGCCCGATCGAAGGGCAGGTAATTTTCTCGCAGACTTTACTTTCTTAATAGAGTATTTAATTGTTGATGAAAAGTTGATTTCTTCTCTCAATTCAATGCATCAAGGTTCTGAAAACTGTTGCTGGCACAATCTTCTTGGTTTGTCGTTGCAGGTTTGATGGTATAGCTCCAGAACCACGTACAGGAATAAGGAGCGGCCATATACCTGGAAGTAAATGCATTCCTTTTCCTGAGGTGGGAGCAATGCATTGTGTGTGCTAAGGAAGCTTAAATTCGGATAAATGTCGATGTTATATTGAGGGAATCACTTGTTTCTATGGGAATTGAATTATTTGAATAGTCCTTAACGATATAGCGAAGTTTAAAGTTTAAAATTTGCCGTTAACTTAGAGCTCTTTTCCCAGATGCTGGATAATGCACAGAAGCTCCTGCCGCCCAATGAACTTCGCAAAAGATTTCAGCAAGAAGGTGAGATTTACCAACCTCATGATGCTTTCTCTCACTGGACATGCTGAGATTTGTTTATTGAAATTCACATACAAAGTGAGCCTTAATCTCGCTATAATGCGTATTTCTAATGAGATAACATCTTGATTCCTATTTTCTTCAGGCATTTCTCTCGATCGCCCGACGGTAGTCTCCTGTGGCTCCGGTGTGACTGCTTGCATAGTTGCCCTGGTTAGATATATCCTCTCTTGTTCTCAGTAACTTTCGATATTTGTTATTAGATTTCAGTGTATTGTAGAATGAAAAAGATGGGACTAAAGATGCTTCCTGTTTCAGGGCCTTTATCGGATTGGAAAACCCGACGTTCCAGTTTACGACGGGTCTTGGACTGAATGGGAAGCCGAACCAGATGCCCCCATAATCACCGCTGCTGCGAGTTCTTGAAATCATTGATGCAATTGCAGTATCATTTTGCCCATTTCAACATGAATTTGAAGACTTAAAAGAGGATATGCGAGAACTAATTATAAGTAACTCTGTTCTGAGAATATTTCGTTGGAAAAGTAATTTGAGAGATCATCATGGAAAGATAGATGGAGAAGTTTGACAACCAGTTACCATTCAAATTTTCCAAAAAAAATATAATGGTTGTTGTAAGATCAAATGTTACATTTTAAAGTGTGTATTGTATGATTGCTACGTGTTAATTTCATAACAGTACAAATCATGTTTGGTACTTGTATCCATATACAATGATCAAATCTCCTTTATCTCATCCTTTCACAATGATCTCTCATTTTCCTGGTTCTCATATTCTTCGTGTACAGCAACCAGGAGCTCAAAACATTAAAATGACTTTGCAGGGAAGTTACTTCAAAAGAACAAATATGAGATCCATTAAATTTGAGCATTTTCCTAACAACCTGTTGGTTTATCTTCTTCACAAAAAACTAAAATACTATGTCTAATAAGCAATAAATGTGATCCATAATAAGTCATATCATATCCATAAATACAAACACTATATATTGCACTTAAACAAATTTTTCTAGCAAGAATTCAACAAATCCCCCTCTTCTTCCATGTCACCTCCCAAATTGGTACTAATGCAACAAAAATTGGTACATATACAACAATAGAATGCTATTCGTGCATACTAAACATCATCTTAATTTTTCTCATTCTTTTCTTTTTCTCTTCATATCTCTTTGTAATTTCCTTATATCAGAACAGAAGCATATGTGCTGGACCTGCTTTCGCAGGTAAACCTTGTTAATTCCTTCTTTTTAGTTACTCTGGAGAATGGATAAAAACCATGCTGCATTCATCTGCATGGATCTAGATACTTATGATGGTCTCGTCGTGCTCTTATGAGTTTCTAGTGTTTAAATTATGCTCGAAATATATCACAATGATATCGTTGTCGCCGCAGTTAGTCCATTCCTTCGATCTTCCTTTAATCTCGCGTTCTGCCGCTCTCCTTATTCAGTGCCTTATCTTCCAATTTTATATGCAATGGGGAGGAACTCGAGCTCTTCTAACTCTATCAACTGTCGCTGAAATCTCAGTGTCTTATATGAACATTCGTGTGGCATTTGTTCACTGCTCCTATCACATATGAAAGACAATGATCACTTTGTTTGATCCAAAGATAAGCACAAGCTGATAATTTGAAATGAATCAAACCACAAATCAAGAGGCAGAAACTTTGTCTAGCTAGCCAACTTGTACTTCTCCAGCATGATGTTCGATTTGATCATCAAAAACCTTACTCTCAGCATCCACCATTGACAAATCATCAGATACCATGAAAGCTCGAACACCATCCTTTTGATTTATCCAGCTGTACCCTCGATCTTTTACAACCCCACGATTGCTCATCAATGCTCTAACAGCCGATGCATCATCCCACTGACCTAAAGAAGCATATATATTTGACAGAAGAACATACGACGACGAATTGTTGGGATCGAGCCTGAAAAGATTCTCAGCTGCATATTTCCCCAGTTTAGCATTCCCTTGAACAGCACATGCGCTAAGTAAAACTTCCCATACAATTGGATCATCTTTGCAAGGCATTTCATGTATTAACCCCTCTGCTTCCATTAGTCGACCTGCTCGACCAACAGAATCAATTATACAAGTGTAGTGATCAGCTAATGGCCTAATATTATAGTCTTTTTCCATGGAATCAAAGTATTTGATCGCCTCGTCAACCAATCCAGAGTGACTACACGCAGTAAGAACAGCAATAAAAGTAACACTATCCGGCTTCTGTTCTGTGGTTAACATATATTCAAACAGTTCAACAGCTTTTTTGCCGCAGCCATTTTGTGCATACCCGTGTATCATCTCGTTCCAGGAAACGATATTCCTTAGTGCCATGCAATCAAAGAGAAGTCGTGCATCTTCCACATTACCACATTTGGCATACATATCGATCAAAGCACTTCCAACATATACATCGCCGGCATACCCATCTTTCGCTGTTTGTGCGTGTATTTGTCTACCTTGAGGCAATGAAGACAATCTAGCACACGAGTTTATAACACTCGTATAGGAAAATTCAGTAGGCAATAAACCATTTTCTCTCATTTGTTTGAAGAAACGAAAAGCCTCTTTGTTCAAAGAGTGGACACTGAAGCCTGTAATCATCGCATTCCAACTGACGACGTCTCTCTCAGGCATTCTTTCAAAAATTCGCTTAGCAACCTCTATATGCTCGCACTTTGAATACATATCCACCAACCCACTAGCAACAAACATGTCAACATGCAACGCGAGCCTTATCGACGCAGAATGAACTTGTTTTCCGCATTCCAAGAGGCCTAATCCTGAACATGAGCTAAGAATAAGAGCTAGAGTGGTTCGATCAGGTCGAACATTAGAAAGCTGCATTTTCCTGAACAAGCTGATCGCTTCTTCAAGCGAATCTTCTTGGGAGTACCCAGATAAAATAGCATTCCAGGAAGTCACATTTGGGCTCACGATTTTATCGAACATTTCACGGGCATATGCAATGTCCCCTGTTCTAGTACATGCGGCAAGCATGCTGATATAAGTGACCTCGTCGGGCTCAAACCCTAATCGCTGCATCAACTGCAACATTTCAATAGCTTTCTTGCTATCACCTCTCTGACCGTATCCAGCTATCAGGATGTTCCAAGAAACAACAGTAACATCAGGCGTCGCATTGAAAACCACAAGAGCCTTATCCATGTCGCCACACTTCGCATACAAATCGATCAACGAATTGCTCACATGGGCATCAGAATCAAACCCACTTTTAATAACCATAGTATGTATCGATTGGCCGAGTAGGATATCCGATTCCTTATCTACTACTCTAGTACAAGCACCCAAAACACTTGAAACAGCTACCGGATCCACGCGAATTCCGCTCGTGTGCATCTTCGCAAACAATCTCAAAGCTTTCTCAACGGATCCACTTTGCATCAAACCACCCATCATAGCAGTAAAGGACACCTCGTTCGGCTCCGCCATTTCGTCGAACACCTTAACCGCATCCTCAAAACTCCCACATTTGGCGTACATCCCGAGCAAAGCGTTCTCCACGAACAAGTTCCCATCAAGTCCCACTTTAACAACAAGCCCGTGACACTTCCTACCCTCGCACAACCCCATCGAGCTCCCCAGCGCGCTCAGAACACTCGCAAACGTGAAATGCGTCGGCGCGAGACCTTCCGATAACATGGCAGAGTACAAGTTTAAGGCGTCTCGCGGCGAGCCACCGCGCGCGAGGGCGCCGATCATGGTGTTGTAGGAGACGGCGTTCTTGCGGGGCATTTGGTCGAACAGGTGGTGGGCGAGGCCGAGGTCGCGGGACTTGGACGCGGCGGCGACGATGGCGTTCCAGGAGAACACGTTGGGGTCGGGGATGGAGCGGAACACGTGGGCGGCGTAGTGTGGGAGGCCGCATCGGGAGTAGAGCTCGATGAGGCGGTTGGAGAGGAAGGTGTCGGAGGAGAGCGCGGGGGAGGCGACGATGCGCGCGTGGACGGATTTGGCGCGGCGGAGCGCGCGCGCGGCGATGCATGAGTGGAGGAGAGCGGCGACGTGGGCGGCGGTGGTGGGGTGGGCCATGGTTGGGGCTCGGTTTACTGCGGCTCTCAAAAAGACCCGACCCGATCCGACCCATTTACTGTAGACTCGAGTTCGAACTTCGAAGTCCAACCCGAAATCGGATCGATCGGAGCGCGACGCGACCCATCAAAATATAAACCCTGCCCAAAACCCCTCTCTTCACCCCCGTTCCCCCCCCTTCCTTTCCCACCACCACTTCGTCTTCCTCCATGGGAACTTGAAACCCTAGCTCTCTTTCCCCCCCCTCTCTCTCTCATTCTCCCCACCACCATGCCCCCGCCCCTTCTCCGCTCTCTCCAAACCCTGCTCTATTCCAACGGCCCCATGGGCGTCTCCAAGGCCCTCTTCCTCAAGCACCCTTCGGGCCGCGCCATACCCATTTCTCCTTATCGCCTCCTCCATCTCCGCACCCACACACGCATCCTCTCCGCAAACCCTAGGAAACCTAGCTCCAAATTTACTCTCTGTAGCACAAAACAATCTGGGTCTCGCTCGCATGGCCCCATTACCCCTTCTAGACGCGGTAGGGAGCTTCAACACTCAGAAAAATCCTTCCTTCAAGTACTTTGTAACTAACAAATTATGGTGCTTTGGTTTACAAGTTTATACGGAAACATTGAAGGAGAAGGCGGGTTGTGAGGAGCAACTAGTGGCGTTGAGACGTAAGCTGGAGGATGAAGGAATTCCTTGTAGCCATTGCCAGCCTGGGCAATACAATAGTTTGTTGTGCCCAAAGGTTCCTTCCTATGAACACTATCAGTTCTTTTACTTGCCATATTCATATTGAAGTTACATATTGTATAGTTGGATTATACTGATTTGAAGAAATTTGAAGTAGAATGCTTGATACTGGATAAGCTAATTCGCTAGGAATTGATTATAGATGCGTACTTGTTGTTCACAATGAAATTTTATAGTCCTTTTTCAGAAAAAGAGTTGTACATGTGATTTTTTGTTTGTTTGCTTGTTTTGATGTTGTTGTGTTGATTATAGTGTAAAGGAGGTTCTTCAATGGAGAGAAGCCTATCTATTTACATCCGCGAAGATGGGTGAGTTTAACCTTTAGTTTGCACAGTATATACACAATATACTTTCTAATTTATTCATACATGCCATTTGTTTGATTTATGATCTAATTGTTTTACTGTTACTGTTAGATGTTTATCTTCATACAACTAATTTGTATTGTAGAGGATTGGCCCTGTGGAATTGCTTCAGAGGTAAATGTGGCTGGAAAGGCCATGCAGAGGTATTCTTCTACTCGAATATCTCTTCATGTTAGAATAAGTATTTATATTGAGTTTATGAGTGAGGTGCTTCTTGTATTGTGCTTCTAATCAAAATCTTTTGCAGCCATACGGGGATGTTACGACACAATTCATCCGAGAACGTCCCAGTTCGAAAGTTAAGGAGCATAGGATAATCAACGAAGAGGATCTAGAACTAGAGCCACTTTGCAAAGAGGTATTTATCTTCTCTTTAACTCTGTAGACATTTTTGTACCTTTTTATATGCTACCATTCTTTAATTATCTACTATTTGGTAAGTCCATGCTTCTTCAATCACCTTTTGTTTAATTTAGATGTCAAATGTTTCCATTCATATAATATTCTGCTCCTGTGTAGTACAGTGGATGATCTATTTTACTTGTATTATATTCCCATGCTATGGCAACCTTTTGTTTTCCTTGTTTCTCTCTCCTTTTTGAATCGTAATCTAATTACTATCCTGCAATTCCTTGTATTGGCGTACTACGCCATTCATTTCTCCAGCTTATTGCATACTTTGGGGAGAGGATGATATCGGAGGAAACTCTCAGAAGAAATGCTGTAATGCAACGCAGATATAACAATAAGGTTTGATCTCTACAATACATTCATGTTTATCAATAAGTAGGCATAATAACCGTATAAGGTGTTGTTTTCAATTTTCAGATTGTTATTGCTTTTCCATATCGACAAGATGGAACTCTTGTTAGCTGCAAGTACCGGGAAGTCTCCAAGAAATTTTGGCAGGTTTTTGACATATATGTGTACATATATATAGATGTGGCAATTTTATTGAATTTAATCGTATGTATGTGGAGTATTGTGACCCTTGAATATGATAGGGATTAAGAGATTATCACAGCTTGATACCATATTTTCCCCTTTTTCCAGGAGAAGAACACAGAGAAAATATTTTATGGTCTCGATGATATAAGACGGACAAGTGATATCATCATTGTAAATTATCCAACATGGCTTCTTTGGTTTGACAATGATAATAACCCCTTCTTTTCCCAAGTTTTGATTTGATTTTCTGCATTACAAGTTGTTCTATTTGCAATTCGGCAATAATGCAGGTTGAGGGTGAAATTGATAAGCTTTCAATGGAAGAAGCAGGGTTCCAAAATTGTGTTAGTGTACCTGATGGTGCACCTGCGCGAGTTGCCAACAAGGTTCCTGATCAGGATGAGGTCTGAGCTGTCATATATTGGTGCTTTTACATACATATCCCTCGAAAAATAATCTATTTCGCATATACCCCTGTAAAATCTTAATTGGTGCACAGTTGTAAATGGAATTCCTTACAAAGATCACCCTATATTAAGGAGTAATTCAATTCCACATTGGCCGGTTGGGGAGCTGGTCACTATGAGTTTTTAATGGTTCTCTTTGGTTAGACCTTTCTTAGTGAAGCATAGTTTATTCTCTCTTCTATGGTTCACTTTGTTAGACTTTTCTTGGTGACACATAGTCTATTCTCTCGTCTGTTGGAATTGACACTTCTACAAGAATAAATGAACTCAGTAGCATTCTTTGCTCTGTACATTTCAAGTTGGAGTGGCAACTTATCTCTCTATCTTAATTCTGTCCTATTTGTTAGGTATATCTTGAACTTTACATACTGACTTGAGATCTAACATTTGCCAATGTTTTTTGTAAAGCTAGGATACAAAATTTCAGTACCTGTGGAACTGTAGACAGTACTTAGACATGGCATCTCGGATAATACTAGCTACAGACGCTGATCCCCCTGGCCAAGCATTAGCTGAAGAGCTGGCTCGTCGGATTGGTAAAGAAAGGTTAACATACATTTTTTGAAATCATTGTTTTTATCCATTGAATTTTTAATACCAATGATTATGATTAACACATTCTATTAAAAACAAAACAGATGCTGGAGAGTCCAATGGCCACAGAAGAATTCTGCTGAAGTTTGCAAAGATGCAAATGAGGTCTGATACTCACCTTAATGTTACTGTATGTTGCATCCCACCTTATTCTATATCGTATAACTGTTATTAGTAATGCAAAGGAAGCAATTATTACTGTATATTGCATCCTACCATATTCTATATCGTATAACTATTATGGTAATGCAAAGGAAGCAGCTCTATCCCAAGGGAAGGATACTGATTTTCTATTCCAGACACTACTAAGGGAATAATATTTTCCAAGGTGTTTAATGTGAATTTTTGATTTTTTTTTTATTTTTAACTTTAGGTACTCATGTATTTGGGGCCAGATGCACTGAGAACAGTAATAGAAAATGCTGAGTTATATCCTATTCGGGGTCTTTTCACCTTCAGCCACTTCTTCCCTGAAATAGATGCCTATTATAATGGCTGTTATGGATATGAGCAGGGTATTTCTTCAGGTTGGAATAATGTTGATAAACTCTATAAGGTGAATTTTTTAAACCAATTGTGTTTCCACTTCTTGTCAGCCACCTTTTTTTTTGTATTGCTATCATTCTTTAGAGAGTACAGGCACAAAATGTGAGACGTTTTTATGTTCAGCTTTTGATTTTTCTTCTCTTTATCTTTCTCATCTTGAGTAGGTTGTTCCTGGAGAGTTAACTGTAGTAACTGGCGTACCCAATTCAGGTAAAAGTGAATGGATTGATGCTTTGTTGTGCAATATCAACAGAACTGGAGGCTGGAAATTTGTTCTTTGCTCTATGGAAAACAAGGCAAGTTCTACTGATTAGTCGCTTCCATTTCCCATGTTCATTTGATAGAAAAGTGTCGTTTCTTTTAAAATCAGGTTAAGGAGCACGCAAGGAAGCTTTTGGAGAAGCACATAAGGAAGCCGTTCTTCAATGCCCGGTAATACGTCATGTCGGCTAGTGCGTTCCCATTACTACTTTTACAAAGGCCCTTCAGAGAGCAGTCAATTTGTGTCTGCTTATGCAGTACTTACCGCAGTATGACATGTCGAACTGCCACTGTATGGCACGGTTAATTTATTTGAATCGTTTGTATTGTATACTGACAAACAACCTAGTAGAGCTTCAAACTAAAGCGTATCTAGATGTTGTAAAATTAAGTTAATTAAACATAATGATTCATACATTTGCATATTTCTGATTTATATTCTGGACACCATCAATATGCCTAGTTCTTTTAAGTTGAAACTAAAGCAAGTCAATACATCTTTCGTCTCATGCTAAGCAGGGTGGTTTAAGTTGTTGATAACTTAAAACCTCCTGAATTTGTATTGTATTCCGATAAAAAGCAAATTAGTTACACTCACTAGAAAAAGAAAATCTAGGTCTGTTTTTGAAAACCGACAAACTAGATTGTGCCTAATATTTTTTCTGCCTTCTGTAGCTAAATTGAACTTTACCTTGTTTAAGGAAGTTTTCTCTTTGTATCAAATTTGCTTGATATTTTTTTTTCGTTGTTTCTGATAGTTATGCAGATTCGGTGGAACGCATGAGCGTCGAGGAGTTCGAACAAGGAAAAAAATGGCTCAACGATACATTTCATTTAATCCGGTATGACTGAGATATGCCACACATATTTTCATGATAATGTCATTAAATTAATTAGCAACTCATATAAGATGATTGTCATTTTTTCTATTATAGTTTCTTTTCTTCCGTATAATTGTTTCTCTATTGCTATTGTCTATGTTCTTGTAAATACATCTGCATAAGCACTACAATGTTGTTCACGCTTTTGCCACATAGTTTGATGGGTTCTGTTTTTTCGCCCAGCAGATGCGAGGATGATTGCCTTCCATCTGTTAAATGGGTTCTTGACCTTGCAAAAGCTGCAGTTCGAAGATATGGAGTGCGTGGACTTGTGATTGATCCCTACAATGAACTTGATCATCAGCGACCTCCAAATCAGTGAGCATATTATTCCTTATCATAGACTAGTTTCAGGGTGTTTTTAATTTTTTTTTCCTTTCCTAGTACAATTGTGTTCTTCTGACCCTTTTTTCATTGAGCATACTGTTATCTGAGTTACTCTAGGCCTTTCTCATGGTTTACCTTTTTAGTAGATGTTTACATGACAAATTCCTCGAGTTCTTCATTGCTAAATTTTTTCAATTCCTTGAGTTCTTCATTGCTAAATCTGTTCATTCTTTTCATCTTGATAACAGAACGGAAACAGAGTATGTGAGCCAGATTCTTACTATGATAAAGCGCTTTGCTCAACATCATGGTTGCCATGTCTGGTTTGTAGCTCATCCAAGACAGGTATAATTTTGTCCTTTTATTTCAGTATTACCTCATATGTATCTTGGAAACATACATATTTATTCATCTACCCATCTATATCAACTCTTAAATGTTCTTTTTTTCTGATATAATCATTTCCTTAGCTACAAAACTGGGGAGGTACTGCGCCTAATATGTATGACATCAGTGGGAGTGCACATTTTATAAACAAATGCGACAATGGTGTTGTCATACATCGTAACAGGGATCCAAAAGCTGGCCCGCTTGATACTGTGCAGGTTAGTTGCAATCTTAGTTTCATAGCTCTTTCTTTTCCCACATAGAAAGAAATACGTACTCAACGTTTCACTGATATACACTAACCACTGGATTCTCTTCTTTGGGCATAGGTTTGTGTTAGAAAGGTGCGAAATAAAGTCGCTGGTAGTATTGGGGATGCTTTCTTGACATATAATCGGTATGCAATTCCCCTGTACTCAGCTTGATAAAATCTTTTACTGTGCATTAGTATAGCTTTATCTTGTAAATCTCTCTCTCTCTCTCTCTCTCTCTCTCTCTAAGGATAGATTATGGAGAATGTATATCCATCTTGAGATAAATTCCTTGCTTTTGTGGACTAATTTTAGTTATCATGATCCAGACAAGCTTTTATGCTACTTTTTTTTTTTTTTTTTTTTTTTGCACTTTTTGTATTTTTAAGCTTCGAAATAAAACTTTGGTCCAAAAAACAAAAAATGTTAAATCTTTTCCGGCATTTCTCTCTTTTTGCTTGGGCTTAGGTGCTATACAACATCTTCTATTACAGGGTTACAGGAGAATATACGGAGGTTGAAGACCGTGTTTCAAAAAAGTAGGCCACCTCCACCAACTGCAATCTGAGTCTGTGGTGCAGAGACCAGGCACGACTCGGCTAACCGAGTCATTTTGCAGACCTGAATGCTCCAGTGGCCCCACACAATGCCGAAACAACCGGGCCACCTCAAACCTAACCTCATTGCTACACATGGCGTGGTGCGTCGCAATTCACATGGGGTTGTACATCTTGTTTATCACACTTCACTTAACCCTAGAGTGACATCATACAAATTCCAGTATGTATGTTTGATTTTTATGACCCTTGTCGTAGTGGTAAAATTTGAATTCTTTTGAGTCATCAATTAGTCAAATTATGAGTATATATATATATATATACATGCTACATTATTTTGCTACCAAACCACATGCAATGTACTACAACATTTCATTCTCATTATTAAGTCTCTCTCTCAATCCTTGCTGTATTAGGACCCATGAAAGACAAAGAAAATGGGGGGTTTGAGCATGAACATTATGCAGTATACACCCAGGATTTGCTTGTACATTGCCAGATGGATTTGGTGATGCCAATTAAATTCTTACTGGCAAGCAGTGGGTATTTGACACATAGTCAGTCCCTACAGCACCTTCCAGATGTCGAAGAGTGCAGCTTAGGACAACCCATTCCAGCCATCAACAAATGTTTGTTGCCAAGATCATATGAATCTAGTTAAAATTGCTTGGTAAATTGATGACATTTTTTTGATATCTTAATAAATGCCATTTGTGGAAAAACAAAAAAGAAAACATTAAAGCATCGTTTGGCTAGGGGATAGGAATAGGAATAGTCCCTTATCCCTCTTTTTATATTTAAACGTTAATTTTTTATTCGAGAATAGTAGTTCTTGATTATTTCCACTAACGCCTCTATTTTTTATATAAAACTATCTAATATTTTTCATATTCTCGGAAACAACTCAATTTTCATCCAAACGTTATTTTTTTTATTCCCATACTTTTGGAAACAACTTAATTTTCATCCAAACGTTATTTTTTTTATTCCCATATTTGTACCTATCATTGTAATAGCTAGTTCTTATTTATATCCGAATCAAACGGTATCTTAGAGACGTAAAATTGGGCCTAAAAAAAGGTCTAAAAAGCAAGGAAGTTTATACCCGAATCAAACGGTATCTTAGAGACGTAAAATTGGGCCTAAAAAAAGGGTCTAAAAAGCAACGAAAGAGGGAAAAAGAGTGGGAAAAAAAGGCAGAGGTGTGTGTAAAAACTAGCCGTTGAAGGTACCGAATCGGAAAAAAAAAAGAAAAAAAAGGGGGCAACAGAAAGAGCAGGTGTGGGGAGGCCCAGTTGTGAATGATTCTCTCCCCACGCAATACACGAGCCCTCCAACGGTACAACCCCTTACGTGGCGCGATTTCACTGGTCACTGTCGACTGGGCTCCACCCACTCCAAAAATGTAGCCGTTGCAAACCCCTTTCGCTCTCTCTCTCTATATACTCCCCTTCTCCTCCATTTCACTACACAAGAACAAAATAAAAAAATATAATAGGGAGGAGAAGAGAGAGAGAGCCCAAACTATTCCCTTTGCTCTCCCTCTCTGATCCGCTCCGTCTCGATCGATCATGGCTGTTGAAGTGAAATCCGAAGGAGCTCAGATGGCGGAATCCGTCTATGCTTCCCCCAAAGCAGAGGAGGTTGCTGAGAAGCAGGAGCAGCAGCAGCAGCAGCAGAAGCAGGAGCAGCAGGAAGAGGAGTACTCTGCGGTTCCTGCTGTGGCGAAAAGCGCTTCCTTCAAGGAGGAGAGCAACTTCCTCTCCGATCTAAGGGAGAGCGAGAGGAAGGCGTTAACGGAGCTCCGAGCGAAGGTCGAAGAGGCCATTGCTGAGAACAAGCTCTTCCGGAAGGAAACGGAGCAAGAGAAGAAGCCCGAGGAGAAAGCAGAGGAGGAAAAAGCCGAAGCCGAAGAGGCGGAAAAGCCCGATTCCGTCGAGAAAGAGGAGGAGAATTCCGAGACGATCCACGAAGCCGCCGCGGCTAAAAAGCCGGAATCCGAAGAAGCAGAAGCCGAGCCAGAGCGCAAAGAAGAGAAGCCCGCAGAAGCAGTCTCCGAGGAGAAGGCCGGCGAGGTATTGCGAAAAAATCGCTTTTTTTATAAAAGTTAAAAAGTTTAAGCTTTTCTTTAATATGTGAAATTCAGCAGGTATCCCTCTGGGGAGTCCCTCTGTTGCCGAGCAAAGGCTCGGAGAGAACCGACGTGATCCTCCTAAAGTTCCTCCGCGCGCGCGATTTCAAAGTGAAGGACGCCTACGAGATGCTCGAGAAAACGCTCCAATGGAGGAAGGACTCGAACATCGATTCGATCCTCGACGAGGAAGGGCTAGGGAGCGATCTCGATGCGGCGTGCTACATGGACGGCGTGGATCGCGAGGGCCACCCGGTGTGCTACAACGTGCTGGGCGTGTTCGAGGACGGCGAGCTCTATCGGAAGGCGTTCGGGACGGAAGAAGGGAGGGGGAATTTCGTAAGGTGGAGGGTTCGGGTGATGGAGAAGGGGATCGAGGAGCTCGATCTTAGGCCTGGCGGTGTCGCGTCAATTCTTCAGATCATGGACTTGAAGAACTCGCCTGGGCCGTCGAAGAAGGAATTGAGGGCTACGATGAAGCAGGTTGTGCAGCTGCTTCAGGATAACTACCCGGAATTTGTCGCGAGAACTGTGAGTAATTTCATTGCAACGTTCCAATTTCTCTTCCATGTCATTTTACAGAGCAAATCTAGTTGTTGGTATTGTTATGTTGGTGATCCATAACAAAGAGGTGTTGTTATGTGCCGTGAAATTTTCATATTGAAGCTTTAATCTTTTCAAACGATGCGATTAACCAGGGTTCTTACTCAGATTATGAAATATAGCCAAATAGATTTGACGAAATTATTCTAAATTATTCTTTTCTGTTGTGTAGATCTTCATCAATGTTCCCTTCTGGTACTACGCATTCAGCGCTATTCTCTCTCCTTTCTTGACCCAAAGAACCAAGAGCAAGTTCGTCTTTGCGCGTCCAGCGAAGGTCACTGAAACTCTTCTTAAGTAAGCCCCTTTCCATTATTCGCCGTCGTACTCATGTACATGCAAGAAACAAGTATTTATGCAGAATCTTACTGCATGTTTTCTCTCCTCTAGATACATCGCAGCTGAAGCTATTCCAATCAAATATGGGGGTCTGAAGCGCGAAAATGATGCTGAATTTTCGGTAGAAGATGGTGGGGTTACTGAGCTAATAATCAAAGCTAATTCGACTGAAAATATTGAGATTCCTGCTCCTGAGGTATCATTCTCCTAAGCGCGTGAGAGCTTCTACTAATTTTATGTGGTTCTAACTAGCTTTGTTACGACTTCATCCCTGCAAAATTATATCTATTTTTGCATATATGTACGCCTCTGCGGAATCTGAATTTTCATGCATCTTGTGAATTTCATTACATAAATACTCTTTATCTTAAGTTGGAGAGTCATCCTGTTTGCGGAGTCAAGTTGGTTGTGTTAGGAAATGTTTCCTACAGAACATTTTTTGTGTCGGAAGTTATACCTGCGAATCTCTTTATTAGTGTAGCAATCTCCTTTCCCTCCTTAATCCTTATTTTTTCAACATTTAAACAGGCTGGAACTACAGTTATTTGGGATCTGATTGTGCTGGGATGGGAGGTGAACTACAAAGAGGAATTTGTTCCAACTGATGAGGGAGCATACACTATCATTGTTAAGAAGGAGAAGAAGATGGGCCCACAAGAGGAGGCGGTCCGAAACTCGTTTAAAAACTACGAGCCCGGGAAAGTCGTCCTGACGATCGAGAACAACACATTCAAGAAGAAGAAGGTCTTGTACAGATACAAGGCGAAAAGTTCGCCGAAAGAGTGTTGAGTGTTCATAGTTCTATGCTGTGCTTGTTTTGCTTAAGTTTGTGAGGGGAGAGGGAGAGGAGGGGGGATTAGAATTATTCTTTTAGGTTGGGCAGGAGTGAGAAGTACAAATTCATTTGTTGTCATTCTTTTTGCTGGATTCTTTGTGGCTTGTTTTGTTTGTTTCTTTTGAGACTTGATGTGAATCCTTGTATGAGCTATTATTGGGTCTAATATAGGAATATTCGATATAGTTTTTGTGTTTATTGTCTATTGTCTATCTTTTGAATTTGGTTAAGTGTTCTCGATTTGTTGTTTTAACTTGTTTATCGAGGATCGTCGACGAAAAGTGTACACTTACAGTATATGAAACTGTAAGTGAATCATAGTTTTACATTTCAAAATCATTCTCCTCACATCATCTAATGTGGAACTGTTTGCGTAAATTGCTTCTACTTCAATTGATTAAGTCAACTGGGTTATTTTTGCCACTTTTTTTAGTACTATTTCTAAGGATCTGATCTAGTACTCACACTCCTAAAGAACTCAACCACCAAAAACAACACCACACTACTACTAAACCAAATCCTTGCTCAAGCCACCACAAGTGGACTCCTCAAATCCTCCTCAACAACCCTAATTTTGAACTCATTCATACGAGCCTACACCAGGAGCTGTAAACCAATCCAAGCCATTCATCTATACAACCAAATTCGACGGTCCAGATCTCTCCTCCTAGACTACCACCACACCTTTCCCGCCCTCCTCAATGCTTGCACCAAATTACCCTCTTTGTCCAAAGGGAGAGAGATCCATTGCTGCATAATCAAGCTAGGGTTAGCCCATGATATCTTTGTTGAGAACTCTCTGATCAACTTGTATGGCGAATTGGTCCGAGTCGTTGATGCACATAAGGTGTTTGATGAAATGCCGCAGAGAGATTTGGCCTCTTGGAACTCTGTTCTAAAGGCTTGTGTGTGTTCTCCTCATTTATGAAATGTAGCATTTGTGTTGTTTAAGGAAATTGTGCGGAATGATGTTGTAGTCGATGATATTACGCTCACGACTATTTTGTCAGGGCACGAGCAGGCGGGGTTGGAGCATGGGAGAGTAATTCATGCTTTTCTGCTGAAAAATGGGTTTTTGTTGGCTGGTAAGATAGGAAACGCCGTTATGAATAGTTATGCTCGAAGAGGTGATGTGGTTGCGGCGTTTCGATTGTTTAGCCGGATGAAAGTTAGAGATGCAGCGTCGCCCACTATTTTGATCAATGGGTACTTAAAGTTGGGATTATTGGATAATGCACTTGCTATATTTGATGAAATGCATTCGAGAGATCTTGTTGCATGGAATTCGGTCATCAATGGGTATGTCACGGCCTCGCGGATAAAAGAGGCTTTAGAACTCTTTAAGCAAATGGAAGATGAGATGGTTAAACCGGACGAGGTCACGATGAATATCTTGATGTCGGCATGCACCCAGTTGACGGATTTACAGCTTGGCCGGTCCATTTTCATCGGTTCATTCGGCAACAGCGCATAAAAGAAGACTTGTTCTTGGGTACGGCTCTTATTCACATGTATGCCAAATGTGGTAGTTTGATGGACGCAGCGTTAACATTCTCCAAGATGGAAATCAAAGATGTGTATACATGGACTGCTCTAATTTCCGGGTTTTAAGTAAACGCTCACGGACATTAGGCTTTGAGGCTTTTTACCCAAATGAGAAGGGAAGGTGTAGAACCTAATGACGCTACCTTTGTTACTGTTCTAATGGCGTGTAGCCATGCGGGTCTTGTTGGCGAAGGCCGCTATTGGTTCGATCAAATGGTTAGGGCTCATAAGATTCAGCCGAAGATTGAGCACTTGGGTTGTATGGTTGATCTTCTAAGTAGAGCCGGTTTGTTATATGAGGCAGAGGAGATAATAAAGGAAATACCAATTCAAGATAGAGTTATACCTTATAATACTTTGCTTAGGGTTTGCATTAGCTATGGTGATATTGACCTTGGGGAGAAAGTGGCGAAGGCGTTGATCAAGATGGACACTAAGAGCCATGGAGTGTATGTTTTGTTATCAAATTTCTATGCTTTTGCTAAAAGATGGGATGATGTTGAAGATATGAGAAACATTTTGCGGAGATCGGACATTAAAAAAGAAG